>CM066999.1:58298265-59498265 GCA_033977485.1 Hydrangea macrophylla
TATGTTACAAGAGTATATCTATTCTTGAACCTGTCATGAGTAACCTTTTTATCAAATTGCCATGGTCTACCCAACAATATGTGACCTGCTTGTATTTTGGAACAACACCACAAAGCACGACATCCTTGTACTTTCTAATGGAAAAATAGAATAATACTTGCCTAACCACCTTCACCTCTCCACTATCATTCAGCCACTGTAACTGATATGGTCTAAGATGTTTCAAAGTCAGTAATTTCAACTTCTCAACCAAAGTTGTGCTAGCAAAATTAGTACAACTTCTCCCATCAATGATCATCTACACACCTTATTGTTGATATGGCATCTAGGATGAAAAAACATTTCTGTTTCCTGGTCCATATCATCCTCTTTTACTTGGGCACTTAAAGCACGCATAGTCACAAGTGCTTCACCCTCAATTGGATAATCCAAATCATTGTCACAAGTGTTCTCAAGTGGTGGTATGTGATCATCATCATTCTCACTTTCAACTTCTACTTCTCCATCAACACATGCAATCATGATCCTCTTATTTGGACATTGTGAAGCTATGTGACCTATTCCCAAATACTTAAAATAATTAATATCATGATCACAAGTTGGAATTTAGTTTTAGCTTTATTGGCATTGGAAACCTCATCTCTTTTTGGTGGATCAGTTTTGGATTTTATGGTAGCCCCTTCATCTTTCCTCCTATTCGGCCTCCATGAAGTAGACAAGCCTGGATTTTGAGAAGACCGAAGTCCCTACCTTTTATTCTGCCTTTCCACTTTTATTGCCATACATACCATGTCCTCCAACTCCACATAGTGTAACAACTCTACCACATTAGCTATGTCCCAGTTTAGCCTATTTAAAAATCTTGCCATGGTTGTTTCTCTATCCCTCTCTACATTAGCCTGAATCATGGCGATCTCCATCTCCTTGTAGTAGTCATCCACACTCTTATAGCCTTGAGTAAGACATTGTAAAATTTGATACAGGTCCCTATGGTAGTGACCAGGAACAAACCGCTTTGTCATGATGGTGTTCATTTCCTCCCACGTCTCAATAGGCCTTTCATGGTTTTTCCTCCTATTTATCACAAGTTGATCCTACCAAATAATTGCATAATCAGTAAACTCAATAACAACAAGTTTTACCTTTTTGTCCTCAAAGTAGTTATGTCACCCAAAAATCAACTCCACTTTCTTCTCCCATTCCAAGTACACTTTAGGATCATTTTTCCCTTAGAACGATGGTATCTTTACTTTGATGCTTCCCAAGTTTCTGTCAACCCCATCTTGCCATCTCGGATCTCTTTGGAAGTACCTGGCATGCCTTTCTCTCCTTGGCCCAAATCTGCCCCCACTATTCATTGAAGTTCGATCTTCTTATTTATTGAACTCATCCTCATGATTGCCATTAGATTCATCCATATGTATATGCCTTTCTTGCCTTCTAGCATTACGCACTCTTTGGGGATGCCCTTCATGCTAAGTAGTAATATCAGCATCTTGTCTATCCGTCCTATCCCGAATCTCATCAAACATCACGCCCATGTGTTCAAATTGTTGCTATATAACCTTTCCTTCTTTGTTTGACTGAGAAGACATATTTTATAATCTATAGAAAAATGTTAGAACAAAACGTCACAACATTTTCTCACGTGTATACACTCAAAATGATGTCACTCACACTTGTATTTCACTCTTAAATGGCTTTTACCCAAAAATGATCTCATACTCTCTTGCCTTTTTCCACTCATAACTCCCCTTTTCAATTCTTTAATGAACTAAATGAACGTGAATCAAGAGATCTCTATGAGTAGTGCTTCAAACCAATACCAATGGAAAAAGTATTTTAGAAACAAATCAAAGGAGAAAGAACAAACACAATCTGATTTGGAAATAAGAAATCAGAAGTCTTTTTTTTTATGAGAGAACAAGAAATCACGATTAGTATGCCTCGAAGGAAGAGGGAAACAATAATCAGATTTGGCTTTTTTATTTTTATTTTTTATATCTTTTCTTTTCTTTTACTTTTTTTTTTTAATTGTGGATATCACTTCTCTTTTTTTTTTGTATAACTAGAGGCATGAAACAACACGAAGAACAAACAGAATACGAAGAGTCATGAAGAACAAAAAGAATGTGAAGAGTCACAAATAGAATACGAAGAGTAACGAAGAACAAACGGATACGAACAGTCACGAAGAACAAACAGAATATAGAACAAAAATTAAAAGGACATTGACCTAATTTTGGAGACCTTTCTCAGATACCAAATGATGCAAACCTCAATAGACTTGCTATGAGATCCAACAACAAAATTGAATATCTTCCAAAAAAGCTAAAAATCAGATTGTTGTGATAGTGAACATGTGTCCCAATGTCTATAAGGAGACGCAAACCACATGTATTCCAATTAGTGAACCTGAGACCCAACATCTATAAAGAGACGCAAACCACAGGTATTCTTAGTTTTGAACGCCATAAGGTGAAAACCTTGATAAGTTCTGGAAGTTCAATGAAGAACCAAGAAGGAGTATAAACTCACTTATTATCAAAAATCAAATATGTCCATACAATAGATAAATAAGGATATGTATAGGCTTGGAATAATCCTCCAACCATACGAATAAATGAAAGTTGTTAGAACAACCCTCCAACCATAGGAAATAATGCATTCACATTTTTTAGCAAACACTAAAAAGTAGTTTGACTTATTTAATGCACTAAGAAACATGAACCAACTCTCAACTACTATCTATAAAATATAAATAACTATATCTTGGAAGTTATATTTAGTCCACATCTTTACATACATGAATTAAATTGACAAAGTCTTCAGCCACTCTTAGGAATCTTAAAATTAGCCCAGATCTCTTGAATCAGCCCATTAAAAGCTTCCTTGATCTTTTTTGACCTTACTCTTGTAATTGGCCCACTTGGAACATGCAATGGATCTTGTAATGGCCCACGTTGATTTTCAGCAGGCCCATCGAAAGAGAGGGCGAGTTGAGGGTGTTTTATTCTTGACAAAGGCTATTTCCTCTCTCGTACTAAAATCCCGAGCCAAGTTCTTTAGTTATGAAGGGCCGATGCCCTTTATCTGTTTGGGTGAGTCAAAATTGGGTTTTTTGGTTCCCTAAAGACCAAGTGGCAACTTTGTATCTATTTTCACAGACTTTCTTCTTTTCAAATATTTCAAAGGAAAATCAATTCCGAAACCCGAAAGAGGGTTGACCTTTGAGGTCACGTGTCCAGAGGCACTTGCTTATGTTATGTTGTAATGAAATGGTTATGAATCATTTGAATAGCAGTTTGATTTCATTGACTTTCACACATACTTATGCACTGCACGTAGTCAAATAGATGCATGTTTGATGTAAACTATAATATCACTCAAATTTCTAGATAACATATAGTGTGGAGACTAAACCCGGTGAGCTTTGGGCCATTCTTTTCTTTTCGAGGGCTATAAACACTTTGTGCTTTTTGAATTTCATTTAAATAGTGCATCTACTCGTTGATGAGTGATCTTGTCATAATCAAGATATAAAAGTATACTATACTTTAAAAGATTTGTAGTGTGGAAGTAGAGGTCGAACCCACATAGATTGAAATACTAAAGCACTTTAATTTTAAAAACCCTAAGTCTAAATAATTATCGAAATAGAAGTTTTTTTAGATCTTCTATTAAACTAAGAACAATGAAAATAAATCTAAACTATAAAAGCAATTTAAAAGTTGTTTTGATATTTATGTGTATTGAACCATGGATTGCAAATCCACCACCAGCTTTATAATTAGGGTATCTATGCAATCAATTAACTTATTACGTTGGATGATAATGGGGAATCATAGCTACAAGCCCAATTTCTCTGTCATGAAGATAACTACGATTCAAGCATCAACATAATTCAGCTTCGCCTGGCACGGAGTGTCTCACACTAAACTAGGGTTGCGGCACACTCCGTCTTCCCTCGGCATGATCTATTCGATTACTTGATATCATAATTCAAATAAGCACTATTACATGTAAATAATCCATACAAGCATAGCAAATATAGACTATTGAGCACATCACATTCAAAATAGATCTAAGACGAGAATAGATTTTAAAAGTAACGATTAAATCAATGAATACGATTCTATTTATTAAAATCCTCTAAACATGTAATCATCATCCATACATAATAAATCTAAAAGAAAAACATAAATAACACGCTATTACTTGGCTAGGGTTTCATCGCAACCCTAGATCTTGGTCTAAGTGGCCATAGAAGCGATGAATATCAAGAGGTTGATGGAGGAGGCCATGGGAATCCTTGATTTTCTTCTTCTTCTCCTTGCTTTCCTCTCTTCAATGACTGAAGTTTTGGTTATGGATGGATGTGTAGAATATTGTGTAACCCCTATTTTGACCTAAAAGATGATATATAGAGATTTGGAGCAGTTTTGGAGGCTTTCCTAAACCTAATCGCACTAAAACAGCTTTATTTACGTTTTTGGACGTATTCAGCCAATTCCATTCATGCAGGGCTCTTCAGTACATCGAAATACGCTTTTTGGGTTTTTTGTACGGGTCACTCGCTCGAGCGAGCCGCTTTAGCGAGATGCCTTTTTCTAGCTTTTTCCAGATTTTCTCAGCTTTGCGCATCAATTGTAGAATTGCCACAACTTTTGACTCGGACCTCGTATTGACTCACCGTTTATGGCCACACGTCCTAACTTGAAGATCTACATTTTATATATCTAGAGAAATTTCTCAAATCTAAAGTCTTCCTTGTTAAAAATGCCATTAACCGAGGCTACTACTGTCTCGAACTTTCACCGAAATCCCCTTTTGAACCCAGAATGTCTTCCAAAGCCAATAATGATTGAATTTTAGTGCCTTTTCAAGTTAAAGCTCCAAAACCTACAAAATATAGAATGCTTATTAAAAAAAACTAATAACTGTATGAAATGGTCTAACAAAGTGTAACTTCAAGACAATAAACATGAACTATTCGTCGTTGATCACATCTCCAAACCTACACTTTTCTAGTACTCGAGCAAAGAAAAACATAAAAATAAATACTACTATAGTTAAAAATCCTAACTCAATATCACAGGCAACACGATTGCATTTAGCGTATGCAACAAGCCTTTTAAACCCCTAGGTGTCCCTAGAAGGACTAGTGAAGTCTCGTGAGGGTTCTCGTCGAATAAGACACTCATAACCATCTTTATTTCATTATATATTTAAAAAAAATTATTTAATACGAAAAACATAACATTCAATACTCCTTATTATAAAATAATGATTTGAAATAGAATAACGAACAAAAAGAAATGGAATCAAACATCTACCTACGTCTTGAAAAACAATCCCAAGCACATGCATCATATAAATCAATAGAGTTTCTCATAAAATTGCACGTGTGTGATGTAGTAGTCAAATGAACACACACATGTCATGAACTTGGAATATAACTCGGATAACCATCCAACTATGCTTTGACTACAAATCTCACAATGTTAATTACACTCTCAAATTAAACACTCAAAATATGTGTAATCTTTCTAGTATATGGGAGCAAAGGAAATATATTTTCAAAATGAGAAATGCTCACATATGACTTGACAAAAAGACACATGGCACGGAAGAATAGTAGTCTCATGGATAGGACGTCAATAGTCAAGAAAAATTAATCGTTACTATGTTTTAATTCCCCTCCCATCGTTTACACATCTAAACCATGTTTTCAGGATCAAATAGGACTTTCAAAGGTTGTAACGTGGCTCAGGCAATGAAAATGATAGAAAGGATTCATTAGGTAGTTTTAGAATGGTGTTGTAATGAATGTTCGATTTCTTTCATCATCTCTTCTACCAACTTTCATCTTTTCACTCTCTTATTTCTATATCTCTTTAATTTCTTTCCTCTTTTTATTTTCTTTTCTTTTTCCTCTTTTCTTTTTCCTTTTCGTTGATTTTTGAATAATTATTCATCGAACACCAAGGCAACTACCCCAAACATCATTTTGTTTTCTTCTTCTTCTTAATCAACACATCGCCTTATCACCACTAAAAGTTGATCAATCTTTCAGTGGTAAACTCCAAGTTGGCGAAGTTGGAGCAAAAAAAAGGATAATGGTGATTAAAGAAAAAGGACATTTTAACGGCTTAAAGGGGCAAACTAAGGAAATTTTATCATTTTTCGATCAGTGGTAAACAAAGAGGGCCTACCATCATTTTCTATGATCATATGGTTCTTCAATGTTTATGATGGAAGGTTATTTAGCATGGTAATCAGTATTTTGACTCAACTATCAACAAAAATAAGAATAACAAAACTAAAATACAAGTTAATGTGCTATTTCAATGAAATTCGATAAACACAAAATGTATTTATAATCCTTTAAAAAGAAAAGATAGGCTCAAAAGCTCACCTGGTTTAGTCTCTACCATGTGTTATCTAGAGATCTGAATTATATTATAGTTCACATCAAACATGCATTCAAGTGAGTACGTGCAGTGCATAGCTTTGTGTGCAAATCTATGATATAAAACTACGATTCGAATGATACATATCCTAAACGTTGCATTATGACTTCAGCAAATGTTTAACCACATCTTCTCATGTTTACCTATTCTATAAAAGTCCAAGTTACATAACAATAAGTATCGACTCGAGATTCCAAAATTATCGGTAACATCTTTTATTTAAGCACAAGCATTAGAAAATTTTTTGAAAAATCGGTGCATAATAGTGTGCATGTGAGTGCATACCCCAAAACCTAAACCTTTCATTGTCCCTAATGTGGACCACGCATGCGGGTGTCCTGGGGCTTTCCCTCGATAGTGTCCCGGGACGGATCCCAAGGAGCACACTTCAAAGAAAATTAGGACTTCCTCACGCGATCCTAGAGACAAAGAGTCGTCACCTAATTTTTGTCAGGAATTAGGAAACCCAAGTTGAACTCGCCTAAAATTGAATAAGTACTCGCCCATCATTACCAGAAACTAGGTTCGGGGGTCTTGGTACGAGAGGGGAAGGAGCCCAAGCAGGACTAAAGCACCCTTCCTTGCCCTACCGAATAGTAGGCCTTGATTCAAATATCCTTGTTCTTAATTCATAATTGGTGTTGTTTCCTCAAACATACTAGATAGTATATACATGTCAAAAGGGATTATCTAAGGAAAATCATGTCAAGAGATTAAATCAAGTAGAACTCGGATACACATGTAATACAAGAGAGAGGTATACTTATAGTGGCTAGTCCCGCCCGGGATCGATGCGAGTAAAGGAAACATGTCATGATATGCAAAAAGGGAATGAGAAGACTTACATTGGTTGACTCAAGCGGAGTCGCAAAAATAAAAGAAAGGAAACTTGTAATACAATCATGCAACAATCCTAGATAAGATATCTCTAACACATAAGTATATAAACGGAGACTATCTTAAAGGAATTGTGTCGTTGAAAACAAAGTTGTAAACATAAAAAAAATGTAAAAGAAATGATAGAAATAGTACACGATACATGGGCGCTAAGCCACATGTAGACGAGGCAAGCTCACCAATCGAAGTCTGGATCCATGGCATTCAATTCTCTGCACTAAGACACCAAGAAATACCCAAGCATTGCAAAAACACAAGCCAACAAATAATATGCATGATAAATAAGAAAAAGATGTCATCAATCAAATTTCCAGATTGAGCAACCTCTAATTAATCCTATCAAAAGTGATCTTAAACATAATCTGGGTTAAAATCCTTTTACAGAAAGTTAGATACATGTCTTAGGGAACTTCTCCAAAAAGTATAACCTCTTTACCATTTATGAAGTTAGAGAAATAATAGTTTTGGGAACAGTGGACCAGGACTGTCCACTGTTCTTGTAAAAATCATAATTATTTCTGAAAAAATCCTGAGAAGCTGTATTTGGTGTCAAAAGAAAGCTATTTCATTGTAGTTTATGATAAAAATAATCCCAAGGAAATGTCATGAACTTAAAGTTTTTGAAAAGTTGTTTTAAACAGACTCTGTTATTCTGGAAGTTTGGTATCATTTGACAAAGGAATGCAAAACATAATAGAAGTTCATGAATCATGTTAATCAAGTTAATCTAAGCTTTTGATCTCTCATCAATTTATCCTAGATGACTTCTAAATCAAGTTTTATTCGTTAATTATTGTTGAGTGATCAAAGTATGACCATTTTGTATACATAATCATGTTTGTAGTTAAACTTAGAAAATTCCAGAATAGTTATATCAACTTCAAACGCTTAGAAAATGATCTAACTCGATTTTATGCTTACAATTTTACATCGACATATAGATACATGAGTTAGGAATCATCCCCAAAAAGCGGAATATCGATAAGTATTATAGATTTTCTGAAATTCAAGCACAAAGAGACTATGTTCAAATCTGTCAACCGATTGCTCAACAATTTCTAAAAATAGCATATGGATTTCGGTGGACCAAATCTTATGGATAAAACCAATCTATTTTGCTGAATTTTAACTAGTTCATTTTAAAGTGTGAGAAAAACATCTTAGGTGGTGGATGAAGCTTATTTAGAAAGATCAAACACATTGATCAAATTAATTATCATGATTCCCAATCAATTTAGCCCTCAAGTTCTATGAAGAACTTTGGATCATAGATCAAAGAGACTTACAAATATCCTATTGGAGATGAAATTCAATAGGAATTCTAGGTTGTAGGAATAATCAAGAGACAGGTATGAATATAGGAATCATCATCCTTCTCATAGATCATACTTCCAAACCATCATAGAATTCAAAATAGATACATATATATATATATATAATCATCTATGCATGGATCTAAACTAAAATAGAAATTAAATCAAAGTTGAAAATCAAAGTGAAAATCAGTCTGTAATTAAGAATTACTAATAAAATCAAAAGAGACTTGGATCTAGCTATATGAGTGTGTGAAGAACAAGAGAGGAAGAAGATGAGTGAGATGAGTGTTCTAACAAAGAAAATAAAACTAACTTAGACCAAATTCTTATAGATCTATATACAAAAGTAGGAATTAGAGATAAATTGGATGTTTAGCTCTTGAAGGATTCTCAAGTATGTAATCAAAGTTGATTTGAAGGATCTTCTTCTTCAAGTGTTCTTCAAGCTCTTCAAGAACTCATCCATGGAAGCTGAGGGAAGCAATTGATGTCTAATTCATTTAATCTAATTATCTTGAGATTAGTTTAGAAATTTTTAATTCATAATTCACTTCATCTCTCTAGAAATCCCTCCTAAATTGAAAGTCATTTGCAAGTATATTCGCTTGTATCTACTTCTCTTTTCTATGTACTCTCCTCTATATGTACTTGTGTGTCAAAGATGATCTTATATGGATCTATATATAGAGTTTTGAAAACTTAACTCTTAAGTTTAGGGTTAAAACATGATTTTCAAAGATCAGAAAACTGTTAAATGGCCATTTCGGTGCCTAAACGCAGTTTCTAGGCAATTTTCACTCGGTGGGAGGCTTCTAGAAGGGTCTGGAACTCAAAAAGCTCGATGAAGGGGGAAGCATGTAGGTGGCGGCTTAGGGGGGACCCGCCACTCTTTGGGTGCCTCTGGTTGCTCTTATGTTCTATTTCAAAAATTATGTGCACTGCTTTTCCAGATTTTTGTAAAAATGTTTTTTAGTGGCCAAAATCGTCCGTTAACGTACTGTTGGAAAGCTGTCGAGTTGAATTTCAGTATAAAAATATTCTAGGAGGTCCAATTGAAGCCCGAAAGTCCTCCGGAACTTTCATCGTCTTTTTAGAATCAAACGACTTCTTTTCCAAAATTACTTTTAAATGTGCGTCAATTTCAAATTTTTCCTTAAAATTGAATCTTTGGATACATAGAATACTGCATTTAGGTCACTTCGTGTTCATATAAACCTGAGTGAATATGAATTCTGAGAGACGATTTTGATAAAATCGTGATTGATGCATAGAAAATTGCTTTTCTAAGCTTGAAGTCACTTTCTGAAGGTCGATCATTGTGTGGAATCCAGTACCTTCCATGGGGTACTTTTCATCATTGAATCCTCCAAGACGTTGTCCACCCTAAATCCTATCAGTGTGGTCAAAATTGGGTGTCTACAGTCTGCCCCTCTTTGGCATAGCTTGTTGTGGACAACGTGAACTGCAAGTGAGTGCCAAAGCTAGAAGGCACCCAATAACCATACTGAGAGGTTTTAGGAAAAATAAAAATCCATAAAAATCAAGAAATTCAAAATCAGAAAAAATCAAGAAATCATGAATGCAAGAATGTAATGCAATGTTGGGTAAAGGCGGCTAAATCTAAGCTGTTGCTGGTCGTGCTCCGCTAGATCTGCATACGTATCCTTTCCAGGAATCAGACCAGGGCATAGTTCAAGTGCACAAGGAGACAAAGAACACACAAACAACAATACGGATGAAATGTCCTATCTTAGGATGCTGATGCAGTATAAAATATGAACATGCACGTGCTAGAGGAATCGTCCTCAAGGGTTACCTAGATGCAAAATCTGATGCAAGGGATGTAACGTCTCATTCTCACAGTCGCATATGTCTAAAGATAAGTATGCTATCTATATCTTGGATGATTCTCGGAGTCTTGTCAGAGTCTTTCTTCTGAGTTTGCGGTTTGTAGGTGTCATTTGTATCTCGGACGACTATTGAGTATCCTGGATGAATTCTGAATCATGTCCACACAACTTTTTATAAAAAGTGTTCTAATCCCTGAAAAATTGCTGATGTGGAGTCCTTCTACTGGGGACAATTGCTGATGTACAGTCCTTCTGCTAGGGATGATTGTTGATGTAGAGTCCTTCTACTAGGGATGATTTGCTGATGTAGAGTCCTTCCGCTGGGGAGGATTGCTGATGTAGAGTCCTTCTGCTAGGGACAATTTTTTGATGTAGAGTCCTTCTATTGGGGATGATATGCTGATGTAGAGTCCTTATGCTTGGGACGACGATTCTTATGTACTCCTGAAATAGGTCCTTCTGCTATGGACAAATCTTTTGTAATAAGTCTGGAGACAAATCTTTTAAGACAGGTCGTTCTTCTGGAGACAATTCTTCTATTATTCAAAAACAAGTCCTTCTGCTAGGGACAAATCTTCTGTTCTAATGCATGAATTCTGAGAGATATACTGATTCTGAGACATACCCTACTTTCGGAGGTACTCTTGATACACGATTCTGAGATGTACACGATTCTGGGAGATACCCTATATTTGGAGGCAATAGGATGCTGAGAGAAACCCTACATCTGGAGGCAACATGATGCTGAGAGAAACCCTATATCTGGAGGCAACCCTGATACATGATTTAAGATACACGATTCTGATTGATACCCTATATCTGGAGGCAATTCGGATACACAATGCTGAGAGATACCCTTTATCTAGAGGTAATCTAGATGTATGATTCTGAGATACACGATTCTAATGGATACCTTATATCTGGAGGCACTTCTGATACAGGATGTTAAGATATACCTTATATCTGGAGGTAATTCTGATAGTTGATGCTGATAGATACCCTTCATTTGGAGGCAGTTCTGATATACGATGCTGAAAGAAACATAATTATGGGAGAAACCCTTCCTCTGGAGGTAATTCTGATACACAGATGCTGAGAGATACCCTTCTTCTGAGAGCAACCCACGGATACACGATGCTGATAGATACATGATTCTAAGAGATACCCTTCTCTTAAGGGCAATTATGATATATGATTTCTAAAAATTCTCTACTGGGGAGATTATATGATTTTGAGA
Source organism: Hydrangea macrophylla (assembly GCA_033977485.1). Taxonomy (NCBI): domain Eukaryota; kingdom Viridiplantae; phylum Streptophyta; class Magnoliopsida; order Cornales; family Hydrangeaceae; genus Hydrangea; species Hydrangea macrophylla. Next base: position 58,310,039 of record CM066999.1, read on the forward strand.
GATGTATGGATTCTGATTTCACGAATTTTCTGAAGTATACCTTTCTTCTGGAGGTGATTTTGATATCTAAAAGTTCTCTGCTTAGGGAGATATCTGAGATTTCTGAGATGTGAGCTCATATTCTGGAGGCCCTGTTGATTCAATTTGAGGCTCATATTGGTGCTTTGACCAGCTTATGCATGTTGGTTCATTCTAACCTTTTCTGAATATCTTGGCCTTGATTTGAAGATCATGTCTTCTGATTCATCTTCTACAGATCCTTTCTGGATGTAATTCTTGAAAGTCTGCAAACCCAAAAGTCCACTTTCCAGGATAGTACATAATCAACCCAAAATAATGGGAGTTTGCTACAAATCATCATTTCTTGGCTATTTTCAAGCTGTGGTGCCCTTGATTCTTTGTGTCTGGGGACTATTCTTCAACTCTGAATGGTTTTCAACCAATATTTAAATTCCCAAGGGTCCTTTATACCAATCCAACAAGCTTCAAGCACTCTTAAGGCTTACATATCAAGATTGGACCAATCCGGAGTTAAAATAAGAGTTTTGGGGGGTTAAAATGCGAATATAGAGCAAAATGGGGAAATGGCAGGCTGTGAATAGTAAATGGCGGTTCCCCACACCATCCTTGGAGCCGCCAGTCACAACTTATGGGTTTTAAACCCGTTTTTCTTCTTGTTCTTAATTTATCTCATCTCCAATGCATCACTTCTTTCTTCTAAGGTGTCCAAATCTTGCAATTTCTTGATGTTTTGAGGGATTTCTTGCATCAAAACCTCCAAAAACCTTGTTGGGTTTTACTAATCACCATCTTCAACCTCTTGTCTTCAAGCTTCAAGCATTAATAACCATGAGTTCCCATGGACAAGGTGAGAGTTCTAGAACGCTTAGAATCCAATTTCAAGCTAGTGGAGCTTTATCAACTCAATCCTTTGAGTATCCAACTATGAAGGAGCCACAAAATCATATTTTTAGGAGGGCCTTTCGTCAAGAGGTAACCCATTTTTCAATTTTGTACTATTTCTATACTTCACGTGTGTTTTCGAATTCTTGCAAATTCTTAGGAATCATCCTTCAGTTTCTTCTAAAATGTGCTAGGGCACCCCAAAGGTCATAAAAGCCATGGAAAAGGCCTTGAATAGTTTAATGAATTGTCAGAATCATGTCCCCAAGTAGTAGCCAATATAAAACATGCGGGTTTTGGGTCTTTCGTAACCTTGCTGGAGAGGTCTGCCAATGATCTAGCCATGATTTAAGCTCTTGTCGAGAGGTGATGGGATTCCATAAATACTTTCCACATGCCTTGTGGGGAGATAACCATGATCCCTACTTGACCTTGCGATGATTACTGGCGTCTCATTCAGTGGTCACCGTCTTGCCTGTGCGAAGAACATCCACAGACATCCTGTTATTATCGAGAGGCTTCTAGGAATTATTCCTACCCAGAGAGATCTTCATGGATCGAGTGTGAGCATTACATGGTTTGTCAACAACTTCTATCCTTCTGAAAAAGTAGGTCAATTTACTGATATGCGGCTTTCCCATACTTTTATATTGTATTTGCTTGGCTGCTCTCTTCTTTCTACTCGAGCTGGAAAGAGGCCGGAGGTGTGAGTGGAGACGTTTGCCCTTATTTCAATTTTATATATATATATATATGTGTGTGTGTGTGTGTGTGTGTGTGTATTTATGTTTTATTTTTCTCTTTTTTTGCACTTTTTGATAAGGGGATATCGATTATATATATACATATACATGAGAGATAATTAAGGAGAGGGAGGAGGTTAGGAAAAAATTCTGAATAATGGGAGTGACATGTGTCATGAGGCAATGGTATAGGGGGTGTATTTGGTGCTGACGTGGCGTGACGGGCTCACTGAATAATTTCTCGTGTATTTGTTGGGTTTAATAGTTTAGGAGAGTGAGTTAAAACTGGGTCATAGTTCAGGGGTATAAGTGTAATTAACCCAAAAAATTATTATCTACCTTGGGGAAGTGTCTCCCTTCATCTCTCAAAATCAGACATCTATAAAATGAAACATTTTATCATTCAAAGTTTGAATTAAAATTCAACAGCTGTATTTTTAATATCAGAATGGGATGCGTGTGCTGCTTGTCTTGAGGTAGATTGAAATTAAACAAGACAACATATTAATATTAGTCTGATCCACTATATGGATAAATTGAAAAGCCGAAACACCACATTCTCTTTTTTACATCCTAAGTATGGGGTTAGCCGTTATCAAAAAAAAAAAAAAAATGTAGGGTTAGCCGTTATAAAAAAAAAAAAAAGAAAGAAAAAAGAAAAAAGTATATGGTTAGCCACATGAGACTAGTAGTGACCATGGAAGAGGCCCAGAAGCCGATAGGAACCAGCGTCCCCTGTTAATAATGAACACCCCACCCCAAGATTCAGCCTCAAGGCCGATCAAAGCAGAAGTCACCAGGACCGTCAAGAAGAACAAGGCTTCAGTAAGAACAAAGGTGGTTACAAACAGATCATAACCAGCCGACTGGGCACGACGTGAGGAAAACATGCATATTAGCTAGGGGGTTACAGAACATGCCTAAAACGCAAAAGACACTTGCACTATCCAGAAGTAGTTGCAAGAAAATTTTTCCCTGGCCAGAATAAATAAGGCGGGGGTGGGACATTTGAAGCTCTAACACACACCACAAACTACCCAGTGCGGTTTTTTTTTTTTTTTTTTTTTTTTTGGGAGCAAGCATTGTCTTGGTTTTGCTTGTTTTCTGAGTTATTGCATTCCCAAATTAAGACATTGCATTAATTGTTTATGTTTATTTATGTTTATTCCTCTGCATTAGTTGTTTATATCAAATCATTTGCATCAAAGTGACCAAGACATTGCATTAATTGTTTAAAATCAATCATTTGCTTCAAAATGATTAAAAACCTTATGGAGGAGGGTCATTCCTACTCGCCTTTCAATCGCATTGTTAGAAATAGATTTGGTGCATAACATTAGATTAGGAATTCGTTTCCTTGCAATCACACTTTGAGTCAGAAGAGGCACATTAAAATTGGTCGCTGGTGAGCGAACACTCGGGATTCTGAAATTTTCTTTCTTCTTCTTCCTTCTATAAAAAAGCAAAGTACCATCATATTTGACGGTAAAATAATTCGATCGAGAAAGATTCATTAATTCAAAACAGGTTTGGACATAAACAAACAAAAACTTAAACCAGTCTCTTTAAGTAGCACAAGAAAAGCAATAGCAGTCTCTTGAAGTCCAGCAGAAGAGGATTGGCACTCACTTTGACATCAACAAAAGCTCTCTCTCTCTCTCTCTCTCTCTCTCTCTCTCTCTCTCTCTCTCTCTCTCTCTCTCTCTCTCATCCTGATAATGTGGCAGCAACATGCTTTGCAATTGCCATGCTTGAAGTGAGACCTGGTGACTCAATTCCAAACAAGTTTAGGAGACCGGGTACCCCATGGGTTTCCTCTCCCTGCCAAAATGGATCTAGTGTTGAGATAGAATTTATCAAAAAGCATAAAGAAATCAAAAACAGAACTTTTGTCTCCATCCACCCAAAATAAAATAAAATAATAACAATAATAAACAAATTAGGTCAGACATGACTACAATAGTTTAACTCGATTAATTTTTTTTTTCTAATAAAGAAAAATGAAATAATTATCTTGAACATTTGGATTCAAGATGATTACATAATATTCTTTAGCACAAAGGAAGGCATTTTAACCTCAATGCTGCTTCAAATGTTTGAAAAAACCAATTACCAGACAATAGTTTTCAAAAAAAAATAACGGAATTAGGAGACAGGAAGTCATTATATTCCATTGATCTGCCTATCATCGTAATTGCAAATTCATGGGTTATGTAACTCATAATCTTACTATTGTCACACGATAATTTCATAGAAGGTTAAGTCAGAAAGCTAAACAACTATAAAGACACCATAGATTGAAGAACTCACTTCCACTCCTAACCTAAAATCTACAACTTCTAGTCAACAAAGCATAACCAAAATGGTGGTCGAAGTTTTCAAAACTACAGATGAATTAATGACCCTAAAATACATAAATCTAGAAACTGCAAGAATTTCTAAGTAAATAAATGAATTGGTAAACCCATATTCGACAATAACCGCTACATAGCATAAGCTTTATAGAAAGGAAGTGTTAAGTAAAACATCATAAGATGAAGCTGAAGGAGAAGAGAAAGAGAATATTCTTATTGCTGTGCGAAATAGTACATAAACATAATAAGATACATAAGAGAAACATAACCCTTTATAATATAGGGTTTAGAAAACAGATGTAACACCCCGTATTTTCCTGATATAAATATTCATTTGAAAAAAAATTAATGTGACAACCTAAATTTTTTTATGTATACAACCATGGTTATTTATTTATATGTGTATATTTATTTTAATCATTAATTATTCTGTGAAATTTTATAGAGCCAAGTGGTAGAGTTAAGTTGTAAAAAAATTTAAGTTGAACAAGTTATTGAAGAATTGATGTGTTTAATTTTTTTGTAGTGCTTATAGGCCCGTGAATGTGTTAATTTGTGTTTTTAGCATTTTAAATTAAGTACCCGGGTTATGTACACCCATTGGATCACTCATTTTAGAACTTTAGAATGTATTTTCGGGCCCATATGAAGCCTTTTTGTGAGGCCTTAAGCCAAAAAACGGGATTCAATGTTTATTTATGTGTTTGTGTTATAATATATGTAGGTGTATCATATATATACATAGATAATATACCGCCTAGGGTTTTGATAACAAAAACCAAAAAAAAAAGAGACGTGAGAAAAATAGAACAGTCAAGAGAGAGAGAGAGAGAGAGAGAGAGAGAGAGAAGAAGAAGAAGAAGAAGAAGAAGAAGACCATAAGAGAAAAAAAAGGGAACCTCAACCTTTTGTTTTGTGTAATCATCATCAACCTTGAAGCCCTAAATTGGTGAGTTAACTTGTTATTTTCTTTCAATCTCGTTTGATTGAAATTTAAATGGCTATAATATTGAATTAGTATGGTTATGGATTATGAAATTTAAGTTGTTTTTTACAATGATTGAAGTTGTGATTTGAGATTTATAGATGAGCATTGAATATACATTTAAGCAATCATTCAATTTTCGGATTTGGGATTTTCACGAATCAGATCTGAATAGAAAATTCATAATAAATCATACGTTACTGTTTTTGTGACTCTGTCCGCGAAGGCCTGTAGGAAACGCAATTCTGGACAACTTTTGTCTAATGATGTTTTCCATGATTCTGCACCGTTTGGGCATAAATTGATAATTACAATAGCAGTAAACAAATATTTAATTGATTATTTTACGATATGGAGAATATGATTTCTTATTACATGTTTCATGTATGCTAATATTTGAATGTTTGGTTGAGGTAATCGTATCAGAAATAATTTACTTTATGCTGTGGAAATGTTTATAAAAGGTAAACTAGATACGTTGATTAGTATATTAGTGATCTTGGAATTCGATCGGAATTGTGGAACTATTGTTATGGGTAAATTGATAAAAAAAAACCCTATATTGTGAGAAATTGGAACGCATCTAGAAGTTAGAGATGTGATTGGACTATGATGAGACGGAACTATGTGATAAACGTGAAATTCACAATTATTGGGATAATACGAACGATAAACGATAATTGCAACATAATTCCTTAGTGTTCCTCACACCCCGTTGGGTGTCTTTTTTTTTTTTTTTTGGTAGCACGACTTGCTGGCTTTGTGATCAAGCTGACCTAAGCCTTATGCTCGGCTTAATTTATAGACGTCTAGGCATATTGACTGGCCTTCTGTGTGTATACCCGGTTTAGTTGATACCCCCAACCAAACTGGCACCAGAGTGGATGTTGGTAGCATGTCCGGGCACACATGAGATATATGTGTGGGCTGTAACATGGAGGGTGGCCAAGTGGTGAACCTAGAGAACACAAAGATAAATTTAATGCTAATAAATAATGAAAATGGATTATTTCAGAAGACTGATAAGCGTGAAATAATGAATGCGACGTTTAAATTAGAATGTGGACGGTTTATGTATAGAATTATTCGCCTGGTTTGTGATCACTCGATTTACAGGATGGTGGGCCCACTAACTTTTATGCAGGGCTGGTTCACCAGCCAGTGAGGGCAATATTGGCAGCCCGGGACCATTAGAGAAATTGGATCCATTCAACTTCCTAGTGGTGAGTTGTGGAAGAGCTTTAGACTCCATGGAGAATAGATCGGAACCAAACAAATCAAACAGAACAAGATCTAGGCAATGAATAGTGTTGTGTGAATAGTAACTCCGATGAACAGTAACTTTGATGAATAGTGCTACGTGAACAATAACTCGATGAACAGTAACTCGATGAACAGTGCGCGATGAGCAGTAACTTTGCAATGAAACTCTCGGCCCAACTTGGGTCGGCTAGGGTTGGGGTTTTTCCTTTTTTTTTTTATTTTTTTCTAGGTTAGGTCGACCCGCTCTGATACCATGTATAAGTGGAGAAATGATATATTTTATTGATTAAAAAAATGATTACAAGAGCCTAATATATATAGGCTTAGCAACAAGCTACACTTTTACAATCTAACCGATGTGGGACACTATAACATTACACTTTTTACAATATTATCCTCTAACAGGTCAATCTTTACAACTCGACTCTTTGGATCACCGATCCAATCTTTGGACCACAGGCCCAATCTCTTACTGACTCGACTCTTGCATGCATCCGGCACGAGTGCCATTGGCTTGGAATATCACCGCTTTCCGGTCATGGGTTACCATCTTGTCATCTTTGCCCCAACTGGCGACTTGCTTAACATCTGCCTTACGGCCTCATTACTTGGTAATCCCAAACTTATTCCATTCGGCCTCGTTTAACTTGGCATCTTGCCCCAAATTGGACAACTGCTTGACATCAGCCCACATGGCTATTAACCTTCTCAACAACCGAACCAGGACTCTTTACTCTTTTTCATACTGACCATACGAACGAAACACAAGGAATAAACCGACGAACACGATCATCTCATTGATAACAATTATCGCGCACGTGGTACAAGTCATTATAGCACATTATTGACAGAACCGTGTACTTAAGTACATCACATTACTGTTCTCGTAGTCTTCGCATGTTGTACGTAAGAACATTACAAGTTCGCTGCATTAGCAATTTAAGAAAACATAGCCTTCAGTTCTTTATAAAAGTTATTATACTAAAGTACTACTAGATTAGCATATGGTACCATACTAAAATTCCCAAGTAAAACCACAAATATTGACCATAATCCAAGGTACTACTAGCACAACATATAATACCATTGATCATAACACAAATTACTCAAAACCAAACATGCAACAAGCAAATCTTACAACTACTGTCAAGCTCGAGCGCTCGCACCTGGCCGTTCACTAGGCTCGAGCGGTCGCACCTGGTCCAAGCGCTCGGGTTTAGCAATTTCAAAATAGCAACTAATTTAGCAGCAGATTTTAGGCTTGATTCTTAATGCATGTTACATGCATGGTCTTAGATCATCAATATAACTTAAAACAACATGTTAATGAGTGAGTAAGAGTACTCACCAAAGATCTAGATGATCTAAATGATAAAAAGTGAAGAAATGTGTGTGTGTGTGTGTGTGTGTGTGTGTACTTGATCCTCCAAACATAAGCTCTAAACCACCTCAAGGCCTTGATCCTCCTCTAATATTTGATCCTCAAGCTTTTCAACTCCAAGACTTCATAGTTATAGCAATACATGTGCATGTGTGTTGATCATGAAATGGAAGCCATGCAAAGGGTGTTTGTGTATGGAATGTATGTGTGTGTATAAACTCTCAAAACCCTCTCTCAAAGACACCCTCTGAAATACCGAGTTCCAACTCCTAAAATGCTAAGAAATGCTAGTATTTATAGACTTTATGAGACCCAAGGGAAAAATAGTCATTTCACCCATCGAGCACTCCCAAGGTCCGAGAACTCGGGCCCACTACTTCAAATGTTTCTAATGTTTCAAGGATTCAAAGGCCCAAGTATTAATATACATACTAACTACCATTCAAGTTCCATCACATACGATTGTAACTTACATATACAGATCTAGAAATACAGAGATACGTCTATGAACAGAAAAATACAGAAAAAAGGGTCGGTGTTACATCTTATAACCCCTTAAGCATGATTGCCCAGCTAAGGGCTTTGGGGGAGGGGAGGGGAGGGGGGGGAGGAAGTAGATGATGTGACATAAATCATCCAGCCACCTTTGCAGCTGCCACGTGTCCAAGGTGGGTCCCACCAATCCAAGTATACAAAGTAATCATGGTACGCGAATTTTATTGGGCCTCTGGGCTTTCTCATAACTGGAACCAGCCCAGTTGATGGAAGAGTCCGGCTTGGACTCTTGTATCAGTATGTCGTGAGAGAGTTCCAATGGGACTCATAAAGCCCAATAGGGATTTCTTTACGTAAAAGACACACAACCGACCCTAGTAGGAAAAGGTAACTTACACAACTATAGAAACCCATGCACGACTTCATACGAGGTACACAATACAAACCTTAATCTCTCCCGATTACCTGCTTCCTACTTTTTCCTCCTTAGACTAACTTGATCGTCGGAGGAGGCCTAAGGCACACACCCTTTGCCTTTCCTTGCAAGTATTCAAGGAGCGGTCATCCAATCACTGTGCGATACAGATTTTGGCTACATCAATATACATAACTAGGTGAAGTGTGTTCCTCCACTGTTTAGAAACTAAGCCGTGAAATGCACTCAAATATCTAGCACATCTATTATTTGTGTAGAAATTTCTGCTCAAAATGTATAAAAGTAGATTTTATACTATAGAAGGCCCCACAACTTTGATTCACAGCTTGCAGACTTAAGAGAGATTTTTGTGGGACATATGTATTTTCATAGTACTGCACCTAGAAAAGGAGGAAGCCAGAATGGAATTGACAAGTATTTTGTGATTTAAAAATATCTGCTATAAATATGCAATTTTCTTTCTTCAAGGTTTTTTCTAGCTCTGCTAATGTTGATTGCTCATCGTCATGTTATCTCTTCGATTACAAATTGTCCCTTTTAAAGAGATGGTTCAGTCCATTTATTTTTATAAGAAGCATCAATCTCTAGAGGCAACTCTTTCATTTCGCTCACTTGGAAGCAAACTACACCACTACCAGATATACAGCACTCTAGCCAATGTCTATTAGACTAGGCAACAGGAAATAGTCTATATCATCAAACACAACATGCATGCACTATGAAAAGTAATGGTCACAACATGCAGAAAATATACACAACAATAAATTCAAGATTTTAAAAGACACTGTCAGTACTATATAAAGTACAAGTTCGCGAAGAAAATGAGGAAGAAATAACCTGTATCATAAAATCGACCGAAGCCTGTTTGGGACCAGAAAGTTTTGGACGGATGCCAGCATAACCAGGCTCTAGAGATCCATCCTTGAGATTTGGGTAGTACTTCCTTATCTCTGGGTAAAATAGCTTTGCACGATCTGCACATACCGAATAATTGAACCTGCACCAAGATAAGATATAGCCATCACATAGGTAGCAGAGTCCCTCTTTTTTCCTTTACTTCCCCCATTTCTTTAATTTTTATTGCTGGACAAGTATCAAAACCTTTAGTGTTTCACTGTAAAGGAAAAATTAAAAAGGGAACTAAACATCTAAGGAAGTGAAGACATAGGTTCTTGAAACTCCGAAGTCGAGAAACTTAAACATCCGAGGATGCGAAGACATCCTAAGCTAACCTTTCCATTGTAATGGAACTTGAAGGAAATTCCACTGCATCAAAATGAATCTCAGCATATTATTTGAGGATCATATCTTAGAGCTTCCAATTTTGAAGCCTCAGCATTTCTTATTGATTATGCATTATGATTAAAAAAGAATTTAGAGAAGGGATAATTTTATTATTGTACATCCCAAGTATATATAGCATTACAAGGTGAAATAAGGAAGGAAAGAAGAAAACAAGAAAGGGAAAGAAATTAATCTCCTTAAATGTGGTCCACATGACCCATAATTAAGAACATAAAATCGGGATACAATCCCTTAATTTCAACACTCCCCCTCAGGCTGTGGCAAAGATGTTGACAAGACCAAGCTTGCCAAGAGACGATTGTAGAAGTGCTGGACCAACGGACTTAGTGAAGATATCAGCAGTCTGCTCCGATGAAGGAACAAAGCTCAGAGTGAAGACTCCTGACCGAACTTTTTCCCAAATGAAATGAATGTCCAACTCTATATGCTTAGTTCTTTCATGAAGAACTGAATCAGATGATAACATAATAGCAGATTTGTTATCACAAAATAATATAGATGAGTCTACCACTGGGAAGCTTAACTCATCAAGAAGAGAACGAAGCCCTATAAGTTCACATGAACCCTGAGCCATGGCACGGTACTCGACCTCAGCAGAAGATCGTGAGACAAGAGCTTGCTTTTTACTTTTCCATGAGATCAGATGGCAACCTCGAAAAGTGCAAAAACCAGAAGTAGAGCGTCTATCACCCTTCGAACCTGCATAATCAGCATCAGTAAAGCAGGAGAGACCTAATTGAGCTCCTGCCTTAAAGAAAAGACCAAGACCAGGACAAGTCTTGAGATATCGGAGAATATGATAAACAGCATCAAGATGTGAAGTACGTGGTGAGTGCATAAATTGACTCACCACACTAACAGCAAAAGTCAAATCCGGTCTTGTGTTCGTCAAATAGATGAGACGACCCACAAGACGTCGATATACAGAGGGATATGATAAAAGTTCTCCTAATTCAGCAGTCAACTTATGATTCGGATCCATAGGAGAAGAAGCAGGTCTACATCCAAGCATCCCCGTATCTTGGAGAAGATCAAGGGAATACTTTCGTTGGGATAACGAAATACCTTGACGGGACCGGGCCACCTCAATACCCAAAAAATACCTCAAAGGACCCAAATCCTTAATGTCAAACGACATTCCAAGAGAACGTTTGACTTGAACTATACCTGATGCATCATCTCCTGTAATAATAATATCATCAACATAAACAGAGATAATGATACATTGTCCGTTGGAATTACGGCGAATAAAACAGGTATGATCAAAGTGACATCGACTAAATCCCATAGAAAGCACCACATCACTAAATCGGCTAAACCATGCATGAGGAGACTACTTCAATCCATAGAGAGATTTGCGGAGACGACATACTTTCCCCGAATACTCCCCTTGAGCCCGAAAACCAGGAGGGGGATCCACATAGATAACCTCAGTCAAATCACCATTAAGAAAGGCGTTCTTGACATCAAGTTGATGGAGAGGCCAACAGTAGGAAGCAGCAAGAGGCCAACAGTAGGAGGCAGCAAGAGAAATAAGAAGCCGGACAGTGGTCAGTTTAGCAACCGAAGCAAAAGTAACACCAAAGTCCTTACCCGAACTTGTGTGAAGCCCTTAGCCACAAGACGGGCCTTATACCGGTCGACGGTGCCGTTTACCAAATACTTAACACTGAAAACCCACTTACAGCCAACTGTACGCTCACCACCCGAGAGAGAGACAAGCTCCCAAGTCTGATTGGCCTGAAGAGCACTCATTTCTGCTTCCATAGCAGCCACCTACCTCGGATTCTGGAGAGCTTCATGAATAGAGCAAGGAATGGAGATAGAATCAACTGCACTAACAAATGAGCTAAAAGCTGGTGACAACCCCTGGTAAGAAATATACTGAAAAATAGGATGATTAGTACTATGAGAAACAAGAAAGCGAGAAGGTGGGCGGTGTAGGTAATGCGTATTCCACTGCCACGTGGTAATTGCACACATCACCAAAAGGGAAACGTGTCTACAGCGTAATCTTTGCTTATATGTCCACATAGACCACTTATCTAGGTCCAGCAACTCAACTACTTGGAGCATCTTAAAGGGCCTAGCCCATAATGAGGGGAGGCCCACGCTGTAACTCCAATACTTGGGGCATCTTAAGGGGCCTAGCCCGTAATGAGGGGAGGCCCATGCTGTAACTCCAGTACTTAGGGCATTCCAGAGGACCAAGCCCATAATGACGAAAGGCCCTCTGTAGAGAGGGTGTAACTCCAATACCTACGACACCACCAGGGCCAAGCCCATAATGGGAGGGTCCCTCCATGAACCCCAGGAAGGCCCAATGCTAAGCGCAACTCCAATGCTCAAGACCTCCACCTCAATGAGAGTCTCAGCCCCTAGGGACCATAGCAGGAACCCATAATAAATACACCAGCACACATACTCACACTTGGGCCAACCACCCTTGGTCCGGAGCAGTACTTAAGGGTGGCCTGGCCCATTGGGATCTCGAGAGCTCATAGCTAGGTGGCTAGAGTCAAGGGCATCTCCCTAACTTATGCCTCCCAGGCAATGTTAGGGCTGGTTCCAAAGAGAGAGAGAGAGACACGTGACCTTCACGTGCCCTGCAACCAAGCCTCACAAACCAATTAGGGAGTCCCATGGCTGTAAGACTAGCTGGGCCATTAACTTTCCCATTGCCTTATCACTTCAACCTTGCAGCACATTCTGCAGACCAATAGCATGATCTTGACACACTCCCTCGTTTAAGCCTCTGCAACTAATAACAAGCCACCCTTTTGTTGACACACATACAACACCTGCCACTCACCAATGCCAGCTTTGCTGTTCTACATGACCCATCATTGCTTGACCATCGGCTGGTTAAATCCCATTGAATACCCTCAACTACCTTAAACATAAGCATTTAAGGCCCTCACCTACCTTAGACAGAGGGACCTCTCCTAGAGTGCCAGCACACCACACCCACAGAGCCTCCAGTTATACCATATACCCTCACAACTTTGCTATAAATACCAGCCTCATTCAATACGTCCAACAACCAGAATCAACCTGAAGCTTGAGCAATTAATCAAGTTATCACACCCTCCATACTATTACCGACCACTCCTCCTCCACCTTCACTCACACCTTACCTACCACTCATCTTCCACCTTCACTCCTTCCATACCTTCCATACCTTCCACTCATATCCTCACCATAGGACACCTACTGCTTCTCTCTCTCTTATTTGGAACTACCTTGGCTCTCACTTGAGCCACGTCCTCTCTGGGACCCATCTGACTGTGATACTACTTTTCTATTATTTTACTATATCTTACTCTTACTAGCCTGACTATGTGTTATACCTCTCTTTACACCTCATCCACACTAAAAAAGAACTCACACGGGCGGCAAACACGGGTGGGATAACGAGGAGGGGGAACAAGATCAGAAACAATATTAGGAGGTATATCAGAGACTAGAGGAGGAGAGGAGATACCTGAGTCAGAGGAAGAAGCTGGCGGGGGAGCAGGAGCATGCTGACGCCCGGAGTACACCTGTAATGGAGCACTGGAAACAACAGGTGGAAGAGACTCAAAGATAGGAACCGGACGAGGTTGAACCGAAATATCCTCCACCACGGGTTCCACAGATGCTGGAAGAGTAGAAGAACCTGGATAAAAAGGGACAGTTTCGAGAAAGGTAACGTCAAAAGAATTATAGAAATGGCGCGTGAGAGGATCATAGCAGCGATACCCTTTAGACATGGATGAATACCCTAGAAAAACACAACGAACTGCCTTATCATCAAGTTTGGTACGGTTAGGACTTTTATTTTGGACAAAGCAGGTACAACCAAACACCCGAGGGACAATAGGAAAGAGAGTACAACCAAGTTTAAGAACATGAAGAGGTGCCTTCCCAAGAAGGACACGACTCGAAGTACGATTAATAAGATATGTAGCAGTAAGAACAGCCATGTCCCAAAAATATTTAGGTACACCCATACCGCATAAGAGACACCTAACTACAGACATGATATGGCGGTTCTTTCGTTCTGCCACACCATTCTGTTCTGGAGTATAGGGACAGGTAAGTTGTTGGAGTATACCATCTTTATTAAGAGCTGCCCTAAACTCATCAGTAATATATTCCCGTCCATTATCAGAACGAATATTACGCACAATAGTATGATATTGAGTTTTAACCATTTGTAAAAAATTTCTAAAGTGAGAAAAGACTTTAGACTTTTTTTTCAAAAGGTAAACCCAAGTACAACGGGTGTAATCATCGATAAATGTGACATAGTATCTGTGTTGGGACAAAGCAGTGGTAGGTGAGGGTAGGGGTGTAATTGGTTCGGTTCGGTCGGTTTTTATCCTTAAAACCAAACCGAACCGATCATTCGGTTTTGCGTACAGTGACAACCGAAACCGACCGTGGGATGGCTACAACCGAACCAAACAGACCGAATAGAGTCGGTTCGGTTTCGGTCGGTTTCGGTGAAAAGTGTTCGAATGAGTTGAAGACCTCAATCAAGATCAAAATCCAAAAATAAACACCATAAATCATATTAAAACCATAATCAAACTTGTCTGAATAATATCAGTCAAAAATCACAAATCAAATAATTTGTTAACCACAAATAACTAGTCAGATCTAAAGATAAGGGGGGTTCAAGAAAGAGATGGGCATACACTCATACAGATGCAACAAACCACAAATCTTCATAATAGCAGATTCGCAGGAGAGTGGTGTTTAATCTCGGTCCTTCATCAAGTCTTCAAATCTCCATCGTTGAGTTTCCTTCCTCGTTGAGTTTTCATCGTTTTTCTTCGAGTCTTCAAATAATCAAATCTCCATGGACAGACAGAGTTAGAGACATGAGATGAAGAACTCAGATCTGTGTAAGGGGAGGATAGGTTAAGAGATAGAAAGAGAGAGAGAGTTGCCTTGGAAGTTGGAATTCAGAAGAGAAAGTTAGAGAGAGAGCAGCCGTATGTAAGTTCCTATGGTTAGTCTTGGGTTGTGTGAGGACTGAGAGCTGAGAAAGAGTTAAAAAAAATTACAATGTGTGTATGTGAATTTTTAATATATTATTACAGTATTGGGCAGTGGGATTCACTCTTTGAGTTTTGTATATGTATATTATATTATGTATTGGGTTTGGGAATGTCAAGTCAATGGTCTTGGGTTTTGTATATGTAGATTATATTATTTATTGGGTTTGGGAATGTCAAGTCATGGTCTTGGGTAATGGGTTGTGTCATGTGTGGGAAAGTAAGTCTTGTATAATCAGAGAACACATACATATACAGTGTACACGGTACATATATACATGGTATTTAAATCGGTTCGGTTCGGTCGGTGTCGGCATAAATTATTTGCGAACCGTAACCGAACCGAAAACCGATTTTATGCAGATATTAAAACCGAAACCGACCGACTCTTATTGTAAACCGACCAAAACCGTTCGGTTCGATCCGGTTCGGTCGGTTGAATCGGTTTTTCGGTTTTTCTTTCACCCCTAGGTGAGGGACACCACACATCAGAATGAATAAGGTCAAAAGCACTAGGTGCTCAGTGCATGCGAGGTATGTAAGATGTGCGTGTATGTTTGGACAATTCACAAACTACACAATTAAAATTATAATCTTTGCAAGCTTTATTTAATGGTGGGAATAACCAACACAAATATTGAAAATTTGCATGTCCTAAACGGGCATGCCACGAATCCATAGTTTTAAGAGAAAAAACATAAGTATTCGAATCTGGTAAGACATGATTATTGGAACTAGAAGAAACAGTAGCTTGCAGGCTGGAAGAAGACACCCTGGTTGAAGGAGGATCACCAAAGTAGTAGAGGCCATCACGCTCATACCCCCTGCCAAAAATCTTCTTCGAAGTCAGGTCCTGCAGATAGCAACAATTGGGTAAAAACACAACTACACATTTATGATCTTTGGCTAACCGATTAACAGACAGAAGATTGTAGGCAAAATTAGGAATAAAATATACAGATGAAAGAGTAATATCACGAGATAAATATGTATCACCCTGACTGTGAACAGACACAGATGATCCATCAGCAATACGAACTGACTGATCAATGGGAGTAAACGGAGAAACAAAGGAAGAGAGCTCACCAGTCATATGATTACTAGCGCCGGAGTCCAGAATCCAACTAGGATGGGTAGACTTACCATAAAGAGCAGTAAGAGTACCAGTGGCAATAGCAGTTGTAGGTCCGGGAGCAGAAGATGAGGTAGTGCCAAGGCCCAAATGTGACTGTAGCTGGGCAATTTGGGACTGAAGCTCAGTATAGTCTGGTGAAGGTGGAACCATTTCAGCAATAGCTCCAGTACAAGGAGCTCCTCTCCTACGGCCCACACCCCGAGCCTTATTATACTGCTGCTTTAACTCAGGATGAAGGTCAAAACAACGATCAATAGTGTGACCAAGCACACGACAATGCTGGCAATATGGACGGTTGCCATTAGGACGAGGACCTGAGGGAGCGCCACCAGGAGGGTGAGGACCTGAAGTACCAAAAGGCGGGCTGCAAAAGCCATCTGATCAGGAGACTGGAGGAGCAAGCACCGTTGGCGGTGCTAGAATGCGACGGCGGCGCTCGTCCCCTTCAACAGTAGCAAAAGCCTCAAACAAAGAGGGCATAGGAACAGTGTTTAGAATCTGGGTACGAAGGGCCTCAAACTCAGGTTTCAGTCCCATCAAAATTGGTAGGTATGCCGACGATCGAGACGTTTGACTTCAACATCACCACCATTAGGGAAATCACTGATGGGTTCATATTGGGCTAACTCCTCCCACCAGGTCTGCAAATAGCTAAAATATTCAGAAACAGAGTGACCCAGAGCAACCTGAGAGGCATGCGAGATGTCCTGGTAGAGTTCAAAAACTCGTGAGTCAGAATGAGCATGGGCAAACATCTTCTTCAACGCTCTCCAAAGCCCATGAACAGTGGTGTGATACATAAACATGTGATAAATAGACTCCTCCATCGAATTAAACATCCACCCCAAAATAATACATTTATTTGTCAGAAAACCATTCTTCATACTTAGCATCAGTGTCTGTCGGTTGGGGCTCCTTGCCAAGTAACCAACCAATCTTCCGTTTGCCGCCAAGGTAAAGACGAAGGGAATTGGACCAAGCATGAAAGTTCTTCCCGTTCAAGACAACGCTAGTAACCCGTTGAGCGGGGGTTGGATGAGAGAGATCTAGACGAGCAGGGGTAGAACCAGTAGTGGTAACACCGGACTTAGCAGGATCAGCCATAGCAGCAGTAAGAGAGAACACCACCAAATAAAGAGGAGTGGACAGCCGGTTGACAGCGGCAGACTAAGACGGGGTAACCAGAGACGCGGTTACCCGACGAGATGACAAGAGAGGATAGAAAGTCTAGGACATTACTCACATGCCCGAGAAGGGCAGAAGATGCAGCCGAGAGGCTACTAGACCAAGCCGAGAGGCTTGGGGGCTGCGCCGCAGGAGGGTGGGCTGCTGGTAGGCTGCGGCTAGGGTTGGAAGGATGGGTGGGCTGCGCCAAAGGTGAGAGAGGCTGGAAGGCTGCGGCTAGGCTTGTGGTGTGGCTAGGGTGGGTGGAGATTCAGGTGGTGGTGGGTTGAGGTTTGTGGTGGTTAGGGTTAGGAACCTGGCTCTGATACCAAAAAGAATTTGGAGAAGGGATAATTTTATTACTGTACATCTCAAGTATATATAGCATTACAAGGTGAAATAAGAAAGGAAAGAAAATAACAAGAAAGGGAAAGAAATTAATCTCCTTAAATGTGGTCAACCAAACCAAACCAAACCAAACCAAACCAAACCAAGTGTCCCAATCAATTGGAGTCGGCTGTATGAATCCTTTTTCTCCATTCTGCACGATCAAGAGCTATATGCTCATTTAAATTATATATATTCATATCTTGTTGCACTACATATTCCCAAGTCAGTCTAGGTCTGCCTCTCCCTCTAACTATTCCAGACACTACGATCTTATCACTCTTTCGCACAGGTGCATCTACAGGTCTTCGTTGCACATGGCCGAACCATCTAAGTCTATTCTCCCTCAACTTATCCTCAATATGTGTCACTCCTACAGTCTCTCGGATGTACTCATTTCTAATTCTCTCTCCTAGTCTTACCAAACATCCATCTTAGCATCCTCATCTCTGCTACACTCACTTTGCTAATGTGTTGTTTCTTAGTTGCCCAACACTCTGTCCCGTAGAGCATAGCTGGCCTAATAGCTGTCCTATAAAATTTTCCTTTCAATTTTGCTGGTATTCTCCAGTCACATAATACTCCAGAAGCACTCCTCCACTTAAGCCAGCCCACTTTAATTCTGTCACGTCATTACCAATCTCTCTGTCTCTACTGATCATTGAACCTAGATAGCGAAAGTGTTCCCCCTTTGGGATCTCCTGATCTTCGATCTTCACCGCTTCGTTGTCTCTACTTCCACTGTTGCTAAAAGTACATTCCATGTATTCTGTGTTCATCATACTTATCTTTAGCCCCTTAGTCTCCAGTGCTTCTCTCCAAGCTTCTAGTATAGTGTTGAGTCTCCGTTTAGTCTCATCAACCAAGACAATATCATCTGCGAACAACACACACCATGGGACCTCATCTTGAATGTGTCTAGTCAATTCATCCATAATTAGGGCGAACAAATAAAGGCTCAAGGCCGACCCCTGGTGCAGGCCTACGGTAATTGGGAATTCGCTTGTTTCTCCGGCTGGTGATCTAATTGTAGTAACTGCTTCATCATACATATCCTTCCCCACGTCAATATAACCCTTGGTCACTCCTTTCTTCTCTAGCACCCACCAAATGAAATCTCTAGGCACTCTATCATAAGCTTTCTCTAAATCAATAAAAACCATATGTAGATCTTTTTTCTTCTCTCTATACTTTTCCATTAGTCTTCTAAGTAAATAAATTGCTTCCATAGTTGATCTCCCAAGCATAAATCCAAACTGATTTTCTGACACTGATGTTGCGCCTCTTAAGCGATGCTCCATCACTCTCTCCCATAGCTTCATAGTATGGCTCATCAATTTAATACCTCTATAGTTGTTGCATTATTGTACATCTCCTTTACTCTTATATATAGGCACTAGGATGCTCTTCCTCCAATCATCAGGCATTTTTCTAGTCATTAAAATCCTATTAAAAACTTTTGTAAGCCAAGATGCCCCCACATCTCTCAAGCATTTCCAAACCTCAATGGGGATCCCATCTGGTCCTAAGGCCTTGTTGGGTTTCATCTTCTTCAAAGCAAATTCCACCTCAAACTTCCTTATTCTCCGATAGAATCTGTATTCTCTAGTTTCATCGTAACTTCAAGTTTCTTCTTCCATTGTGTTATCCATATGTTTTTCATTCAGCAACTTCTCAAAATAACTCTTCCACCTTTCCTTGAATGTGGTCAACATGACCCACAATTAAGAACATAAAATCGGGATACAATCCCTTAATTTCAACAATTAACAAAGCTTTGCCAATGACTACATTGTATTTTTGCAATGACTAAAACTCAGAAGATGTCTTTCCCTTTCAAATACCATGCATAATGATAATAATTCAATTCTATGGGACATCAAAATGCATACATACATGACAAAGTCAAAAGGAGGGCGGAGAGAGAGAGAGAGCGCTAACACAAAACAGAGCGCTTAAAGATTAAGATTAACGAAATGATTAATGCACACAAAGAACACGACACATGGTACTTGATGGTTGTGAACACACGGAAATGTCGCACTCTGCTGCTTAAGAAATCTGATGGTAGGAGAGGAGTGCCTTTTTTATATAGTACACGTGATGGATGGGTATTATGCAAATTGGGGCCCGCAAACATGGATCTTTACACATGTTCACTAATTTGGGTATAACGATGCGCTTAGTTGCCACGAGCCACCGGTCAAAATCACCGTATTGTCGTGCCCTACGCTATCATAACTGGTACGCGGTTAAGCGAAATTCCTGAGCCCCAAAAAGAATGTTTAAAGCCTTTTCGGACCCTGTTTATGTTTTTTCTTTCTTCTTCTTCTTCTTTTTTTTTTTTTTTTTTTGCATTTTTGGAAATATTTCATGTAGTTTATTCTCATTAAATAAGGATCCGATTGCGATTCCGCAAATTGGGTTATGCATAGAATCATTAAAGGATTAGGATTCTGGAATCTTGCCTAATTTTCCTTTTTTAGTAATTTTCGATTTTCCTCTTTATGGGCAGATTTGGGATTTGGAGGCTATAAAAGCCATGTAAACTGCCTTAGTTTAGTAGACAAGAATTATTGAAAAAAAAAATCGAAGAGTATTCTTTCCCCCTCTTCTACTCTCTTGATATTCATTAGAAGCAATAAGTTAGTGGACAATCAACACGTTCAAAGTTGTTCGTAATATCCTATTTTCTCTTACATTTAGCTTGCGGAGATCCATCTTTTTCCTCTCTTTTTTTGTTTTTTTTGTGGCTAGGCAGGATAAGAGTGTCAAAGTGATGGGAATGAGAGAGCAGGCAAGCACGGGACCTTCTAATAAGTAGAGGTGCTCCTGTTGGACACGACACACACCTAGATTCCTTGACACGAGTTGGACACAGCAAAATCTATGTCCTACTTGTCTTGTTAATTATCTCATTCAGGCACCCATAAAACATATGCCAGACAATAGATTCTTCGACACCAAGTGTAATACTGGTGAACACCAAACAAGTAAAGTATAGAAAGTGCTTACGGTCTGGTAATGATGATAAGGATTCTTTGAGCCAAAATTTAATCATTGGGAAATAGAAATAAAGATGATCTATGGAAGCATAACAGGGTTTTCAGAAATTGATAATACTCGAGTTTGAGATCAAAATAGGGATATCGAAATTCGAAATAATTAGGTATCTTAATTTTAACATGGAAAATATGATTTTCTTATCTAACATCATCATAAGTTTTAAAACATGTCATCCTTTTGCCCTGTCTTTTCCGTGTCATTGTCCTCATTTGCCGTGTCGCCGTACTGTGGCGTATGATGTCCATGTTCCTGCCATAACTGTGCCTCTTAGAGGCAACTTACTGGTTGGCCTATTGAGCTAATTGATCAAAGTACATTACTTTGATGTATTAGCAATTTATACGTGTATGCTAATTGTTCAATTATTATATTTGCTTAAGCCTATTTTATTTATCTACAAGTTTTCTTAAAATGTGCATCACTTCGCTCAGGCTAGCGCTTTTTTCAGCGCCTTGCGCCTAGGCCCCAGGAGGCATTTGTGCCTTACGCCTTGCGCCTTTAATAACTATGGTTTGGGCCACAACACAATATCTTACTATGTAGTGGTGGCCTAATTGATTGCCACCCGTAAGTAGCATCCATCCATAAATCAGATAAAATCAATAAAGACGATTTTGGAAATGGGAGGAAAAAACCAATAATCACTAGTAAGGAAGAAGGAAGACCAGTATTAAACATTTGAGGATAATGCAAGGGGAAGAGAAAAATTAACATTAACACGGATGTAGCTAGAGTAAAAAAACATGGTTATGGGCGATTCAAGTGAATATACATGGTAACATGTGGTTCAAGATGGAGTATGGTCTTAGGTTGAATAACAAAAGGAAAATTATTAACATGGCCAACTCCAAATAATCGGGATAAGGCTTGGTTGTGTTGTACTGAGTTTTCACTTGATATATTAGCTAAACGTGTTTATAATCAACCTACTCATACTAGCCACACTATAATACTAACGGCACGTTAGGTACGCAGAATGGACTAAGGCACGAATGGAATAGGCTTAGGAATGGAGTGAAGCATGAATGGGCTAGGAATAGTAATTCCCTTCCTTTGTTTGGCTAAACTTTCGGGAATAAAATGCCAATGGCATTCCACTTTTGGTTAATTAGAACAATCAAATTAGTGGAATGAATTAAATTTTAATTTAAATATTAAATATTTTTACAATATATTAATCTTACAAATATTCAATATTTATTATTTTGTAAGATGTGTGATTTTGTTCGTAAAAACAAAACAAATGATTTTACGAAAGTCAATGAAGTGTCCATATCTATACTTTACGGAATATCTTGGAATATATTTTTACGTATATTTAAATATTCTTAGTCCAAGAATTCAATATTGAATATTCTTATGAATAATATTGCAAATGTGTAATTTTCTTAATAATTTCTGGCTCATATATAATATTTACTTTTTAGTCGCATAATATTAAACATGTTTTTAACAATTTCTAGTCCAACTTATTATTTAATCTATTTACAAAATACCTTTTACATATTTAATATTTTGACTAATTATAGTTAAATATTTAATTTTTTATATTTTTAGTCCAATATTTATATTTAATATCTTATACATTTCTTAGTATTTAATAATGTTCAATCCAAATATTTAATAAATTACAAAATATATTTTAAGCAAAAAGTGTTACGTTTTACAATCATAGTCATGAAATGGGCATTCCTTAGGTTTTGACAAGGAATGTCCATTCCTACTTAAGTGGGAATAGGCATTCCTTGGAATTTTCCTTCTACTTTATTTGGTCATACAAAACATAGGAAGGAAATGAACCCAGGAATGACCGTTCCATTCCAAGGTTCATTTCTGTCTACCAAACGTGCCCTAACTGTTAAACATGCAAGCATTACTCTTTTGACATGAATATTCTAGAAACACTATGGGTTGAACAAATATACTTGACCCATGGCCATTCTTGTGAATCAGATTAATGAATGGTCCATGGCCGTTGACAAACAAGTACATGTGTGCTTGTTGAACAATTTAGCACGAGCCAAGATTGAGAACTCTTAACTCTAAGCGGTGAATTGCCCTGGACAAGGGAACAGAGCCCTAGTGGTTGGTTGAACCATCTAGGACAATCTAGGATTGAAACCTATCAGACTCTAAGGCCACGTTTGGCATGCTAAGAGGACCGGATAGGATAAGTTTTATCTTATCCAGCGTTTTGTGCTGCCTATTTGTCGGATAATGAAATCCAAAACTCCCTTTTTATCCCAAATTTGCCGGATAAAATTATACCATTGGGGAGTGGGATATGGCTGGACTAGGAAGCACCGACACTTCAAAGAAGGAAAAGTGTCACGTATGATGTCGTGCCCGACACACAGACACAACACTTCACAGACACTTTCCTAACAGTATCGACGTGCAATTTATTTAGGACTTTCACATGTCAACCTGCCCGTGTCAGTGTGTCCGTGATTCATAGTGGCTGGACAAGGGGGAGGGGAATATGAAAATGACCAAATAATATTTTAACAATAAATATTCTAAACATTTAATTACTATTCAAGATCATTAAATATTCATGAAAATCATAAAAGAACTATTTTAAGAATAAAACATAATATCTAAAACATAAATATTTATAAAAAATCATAAAAGTAATATTTCAAACATAAAATTATATATTAAACATAGAAAAGAATACTTATAGAAAATAAAAACAAAAAATAAAACTTATTATAATAAATATTTTAAACACTTAATAATATATGTTACTCTTATCCAGCATACTACCAAACAAGGAATAAAAAATAAGCTTATCCAACATATATCTTATTGTTGGAATTAAGGGATTTTATTCCTTATTTTATGTCTTATTTATGGGTCATGTTGACCACCTTTATTAGCATTTATTAGTCTTTATTTTCCATTATTCTCTTTCCATTTATTTTCTTCTTTGTAACAGTATATATACATGGGATCATATTGAATAAAATAACCCCTTTCTCTAATTCTTTTTGGTATCAGAGCCACACACCAATCTACCCTACCCACCACCACCCCTTTGCTGCATCGCAGCCTCCATCACCACCATAGTCTCGCCGCACCTCTCCTTCACCACCACAGCCGCGCCGTAACCCCCCACCCCTACCCATCTCTCGGCAACCTCACCACCACCTACAGTCACTGCGCTGCAGCCCTTAGGGCTCTCTCCCTGTGCGGCGCAGCCTCCTAAGCCTCCGGCTTGGTGTCGCAGCCCCTGTGCCCTTTATAAGGGCATGTTCGTGATGTGCTAAAAGCCTGTATTGTGCTCTTCATCTTCAGTCTGAGTGACCGAGTTTCCGGTTGCCCCTGTCTTTCGCCGAGTTTCCAGTTGCTCCTATCTCCTGCCGAGTTTTCAGCCGTTCTTGTTGATCGTAGTACTCCTTTCCGGGGCCGTGTGATTTTTAGGTTTCTTCCTGATTGTTTGTCCTTGCTAGTTTCATGGCTGATACAAGAACAGATGGTGCTTCCCCCTCATCTTCCGACACCACAGCCGCTATTGCTGCAAGGTATTCCTACTGCTCTTCATGGTATGTCAGACCACCACCCCTCTTGGATTCTGATGCCAATAACCACATGACTGGTGAGCATCCTATTTTTACGTCTCCTTTTACTTCCATTGATCAGTCTGTTCGTATAGCCAAGGGTCGTCCATTCCCATCCGTAGTCAGGGTGATGCACACTTGTCCCAGACATCACTCTTTCCTCTGTTTATTATGTCCCAAACTTTGCCTATAATCTTATTTATGTTAATCATCTTGCTAACAGTTATAATTATGCCATTATTTTCCTACCAAACTGTTGTTATTTGCAGGATCTGAATTCAAAGAAGATTTTTGGCAGGGGGTATGAGCGAGACGGTCTCTACTACTTTGGTGCTTCTTCATCTTCCAAAGTGTCATCCTCCGGTCTCCAAGCTTCTGTTTTGCCAATCTCAAATAATGTTTTGCCAGCCTCAAATAATTATGTATTTTCTCTTTAACATTAGAGTTGTGGCATGCTCGTCTAGGACATGCAAATTTTCAGTATTTGTGTTGTGTTGGTTATTTCCTTCTTTAACTAAAGCTTGCAAGGATTCTATTTTTAAATGTGTGGTGTGTGAACTATCAAAACATACTCGCACTACCTATATTCCTAGCATGCACCGGACACCTAGTGCCTTTGATCTTATTCATGATGTGTGGGGGTCATCACCTGTCACGGCCCTCTCTCAACACCGTTATTATGTCACATTTATTGATGATTACACTCGTTGACTTGAGCTTATCTAATGAAGAAAAAATCTGAAGTCTTTGCTCATTTTAGAAATTTTCTACAAATTATCAAAACTTAATAACATATTGTTGTGTATATTATTCGATCTGATAATGGTGGGGAGTATGCTTATAAGGCCCAGCCCATTCAACTCCTTAAAACACTAGTGTTAAGGAGAGGGGAACTAAAGCCTTATAAACCACACCCCCTGAACCATAGGAGCCGAACACTCAACATAGCCTGGACCACAGCAGCCGGACACTCGGCACGCCGGAAGACAAGCCCAACCAAGCTCTGATACCATTTGTAAGGCTCAGCCCATTCAACTCCTTAAAACCCAGGTGCTAAAAAGAGGGGAACTAAAGCCTTATAAACCGCACAGAGGGGCCATAAATGGCCGATGTGGGACATTTCAACAATAACAGATGAGTTTAAATCTGCACTTAACAAAGATGGGATTTTTCAACAACTTACATGTCCTTATACTCCAGAACAGAATGGCGTGGCGGAACGTAAAAACCGTCATATCATGTCTGTGGTTAGATGTCTCTTATGTGGTATGGGCGTTCCTAAATTTTTTTGGCACATGGCACTTCTCACTGCCACTTACCTTATTAATCATACTCCCAGTTGAGTACTACAGGGCAAGACACCTCTTTTCACGTGCTTAAGCATGATAGTACTCTCTTTCCTATTTTGTCACAGGTCTTTGGTTGTACTTGTTTTGTCCAAAATAGGAGTCCTACCCGTACCAAATTTGATAATAAGGCAATTCAGTGTGTCTTTTTGGGGTATTCATCCATGTCTAAAGGGTATCGATGTTATGATCCCGCCACTCGTCACTTCTATCACTCTTTGGATGTTATCTTTCTGGAAACTATTCCTTTCTTTTCAGGTTCTTCCTCACTAAGGCAAGTATCTGTGGAGCCTATTGAGGACGATAATGCTGCTCTACCACGTCCCGTTAGGGGTGTCAATTTTCGACCCGAAACGACCCGACACGAAACTAAACGGGTTTGGGTGACCTATATAAGGGCACGAATCATAAACGAGTCGACCCGTTTGACACGATTAATAAACGAGTTTAAGCGGGTCAGCCCGTCTAACCCGTTTGACCCGATTAAGTATTTAAGTGCAGTTAAGGCATTTTTTTGTAGTTCTAAAAATAACTTTTAATAATTTAGAAATCTAAAATATAAATAATATAAATAAGAATTAAAAAAATATTTATTTTTTAAAATATATATATAAAATAAAATTGTTTTTTTTTTTTGCTCCAAAAAAAGAGTAATTACCGACTCACCAAACAAGTAAATCTATATAGAATAATTAATACCTAATGTAATTAAAAAAAAAATTAATAACTAATAAGTTTATAATAGATTATAATAGTTGGATATTGTTATATTTGTAGTATTTTAGTATTTAAGATGATATGCAATACGTGTTAATAATTGATACATTTGATGGGAATACTTGTTTGTGTTCTTAGTAGAGTTGTAAGGTTTTTTTGAATAACTGAACCGAGCTAACCGATCTGTTTTCTTAAAATTACCTACAACTAAAAAACCGATCCCATCGCCTAAATTGGCAAAATCGACCAATAGTCCAAAAATCGACCGAACCGACCACTTCTGTTGGTTTTTAAAACATGAAAAAATAAAATAAAAATAAAAATTCGAACCAAACCAAACCGATGACACCCTACACGGATTAGACGGGTTAAACGGGTGACCCGTGTATAACCCGGTACAATTATGACCCGACACGATTATGACACGTCAAGAATGACACGATTATAACCCGACACGACCCGACTGCCACCCCTACGTCTCGTTTCCATCCTTGACTCCGCCAGTGACTCTCTACCTTAAGGGCTACATCTACCTCCAGTTATCTCCAGCAATCCATCACAGGTTTAATCTCGTCGTCCACGCTCGTCTGCTCCCCTACCAAATTCTTCTCCGGATTCAGGTATCTCATCTCCTCCTTTACCTTCAAATACTGCTCCTGAAATTGTTTCTCCTCGTTACCCCACTCATGTCCGTCACCCCCCTGCTCGCTTTCTTCTTTCTCATAGTACCAACCATCCAATTCCAAGTATATCGCTTATTAGGGTTTATCTGTTTCTTATCAGTCATTTATTAGTCAAGTTGATTCGGTCTCCATTCCTCGTTCTGTTCATGAGGCCCTCCAGAATCCTAAGTGGGTGGCTGCTATGAAAGCGGAAATGGATGCCCTTCAGGGAAATCAAACGTGAGCTTGTTGCTCTTCCAGCAGGTGGGCGCACAGTTGGCTGCAAATGGGTTTTTACCCTGAAATATTTGGCGGATGGGACTATTGATCGCTATAAGACTCGATTGGTTGCTAAGGGTTTTATTCAGGTTCCTGGTAAGGATTTTGGTGCCATTTTTGCTCATGTGGCTAAGTTAACTACAGTTCATCTTCTGGTTTCATTAGCTGCTTCTTATTCTTGGCCACTTCATTAACTTGATGTTAAAAATGCTTTCCTTAATGGCGATTTATCTTAGACTATTTATATGGATCGTCCACCGGGTTTTCGGGCTCAGGGGGAGTATTCTGGAACAGTTTGTCACCTCCGTAAGTCTCTATATGGCCTGAAGCAATCTCCTCATGCATGGTTTAGCCGCTTTAGTGATATGATTCTTAGCATGGGATTATTCGGTGTCACTCCGATCACACGTGTTTTATCTGTCGCCAGTCTCATGGGAGGTGTATTATTATCTCAGTATATGTTGATGATATTATAATTACTGGTGATGATGCATCTGGCATCGCTCGAGTGAAGCATGATCTTGGTATGTCGTTTGATATTAAGAATTTGGGCCCTCTTTGTTATTTTCTCGGTATTAAGTAGCTCACTCACGCCAAGATATCTCCTTATCCCAGCGAAAGTATGCTCTGGATCTTCTTCAGGATACTGGTATGCTTGGGTGTAGACCAGCCTCTTCCCCTATGGATCCAAACCTAGAGTTATCCACTAAGTGGGGGAGTTATTACCTTATCCCTCGGTATATCAGCGTCTTGTGGGTCGTCTCATCTATTTAACGAATACAAGACCAGATTTGACCTTTGTTGTAAGTGTTGTGAGTCAGTTTATGCACTCACCTCAGACTTCTCATTTAAATGTTGTGTACCATATTCTTCGGCATCTTAATACCTGTCCTGGTCTTGGTTTGTTCTTTAAAACAGGAATATAGTCAGGTCTTTCCTGTTTTACTGATGCTGATTATGCGGGCTCGAAAAGTGATAGACGAACCCTCTAGTTTGTGCACTTTTCATGGTAATCAGCTAATATCTTGGAAAAGCAACTAATATCTTGGAAAAGCAAGAAACATGCAGTTGTCTCCCGTTCTTCCACTGAAGCTGAGTGTCTTGCCATGGCTCAAGGGACATGTGAGTTGCTTTGGCTTCATTCTCTTCTTGATGAGTTGGGATTCCCAATGAGGGGCTCATCTATTCTATTCTGTGATAATAAATCAGCTATCATGTTATCATCTGATTCTGTTCTTCATGAGAGAACGAAGCACATTGAAGGTGATATTCATTTCATTCGTGAAAAAGTTCAGTCAGAAGTTATCTCACCGAGCATTGTTGCCTCACGTGAACAAACTGCCGATATGTTCACTAAGTCTATTGGTCCTGGCCTTCTGCAGTTATCTCTTCGCAAGTTAGGGCTCGTCGATATATTCGCCCCAGCTTGAGGGGGAGTGTTGGAATTAATGGATTTAATTTTTTATTATGTCTTATTTATGGGTCATGTTGACCACCTTTATTAGTATTTATTAGTCTTTATTTTCCATTATTCTCTTTCCTTTTATTTTCTTCTCTGTAACAGTATATTTACATGGGATCATATTGAATAAAATAACCCCTTTCTCTAATTCTTTTCTTACTCTATCCGATCCTGTCTGATGACAGTTTGATCCTGTGTTCCAAACATATGCTATTTCCTTCATCTATAACCATATGCCATAAACTAGGTCGAAATAAGTTCATAACGTTCTTTGCATGAGAATAGGTTAAAGGGTCAGGATCAGTAGAAAGAAGAGCTATGGATGGATATTCATAACGGCTGGAGTTAGGAAGTATGATGAGGACAAGAATATCTTTTAAACCTTATAAGAGGCCACTGCAAAAGACAACTAGTTCTGAAATTAAAACCCATAACAAACCTTGAGGGAATACAGTAATATGTTCTGTCAATTATCTTGAATCAAATCTACTCCTTATCCTGGAATTATTTGCTAGTGTCACAACTAAGTGTAAATGCAACCACACACACAGCACAGAGAATTCACACATAACAAGTTAGCACATAAACAAGGCATGGTATAACTGCACTCCGCAGGTAACAAGAAAACTGTTCCAGCATCTCAGAATCAAGTTGCAACTGCTTTAATAGAAATCTGAGAGATTCAATTCAAAAATTGTAAAAGCACCCTCAACAATGCAAAGCAAGAAAAAGGGGATAATGAAGGATTACTTGTTCAGGAAGCTAGATAAGTCATCTATGTCATCAATCCATTCAACATCAGGCCCGAATCTCATTTGGCCGCTTAAATCCAAGGTAACGTGCACACCAAGGCCACCATCCTCTGGTATAGGATAAATTAAATGTTTAAAAGGTGAAATTTTAGTGTTAGTCAGGGTAAAGTAGCAACCACGAGCATAATGGTAAGCAGGAATAACTCCACAATTTAGGCCAGTGAATCGCTTTGCAACGGATATGGCACTCAAGCCTGCAGCGTTCACTACAAGCTTAGGATTAAGTAGAAGCTCTGGGTGCAATGGAGACCTCCCATCCCAATTCTCAATGACCTTGCTTTCACAAATATGAAGGTACATACTATTTCCTTCAAGATGAGCGCCAATCACAGCAGTGTTGTAAGCAAAAGTTGTTCCGTGACTTTCAGCTTCCCCCTAAACCCACATTGTGGTGATACCCTGTCAATATATATATATATATATATATTTTTTTTACATCTCTGAAAAGCAAAATTAGAAGATAAAACACACAAGCTCTCAACAATAGCTAGTTTAAAATTCAGTTTAAATTTATCAAAAGCCCATTTGACTATACAATTAACCTCTATACTAGATTAACTAGGAGGCAAGAAAGATAGGAGACCATACCACTAAAGATAGCATTAGGGAATGGACATCTACTATTCCGGAAGAAGGGGATAACAAAGCTTTCCTACATTGTAGTTCTGGCTCTATCCTCATGGCTTCATTACCCTCCATCATCTTCAAACCATCAACCCCATTTTCAACCCCACAATTCATCAGGGCATTCAGCTTTGGTATCTCTGAAGATCCAGTAGCAACAATGAGCTTACCAATCTGCTTATGTGGAATGTCATGTTCTTTGCAATATTTGTACAGCAATTCTCTTCCTTTAACACAGAAACGTGCCTGCAAATGGCAATATGGTTAATATTTCTTCCCTCAAAATTTAACTAACAAACAAACTGTTGACGGACTTCCAGAAAGGAATGTGTTTTGGATTTGCAAGAAATCTGGGGAACTTCATTCAAATTTGTAGAAGAATCCTTCAAGGAGGTGAATTGTGTACCCCCAATAATGAAAAAAAAAAAAAAAAACGAGAGAGAGAGAGAGAGAGAGAGAGAGAGAGAGAGAGAGAGTGTAGCAGAATCTTAATACAATTTGGAGTAGAAGTAAATTCTAAGTTCCATGTCATTCTATTATGATGTATTTGAAAATCGAATAGATCACTTTGTGGTTAGTGAAGAATTTCAAAATGTCATCCAACCATAAGGAACATACCATAAACAAAATTTCGATAGGGACAGTGCTACGGCAATTTGAACTCTTCGTGAAATCTATGAAGTTACAGTGAACCAATAATTTAATTGACCCTTCATGCAGCCAACTCAACATGAACTGACCATAATCAAGAAAACTAACTTCAATTTCTAATAATAAGAAGAAGACATTAACTACATTCTGAAATGGTTATGGAGTTTTTGGTTGTCCATGGAACTTGTATTGCACATGGAATGATTTAAGTGTTCTGGGTGGTGTTTTTTTTTTTGTTTGTTTGGGGGGGGGGGGGGGGGGGGTGTACAGTTCTGGGTGTTGTTTGAACTTTGTATCCCCCAACTGTTTTTGTATGGCATCATGGCATATTGTATAACAGATACGAGAATACTTTTCTTCCACCAATTTAAGAATTAAAACGAAAATCCCAAATTTCAGACTGAGGATATTTATAACATACTTTATTTTGTCAAATAATGCAACCTTTGTGCGCAGAACGACGACTAAAAAGGGCAAGGCAAACCCAGTGCACGAGAGATAGCTTTCAACAAATAATAATTTCAAAGGTCTATCCATTTATCAACTTTTGTTCCAGGCCAGGAAACCAGAAAACTTACCATCAAATAATTTGTCTCCTTTATGCAAAAAAACAATTAAATATTAGTCTAAATCCTTTTTTTAGTTTGAGATCCAATATTCAGGCCATGAAAGTTATTAAAAAAAAAAAAAAAAATCAAACTTTAAGATAAAGTGTCTAGAAAAGGATTAAGTTTATACAGCATGCTTAACAAGCTGTATTCCTCTAACAGCTTACAGATAGGGTCATTTCAGGCTTTAAAAAGAAAAGGGAAAAGGTGGCTCTTCAAAAGAGTGGGAGTAAATAGTCAAATCTAAGGAACAAATCCAGCATGAATGAACTAAAATTGAAAACCCATCTGAAAAGATGTAACTCCATTTTTGTTTTGACATTTTGCAAAGCCTGGACATGACAAGAGAGTTTTTGCAAATCCAATACAAATAATTTATACCCAAGGGGTAATAGATTTAAATTCCTGAAGAGTGTTAGTTTCGTTTTTCCCATTGCTTCTTTTTCCACTTTCCTAATAAAGGTAGAACCGTTACTGTGTATAACTATCACATGTTAACTCGAGCACATTGGCTAAAAAAATTATGTAAGATTCATCTCCCAACCTATATTTACCCGGACTCGAGTACGTGTGTCATATGAATCCGGGAGTTGGACCGGTAGACCCCAATATTTTAGGATAAGAGAGGACTTGGCCATAAAGGATCCAAAATTTAGGTGAAGGTACAAGGACAAGTCAAACAAGAAATAGAACAAGGCAAATTCTTAAAATTAGCTGTATTATTTGTAGTCTGGCTCACTGCTCTAAATGTATAGTATATACTTACAATTATAAAACCTAAAAAGCGTAGCATTATTCTTATTTTAATATTATTTTACACATGTTTTTGATGGAGTATAAAATAATTTTTGGAAAAGTAGCCCTACTTAGAGGTCTATAAATGGCAAAGGCAATGCTATAGTGAGCAGCTTCTCATATGAGAAGGCGAGTTTTAACCGTTAGATGAGCATCTAGCCATAAGATTCTCAGGAATCTAAAGATGCATTTATTACTAGATGCTCATCCAACGGTTAAAACCTGCCTTCCCATATGAGAAATTACTCACAGAGTCACAATAGACTTACCCAAATGGCAATGCTAGGATATGAGGCTATTAATTGTACTGACAACCTAAATATGATGACAAGACCTTGAGTCTAGAAAACAGTTTCTCTTTAGATTATAATGATAATGGATTGGGAATAAGTCTGAATCTAACAAAGTAGTTGGGAATAAATAGCTTCCATCATTTCGTTTTTTAACAAAAAGAAATTTTTATGCACAGTTGGATTTATTTTTTTCTATTTTTGGGAAAAGGTAAAGTATTCACAGCTCATATTTTCACCCAGTCATATTTAAGTTGTGACTCTGTTCAAAGTCATTGAATCTAATGAATTACTCCGTACTACAATATCCTTAATAAAAACTTAAAACAACAACGGCTAAAAATAGAAGACCGCAACTTATTCTTCCGAAGGGTTCGTATATATATATATATATATATATAGAGAGAGAGAGAGAGAGAGAGAGAGTAGGAGACCTTGAGAGAATAGGGAGGGTAGTAGATGCCGGCATGGATAACTTGACTGTTGCGAGAACTGGTAGAGGTGCCGAAAGTAGAAGCGGAATCAAGGACCAAAACTTGTCTACCTTTGTAAGCCATCTCTCTCGCCACTGCTAATCCCACTACCCCAGCCCCTATTACCACGCAATCCACCTTCTCCAAACCCAATCCACTCCTACTACTACTACTATTACTTCTTGATGATGATGATGATAATGATGATGCCAATTCCCCCATGGTTTTGATCCAATTTCTCCTCATCCTCGGCTTTCTTTCTTATGCAAACTCACTATTTCTGATAATGTTTTGGGAGGAAAAATCTTGAGAGAAACAATAAAGAGACAAAAAGTCCTCTTTTCTCCGAGCTGGTAGGAGAAAATATTGGTTGCAAAGATGACACATGTCATCTTGAATGATGTGATATTTTAATCTACACTATATATCTGTCCCATATTTTCTCGGGATCATAACATGTAATTGTCAGAAGTCAAATTGTCACGATCCCCCTAAAAGTAGGGGCATATGTTTGGTAAAGATTAAAAGCTCATACCACATCTGCATACTGATGTGGTGTG
The DNA here is from genome assembly GCA_033977485.1 of Hydrangea macrophylla. Classification (NCBI taxonomy): domain Eukaryota; kingdom Viridiplantae; phylum Streptophyta; class Magnoliopsida; order Cornales; family Hydrangeaceae; genus Hydrangea; species Hydrangea macrophylla. The sequence continues at coordinate 58,343,543 of CM066999.1, forward strand.
ACGGTTATACTGAATAATTTTTATGAATATCTAATGGACGAATTAGAGTAATTTTTATACTGAATAATTTTTATGAATATCTAATGGACGAATTAGAGTAATTTAATTACTTGGTGATACCACATAAGCACGATGACGTAGTATCACCGTTGTAACCAATATATTCTCAGTTGGTACACATGTTACAGACCCCTAGGCTTCTACAAGTTGGGTAGACCTTTTTCAACACTTATAGGGAGATGAGATGTAATAAGTGGATTCGAATGAGGGAACCACATGTTGTTTGGATAGTATGAGCTTGGGTCCAATCTTAGTCTTAGGAGATGTTTTCACAAAAATTACTCATTAAAAACTTATTTACTCTATTAAATTAGAGCGACTTGGAATTTAATGACAAATGCAAGGTAAGTCGATTTTAGTAAAATCTACATTCATAAAGACAGGATTAGTAACACTGACACTTAAATTAATGTCGATTTTAGTAAAATCGACATTTGAGTTAATTATTTTTTCGAGAATTAATTTTCAAAAAGTAAATATAGAAAGAAAAAAATTAATTCCCTCATATCGGGTTTCGTAAACCCAACTTTAATGTTGCATTTACCAAACAAGACATTGGTGTTATAAAACTCGATTTTATTTCGCTTAATCTCTTCTAAGTTGCCCTAACTTGTCTCTCTCAACTCTTTCTCTCTCATCGATGACGACAACGCCCCACCGTCGACGACGTTGACGTCGATCCTTCTCTCTCAATCTCACGACGTTCTATGTATATCTCATGTCGTTCAATTATGTATGTGTATACATACATACACATATATATTATATATACATACAGAGTCTGGCTCCAGTGCGCACTGGGTAAGTGCACTGGACTTTTAAACCTAAAAAAACTGCAAGTAGCCCTGCTGACCTGCGCCCCATCCCGCCGCCCCACTAACCCACAATTTTTTTAGGCTTAAAGCCCAGTGCGCTTACCCAATGAGCACTGGAGCCTGACTCTGTACATGTATATGCATAATTTGCTTTGAATCTCAATTTGGGTTCACAATGTAGGACTAATGATTCAAAATTGTTCATAGCACATGCCATAATTTGCTTCCAATCTGGTTTGATTCGAAATTGTTCTATTGCTTCTCAGTTTTTTTTTTTTCAATTGGCTTCATCATCTATCTACTTTCTCAAAAATTCCCAAGGTGCTTCTAAAATAATATTGGCTGCGTGAGACAATTTCATAGATCATAATGGTGTGGTTGTTCCTCTTGATGATGTTTTTTTTTTAATGGTTTGCTAATCAATAACATATGCTATGCATGGGATGTACACTAGCACGGACTGTACGTCATATAAACTCGATGCAAAATAGTGTAACTTCTGACTTGACAACTAAATTCAATAAAACTATTTTGATTACCATCTATGCTTTGGTTGAAATAGAAGAATAATGTTAAGCTTCCCAAATTTAGTTCCTAAATAGCTTAATAGCAGTGTCAATTCAAGCAACCCTCCTCCTACTTGAAATATTTCACTTTCTCCCATTCTTTAGTTAGCTCTCTTCGACAGCAATTCTTTATAACGTTGAAAGAAAATCATATGTGAGTGGTAGTTCTTGTCACGCCCCGGAGTAGCAAAAATTAGGAGGAAATTAAAATTTTCCTTTCTGGGTCCGTAAGCTATGACTAGTTACATTAACTAATTGTCCACAACACACTAGATAACAAAAGAATGACTTAAGCGGAAGCATAAACTAAATATATACATTAAAAGGTTACTAACTATTACATCAGAGTTTGTGGTTTCAAAAGATAAAATAGCGAAAGAGATTAAGGCGTTGGACGCCGTTTACATCTTTACATGTAAGGACAAAAGAAAGTGTAAGATCGTTAAGTGAAGGCGTGTGACGCCAATTTGCAACTTAGTATAACTGGACAAAAATCTATAAGGACAACTAAGTCTTCTTCCTTGAAGTTGCGCCTCTAACTGGCGTAGCCGTAACCTTCATCGTTGTAGGCTTCCCCTTCGAAGGCTTCCTCTTCGTAGGCTCCTTCTGAATAATGCTCCTCCGTGTAGTCATATCCTGTGAAGCCTAGACGTGGGAATGTCTAGGGCGTAGTATGCCGTTAGCTTTAATAAAAGCTAAGTGAGCGTCCTAACTGAACACTCCTAATATAAAATACGTATCCGAAAGTACATAGCGAATAGTTATGACCGTTGAATGAATTATAATGAGACCGTGCGTGAACTATGCATCATCGATATATTCGACTTCACTCGACTTAACATACGACTCACTTAACTTTGTTACATTACCAGTGTAACGCCGTTGGCTTAGAGTGACTCGCCCAGTAGGTCGAGCTATGGTTACTTTACTATCGTTGTTTGCCTCTCCGTGGCCACAGTAGTAATCTCGCTTTACAAGCTAACCAATTACTTTAGGTCCCCGGGACCTTGCCTTATGAATATCGTCGCCGATTTGCGAAACGGTTACTTTACTATCGTTGGTCGTCGCGACCGCAGTAGTAATCTCGCCTTACAGGCTAACCGTGTTTATTCATTTCTCGATTTGTTCTTATCAACATGGTTACTTTGCTATCGTGTTTGCCTCTCCGTGGCCATAGTAGCAACATCGCCAACATGCGATCTGGTAATTTCATTTGATAGTACCGACTCACTACCTATCAACTTTCGGACCTCCGCGATCGACTACACATAACTCCCCATGCATACGAATTGGGTCTCCGCGACCGTCTGACTCTATACCCGTACACGTCGACTTGACGTTGCGACACCGACTTTTACGTGAGGTATTTCATATGACATGCACAAGGTACAAGTTAAATAAACAGGTGCTAATCTTGAAATATAGTACGAGCCCTAAGCTCGTAGTACAACACGTTAAAAGCATGCGGTAAATCAACTGATAATAATAAACAATAATAATAATAATAATAATAACGGAAATAATATGTTTAGGGAACAACATATTAATATTAACATAAGGCTAAACTTGGAATAAATGATAATAATAATAATAATATAAATAATTGACAGAGTAATTATAAAAGCGGATATTACTATGTTTGGGGTACAACCTATGAGGTTTATTGGATCATCATAATAATAATAATAAGGATAATAATAATTATAATATTATTATTCACAGAATAATAATATGGACATTAATCTCCGGGGTACAACATGTTAATATGAAGTCTAACCAGAATAATTAATAATTATAGTTAAGATATAACACGGGCATTAATTTGGTACAATATATTAACATGAAGTTTATCCGGGATAAATAATGGTAATAATACTACTAATAATAATATTATTATTAATGGAACAATAATATGGACATAAATCTTCAAGGTATATATGTTAAACATGAGATTTATTGGACTATAATAATAATAAGCAAAAATATAATAATATTATTCACAGAATAATAACATGGATATTAATCTGTTCAGGATACACATTTTAACATGAAGTTTAACCATAATATTTAATAATAATAATAATAATAATAATAATAATAATAATAATAATAATAATAATAACAGCAATAACGGAATCATAATACGGACCTAGGTTAGGGATACCACATGTTAAAATGTGAGGTTTAACGGCTAATTAATAAGATAGTTCTAATAATAAATAATAGTAGTAATAATAACAATGATAATATATATGGACCCAGATTAGGGACACCACATGTTAAGCATAATTTTTCTAAGAATAATAATAAACGGAAATAGCACGGGCATTATAACTAGTATACCAAGTGAGTTAGGAACTCACCGTAGGGTCGGAGTAGCAGTGTAGCTCGGAGGTGAGCTTTCCTTCTCTTCTTTCTCTAACTCTCTCGGACTCCTCTCTATTTATTTCTATTTTCTTTCTTTCTTACTTGTGTTGTAAAGGGAAAATGAGGGAGAAGGGTTGGTATTTATAGGGGAGGGTGGAGGTTGGTATTTATATACATAATATATACACCACACACAAAACACACATGCACAACTCACTAACTCTCTCTCAGTCACTATTGTTGCACACACAACACACACATGCTTAATATATATACACTTAAACACTCAACCCACCTCACCACACTCCACTACTACACATGCACACTACTCACGCCACACACACAGACACACACACTATGCACTCCCTCTTCCTCTCTCTTAGTACACTACACTACACTCACATGCACACTACTCACTCACTCATGTGTAAGGGGTTAGGTGTATGGGGTATGGTGGTGGTAGGGTGATGTGAGGGTAGAGTGTTGGGGTGGGATTGGTGGTTGGAAGTTGATGTAAGGGCATGGTTGTGTAAGGGATGTGTAAGGGGTGGTTGGTTACTTCCCAAAACTTATGGGATGTGACCGAGGTGATTGACGTGACATGTATCGTTAAGCGCGCGTGCATAGAATTTCGTGCAAACACATGTATTTTTACGGGTTCGCGTGTAAATCTCAGTCCGGGTCTAAATACAATCCGAGTAAAAACGTGTTGATACTAAAACTATAATATACACTATAACACTGGTAAAGTCATGTCACTAAAATTAGAAGCTGTAGTTTATAAATACAGTCCGAAAATTAAAAATTAAAATAAAAGAAAAATACATGTATTACAGTTCTACTAATGAATACTATAACACTGAGAAATCAATTGGCCATTTGTGTTGTACTATACCATTGTTGTGAATGGTTTTGTTAAAACATATATATAATCAATTCAATTATAATCAAGATCTAAGGTTTAAACAAAATCACATCACTTAAATATATATATATATATATATAGACGCCCTATTTTGGTTCGTCCGTTAGATAGAAGGAACCCCGCCTCAAGAATAATCCGATGACTAAAATCAGGATTTGTCGGTTATATGAAGTAGAACTCCGTGAAGCTCCATGGTCTCTTACATACATTATAATAACCTCTAGGAAGACTTTGGTACTTTAGAAACACAATTTAGAGACAAAAAAAAACTCAAGTTAGGATAGTCGTTTTACATGAAATGACGAAAAATCGCCTTTATCGTGCAAAATCCGGACCATGGGGTGGGATCCCAAGAGCTCCCTTTACAAAATATTCCTAAATTAGCTTAAAATGATGTCCCGAGCCTTCATGTTGGTTAAAAACTGATTAGGAGAATTTTCGTGCCAAAATAGCCCTTCTACACATCTCCAGTTAGCTCCTTTTCAGAGTCAGCCTCACCTTGTTGATCATAACTCAAAATCTAAAAAAAAAAATTGGAATGAGACTAAAATCATTGTAAACTATACTTCCATACCTTTCCAACAGTATGTCACAAGCCCTTTCGGATAACCGAGGTGACAGAACGTAGTCTGTGAAATTTGGAGAGGAAAAATAACTTTCAAGGCTGAATGCCATAGTGGCATTCAGCCAAAGTCGCGCACGCAGCCTTTAAGATGGCCGTGTGGCTTTCGACGAATGACAGTATGGCCTTCGACCCCAAAACCTAATCTTAGCCGTCCGTTTGGTCTTAATTCGCATAAACTAGCACAAATTCGACTAATTTGAGTTAAGTACGTCCAAAACCTCTTAGGTACATCTCAAATAGCCATTAAAAGCTTGTGTTTTTGTCCCACATCACTTAAACACAGAAAACACAGCCCAAATCCCAAACTATGAATAGAGGCCTTCACCTCTCCATCCAACGCACCAGAAAATCCTGAGAACTAGAGAGGGCTCAAGGAAACCCCATTGGAGGATTCCAAAGCACTCATAAAAGTTCTTGGGAATAGTTAAATCTTTTAGTTTTAGGGTTCTAATCCTAGAGAATGCGGAGCTCTACCGGAGGAAGATTCTGAGGGAAGTTCTTGGGGTAAGCTTTCTTCTTCTTCTTTTCTTTCTTTGTTTTTATTGTTTTCCTTAGTTTTGATCTTCATAGTTTTTAGTTTAGATTTATTTTCTTGTTTGTTCATAGTTGTTCTTCTTTTCTTAGTAGTTTAGATTTTCTAGGCTCCTAGGTTAGCATTCTTTCTCGTTTATGGATAGGCTATCCCTAGTGGTCCCTATCCCAACCATAGGATAGCAACCACTAGTGAGATTGGTAGCCAAGCCATGGCTATTCCAATCTCACTAGGGACCATGTAACCCTAATCTTCTTGTTGCTTATTCATTTCTAACCTAGTTTAATCTTATCAATGCTAATCCATGCATCCATGAATGTACATGCACACTATCCACATATAGAATAGTAGAATATCCCGATTAAGGATTACACATGCACATATGCATCTAGTATCCATATTTGGTTATTATGCTGTTATTATCCTAACCTTGGTCAATTAGGAAGCTACAATAAGGAATGTTATGCTATCCTGGGTAAGTTCTCGAATCATTCTCTTTTAGTTATTACTTTCCTAGATCACCTAGAAACATGATTAGGTGGATAAAACTGGTTTTAATTCCTTACATGGTACATATGCTTAAAATTCCTTTTTTTCTAGGATTTGAGTGCTCTTTGCACGTTTACTTCCTTTTTATTTCCTTTCGCATGCATAAGGGAGCATAGCAGTAAGTTTAGTCCCCAAATTATTACTTTAGCACGTGCATTGCATGTATTTGTATAGTTTTTTGCACACTTTTCCTTTCATTAGCAGTTTATAACTTGAACTTAGGATTGCATTAGTAATAAATGAAATGGTCCACATAATGTCTAGTCAAACACCTTGAAAGCTGAGTAGATGCCCGTCTTCAGATGAGGTGAGAGGGGGTGTTTTAGCACGATCTAGAACCTTTCTCTCTCGTACACCCCCGAACCGAGTTCTTTGGTGACGACGGGGCGGTGCTCTCTATCCATTATACTTGATAGATTTAGTTTTCTTGGTTTCCTTTATCAAACCAAGTGGCGACTCTATTGGAAGGATCTCTCCGGATTTAGCCTTGTGGGACAAACATGGATTACTCAGTCGTGTAGCCTCGGATATGGATCATGGGCATCAATTGTTGCTTTGGTATGGAAAGCCCCATGGAATCCAAATATGAGTAATCCAAATCGGTCGGATCGGATAAAGGCTAATGAAGGGTGGTAAACCTCACTCGTGGCTGTTAACATGAGATTTGAATGGGATCAATCAAGTGGGCTTGGTCTTTCTAGGACCTAAACTTGGTCGAGGCACCCACAATTGGCGACTCTACTGGGGATAGACTAACAAGGTTAGGCTCCAAAATTTTCAAGGTTCTTGGACTCTATATTATGAGGATCGCACGTGCATTAGTTTTAAAAAGCTTGGGCGAACCAAAGCCAGGGCCTGCAACATCGCCAGACCACTCCCGTGGAGGACTTCCCTTCCCTAGCACATACCTACGGGTATAAAAAGCATGTTCACGTACCATACCAAACCCTGTAATGGGGGTATATAGAACATCTCGCTAGGGGACCCTTTGAGTTTATCCACCTTGATGCATATAGTTGTCATAGATCCAAATCCTTTAGGGCTTGACCTGTTATGATAATGTACGTACACACGCCTTATTTGACCGTTGGGATATTTTGACTTGATAAGGAATCCTATACAACACGTGATCCATAGCCTTGTCTAACACTGAAAGCATTATGCCCAAATGAAATGCTCGCCACATGACATGAGGATGGTGTGCTTAGGTGTTACACTAGGATTATGTGCCACGAGTCCATAGGACGACGAATCATAGCCTTGTTTGCATCATATTCGTTAAAGCTAGTCCTGCTTAAACCTATGCTATCATGAACCTCATCACACCTGAAGTTTCAAGCATGGAACAACTAGCGTGACATCGATTATGGTGGCCATAGGATAAGAAGGGGTTCTTGATGATGGGATTAGGACTTATATGGCTATACGAAATATGAGTAAGGTCATTATTCTACATTTGCATATCATGCACGTCATAAGAAAATTTCAAAAAATAAAAATAAAAATAATATATTTCAAATTCGAAAAAGGGGGGCGCAATCATTCTGGGTTTGTGGACACGCGGAATTCCACCTCTTGCTTGCTTTTATTTGAAATTGATTAAGATCAAAGAAAGAAAATGGTCTGTTGAAAATAGATACAGAGTCGCCACTTGGTCTTTAAGGAACCAAGAAACCTAATTTGACTCACCCAAATGGATAAAGGGCACCGGCCCTTCATAACCAAAGAACTTGGCTCGGGTTTTGGTACGAGAGAGGAAGGAGCCTTTGTCGCGACTAAAACACCCTCAACTCGCCCCGTCTTTTGACGGGCCTCAATTCATCTTATACTATGTTTGGTTTGACAGTTAATATTTATGATAGGTATATTACATCACATAAGAAACTTGAAATGGAAGATCTAAAGATAAAATATCATTCATAAGATCTAAGCCAAGTATCACACAATGCAAAGTGAAAGATCACTCGAATAAACCTAGGAAAAATCGTCTAATTATATATCAAGTAATTAAGTTTCCCTAATCTAAAGGGGACATGAATTGTTCTTGAAACAAATAAATAAAAAAGGATCAAAGTATGCTTAGCAAGCGAGAATGATGCATGTTAATCTTTGAGAAAAGAAGACCTCTCCATCCCCGGGACGGATGAGAAAGGAGTATTAGATCGAGGGGAAGCATGAACGTGTGATCATGATCATTCCTTATAATCTTCTTAGATTAGGAGTCACAAAAGCCCCAAATCTTTGCATGGATGCAATGTATGAATCTAGAATGTGCCAAGGTTGTAGTGTGTTTTGTGTACATAGACTTTCAAAAGTGACTTAGAAGTCTAAAATATACATGAATACATGAAGGAAAATCATCATAGAATATGTACAAATGTAGTATGAACTACTTACTAAGACATGAGCTAATTTGAAGTGCATGTAAGAACCAAATCGAAAGATGGAAGTAAAAGTGTGTTTGTTGTGAATAGTGGACAGAACAGTAACATGATCTTTTGGAAATTGAAAAAAAGGGGCTAGGAATGTTTTCAATGCATGATTTTTAATGGAGATCTTCCTTATTGTGTCTAGAACACAACCCAAAAAACCAATCTTTAATAACTATTAAATATTGAGAGAAATCATATGAACAATAGAGGTTACTCAGAAACAGAGTTTGTATTGTCGACTGAAATGTCAAAATATCTTACAAAATGAAAACAAATGATCTAAGGTCCCATTTTATACAGAAAGTTCCCTAAGACACTGAAATTTAAGGGAAAAATAGTTTGGGATAACTCCTTTTTGAAAAGTTTTCTGAAAAACAAGTTGAAAGCCAACCAAGTTGCTGTGACAGCAAAAACAGAATATCTGGAGAGAATGTTTGGGTCCAAATGGATCACTTCCATGTATTTTCAAGCCAAAACAAAAATCATGGGTGTTCTCTAATGATTTAGGAAGACTTTCCAAGTGGTCTTGCATTCATGCATTGAGTATTAAGTTCTAGAGAAATCTTTAAACTCGGATCTTTCACTGTTTTGAAGATTTTGGGAAAAATTAGAGTTTTCTTTCTTGAGATCAAAATGAGGGGTTTTAAGAGGGGTTTTGAAATAGAGGTTTTGAAAGTATATTTTCAACATTAAATAGAGATTATAACCTCTTGGAATATCAATATCAAACTCATCATCAAGAACTCTCAATATTATTGGAGAGATTCATTTTCATTTGAACATAACTTAAAGAATACCTTGGAGGTATTGAAGTTATAATCATCATCTATCAAACATGTTTTTAAGGTCAAGAGCTACTATCCATAAGGATTCACTCACCTCAAACTTCATGTCATCATTTAGAGGATGATGAACTAGTAAGTAAATGAATAAAATCAAAAAAGGAAATGAGGTTAGGAAGAGATGAACATAATATGAACAAGCAAGTAAATAACAATTAATAGATGATAATCAATGTGATTTTGGACTTGTAGCTTGGTGTTTCACTCATAGATATTGACATTTGGACATGGAAGTAGCTTCCTAACTCATAAATGCTTAGAGAAATGGTGGTTGGATGTATTGATGATGAAGTATATAGAACGATAATGGAAGAACTTGAGTTTAGAACTCACTTTCTATAGAAAATCAGTGGGAGAAGCTCCCTTTCTCTCTTCTAAACCTATCTCTATCTCTCTTAGGGATGGCAACAGGGCGGGTATGGGACGAGTTGCCCTTTTCCCGCCCCTGCCCTGCTAGAATATGTGCTCACCCAGGCCCCGCCCCGCCTCGCCTCGCCCCGGGGTATGAGAAGTCCCAACCCCGACCCCGACTGGCACCTCCTACCCTACCCCCGCCCCGCCCCGTTAAACTATAAAATAGATCAGAAATTCCAAAACCTTCAAGCCAAAAATTTCCTCCAACAAAATCTCCACTAATCCAGAAGAAAATAAGGCCAATTAAAATCAAAATCAAATTATATTTGCGCCACAAATTTGCATAAAAAAGCCCTAACTAAAAGATGTTTGCATATATAGATATGATTTAGAGTATATACCAATTCTGCGATTGAAGTTGAAGAATTACACAACAGATTAGTTTTTCTCATCACTTACTTCGGAGCTACAAGTGGCCAGAATTACTAGAGGATGAGATAGAGGAGAGATGGCAACGCATAGGCGATGGTAGAGCCGCTTCCTAAGTCTCGGGCCGCGGCGCTTCCTCCATCGCAAGTGACCATGGTAGCCCTCTTGAGTTGCTTCATGAACTGTGAAGTTGAATCCCAATGTGGTGAGGAGAAAAGGAGATGGTGATTTCTTGAATGGGGATGGATAGAGGAAGGAGGAGATGCAGTCGTTAGAGAGAGAGAGAGAGAGAGAGAGTGTGTGTGTATCTAGAAGACTGAAGAAGGAATAACGGCTCTTTAACTTAACCCTAAAAAATTGTATATAGTCTATAGTATATCGGGGCGGGTTCGGGTTTTCCGACCCTACCCTGACCCCGACCCGAACCCGACTCGGGTTACAAAATTTCCCCCCATACTCGCCCGTACCCCCATTTAAGCCCCCCCATACCCTACCTAATAGGGGTGGGGCGGGGCGGGGAATCCGGAAAAACCGTCCCATTGCCATCCCTAATCTCTCTGTCTCTCTAAAACTTTCTCAAGTTTTGCACTTAGCCCCCTAAATGAGAAGTCAAGGGGGGTTTATATAGGCCAATTTGGGGTGGTTTTGGGGTTTTAGAAGTACTCCCATTGGTTCCAAACATCTGTGAACATAGAACTATCTCGTTTTGGTTTTCAATTAATCAAAATGAACCCCCAAAAGAAATTACAAAAAAACACCATTCTGGAGGAGAGTGCCGCGGTGGCACTGAGCCTGTGCCGCGGTGGCAGTGGGCCAGTGCCGCGACAACACTGCTCCTCATTCGTCAAGATAATCCTTTTTAGGACCCCAGAGGTTTCGGTATTAGTGAAAAGGCCATATTTCGTTCAAAATTCATAGAAAATGCATACAAACTCTGAATTAAGGTTGTGATATACCGTTGGAAAGGTAATGGAGTCTACTTTACATAAAAAAATAGTTTGGAGAAAAGTCACTTTGAAAAATTTTGCGGTATTCGCGATAAAAGCCGATTTGATCACCTTTTCACTTTCAAAAATTCATAATAAATTCATTTTAAATCCAAAAATTATGTGCGATATACCATTGGAAAGCTATCGACCTCTAGTATCTATGAAAAATATTTGAAAAATGATGCAGTGCTCCACTTCAAAGTCAACTTTTGGTCAAACTGGTCAAACTTGGGATTCCCGGGAAGTTCTAGAAACCTCTAGGGGCTCCCAGGAGCTGACGTTTTCATTCGATTTTCTTTTAAAACTCATTTCAATACTTTCCACATGATCTAGAATGATCCCGAAACTTTTTGGCAAATTTGGACGATTTTTGTCAAACTTGGTCAAACCTTGGTCAAACTTGGTCAAACCGGTCAACGGGGACTTTCTGGGAATTTTCGGGACCTCTAGGGGTCTCTGGGGGGCCGACGATTTCATCCGGTCTTGCTTTAGAACTTATTTTATGTTTTTTTCTTACGACGTAGCGTGTTTCCAGAATATTTGGTCTGAATCTGGAGCGTTCGGGCTTTCAGGGGAATTTTGGTCATTCTGAGCATTCTGAGAGATAGCACTAACTTCCAGGAGTCTTTTTTGAGTCTTTTACGATCATTGTGAACCACCAAGGTATGGGTCTCCTAAATCTGATTGCCGACAAAATGGGGTGTCTACAGTTTGCCCCTCTTTGGCATGAACTTGCAAGGCAACGCATGTCGCAAGCGAGTGCCAAAGCTTTGAAGAGACAGGTCTTTTTGGAGGCTATAGATTTAGGATAGAAAGCGTTGCAAAAGATGTAATGATAGAAACACAAAGCTGGGGCTAGGGCTGGTCGTGCTCTTCGTGAGCTGCCTACGTATCCCAAGGGGAATCAAACCAGGATGTAGTTTGGGGCACAAAGAGACAAACCGCACATACACAATAGATAAAATGATATGCAATGCATGGAAGTGATATGAATTGTGTCCTGAGTCCAATCATGTTTAGTGTTCTGATCCTAGCATGAGCTGGTGCTGTGGGGTGTGTGCCACCCCGAGTGGACTTATGTTGTGCTAGTGTTAAATCTAATGCAGTGGTTGATCCTGATAAGGATACCAAAGTGTTGAAGACTCTGGGTCTCAGGCAAACTTCTTAAATTACGAGAAGTGTGCTTCGCAAACAAATATAATCGAACGTGGGGTCCTAGAGGATGATAATTAAAGATAATTGACGGACACAGAAGTCCTAGATACCTAGCGATGGATAAGGAAGTTCAAGATAGCCAATCAGAGAAGGGTATTGTGATAACCGACAAGCGAGAAAGCTCACAATAGCTGATGGGTAGATGAGGGGGCTCATAATTTTTGATAAGGGAGTGAGGAAGCTCACGATAAGGGAAAAAGCTCATGATAAGTGAGAAAGCTCACGAGTTTGGACAAAGGAGTGAGGAAGCTCACGATAAGTGAGAAAGTTCACGATTTTGGATGAAGGAGTGAGGAAGCTCACGATAAGTGGGAAAGCTTACGATTTTGGACGAAGGAGTGAGGAAGCTCATGATAAGTGAAGAAGCTCATGATAAGTGAAGAAGCTCACGATTTTGGACGAAGGGGTGAGAAAGCTCACGATGAGTGAGAAAGCTCACGATTTTCGGACAAAGGGGTGAGAAAGCTCACGATAAGTGAGAAAGCTCACGATTTCGGACAAAGGAGTGAGGAAGCTCACGATAAGTGAGAAAGCTCACGATTTTGGACGAAGGGGTGAGAAAGCTCACGATTTTGAATGAAGGAGTGAGAAAGCTCACAAAAAGTGAGAAAGCTCACGATTTTGGACAAAGGAGTGAGGAAGCTCACGATAAGTAAGGAAGCTCACGATTTTGGACAAAGGAGTGAGGAAGCTCACGATAAGTGAGAAAGCTCACGATTTCGGACAAAGTAGTGAGGAAGCTCATGATAAGTGAGAAAGCTCACGATTTTGGACAAAGGAGTGAGGAAGCTCACGTTAAGTGAGAAAGTTCACAATTTTAGACAAAGGAGTGAGGAAGCTCACGATAAGTGAGAAAGCTCACGATTTTGGATAAAGGGGTGAAAAAGCTCACGATAAGTAAGAAAGCTCACGATTTGGATAAACGGGTGAGAAAGCTCATGATAAGTGAGAAAGCTCACAATTTTGGACAAAGGAGTGAGGAAGCTCAAGATAAGTGAAGAAGCTCACAATAAGTGAGAAAGCTCACGATTTTGGACAAAGGGGTGAGAAAGCTCACAATAAGTGAGAAAGCTCACGATTGCAGACAAAGGAGTGAAGAAGCTCACGCTAAGTGAGAAAGCTCACGATAAGTGAGAAAGCTCACGATTTTGGACAAAGGGGTGAGAAAGCTCACGATAAGTGTGAAAGCTCACGATTTCGGACAAAGGAGTGAGGAAGCTCACGATAAGTGAGAAAGCTCACGATTTTGGACGAAGGAGTGAGGAAGCTCATGATAAGTGAGAAAGCTCATGATAAGTGAGAAAGCTCACGATTTTGGACAAAGGGGAGCTCACGATAAGTGAGAAAGCTCACAATTTTGGACGAAGGAGTGAGGAAGCTCATGATAAGTGAGAAAGGTCACGATTTTGAATGAAGGAGTGATGAAGCTCATGATAAGTGAGAACGCTCACGATAAGTGAGAAAGCTCACGATAACCAACGGACACAGAGCCTTGGATTGTGAATAGACAAAGCTTGCCCTAGGAGTCAGCGTCTTTTGACTGCGGGCGTTATTTTTCAATCGTTGTCGATTTTTATGATGACCAATCCGAAAATTTGGTTCAGGTTCTGTTGGGGATGGTATGAGATTCTCTGAGAATCTCTCTTAACTATTTTAATTCTTGACTGAGAACTAGGATTCAACTCCGATCTCTCACGGTTGATCAAATCTTATAATGGTCGGTCCGAAAAGCCTATTCAGGCCTCCAAGATGATTGACGGACGTGGAAGCACTAATGATGGACATGGAATCCCTAAGATGATTGATGGACTTGGCAGTCCCAAATATCAAAGAGTAAACGGGGTAGTTCGAGATAACTGGTGGACGCGAAAGTCTTACCTTAATCCAAAGGGTTTACAATAAAAGATTTGCCTCAATTTAGAGGGCTGACAACGAAGGATTTGCCTCAATATAGAGGGCTGATGACAACAGATTTGCCTCAATCTAGAGGGCTGACAACGAAGGATTTACCTCAAATTAGAGGGCTGACACCGAAGCATTTGCCTCAATCTAGAAGGCTGATGACAACAAATTTGCCTCAATCTAGAGGGGACGATGAACACGATATATTTTGAATAAGAGTTATGGTGAACTAATGATGATTAATGAACTGACAATGCATGAATCGAGTAACCAGTGACCTACAATGACTTTCATGGATTGGACTGATGATGTACGAATCAAGATGACGAGTCAACAGTGAACTACTGTGACTGTCATGGATTGAATCAACGGTTGGACTAACCGTGATCAGAAGAACTGACGATGTACTAATCGAGATGACAAGTTGACAGTGAACTACTATTACTGTTAGGGATTGAACTGATGATGTACAAATTGAGATAACGAGTCGACAGTGAACTACTGTGACTATCATGGATTGATGATGTACGAATCGAGATGATGAGTCGACAGTGAACTACTGTGACTGTCATGGATTGAACTAATGACGTACAAATCGAGATGACGAGTCGACAGTGAACTACTGTGACTGTTATGGATTGAACTGATGATGTACGAATTGAGATGACGAGTCGACAGTTGTCACGCCCCGGAGTAAGCCAAAAATAGGGAAATTAAAAATTTTCCTTTATGGGTCCGTAGACACGTGACTAGTTTGATAACCGTTCTGTCCTTCTAACTCCGCACCATGCAATCATAAGGGAAATGCTAGGGCATAAGCATGATCTGAACTTATCAGAGTATAAATACAGCAGCGGAAATTAAATAAGGGTTACAATAACTTCAATCTTAATACAAGAGGCCATGCTAAATAATTTACATAATCTTAAAACTTGAGAAACTGTCTATCAGGTCTTGGGCAAGGCTTTATTCTCCTTGGCTCCACGGCACAGCATCCTGAACTCTTCTATCTATCTCCAAACCTGCAACACTCTGGGCATACGAATGCCCAGGGCGTAACATGCCGTCAGCCTTGGAACAAGGCTGAGTGAGAGTCTCAACTGCACAATAATCAGTAAATACAGAACATCTCTCAACTCACGTCATAGTTTAGTACATTAAGGTGTGGTTATTCTCTTATCAAAAGACGCATTCTCACCACGGGCATAACAGAGGTCTCAACAAAACACGTAAACAGATAAACATAATATCATAGAATACATTCTCCTTATCATAACTCGTGCATGCAAATGCATGACCAATAAGACACACTCCCAAACTCTTTTCATAAACACTTGCCTTTTTAAAACAGCTACTTTTCAAAACCATTTTATTTTAAAACCAAAACTTTCCAAACCAAATTATTTTGAACCAAATCATCTTTACTCGTCAACTCAATCTCGTCATTCAATTTCTCTTTCTCATCCACTTGACAACACGCGGTACATCAAGGATGACAAACCTGTTATCACAGCCAAATCGTACTCATCCCTTGATAGGCCACCGGACGTCTTCACGGCGCACACTATCTGTAAACAATGAGACTGGCACATGGGACGTCTTCAACCATGTGTATACTCTCACCGGTCGTCTACACGGCTGAGAAGTATACTAGAGCACTAGCCGGACGTCTTCAACGATACATGGGACGTCTTCAACCATGTATGCGCATCACCGGACATCTTCAACGGTGAGAGGCACGCTAGGAACCCTAACCGTTCATGTCCACCCGGCTCGTCAGCCGTTGATCCATAGGATCCAGAAATCATATCTCTTTTACAATCACATATCTCATCTCATTCTTATTCTCATCATACACCTCTCTTTTCTCACACAACGCATACTGACACATGTCATGAAATGCACGTGTGTTCATTATCAATACTCATATGCAATTCTACTTTTATTCCTCTTTATTAATAACATGACATGCGTTATCTATTCCAGTCAACAACATCATAAAACGTGCATTTATCAGTTAGCAGCAGAAACGTAACATATAGAGCATGGATCACATAACACGGAGTTGATACCAATAAACATATAGATAAAACCCTTGACATGCTCACGTATGCGATAGCACTACCATAACATGCTTTTAAACATCTTATAATTATTGGAAGTACACTTGACATCATAAATCAGCTTATCACTTATACAAAATATCATACAGGTAGCTTTTAAACATCTTATATTCATCTTATTAGGAATAGAGTGAGGTTAGGAAACTCACCTCGAGTCACCAATCCTCGAGAAGCGGATAACCGTCAAGTTCTACAATAATAAATAGAATAAATAGTAATAATATATGAGTACAACTATAGGGGTAAAATGGTAATTTTACCAAATGAAGTCATAAACCTCAAGGTAGTGATCTACGTGTCATTCTAAGTCCAACGCCATTGACTAGACTCAAATCGGAGTCCGTCGCGTTTTACGAGGTAATATGCGGGGCTTACTATACTAATGCAGGCCCTAAAAGACAGGCAGTATTTTTGACCGAGTCGAAAAGTCACCAAACTTTACGGGAATGTTCTAGACATTATTCTAAGACTTTAGGAACTGACCGCGTAATTTTCGGAGTCCTAGATTATTTATTATAAATTATTGAAGATAATATATACCAGAAAATACCCGAAACGGGATTTAAATATGTAATTATGATTATACAAAG
This sequence comes from Hydrangea macrophylla, assembly GCA_033977485.1. Lineage (NCBI taxonomy): Eukaryota > Viridiplantae > Streptophyta > Magnoliopsida > Cornales > Hydrangeaceae > Hydrangea > Hydrangea macrophylla. The sequence goes on from CM066999.1 coordinate 58,360,858, forward strand.
AAATCAGTACTTAGAAGTATTATTATTAAATACTAGATATTAAAATACATTACCAGTATTTATTTCATAATTTTCGGAGCTCGTTTGGTATTTTTAATAATTAATATACTTATAAAATAGCTCCTTATTAATTATTAAAGATACTGGACTATAATATTATAGCTTTATAACTTACACTATGTAATAAAATAGTCCCTGGGTCATTACCCTAATTTTTTAGAATTTATAAATACACGTAGGTATTTATTAACTATTTAAAACCATTTAAAACTAATATTTATTATTTATATTATCCATATAAATAATAAATACATAATATATTTAATATAATAATGGTATATATAGAATATTAAAATAATATTCTATAATATTAAACCATAATGGTATTAATTATAAACCTTTTATAATTATTAAAAATATTTAAATCATTTTAACTAATTAAAACTTAATAATACTAATAATAATAATAATAATAATAATAATAATAATAATAATAATAAAATCTTCAGACCCGACGGGTCAACACGAACCGACCCGAGATAAAACGGGCAACCCGGATATACTCTCAAGAAGATCCAAGGGCGCGACCCGATGGGTCAGACCCGACCCGACCGACTCCTAATCGGATCATCCAAATACACTCTCAAAGGAACCCAACTGGGTGACCCACTGGGTCAAGTCCAAATCCGACCCTAACTTATATGGGTCATCTATATATACAAACAAAAGGATCCAGCCCATTAACCCACTCGGGTTAACCCTAACCCGAAACCCATACCTACCTACACTAACAAACTAACTCAACCCGAATACCCTAAATCGAACCGAAACCCGGACCCAAATAAACACTCAGCCTGACCCACCCCGAACCGGCAACCCTACCCGGACTCAAAACGGTGCCGTTTTACTTAAGTGAACCCGGCCCGATCCGTGCCTAATTTGGACTAACCACTTACTCTCACAACTTAACCCATCCAAACCCATAACCCGCCCCGACCCAAACCCGGTTCTTATAACCCGATTCTCTTTTTCTTCTCCGGCGAGCTTCTCGCCGCCGGTGACCCGCGACTCGCCGGGAAATCTTCCCAGCCTTCGTTCTTTCTCATTTCTTCATGAAAATTCATGAAACCAATGGGGAAATGACCGGAATTTCCTCCTCTACAACATACTAGGGCATGGGATATTGGTTCATTCATTTTCTGTACGAACTAGATGCTTATCCTATTCGGCCAAAAGTAAGAATAATCGCCTGCATGCCTAACTAAACATCATCCATTTTAAAGACTGCTACTAGAGAGTCTAATGGGGGTCCTTAGGGGTCATTTTGGTACTAGTTAGAGGCGATTTGGTGAACCTTAAAAAAAAACAAGCTTCTTGGGAAGCTTTAATGGTTGATCGGAGTACACCCATGGCGTAAGGCTCTATTTGGGCTCTTGCATGTGGGTTCTGGGTGTGCCTATGTGACATGCAAGGATCCAGAAATCAAAAAGGGGGTGTGGGTTTACCTTAGGAGGTCTCGAGTCTCCTTCTCTCTTCTCCGATCTTCTTATTCTCTTCTTCACTGTGTCTTCTTCCTCCTCCTTCTGTTTCTATGCGAGTGTGTGTACACTATGTGTGTGTGTGTGTGCTGGGAAGGAGTGACAGAGATCAGAGTGTGTGTGGTGTTTTGAGACGAGAGTGTAGGGGTGAGGAGTGTGGGTTCTCTCCTAATCTCTCAGGTCTCACTCTCTCTTAACAATCTGTACAGATAGATTTGTGAGGCTGAGGGAGTGATACAAGAGTGATGGGGGGTGTCTTATTTATAGAGGGAGATGGGAGGGAGGTTATCCCATGAGCAAGGGTGCATCAAAGTGTACGAGTGTGTGTATGTTTGTGGGTCCAAGGATAGATCAAGGGGGACCAATGGGGGTGGTGGTGTGGGTCCCACTTCGGTAATTGTACTGGAATGTGAGTCTGGGTCCTAACTAGATGCAATACTGAGAAGATGATCATGGATATAAGTGTAAGCATGAACGGGGCTGTGTACGGGTTTCTGTATAAGTCATCTATATTTTTAACTATGAAACTACACACGTTGAGTTTACGTCTATTCTAGTAAACACTAGTTTATTACTAACGTCGTCGTCGTCGTCGTCGTTAGGACTTTGACTGAAAATCCCATCCAAGGGTTTCTTATTAAGAAAGAATCCTAATGGACCTTCTGTAATCGTCATCAAGGTGACATCACCATTTCTAATCCTACGTGGAATTTGTAGAAAAATTCTGGGTGCTACATCTCTACCCACCTTATTTGGGGATTTTGTCCTCGAAATCTAGAGTTTGCTAGATCTTAAATGTACAAAGTCTTACTCATAAGGTCAGTTGTTCTATACCAACTCAGGCGCTCTTATCAATCTAAATGGTCTACCTGACCATAAGTTGTTGTCAACTGTTCCGGGGTCTGATTTCCTGGAAATACATCAGCTTCTCCTCATAAGTTGTTGTCAACCGATGCGGTTGCCTACGTATCCCCGAGCGGGAATCAGGTCGAGCGTAGTTCAAGGCAAGGTCTTGAAAGAAATTGGTTGAGGGTTTTTCAAACCAATCGTCAAAGAAGTTCAAATTTAGCCCACTTGTGGTAAACTTGAATAAGAAGATTCAATTTCGGTCTCCATTTCTTTTCTTTTCTTTTCTTTTCTTTTTTAGGATTGATCCTTGTCACTTTTGCCTAGCCAGTCAATTTTACTTTTCATGTAGTTGATTCTTGTGAGATCTTTTGATCACAATTTCAGAATTCCAGAATGTGCATGTTAGTTCTCGGAATTGATTTGTGGTCGTTCTGAGCCTTTTGAAATGTGATTTAGGCATGTTCTCATGATGTACCTTGAAGTGTACAATTCTCTGAATCACCAAAATTTTCTTCCTTTCATTTTCTCCGTCATTTTGACTGGCTAAGGTCAGATCTTGGAAATCAACACCTTTTTAGCTCTAACTTTTGCCTAGGTGTCCTTTCGGGTTTTCAACCTAGCGAGCTTTTCTTTTTCTTTCTTTTTCTCTTTTGATTGTTTTATTTTGAAAGTGTTTAGCTACCATCAAGGACTAAGTTTGCACTGCTTTCAACAAACAGATTGTATGGCTCCCCATTGGATTGGGCTCAAGGCTTTGAAATGGTGGAAAAAGGGTGTTGGGCAAGCCCCAAGTCAGTTTCAAACATGTCTTTTCAAGATTGAGGCAAGAACATCTTTATATTCTTAAAGTAAAACTATTCAATTCTCAGCTCATCATCGGTGTCAGCGTGAAATCGACTTTGACCTTTTAGGATTCTTTTTTGTTTTCTTGCAAAAAAATATTAGCAGATCAATATCTATGGTAATTTGAAAAGTGACATTTCAGTTCGATGATTCATGCATTGATGACTAGACACATCAAATTAGACAAAAATGAGATTTCATTCCATCAAAAGAAGACGAATTACATTACTTGACACAGACTCATAACAACTTGAAGACTGACAGACTCGACAACAAGACTAAACTTGAAATAGATTCAAAACATAGCATAGACTCGACTAGACTCGGCTTGGTCTCAAATGGAGTGTCACGGTGACTCGTTTATTTATTTTTTTTTTTTTAAAGAACATCCTCATTTGGTTTGCTAGTAAAAGTCCCAAACACCATCGCTTCACCGACACAGGTTCAATATTCATGGGTATCAGCAAAAGGGATCATTTGAACAGATTAGCCAGGGGCTTTAGGTTTAATGAAGCTGACATTTTGGTTGACATAGAGTTGGATGGGTGATGGCTCTATGATTTTCTGATCGATGAGGTCTTGGATATCATGGCGAAGGCGCATGCAGCTGTCGGTGTCGTGACCTGGACCTTGGTGGTAGGCACAATATTTGGACAGGTTAAAGTTAGGCAAAGGGATACCAGCACGAGGCTGAAGAAGTTGGAGGTGCCCCTTTGTGATGAGGTTATCAAGGATAACGGACAACGGCATACCCAGGTTGGTAAAGGTTCTTGGGTTGCAGGCTTTGTTAAACTTTGAGTTCAAGTGGGTCTCGGAGTGGCTCTTGTATTTGGATGTGAAATAGGATTACCCAGGCAAGGGTGTGGACTTGGACGTGAGTAAGGATTCAGATGTGGAAATGGGCTTGGATAGACGGCTCGGACAACCCATACTTCCTTTTATTGATGCTCTGCACCATCTTCTCAAATCGGCTTATCCTTAAACTTAGATGTCCAACAGTGGTTTGTAGTTTGTTCACTTTCCCTTCGAGAGCTTGGTAGGTCATTAGTGGGTTTATGATAGCCTGGGCTAGCTCGCGATCACGACAATGAATTCGGGGAGGTACAATAGTGTCCTTACCCGGGGCTACATTTTCTGCAAATAGAAGTAAAAGCCCAAATTAGCAGAGGCGCAAAAATACTTCTTATGGACTCCTAGAGGGAAGAGATCGATGATCAGAATTTTGAAGGATTTAACGATGCAAACTGAGGATGATTGCAGTAAGTATATGACTTCTGTACAATGATTGAGATGGGTGAGGATGATGATACGTATGCATTTGATGTGTAGAGATTGACATATGTGAGACTGACGGGATGTGCGTGCATGTGAATTGACATGAATTGTGTATGCATATGAGACAAGCATGCGGATGCAAGCCCTAATCGATATGATGCCCCTACTTTTAACATATAGCATTTAAACAAATCAGGTCCTAGCCATACAAAGTGTGCTAACCTTACTTTCCAGTACGATCACCAAGGGATAACAGGGATTTCTGGGATACTTCGGGAATTTTGGACAAAGTTTCTGGGAGAAATAGGGATTTGGAAGATTCGGAGAAATTTCTAGAAGTTATTTGAGTTTTTGGAGAAAGAGGGATTTCTGGTTGATTTGGACTGAGCTTCTAGGAGAAATTGGTATTTTGGGTATTTCTGAGAAATATGGATAGAGTTTCTAGGAGAAACAAGTATATCTGGGCATTTCTAGGTGATTTGGATAGAGTTTTTGGGAGAAACAAGTACTATGGGTATTTTTGGGAAATTTGGATAGAGTTTCTGGGAGAAACTGGCTATATCCGGGTATTTCTGAGAAACTGGACAGAGTTTTTGGGAGAAACTGGTTATGTCTGGGAGTTTTTGGAAGAAATTGGTACATCTAGACATTTCTGGGAAGTTTGGACGAAGTTGCTGGGATTTATGGAAATCTGGGAGATTTGGATTGAGCTTCTGGGAAAATAGGTATATTTGGGTAAGTCGGACAGAGTTTCTGAGAGAAACAAGTATATCGGAGTTTCTAAGAAAAAATAAGGTTTTTGGGTATTCTGGGGGAAGCAAGAATATCTGGGTAATTCGGACATAGTTTCTAGGAGAAACAGGGATATCCTGATGAGTTGGGCAGAGTTTCTGGAAGAACTAGGGATATATGACGAGAACAGGTGATGATGGTGATCATACTGTCTAGCAAGTTTTCATACTCCTATGTCTCAGGACCAACAAACAAGGTTTGCGGTGTATATCTTTGTGAGCATGGAGCAGACATCCTTGTCATGGTGCCTAAGCAGGTTAACTCAATGTAATCACATGTGAGTGATTGCCTTGGGAATCATAAGAAAGAGGTTCTGTTTTATGCCACATAAGCGTCTACACCACGCAGGTAATCCCACCAGGGCATATATCAGTTAATCACATTGTCCTATCTAAAAAGATAAATGAACAGTCCTATGAAAGGTTCTACAGGAATATATATGCAAAGGATGGGTTTTAGTCAAAGAGGGTCCCGTTGACGAGAGTTCCAATATACCGTCGGAGAGACAGTACGGAGGTTTTTACTCTTTTTTATATACCTTGGAAGGTACAGTATCAATGGTGACTTGTGCCCTGGCACAGCAAAACCTGAACAATGTCAGCGCCGCGTTTCAGACACAGTCGAAGGGGGAAATGCAGGAATGCGATGCGGTGAACCAGACATATTGAAAAGATGATTTTAAGGATGCTTCTTATGAGTCAGACCTCTGTATTATTTTGTTTTAAAAATAAAAATCCCCAGCAGAGTCGCCAGATTGTGGACACGCGGAATTCCACCACTTACTTGTTTTTGTTTGAGGATACAGAGTTGCCACTTGGTCTTTAAGGAACCAAGAAACCTAATTTGACTCACCCAAATGGATAAAGTCACCAGCCCTTCATAACCAAAGAACTTGGCTCGGGTTTTGGTACGAGAGAGGAAAGAGCCTTTGTCGTGACTAAAACACCCTCAACTCGCCCCGTCATTTGACGGGCCTCAATTAGCATCCAAATAATCATCTTATACTATGTTTGGTTTGGCAGTTTATATTTATGATATGTATATTACATCACATAAGAAACTTGAAATGGAAGATCTAAAGATAAAATATCATTCATAAGATCTAAGCCAAGTATCACACAATGCAAAGTGAATGATCACATGAATAAACCTAGGAAAAATCGTCTAATCACATATCAAGTAATTAAGTTTCCCTAATCTAAAGGGGACATGAATTGTTCTTGAAACAAATAAATAAAAAAGGATCAAAGTATGCTTAGCAAGCTAGAATGATGCATGTTAATCTTTGAGAAAAGAAGACCTCTCCATCCCCGGGACGGATGAGAAAGGAGTATTAGATCGAGGGGAAGCATGAACGTGTGATCATGATCATTCCTTATAATCTTCTTAGATTAGGAGTCACAAAAGCCCCAAATCTTTGCATGGATGCAATGTATGAATCTAGAATGTGCCAAGGTTGTAGTGTATTTTGTGTACATGGACTTTCAAAAGTGACTTAGAAGTCTAAAATATACATGAATACATGAAGGAAAATTATCATAGAATATGTACAAATGTAGTATGAACTACTTCCTAAGACATGAGCTAATTTGAAGTGCATGTAAGCACCAAATCGAAAGATGGAAGTAAAAGTGTGTTTGTTGGGAATAGTGGATAGAACAGTAACATGATCTTTTGGAAATTGAGAAAAGGGCTAGGAATGTTTTCAATGCATGATTTTTTATGGAGATCTTCCTTATTGTGTCTAGAACACAACCCAAAAAACCAATCTTTAATAACTATTAATTATTGAGAGAAATCATATGAACAATAGAGGTTACTCAGAAATAGAGTTCGTACTGTCGACTGAAATGTCAAAATATCTTAGAAAATGAAAACAAATGATCTAGGGTCCCATTTTATACAGAACGTTCCCTAAGACACTGAAGTTTAAGGGAAAAATAGTTTGGGATCACTCATTTTTGAAAAGTTTTCTGTAAAACAAGTTGAAAGTCAACCAAGTTGCTGTGACAGCAAAAACAGAATATCTGGAGAGAATGTTTGGGTCCAAATGGACCACTTCCAAGTATTTCCAAGCCAAACCAAAAATCACGGGTGTTCTGTAATGATTTAGGAAGACTTTCCAAATGGTCTTGCATTCATACATTGAGTATTGAGTTCTAGAGAAATCTTTGAACTCGGATCATTCATTGTTTTGACTCACTGGGAAAAACTAGAGTTTTCTTTCTTGTGATTAAAATGAGGGGTTTAAGAGGGGTTTTGAAATAGAGGTTTTGAAAGTATATTTTTAACATTAAATAGAGATTATGACCTCTTGGAATATCAACATCAAACTCATCATCAAGAACTCTCAATATTATTGGAGAGATTCATTTTCATTTGAACATAACTTCAAGAATACCTTGGGGGTATTGAAGTTATAATCATCATCTATCAAACATGTTTTTGAGGTCAAGAGCAACTATCCATAAGGATTCATTCACCTCAAACTTCATGTCATCATTTAGAGGATGATGAACTAGTAAGTAAATGAATAAAATCAAAAAAAGAAATGAGGTTAGGAAGAGATGAACATAATATGAACAAGCAAGTAAATAACAATAAATAGATGATAATCAATGTGATTTTGAACTTGTAGCTTGGTGTTTCGCTCATAGATATTGACATTTGGACATGGAAGTAGTTTCCTAACTCATAAATGTTTAGAGAAATGGTGGTTGGGTGTATTGATGATGAAGTACATAGAAGGATAATGGAAGAACTTGAGTTTAGAACTCACTTTCTATAGAAAATTAGTGGGAAAAGCCCCCTTTCTCTCTTCTAAACCTATCTCTATCTCCCTCTCTCTAAAACTTTCTCAAGTTTTCCACTTGGCCCCCAAAATGAGAAGTCAAGGAGGGTTTTTATAGGCCAATTTGGGGTGGTTTTTGTGTTTTAGAAGTACTCCCATTGGTTCCAAACATCTGTGAACATCGAACTACGTCGTTTTTGTTTTCATTTAATCAAAATGAATCCCCAAAAGAAATTACAAAAAAATACCATTCTGGAGGAGAGTGCCGCGACGGCAGTGGGCCTATGCCGCGGCAGCAGTGGGCCAGTGCCGCGGCGGCACTGCTCCTCATTCATCCAGATAATCCTTTTTAGGCCCCCAGAGGTTCTAGTATTCGCGAAAAAGCCCTATTTCGTCCAAAATTCACAGAAAATGCATACGAACTCCAAATTGAGATTGTGATATACCTTGGAAAGGTAATGGAGTCTACTTTACATAAAAAATAGTTTGGAGAAAATTCACTTTGAAAAGGTTTGCGGTAATCGCGATAAAAGCTGATTTGATCGCCTTTTTCATCTTCAGAAATTCATAATAAATTCATTTTAAATCCAAAAATTATGTGCGATATACCGTTGGAAAGCTATCGACCTCTAGTATTTATGAAATATATTTGAAAAATGATACGGTGCTCTAGCTTCAAAGTCAACTTTTGGTCAAACTGGTCAAACTTGGGATTCCCGGGAAGTTCTGGAAACCTCTGGAGCTCCCAAGAGCTGACGTTTTTGTTCGATTTTCTTTTATTTTAATACTTTTCACATGATCTAGAATGATCTCAGAACTTTTCGGAGAATTTGGACGATTTTGGTCAAACTTGGTCAAACCGGTCAACGGGGACTCTCTGGGAACTTTCAGGATCTCTGGGGGTGGGGTCTCTGGGGGCCGACAATTTCATCCGGTCTTGCTTTAGAACTTATTTTATTATTTTTATTACGACGTAGCGCATTTCCAGAACATTTGGTCCGAATCTGGGAGCGTTCGGGCTTTCAGGGGTATTTTGGTCATTCTGAGCATTCTGAGAAATAGCACTAACTTCCAGGAGTCCTTTTTGAGTCTTTTATGATCATTGTGAACCACCAAGCTATGGGTCTCATAAATCTGATAGCCGACAAAATGGGGTGTCTACAGGGGGTTGAAACTTAATTAAAATCCGAAATTATAGAGAGACAAGTGAACATAGCACTAAGAAATAAGAAGGCCACACCTTCTTAGGTTTGATTCCCTAATCGTTCTGAAATTAAGACTGGTCCAATGGCTTACAAGTATCTCAAAAGAAGGTTCAATGCACTTTAAAGTATAGTTGAACAACAAGGTCACATGCTCTTCCAAATCACCGAGAAATTAGATGAATTGGTAGGTGTGGACCACGAGCTCCGAGGGGGGGGGGGGGTCCTGTCGTCTCCTTGACAGTGTCCCGGAATGGATCCAAGGAGCACGCTTCAAGGGACTAGAACTTCCTCACGCGATCCTAAAGACAAAGAGTCGCCACCTATTTTTTATCGGGAATTAGGAAACCAAATTTGACTCGCCCAAAATTGATAAGGTTATTCGCCCTTCATCACCAGAAACAAGGTTCGAGGGACATGATACGAGAGGGGAAGGAGCCCGAGCAGGAATAAAGCACCTCCTCCTCAACCTACCGAACGGTAGGCCTTGATTCAAATATCCTTGTTCTTAATTCATAATTGGTGTTGTTTCCTCAAACATACTAGATAATATATACATAACAAAATGAACATCTAATGAAAATCATTTTGAAGAGATTAAATCAAATAGCAATCGGATGCATGTGCAATTAAAGATAGAGGCATACTCACAGTGGCTAGTCCCGCCCGGGACCGATGCTAATAAAAGAAATATGTCATGATATGCAAAAGGGAACAAGAAAACGTACATTAGGTTGACTCAAGCAAAGTCCCAAAAAGCAAAAGAAAGGAAACGTGTAATGCAAGCATGCAACAATCCTAGATAAGATGTCTTTAACATATAAGCACATAAATGGGGACTATCCTAAAGGAATTGTGTCGTTGAAATCAAAGTTGTAAACTTAAAAAATTTCTAAGAGAAAGGATAGAGATAATACATGATACATGGGCACTAAGCCACATGTAGACGAGGCAAGCCCACAAATCGAAGTCCGAATCCATGACATTCAATTCTCTGCACTAAGACACCAAGGAATACCCAAGAATTGAAAAAAATACAAGCAAACAAATGATATGCATGATGATAAAAAAGAAGACGTCATCAAATTTCCAGATTCAGCACCCTCTAATGAATCCTATCAAGAGTGATCTTAAACATGAGCTGGGTTAAAAACCCTTTTACAGAAAGTGAGATACATGTCTTAGGGAACTTTTCCAAAAGGTAGGATCTCATTTGCAATTTTGAAGTTCGAGAAATAAGAGTTTTGGGAACAGTGGATCAGGACTATCCACTATTCTTGTAAAAAATCATAATTAATTCTACAAAAATCACATGAAGCTCTATTTGCTGTCAGAAGAAAACAATTTCGTTGTAGTTTATGACAAAATAATCCCATGGACACTTCATGAACTTAAGGTCTCTAAAAAATTGCTTTAACCAGACTCTGTTATTCTGGAAATTTGGTATCATTTGACAAAGGAATGCAAGACATAATATAAATTCATAAATCATGTTAATCAAGTTGATCTAAGGTTTTGATCTCTCATCCATTTATCCTAGATGATTTCTAAACCAAGTTTTATTCATCAATTGTTGTTGAGTGATCAAGGTATGACCATTTTGTATACATAATCATGATTGTAGTCAAACTTAGAAAATTCCAAAATAGTTGTATCAACTTCAAATTCCTATAAAACAATCTTAACTCGGTCGTATGCTTATGATTTTACATCGGCATATAGATACATGAGTTAGGAATCATCTCCAAAAAGCAGATCATCAATAACTATTGTGGATTTTTTGAAATTCAAGCACAAAGAGACTGTGTTCAAATCTGTCAACCTATTTCTCAACAATTTCTAAAAATAGCATATGGATTCAAATGATTCTCAAAACAGATCGAATGAAAGCTATTTGATCAAAGTTTACCCAGAAAATTTGAAAATTCATCAAACTATGGGTTTTGATGGACCAAATCTTATGGACAAAAGCAATTTGCATGTTTTGCTGAATTTTAACTAGTTCATTTTAAAGTGTGAGGAAAGCATCTTAGATTAACTTGATTATCATGATTCCCAATCAATTTGGCCCTCAAGCTCTATGAAAAAGTTTAGATCATGGATCAATGGGACTTACAAATATCCTATTGGAGATGAATTTTAATAGGAATTCTAGGTAATTGGAACAATCAAGAGCAAGGTATGAACATAAGAATCATCCTTCTCATAGATCATACTTTCAAACCATCATAGAATTCGAAATATATATATATATATATAATATGCATGGATCTAAATTAAATAAAAGAATGAAATCAAAATTAAAAATCAAAGTGAAAATCAATCTCTAATTATGAATTATCAAAATCGAAGCGGATTTGGATCTAGCTATGTGAGTGTGTGAAGAACAATAGAGGAAGAAGATGAGTGTTCTAACAAAAACTAAATTACATCCAAATCTTATAGATCTATATATAAAATTAAGAATTAGAGATGAATTATGGTGTTTACCTCTTGGAGGATTCTCAATTATGTAATCAAAGTTGATTTGAAGGATCTTCTTCTTCAAGTGTTCTTCAAGTTCTGCAAGCACTCATCCATGGTGGAAGTTAATGGAAGCAATTGATGTCAAAAACTTTCTTCAATTATCTTATCTAATGATCTTAAAATTCATTTTAGAAGAAATCAATTCATGATTCACTATTCTCTCTCTAGAATTCTCTTAAATTCTAAGTGTAGGTGGTTGTATCTTCAAGTATATTCAAGGTGTACTTAAGTATATTCTAAGCTTCTTCAAGATGATCTAAGCTTTAGATGATCTCATATGAGATGTATGGGATCTGTATATATAGTTTTGAAAACTTAACTCTTAAGTTTCAAGGTTAAAACAAGAATTTTAGAGACCAGAAAAGGGTTAAAATGACCATTTCAGTGCCTAAACGCAGTTTCTAGGCAATTTCCTCGTAGTGGGAAGCCTCTAGAAGGATCTGGATATTGAAAACCTCAATAGAAGGGGCATATGTGAGGTGGAGGCTTAGGTGGGACCCGCCACCCCCTAAGCGGGACCCGCCACTTACTATTCCTTATCCTTTGGTTGCCCTTATATCCTATTTCAAATATTACGTGCACTGCTTTTCCATATTTTTGTAAAAATACTTTTTAGTGTTCGAAACCATTTGTTTACATACCATTGGAAAGCTGTTGAGTTGAATTTCAGTAGAAAAATATTCTAGGAGATTTTGAAATGAAAATCGAAGTTCAATTGAAGTCCGGAAGTCCTCCAGAACTTTCGTCGTCTTTTTGAAATCAAACGACTTCTTTTTCAAAATGGCTTTTCAATGCACATCAATTTCGGGTTTTTCTTTGAAATTGAATCTCTGGATACCTTGAATACTGCATTTAGAACACTTCATGTTCATATAACCCTGAGTGAATATGAATTCTGTGAGACGATTTTGACAAAAATCGGGTTTTATGCATGGAAAAGGGCTTCTCTAAGCTTGAAGTCACTTTCCAAAGTTCGATCTTTCGATTATGTGGAATCGAGTACCTTCCATGGGGTACTTTTCATCATCGAATCCTCCAAGATGTTGTCCACCCTAAATCCTATCAGTGTGGTCAAAATTGGGTATCTACAGTTTGCCCCTCTTTGGCACAGCTTGTTGTGAACAACGTGAACTCCAAGTGAGTGCCAAAGCCAGAAGGCACCCAAATAACCACACTGAGAGGTTTTAGGGAAAAAAAATACAAAAGTCCGCAAAAATCAAGAAATTCAAAATCTGAGAAAATTAAGGAATTATGAATGCAAGAATGTAATGCAATGCTGGGCAGAGGCTGTTAAGTCAAAGGTGTTGCTGGTCGTGCTACGCTGGAGCTGCCTACGTATCCTTTTTAGGAATCAGACGAGGGCGTAGTTCAAGTACGTGAGGAGACGGAGAACACACAAACAACAATATGGATGAAATATTCCTATCCTAGGATGCTGATGCAGTATGCACATGCGAATGTGCCACTGCTGGAGGAATCGTCCTCAACAGTATCCTAGATGCAAAATCTTACGCAAGGGATGCAACATTTCACTCTCACAGTTGAATATGTCTAAAGAGAAGTATGCTATCTGTATCTTGGATGATTCTCAAAGTCATGTCAGAGCCTTTCTTCTGAGTTTGATGCTTATAGGTGTCATCTATATCTCCGATGACTTTTGAAATAGCGGAGTATCTTCAATGAATTCTGAATCATGTCAAACAATGTCATGCCTTGGAGTAGCAAAAATAGAGAATTTTTTTTCTTTTTGGGTCCATAGGGAATGACAAGTGAAAGTCACTAATTATCCACACCACGGAGTACTAGTCCAATTAAAACAACAGGAATAGTAATAACATCAACTGAAATATAAGACAATTCTAACTGAAATATAAGACAATTCTAGCTATTATAATTCATCAGAGTGTGGTCCACAGGATCACAATAGGTCTGGAGATAACATATGACCAAGTACCCGTTAAATACTAACAAAGTTTGACAGTAATATAAAGCTTAAACATAAACTAGATAAACTATCTTTAGATCTTCAACTAGCGTAAGGGTAGTCATCAGCATAACAGCCTTCTCCAACATAACCGACATTAGTGGTGCCATCCTCTGCGTATTCCCCTTTCGAGTAGTAGCTATCGTCATAAGCTCCATTATCAACATTAAAAGGGATAGGGTAATCTGGACGGGGGAATGTCCAGGCAATAACGGCCGTTAGCTTACTGAGAGTTCAGTGAATAGAAAGTCACAAGGTATCAATGATATAACATATAACAAGTTATTGAAGTGTCTAAGAGATAGTTCTACTAAATAATATCTTCTCTGTATTCCAACATCGTAATTCAACCCTTATCGCCTTGTTATCCTGAGGCCGATAATCCACATACCCTGTCTAGAAAGAATAGACTCAATCGTTTCACATATATAGACATTCAATCATTCTACCCATTGCTCGTTAAGGATATAAACCATCCATCACATTCATGGACACCACGTTAGTCCATCCCCTACTCGTTAAGGATATAAACCATCCACTGCATGTCAAGGATACAACGCTTTGAATAACAACACATCAAATCTATTACCACAACTCATCGCTGTATACTAGTGATCCCCCATCCACCACTCGTTAAGGATATAACATAGATCATCTGGTTACCTTAAGACTACATTGTCCCGCTCACTGCTCCTTAAGGATATAAACCATCCACCGTATGTGAACGTATATTATGACCAGGCGTCTTCCCATATACTATCCCTGGAACTTATCAAACCTACTTAAACTCAGTACTTCTATCGATACATAACAATTCCCATGTGGCCTGACTACTCTTCTTTGAAATGAACAGATGTCGAACTCATACATGAACCACATAGTATCTAACGTCATTACGTTAATCCATTATTCTTAATCATACTTATCTGTGTTGTCACGTTATCCCTAATCCACCCAAAATCGCATAATAGAAGTCCAAAACGAGAATCGAACAATCAAACCTCATATATACTAAACTAAAGAACTAAACCATGTTCTGCATGTCTAGATCGATTGAGACCATTTCGATCGATTGAGGGAAAATAAAGTTTGAGCGATCGAAGTATCTTCGATCAATTGAACCTTCGATCGATTGAACTTTGTTCAATCACTCGAGAGTCGTCTTCTCTAGTAGATTCTAAACAAAATATATACAAACATCCTAAGGATGTTTAAATACGTCTAAACATATCAAAAATCTTATAAACATTATAATAAAGACACCAAGTGAGTAAAAACTCACTTAGGGTGCGTCTGGCTTGAGCTTTGAGCTTAAAAGCTTCAATGGCCACCAATGGCTTCTCCTTCCTCTCTCTGCTCCTCTCTTCGTCTCTGTCTTTCCTTCTCTTTCTCTTCTTCTCCTAATTCTTCTTCTTCTCTATTATTCTCCCTCTCTCTCTCTCTCCCCCATAGAATATGTATATGGGTGTGTGTATAATATAGGTATGTGTACATATATAAATATAAAACACACACTCATAACTCTCCTAACTCATAAGGTTCAGCAAACTCTCACACACACTTACAAAACCAGTATATATATAAAGGGGGTGGGGTGGGGGTGGCTGTTTCTGCGGGAAACCTGAGAATTCAAATGATTACACATTCGATAGATCGAAGTATGTTTGATCGCTCGAGAGCAGAACAATCAGGTTAGATTGATTGAAAATAGTTTGATTAATTGAAGTGGGGGCCACGTATTAAATTTTTTGTCGGTAGGGCTTCGGTCGCTCGAGAAAGGTTCGATCGCTTGAACT
This sequence comes from Hydrangea macrophylla, assembly GCA_033977485.1. Classification (NCBI taxonomy): domain Eukaryota; kingdom Viridiplantae; phylum Streptophyta; class Magnoliopsida; order Cornales; family Hydrangeaceae; genus Hydrangea; species Hydrangea macrophylla. The sequence goes on from CM066999.1 coordinate 58,376,454, forward strand.
TTAGAAATGCTCGATCGCTTGAAAGTAGTTCAATCGGTCGAAGGTTGGATTCCAAGTAAGGTTAAGGAAAGTATATGAAGTTTCTCTGCATAACTAATTATTGAAAATATAGGGTATTACAAACAAATTATGATAAAATATATCCTAATCTTGGACGATTTTTGAAATAATGCCTCCTTAAACATGGAAGATTGACGAAGTGTCCTAACCCTTGGACGATTGCTGATATAGAGTCCTTCTGCTAGGGATGAATTGCTGATGTAGAGTCCTTCTGCTAGGGATGATTTGCTGATGTAGAGTCCTTACACTGGCGGTGAACTTTTCTATAACTGGATGAATCTTCTATAATAGGTCCTTCTGCTGGGGACAAATCTTCTGAAATAGGTCTCTACCAGAGATAAATCTTCTGTTCTTCTGAAATAGGTCCTTCCTTGGGGGATAAATCTTTTGAAGCAGGTCTGGAGGCAAAATCTTCTGAAATAGGTCTCTCCGTCGGAGACAAATCTTATGTTCTTTTGAAACAGGTCCTTCTTCTAGGGACAAATCTTCTATTCTTCTAAAATAGGTCCTTCCTCTGGGGACAAATCTTCTATTCTGATGCATGAATTCTGAGAGTTATATGGATTCTGAGAGATGCCCTACTTCTGGAGGCAACCCCGATACACGATTATGAGATATGCACAATTCTGAGAGATACAATATATCTAGAGGCAATTCTGATATACAAATTCTAAGAGATACCCTTCATTTGGAGGCAATTCTGATACATGATGTTGAGAGATACATAATTCTGAGAGATACCCTATATCTGGAGGCAATTCTGATACACGATTTTGAGATATACACGATGCTAAGAGAAATACCTTCCTCTGGAGGTAATTCTGATACACGATGCTGGGAGAAATTCCCTTCTTCTTGAGGTAATTCTGATACATGATTATGAGAGATGTACCCTTCCTCTGGGGGCGATGCTGAGAGAAATACCCTTGCTCTGGAGGTAATTCTAATGATATCTGAAAGTTCTCTACTGGGGAGATTCTACGACTCTGAGAGATGTACAGGTTCTGATTTCATGAATTGCTGAAGTATACCTTACTTGAAGGTAATTCTGATGATATATGAGATTTCTTTGCTAGAGATATTTGAGACTTCTGAAATATGAGTAAAAGGCTCATATTCTGGAGGCTCTGCTGATTCAATTTGAGACTCATATCGGTGCTTCAACCAGCTCAAGCATTCTTACAACACGTTGGGCTTATTCTGACCCTTTCTTGAATATCTTGATCATGGTTTCGATGATTCTGTATTCTGATCCAACTTCTATATACCCAATAAATCTTTTCTAGATGTAATTATCGAGTGATACTACACCCAAATGTCCATTTTCTAGGACAACACATAATCAATCCCAAAACAATGGGAGTTCGCTACAAATCATCATTTCTCGGCTTTGATTCTTCGTGTTTGGGCCTTTCTTGAACCTTGAATGGTTTTTAACCAAGATTATAATTCCCAAGGGTCCTTCATACTAATTCTAACAAGTTTCAAGCACTCTTTAAGGCTTATACATCAAGTTCGGACCAATTCGGGGTTAAAACAAGAGTTTCGGGGGCCAAATGCGATTATAGAGCAAAATGAGAAAATGACATGAAATGAACAGTAAATGGCGGTTCCCCATACCCTCTTGGGAGCCGCCAGCCGCTTGGGTTTTAAACCCATTTTTCTTCTTGTTCTTTATATATCTCATCTCCAATGTATCACATCTCTTCTCCAAGGTACCAAAGTCTTGCAATTTCTTGATGTTTTGAGTGATTTCATGCATCAAAACCTCCAAAAACCTTGTTGATTTCATCAACTCCTCCTTATTCTAGGAGATTCAAGTGCCAAGGGTTTCACTATTCATCATCTTCAACCTCTACATTTAAGCTTCAAGTATCAATAACCATGAGTTCCCATGGACAAAGTGAGAGTTCTAGAACACGCAGAAATCAATTTCAAGCTAGTAGAGCTTCATCAACTCAATCCATGGAGTATCCAACTATGAAGGAGCCACTAATTCATATCTCTAAGAGGGCTTTTCGTCAAGAGGTAACCTATTCTTCAATTTTTCACTATCTCTGTGCTTCATATATGTGTGCTTCCAAATTCTTGCAAATTCTTAGGAATCATCCCTCAATTTTCTTCTAGAATGTGCATGGGCACCTTAAATGTCATGGTAGCCAAATTTTTGCAAATTCTTAGGAATCATCCCTCAATTTTCTTAGGAATCATCCCTCAATTTTTCAATGAATTGTCAAAATCACGTCCCCAAGTAGCAGCCAATATTAAACAAGCGGGCTTTGGGTCTTTTGTAATCTTGTTGGAGAGACCTGCCACTGATCTGGCCATTATTCAAGCTCTTGTTGAGAGGTGGTGGGATTCCACAAATACTTTTCACATGTCTTTTGGGGAGATAACCATAACCCCAATTGACTTTGCGATGATTACTGGCATCTCATTTAGTGGGCATCGTCTTGCCTTTGCGAAGAATATCCATAGACATCCTGCTATTATCGAGCGACTTCTAGGCATTATTCCGACCCAGAGAGATCTTCACGGATTGAGTGTGAGCATTACATACTTTGTCAACAACTTCCGGCCTTCTAAAAAAGCGACTCAATTCACTGATATGCAGCTTACCAGTGCTTTCATCTTGTATTTACTTCGTTGCTCTCTTCTCTCTACTCGAGCTGAGCGGATTACACCGAACATGATTGACAGCCTTCGGACTCTTGAGGAGATTACAGACTTTGACTGGGGCTCTGCTGGTTTAGCCATTCTTTATAGTCATATGGGGGAGCATTCTCGAGGCAAATCCCCTGATTCAGTGGCTTCTGGAGAGCTTGGGAGGTACCAAAATATTTTCATTTAAAGTTTTATCATCGATGTTCTGTTTCTTGACTACTACTATATCTTCTTTTGTAAGTGTGCACCCTTGAGTATTTTTCCATGACAGCTCCATCATTCTGGGAGGAAGAGATACACATTTTTTTATGGGCTCTAAAGTGGTATTGCCAAGCTGTAGGTGTTAAGAACGGTGCTCAGAATGTTATTTCCTGCTGGGATTTTCTAACCCGTCTCAGGTTTGATCAAATTAACTAGCATCCTTGAGCGACAAATGATGATGTGACTGAGATCGGCTTGGCCAGACAGATGACAGGAGAGAGGATTCTTCTTGAAGGTCCCTCTGTTCTTGAGTGGTATCTTGGAGAAAGAATAACTCCTTAGACTAATTTAGAGGATCATCTCTTAGTGCCACAAGATCCGCCTTCTTTCATGAGGTCGGCACAGAATTTAGAAGATATGATCTTATCGATGCTTTGAACGGAATCCCTTCTGCCTCATTTACTCTATTTTAGGAGAACTATGATGTCTTCAAGGCCACTCATCTGATGCCCAATTTCCCACTCTCAGATGATCCATAGGTATTTCATGGCCTTTTCATTTCTGATTAAAATGCTTGTTTTCTCTTATTTTTGATTATCAGTTACAGGGGAACTCTTTGTGGATGACCCTGGCCGACCGTTACCTCGCATTCCTTCTTATGACTGGTAAGCCTTGACTATGCTGCGTGGAGATATATCCTCAGTGGAGATTCCCCGTGATCTTGGTGTGACATCTTCTGACATATTCGTAATAGTTTTTGTCCATAGTAGTCCAATAATATCCCTGTCGGATGATTTTTTTGGCTAACATGTGTCCACTTATATGAGGATCACACACCCTTTGTGAATTTACACCATCATCTTCTTCACATTGTTCCCACACAAACATGGAAGTTCTTCTGCTTCTTCTATTTCCTCAATCATCTCATAAGATGGCTTTTCTCTCTGTTCAATCATCAACGGTGTTAGCATTATCCCCACGGGAATCTCGATCATCGATGCTAAAGTAGCCAAGGAGTCTGCTAACTGATTTTCTTCTTAAGGCAGTTAAAAGAACGTGATATGCAAGAAGTGGGTTCGTAGAGAATCGAGGTACTCATGATAAGGCTTTAACGTTTTTTCTTTGACTTTCTAATCTCCTCGAACTTGAGATATGATCAGATTGGAGTCCCCGAATACATCAAGTTTTCTTACTTCCAAAATCAATACAGCTTCTAACCCCAAGATACAAGCTTCATACTCAGTAGTATTGTTGGTGGAGGTATACTTTAACTTAATAGTGAACATGGTATGTGCTCCTTTAGGGGATACAAGTAAGATCCGTACTCCATATCCTTTCTGGTTTGCAGTTCCATTAAAGTACATTTTCTGTACATCTTGTGTTAATTCCATTTACCCTTCATTAGGGAACATGAATTCTTTTTTGTTTTTCAGACTTATCGGATGTTCTGCTAAATGTTTTGCGACATCCCTTCCTTTAACAAATTTGCTCGTAGCATGTGTCAAGTCAAACTCAGATAGCATCAAGTTATATCTCGACGTTGTTTGTCTGCATAGCTTCTTGTATCTGCTTTGCGCTGCTTTCATCCTTTCCTTTTATCCGTCAGTCTGTGGATAAAATGCGAAACTCAACGTCAGAGGCATTCCCATTGCTTTCTGAAGACACTCCCAAAATACTGCGGTGAATCTCGAATCTCAATCTGATACGATTGATACCGGTACTCCATGCGACCGCACAACCTATTGCAGGTATGGTCGACTCATTTTCTTGACAGGATAAGTCATGTTGTAGGCAATAAAATGGGCTGATTTGATCAGTCGATCAACGACTACCCAAATAGCATTATGGTTCTACTGGGATCTTCGCAATCTTACAACAAAATCCATGGTGATATGCTCCCATTTCCATTCTGGGACTGGTAGAGGTTTTGTAGTAATCCTAGAGGTCGTTGGTGTTCCTCCTTGACTTGCTGGCAAGTAGGGTATTTGGCTATGTATTCTGCGACTTCTCTCCGTAGAGATAGTGCCTCCAAACCTTAAGTGCAAAGACAATTGCAGCCAATTCCTTGGTCGTGTGTAGGATAGTTCAATTTATGTGGCTTTAATTACCTAGATCCATAAGCGATCACCTGACCATTCTACATAAGTACACATCCTAGTCCTTTAGTTCCTGAAAGGCACGTTCATGCTTATCTTTCCATTCAAACTTTGAATCCCTCTTTGTTAGTCCGGTTAATGGAGACAAAATACTTTAGGATCCTTCCATGAATCTCCTGTAGTATCCAGCCAATCCAAGGAATTTTCGCACTTCTGATGCATTGGTTGGTCTATTCCAACTAGAAACTGCGTCCGTCTTGGTTGAGTCCACTGAAATTCCATTTTGTGAAACTACATGTCCCAAGAATTTAACTTATTTCAACCAAAATTCACACTTACTAAACTTGGCATAGAGACGATTCTCTCTGAGTGTCTGGAGTGCAATCTGTACATATTCCTTGTGTTCTTCTTCACTCTTTGAGTAAATAAGTATGTCGTCGATGAACACAATGATGAATTAATTTAAGAAGGGTCTGAACACTCGATTCATCAAATCTATGAATACCGTTGGGGCATTAGTTAATCTAAAAGGCATAACTAAGAATTCATAATTCCCATATCTTGTTCTGAAAGCTATTTTCGGCATGTCTCCCGATCTAACAAGTAACTGGTGGTAACCTGATCATATATCGATCTTTGAAAAGGTTTTCGTTCCTTGGAGTTGGTTGAATAAGTCATCTATCCTGGGAAGGGGGTACTTGTTCTTGATAGACCTAGAGTTTTCTTTAGTGATTGTGGACTGCATTATGGTAGCTGTTGGTGTCACTGGTTTGTTTCTTCTACGTCTTTAATCGGCAAGATTCTTACCTTCCAGCTTCTTGTTGTGATGGTTGAGATGCCTAGTTGGTCTCACGATTGTCTTCTATAACTTGTAGGGGTCGTAGCGTCTTCTTAAGTGTGTTGTTGTGATAGAGTTCCTTTACATGTCGACATGAAATCGTTGTGGAGTTTCGGCATCATAGGCGATGACACAAGTCGGTAAGCAATTTCCTCGTGCATTAATTAATACATAGCATATAAGGTGTTACTGGTAGTTGGAGTAGGATGGAATTCACTTATAAGGAGTTGAATTCATAACAAAATGAATACTCATGGTGTACTGAGTTAGAAACGAAGAGGTTCGTGATTACTCACTTGTAGGAACACGATGTATAGAATGAGTAACAGAGAATGATCATCAGATGATTACTATAGGACAATCATAGTAATGCAATGACTAAAGGCGTAAGGCCTTCAAGGTAGGACATAAGAATTCTTGTCTCATGAGCCAATAATTTAGGTGAAGTCTTAATGATAAAAGTTAAGAAGAATTCGTGAAATGAAAGGAAATGAAGACTAGTTGACAAAGGGGTGCAATATGCTTGAGTTCCTTAGTTGAACAAATACAGAGAGCTCCTTTGCAATAATGTCAAGGGATACGCACTTGCAAGAGTTGGTTAAACGGTTGACAGTCTAAACGATTCATGAAGATTAATTTAATAGATCATAAGTCCAAATGACTTACAGTGAGTGGTTTACAAATGAATTGTTGGAATCGATTTCCATGAGCATAAGTCCAAAGAGGTGACTTATAGCATTAGAAAGCAAATGAATTCACAATTGGATTTATCACTGATCATAATGATCCAAAATCTTGTTAAGTGAAATCAGAGGGGACAATGAATAACTGTCAAGTAGTGGAACAATAAAGGACGTCCCAAGGTTCATCATAAGAATAATTGATCTAACGCAACCAATGATAGAAAATAATGGGTTTACTCAAAAGGAGTTAAATCAGAGATATGGTGTCACGACCCATCCCACTACGCGTGCAAATAGGACACGTGGCACGCCACCAAGGCTCATCCAAACATCATTTAATAATACGTAGCGAAAAGAACTTCTTTAAAACAACCCTGGTAGTTTAAAACTTAGGAAACATTCCTCTCTGAGTTGTGAAATACATTGAAATTTGAGTTATAAAAAGTTTTGGCCATTGAAACCACATTCAGAAGAAAATAGTTTGAAAACAAAGGTTCAGTCGACTGCCCCGTCGACTGTACTAGGGTCCAGTCGACTGCTCCGTCGACTGTGTTAAGCAGAACCAAAAATACCACATGTTGCAAAGGGGTCCAGTCGACTGATCTGGGGACCCAGTCGACTGCTTTTCAATTATAAGAAGCAGTGGCCAAAATCAACAGTGTTCAGTCGACTGCTCAAAGTGTCCAGTCGACTGCTTTTCTATAATATACTTATAGTGTCTCCAACACACGAGATCCAGTCGACTGACCCAGGGTCCAGTCGACTGCTCTCCTACTGGCAGCCCTGTATTGAAATTTAACAAGTCCTGCTACTCATTACCAACCACGATAAACACAACCAACACCAATTTCAAACATTTAAAACATAACTACAGATGTTCAATTACAATATTACGATACTGTGAAACTGATCTATGGTTCTATTACAACATATTATCAATCCTTACACAAGTTTTAGGATTTAAAACAAAAGCATATACAAGATGATCCCCCGGCGTTCATCGGCCTCACTCCACACACTTCTTCTTGTCTTTCTTCTTACTTGCAATGGAGTACATCTCCACTGCTCAGCTATATGCTGAGCGTACAATTCTAAATGTATGCTTATATGACAATTCATGGTTTAAGCATCTAAAACACATAGAAATAGTCTCTAGAGTGAGTGGTACGCATTCATCCGGTCGATGCCGTAGGAGGCCCACCTCTCCCACGTATCTCGTACACTGGTTGGGCCTTCCTCCATACCAGGTACCGTGTACTGGTTGGGCCCACCTCCAATCCAGACACAACCACAATTCCAATTCCATTTCAATCTCAATCACAATCACAATCCTCAAGGTTCGAGGAGCTTACCCCGGATGAATTTGCACCACACTCCCCTTTGACCCAAGTAGACACATAACATGCTCACATAACAGTTATACGTGTGCTTTTATCACAATTCCACGTGCATAATTAACGGGCCTAACTAATACATGAATTTCGCCCGGATCCATGAATATCAAAGTGATGTCCAAAACATGAAAATCCATATATTTCATAGATCTAGAATTCATACCTCGTGCGAATCTCTTCAAACTTTGAAGGATCGTCTAGGGGACTAAATAATCGCTGGATTTCGAATTATACGCGATTCCTACGAGTTTTACCTGATTTTTCCCAAAAGTCTAGAATTAATATTTCTACAAAAATTTGCCAAACATGGCCTAAGTAGTATCAAAACGTAGCTCTTACCTCCACGAGTTCAAATATGAAATTTGGAGAAACTTTGACAGACGGAAAGTCATCAAACGGCGTCGCAAAGCCCGAAGAAAACAATCTCCTTTCTCTCTCCTCTCTCTCTAGATATTTGTTTGGATTTGGATGAGAATGAATTCTCATCCTCATCTATATATAGACAAAAGTTATGGAAATTACGCTTACCTTCCCGCAAGTTTCTCAAATATACTAATTAATCCTTGAAACTTCGCACACGTCCATTTTATGCCTTTACGAGTGAAAACTATAAGTTTCAAAAGTTTTCAACTAGGTTTCGTTTGGGTCCAAAATAACGTCCGAAAACTATATTCTGTGGAATCTCTATACCACCTACCTTTTTATATCACAGTCACTCACGTTCTCACCACAGTTCTCAAGATGATATAACAATATCAAAGATTACTACAATTTACCAAACACAGGTAAAAATTACTATTCACAAAATACCAGATAAAGTCAAATAACATTTAAGTCATATAAATGTCATTTAATCATGCCAATGCAACAGGTGTTACCAATTTCTCGTGTCTCCACTAGACACCTCACCGTTGACTCACGTCAACTCAACTCAAATCAAATTATTAATAACATCAATAATTCTAAAACTCAATTATGCATGTTTTAAAACCATGAAATTCTGGAACGGGTGTGACATATGAATATAATTACTCATCCTTATATGGTTTTAATTGATAACGTGCACAGGATCACGACTGTTTACGTCGATATGGCGAGTGAAAGACGATGTGAAAACGTGTAAAAGTGGGAGTAGGGCCAAGTAAGAGTTCAGAGTTGCCACCTAACATGTTTCGGGAGTAGGACCCCTACAAAGACAGCCGACGCAATAATCTTTGACTTTTAAAAAAATATTTTGAAAAGGTAAGGCCCTTTAAAAGTGTGACTCAAATAGTCATGCGAAACCAGAGTTCTTGAAGTGGGTTCGGGGACTCGATTATGCCGAGGGAAGGTGTTAGGCACCCTCGAGCATCCGTGACACACGGTTGCCAATTTTATTAATTTTCATAGTAACGGGGCGTAAGAACGAAGTAATAAAGTATAGATACAAGAATTAGATTCGAGTATCCGTGACACGCGGTTGCCGATTTATATATCTCGACACGAGATAGTTTTGAAAGTATGTGTACGTATCTCGCCACGAGATAGTTTGAAAGTATGTTATACGTCTCGACTCGAGAGAGTTTGAAAGTATGTATGTATCTCGACACGAGATAGTTTGAAAGAAATAGTTATGGCCGCACCCGAGTAAGGGTTGCATACGCATCTCGACTTGAGAATCAGGCCGTACGTAGTTCTGTGCCGTGTATATGTATGGGTGTTTGGTCGATCTAGACCGTGAGTGTATAAAATAATGTTTGAGTAAAGTCGGTGTAGCTAGGAACTTTAACCTGTACGGTATAGTCCTAGAATTTAGCTTTGAGAAAGTAATGAGTTATGAGAGAGTGTTTTGAGTAAAAGACGGAGTAGATCAACCGTGCGATGCGTACTTTATATTTTTTTTGTTTATATGATTTTTTTTTGTCTTTTTGTTTTATGTTTTGGAAATAAGGGTTGGTGCCCATATGAGTGAGAAAGTATTTTGAAAGTAAGGGTCGGTGCCAATGTGAGTGAGAAAGTGTTTTGAAAGTAAGGGTCAGTGCCCAGTGCTTTGAAAAGGTGCCGGAAGTATGGGTCAGTGTCCAGTGAAAAAAGAGTGTACCGGAAGTATGGGTCGGTGCCCTATGCAAATGGAGAGAAATATCATTTTTTGTGTTTCCTGATTTTATCAACGAAAATCTATAACAAGAGATAAAGTGCAGCCGGATGGGTCATTAGATCTCCTTCCGGCTGACGCAGGATATAAAGTCCAATCGGGTGGAGTTCGAGGCCTCCTTCCGACTGGTGCAAGATATAACAGTTTGATAAAGTTTAGCCAGGTGGGTCATTAGATCTCCTTCTGGCTTACGCAGGATATAAAATTCAATCGGGTGGAGTTCGAGGCCTCCTTCCGACTGGCGCAAGATATAACAGTTTGATAAAGTTCAGCCAGGTGGGTCATTAGATCTCCTTCTGGCTGACACAGGATATAAAGTCCAATCGGGTGGAGTTCGAGGCCTCCTTCCGACTGACGCAAGATATAACAGTTTGATAAAGTTCAGTCGGGTGGGTCATTAGATCTCCTTTTGGCTGACGCAGGATATAAAGTCCAATCGGGTGGAGTTCGAGGCCTCCTTCCGACTGACGCAAGATATAACAGTTTGATAAAGTTCAGCCGGGTGGGTCATTAGATCTCCTTCTGGCTGACGCAGGATATAAAGTCCAATTGGGTGGAGTTCGAGGCCTCCTTCCGACTGGAGAGGAAAATAAAAAAAAATAATAAAATAATAATAATAATAATAAAATAAAAAATATGAAAATATGAAAATAAAATTAAAAAAATATTTCTGAACCCACCAGTGTAGTTAGAACAGCCAAATTAGCAAGGAAACAAGCGCCCATTGTCGAAAAGAAAAACTGGCAAAGAAACAAAATTGGGCTGCTTGGGCTTTGAAACTGGTATTTTCTGGGTTTGTTTAAAGCTGTGGTTGAGCTGGGTTAATGGCTTTTTGATTTACAAAGATGAAGGTGGTCTTGGTTTAGTGTTTGAGAAAAACAAACAAAGGGATTTTTTTTTTGGATCTTTAGTGATTTTCCAAACAAAGCCTAAGGGGGAGAGTGAATTGGTAAAAACTTTGGAAGGGGGGGACCTCCTATTTATAGGAAAAAAATTTGATTTAAAAAATAATTAATTAAAAAATAATAATAATAAAGTAATAAAATATCTAGATATTGTGTGTGTGCGCCGCGTTTTCTGGGATTTTCAGAAAGCTACCTGGTTGAAAACTGGACCGGTGGGTTCTCTCGACTAACACATAATTTTGAAGTCGAAATTGGATTTTTAAAACGTTGTTTGGCCCTCATTTGGCACCAGTTATGGTAGAACGCGCCAATAGAGGTGCACTGTCCAAAATCCGGTGTCAGAATGAGACAAAATTACATGGATCCCTTTATTTTAATGTGAAGAGTATTTTCCTCTAATCAGAAAGTGACTCCTATGGTGCGATTGGCTCAAATCTGGATTACTTAGTCGCTAAGCAAAGAAAATATCTAGATATCTGTACAAGCACCGCGCTTCTGAATTTTCTGGAAGGCAGTGCGACGAAAACTTGGACTTCCATGATCCTCTTGACAAACACGAAATATTAGTGCAAAAATGATATTCTTGAAACACTATATGACTCGTATTAAGCATCTGTCTTGACAAATCCGTTAATTAAAGTGCACTTTTTCGGAATCCGGTATCGGATTGAGATGAAATTTTAGGGATTTCTCTGTCTCGATGTGAGGAGTATTTTCCTCAAATCAGAAAGTGACTCCTATGTCGCGATTGGCCCAGATTTGGATTACTTAGTCGCTAAGCAAAGAAAATATCTAAATATCTGTACAAGTGCCGCGCTTCCAAATTTTCTGGAAGGCAGTGCGACGAAAACTTGGACTTCCGTGGTCCTCTTGACAAACGCATAATTTTAGTACAAAAATGGAATTCTTGAAATGCCATCTGACTCGTATTAAGCATCTGTCTTAACAAATTCGTTAATTAAAATGCACTTTTTTCAGAATCTAGTATCGGATTGAGACAAAGTTTACAGGGATTTCTCCGTCTCGATGTAAAAGGTGTTTTAATCCAGACCAGAAATACCACAGCTGATTTGATCTTGAAGACCAAGGCTTTCTGATGATTTATCAGTATAAATTGACGTGCCTGTGAGCGATTTTATCGCAGTTTTGCAACTTTCTTCGTTTGATGGCAACAAAATTTCTGAAGGCTCTTTATCTTGACAAATATGGATTTTTAGCATCAATTTTAAACTTTCCAAAGTTTTCTGGCGACGAAACGGAATTTTTCCGTTTGATTCCCACGCCTGATAAAGTACTTTTTTCAGATCCGGTGTTCAATTGAGGTGAAATTTTAGGAAGTCCTCGGCAATGTCACGCACTTCCATTCTGTCATGAAAAATGCTTGTTCTGACATCCTAAAAGCTAAAAAAGTAATCCCGATCCCTCTCTGGCAAATAGCAGATTCGTCCAAACTTTAAACAATGAGTATTTCTTCGCTTGTGGTTCGATTTTGATGATTCGAAGTCTAGGGACCTTGTATTTATGAGCTCTTCCTACCCGTCGGACTCGATGTACCTTATCTGTCCGCCTCTTTGTAGGTGGGAAAAAAAATGGGTGTCTACGGCTGACCTGACATACTTTTGAAACCATGCTGGTGGGTATTCAAATTGATAATAACTTGATTTAACATTTGATTTGACCTCTAGATATTCTTATTAGGACTCCAGCTTTTCCTTCCTCGGTTTACGTGCCTGATGGGCCCCCCTACGATAGTTATTTCTTTTTTTTGGTAGGTCAAAATGGGGTGTCTACAACTGCCCTTCTTTGTCATGTTTTGCGAAGCAAATCGTGACAAAGAAACAAGACGACCCATTTTGACCCTTTTTCGTTTAGGTGATGAGAATAAGTAAAAGGACGTGCTAGAGTAGGCAAGTGGGTATGAGGTACGTAGGCGAGTGAATGTGAAATGCCATCGTAGGCAAGTGAGTATGAGGTGCCAACATAGGCAAGTAAATGTGAAATGCCATCGTAGGCAAGTGAGTATGAGGTGCCAATGTAGGCAAGTGAATGTGAAATGCCATCGTAGGCAAGTGAGTATGAGGTGCCAATGTAGGTAAGTGAATGTGAGAGTATTGCTAGAGTGGGCAAATAGCTCCGCTGGGGATTGAGAGCGTTACCAGAATGGGTGAACGACTTTGTTGGGGATTCATGTGAGAATCCTGTAAAAGAGGGATGGTGTAGTCAAGAAGTGCGTAATCGCGTAATCTCGAACTTTAATAAAAAATGTAATAAAGTGAGGGTGTAGTCGAGCTCTTAGAGTTGCCTACGTATCTTCCGTCGGGAGAATCAAACTGTGCGTAGTTCGTACGAACCTGGGTAGCTGAGAGATGGTGGGAGACAGTGTAGTCGAGAAGTGTGTAGCCGCGTAATCTCGAAGTTTAACCAAGAATGAAGTAAAGTGAGGGTATGGTCAAGCCTTTATAGGTGCCTACGTATCTCCTGTCAGAGAATTAGACCGTGCGTAGTTCTTAATAGGGTGAAAAGTATGCCATGTTGGGATAGTGAAGAGCAAAATGCCATGTCGGGGCGTGATTGTAGTGGATACGAAGGAGCGAAATGCCACATAGGGCGTAATTGCTGTGAGATAGGAGAGCAAAATGCCACGTGGGGCGTGATTGCTGTGGAGATAAGATCAGCAGAATGCGATGCGCGTGACTGTTGAAGATATCAAAGAGAAAAATGCCGAGTAGGGTGTGATTGCTATAAAGAGTTTGAGATAAGAGAAGTAAAATGCCACATGGGGCGTGATTGCTGCGAAGACTCGAGAGCAAAATGCCACGTGGGGCGTGGTTGCTTGTAAAATAAAAGATGAAATCAGCAAAATGCGATACGCGTGATTGCTGTGTAAAACCCATGATTGGTGAACTAAATTCCTTGTGAAGTACTCATACCTGATGGTTGAGGACGAGAATAAGATGCCACTTGACGGACTTACTCCTGGTAATAAGATCGTGAACAGGATGCCTCTTGATGGACTCAGTCCTAATGCTGGATGGCCTGAATAGGATGCCACTTGACAGACTCATTCCTGGTAGTAAGATTGTGGATTGGATCCCTCTTGACGGACTTACTCCTTGTGATGATGAAATCAATCATCCGGTGTTTTTGGATTTAGATTATTCTCGGGGCTTGGTCGAAATCCAAGACATGAGCTTGAGCCTCTAGGAATTCACCTGTCCATTTCTTTTTGCAATTCGATTTTTCTGAAAAGACAAAGTGTCTGTACGTTCTACCTGTATGTTAGTGATTGACATGCTAGTTCGCTGAGCAAATTTTTTTTGAGAGTTTTGAGTAAACCTGGATGGAACCAACTATACCAACCGGATATCACAGTCTTTGATCTTGACCCGAAGCTTCATTTGCAACAGAAGAAACCCTTTTCTCGGTGGCATAGAGGTTGGATCATGTATCCTTCGATATAAACCTTTGGAACTGACGCCCGGTTTTCTTTTTCTTTTCTTCTCTTTTTTTAAATGCACTCTTTTACCCTTCAGTGCCCTTTCGGGTTTTCGCCAAATCTGGCTCTGTCATTGTTACACGTCGGCGCCCTTTCAGGTTTTCACCACGTTGACAGTTTTGTTTCTTGCCATAGCCTTCGCTCTTACTCACAGCGCCCTTTCGGGTTTTCACGGCGCCCTTCGGTCTATACTTTTCTTTATTTATTCTCAAATATGCAATGTTGCAGAGACATGAAGCTAGTGATGTGGTTCGTTGACGTGACGAATGCCAAACAGTGTAGAGATCTAATGATGGCTGTCAACCAAACCTGTATGCTTAACCTTTTGATCAATCTGAGAGGGCTTTAATGGGTTGTAATGGAGGCCAGGGTGAGGGCTGAGAAAGAAAGGGTAGTATGAAGGCTCAAAGTTCTGATTTTTTTTCGGGTTTTGGCTCTTACGACTAGCTTTTTTGTTCTCCCTGGGGGGATTTTCGAAACAATTTGTCGGTCAGCATTTTTTTTTTTTTTTTTTTTTTTTTTGTTTTTTAAGAGCTTCGATCTTGACACATACATTTTTTTTTGTTTGCTTTTCTTTGATAGCTCTTTTTTAACCACAGAAATATGCCCCCCCAGTGTAGGAGTTGGTCGTTTTAGAGGAAATAAAATGAAATAAGATAAAAGGCTCAAAGCAGCGAACAAAAGAAAATTTTTATTTGATATGTATGGGTAGCAGAATTGAAGGCCTCTCTTCATCTTGATCAAAACGTAAAATATACAAGTTTGATTAAGCATAAAATATCTTAACTAAATCGGAATTGATTGGTTCTGGAAACACATCACCGTCCATTTCAGTAAGCATCAAAGCTCCTCTAGACAATGCCTTCTGGACGACGAACGGGCCCTCCCAGTTGGGGGCAAACTTTCCTTGAGCTTCTTCTTGAAAGGGAAAAATCTTTTTCAAGACCAAATCTCCCTCTCTGAACTGGCGTGGTCGGACCTTCTTGTTGTAGACTCGAGCGATCCTCTTTTGGTAGCATTGACCATGGCATAGAGCAGTCAAATGCTTCTCATCGATCAGGCATAGTTGCTCGTGTCTTTCTCGGACCCATTCGGCTTCTTCAAGTTCGGCTTCCATGAGGATCCTCAGCGACGGGATCTCAACTTCGACGGGAAGAACGGCTTTTATCCCATAGACGAGAGAATAGGGGGTTGCCCCAGTCGAGGTTCGGATTGAAGTGCGGTAAGCCATGAGTGCTAATGGCAGCAAATCATGCCAATCTTTGTAATTGGTAGACATCTTCCGTATGATCGTCTTGACGTTCTTGTTGGCTGCTTCGACTGCCCCATTCATCTTAGGATGGTACGGTGCTGAATGCTTGTGAGTAACTTGAAACTGCAGACAGAGTTTGGTCATCATGTCAATGTTGAGATTACTCGATTTGCGTGCCCGATGGGCCCTCCTACGACAGTTATTTCTTTTATTTGGCAAGTCAATGGGGGTGTCTACAATACCCATGAAGTTAGAATTAATGTCGTCGTTCAGCTTACGGCTTTAATAGTTCCTTAAAGAAACTTTTCCCATAAAAATTTCCAAAAATCGGTTTCTCCCATAAATCGGTTTCTGGCGCCAGATTCTTAAATCCTCTATTTTTATGCAATGTACAATCATTTAAGCTCAGGATATGCAAATGATATACTCCTATGAGTAGTATAACATGTCTACAATAGTGTAGATATGTAATGTTTTGAAATTTTAATAAAGGGTATTATAGTAATTTGGTGGTCAATAAGTGGACCCAATTTGGACTTGTACATTTTTTTAATGCCTAACTCTTGGTCTTGGGGTACCACTTTGGTAATTGAATTAACACTTGTGTGTGTATATATATGTTACATATTGATGTTTGTGTGTGTAAGGGACAAGTGTGGGACCCACCCCACACCAAACCTTAAGCTTCCAAGAGAAGCTTCCCATTTCTCTCTCCTCCCCTCCCTCACATCCGGATACTCTCTATCTCTTTCCCTTTCTTTGTTTCTTTTTTTCTTTTGTTTCCCTCTCTCTATACCTCTCTTTATCTCCCTCTTTTGCAAGAACAAAAAAAAACCCCATTGTTACTAATATTTTAAGCTTCCATTTGGACTTCTAATATGCATTTTTGAGACAAGTCTATTAGAAGCAAATGTGATCCTCTCAACTAGGGCTTCCTATTGGTGTTCCCATTTTTGAATTTGGTGTTCTCTAGCTAAAGTTATGGTCTAGAGGAAGAAGTCGGTTTCCTAAATTTCTTGTTCATTGAAGCTCCTACAACTTGGGTCTCCTATTATTTCTCTCTTGGATTCTCTATTTCTTTGTGCATTTTCTTCTCAAGATCAAAGGTAGATTATATTTTCTTGATTCACTATGTGTCTTATCTCTAATGTGTGATTTGTGTTAGGAAATACTAGGGTTGAAATAAGGAATTGATCTTAGTTGTTCATAACACTTGCTATGTGATTAACTTATTTAGATGCTAATTAATTAATGTTAGTAACCTAAATGTAATTATATGCTTAGTTGTTAATTAATTAATGTTAGTAACTTAAATGTGATTATATGCTTAGTTGATAATTAATTATTGTTAGTAACTTAAATGTGATTTTATACTTAGTTGCTAAATTATTTGCCTAAGTGGGGGTTAATTGCTTAATTGTCTAAATGAACTACTTGTTAATTGTTTAAAGTAGTCATTGTACTTAGAAGTTGAATTCTTGCTAATGGGAATTTATATGCTTAAATGTTGTTACTCCCATGAAATGTGAAATCATTTATCATCAAGATTAATGTTGAAGTAATGAGACTTGCTAAATTTCGACAACAATGTACAATAATAATTTTGTGAATTGAGAACATTTGCATTGCAATCATAGAGTTCACGTGCATTGTTCCCAAGTGGGCACACCACATAGCATTAGCATGGGTGACATTTGAGTAATCCCTAAGAGGGGATAAATGTAAATCCGACCCTAATGAAGGGGGATAAAAGTGGATAAGAAAATCCGGATGTTGGTTGTGTGGTGAGACAGGGTGGACGTACCTAAGAACGTGCCAAACTCCAATTTATATTCGACTAGCTATCGAAAAGTTGGTATGCTACATTCCCAGTGGGGGGTGGCTCACAGTCCGGTAATGAGGCGAGTGATCATGTGTGCATAGCCCGAGGGCTCAATAATTGCATTGCCCAGGTGGCATTCATGACACCACATTTTGCATATTATTTATGGGATCCATATTGAATCTCTACAATATTTTCTACGAGCCGTCGTTCTCATAAAAAACGACAAACCATTTTTCAGGTTTAATCAAGTCAGGGTAAGGCCCAAGAGTTACTCGACGCATGAAGTCGCACTTTGAAGATTTCTTTCAAGAAGAATATTAGTTTTGAAAATGTTTTAAACTTCTATTTTAGTTTGAAAAGAAATTTTAATAGATTTGAATCTCCTATTAACACTTGATTCGGGCACATGTTTACCCCTTTACTTAGAGCATGTTAGAATTTCTGACTTAATGTAATCAGACTTGTAATTGGGACTTTGAGTCTCCTACGGGTGCATGTTAACATTAAATATTTATTCATGTTGATTCGGACACTTGTTAGTCCTTTAACTTAGATCCTTTTTAAATCGTGTTCATATTGATTCAGATGTTCCGTTGTTCCTTTGAATCGTTTTGGTAAGTTTATGGTATGGCTACACAAGTTCTATACCTGGAAAATTTCTAATAACTTCTAAACTTTCGAAATGCAATTTGGTTATACTTAGCCTGTGGATAGTCTATGGAAAAAAAATACAAATTTTGATTTCTAAGGGACCGTTTGATTGTAAATTCTCAAACCTTGATTTCATATAAACTTTCAATCAAACCTCATCTTCTTTTCTCCTACTCTTGATACTTCTTATTTCTGTCATTTTTAAAACTTCTTTGAAAATTGAGTAATGTTGATTGATCCTATTTGACCCGTTTGGTCCTCATGGGTCAATTCTTGACTTTCAATTTTTCTGTGGATTCCACGTAGAATTCCTTTGTGATTTTCCGCACTATTTGGTTGGTCCGGGTAGGACCCCTCCTTCTTCTTAATCTCTTTCTTTGACTCCTTGACCCGTCCACGTGTCGTGGATTTTGGGGCGTTACAGAATGGTATCTGAGCTAACCGGGTTCGAATACTTTGGAACTCTGGGAGTTTATTTGGGTCTATGCATGGCTTTTACTTGTTGTTTCAATTGTGTTCATAAGTGATCGACCAAAATTTTAAATTTTTGTATATGGTTGAGATATTGTTTAAGTGAGCACGTTTACTTGCCTATGGGATTACGTGCTAGCATGTTTATATGTTTAACTGATCACATGTCTAAATACTTTGTACTTATGTGATCTCGTGGTTATATGTGGTCATTGGATTGCTTTACAGTTATACATGATGAATTACGTCATTGCTTACTTTAAATTATAAGTTCTTAGTCGAGCATGTTTAGATGTTACATGCCTCCGGGATTATGTGTTATTATGCTTAGGTGCATATGCTCCATATGTTCACAATAATGTAACATGATAATTGGTTTACTCTTTGCACGATGCCTACTTGGGCGATTAAATAAAATTAAAGTGATATACGACATAATATTGATAGCAATGTGTAGTTACTTGTAATCTATGTATGCATATTGACTACTTGTAACTTATTTGATGTTTTGAGCTATTTCTTCCCTTATTCATTATCGTGTTGCCAATTCTTGAAGTTTTCTTTAATCTCTTATCATACGATTCATTGATTAATGATTCAACACCTTCTTATTCTCATGGGAATCATTCGAGTCCTTTGATTAATGATTCAACCTTTTTGTTCTCGTGTAAATCATTCGAGTCTATTGAATAATGATCCAACCTTCTTATCCTGGTATATATTATTCAGGTCTATCAATTTCTTTGTTTAATTTTTTTTTTCTGTACTAGTAAATTCTTGTAGATTCAAGTGATAGTCACTTTTCTTGAGAAATATATGTCTCATTATTTTGTGAAGCTTCTTTCATTATTTTGTGCTGAAATACTTAGACCATTTTGATGGGTATGTTATTGTTGGGTTTGTAGGACCATTTCCTTAAATTGATTTTCGATACCTACTAGAGATTTGTTGCTAACATTGTTTGGTTAACAATGGACCCCTCTTTTAGGAACACTATTTATTTCTGTGTTCCTTTTCTTGTGAGTGTGATCTCGGATCCTCACTTTGTAATACTTATTTGAATTAGATCTATTGATTGATACTTGCAATCTCATATTCAAATATATATATATATATATAAATATATAATTTCTTTTCCCATTGTTCTTAGCCTTCTTGGAAGGGACACCCCTATCACATCCTTTTTAAATTTTCTTGATGAAGAACTTATGTCTTCTTGATTCTAATATACCTCACACTTGCATCTTATTTGAGTATTCCCTTTTTCCATCTTTGGCATCGTGATGTCCTTCCTTTAAACTTGTTATGCTTGAAATTGATTTCAACTCCATACATTTGTTTAGTTGAGTTCTTCGATATTTTTTTATCGTATCGAACTCGAGAGTGTCGTGCTCTCCACAAGTAAGTGTTGTTCTTTGTTCTTTTTGCTGATTTATTCTCATTATGGCCTTACTCCTTTGCAGACGAGGCGCCAATCGAATTGTTGAATTTATGAAATAATTAATTCTTGTTTCATAACTTGTGGTCCTACATTGTTCGGATTTATATGTATCCCATGCCATTCCTTGGGGTCGATTTTATTCGACAAGTTTGTTTAGTTGGGTTCTTCGACCTTATTATCATGTTGAACTCGAACGTACGTATTTTTGCTAATTTGTGTTGTTCCCTATCTTTCTTGGGATGTCACTTTGTGTTAACCTTACTCTTTGGCCAGTAAGAAATCGGTTGAATTATTGAGGTTATGAAATGGTTCATTTTATTTCATAACTTGAGAGCCCTATTGTTCGGCCCTTATGCCATTTTTTTTTCTTTTTGGCATGTCGATTTAGTTGACTTCTTTGATTTAGTTATCGTGTTGAACTTGAATATGCATACTTTTTGAAAGTCAGTGTTGCTCCACATCTTCTAGAGATGTTCCTTTGCGTTAACCTTATTCCTTGGTCAATAAGGTGTCGATTGTGTTATTGAGGTTATGAGATAATTTGTTTTCATTTCATGACTTGAGAGTTTTTCCATTGCTTGGATTAGTAGACAAGGTAACGTCAATTATTTTCACCAGATTCTATTATTAATCCCTTGTGATTATCCGATCGGTTATCGTGGGTTGTTCACCACATTTTATTGGATCCCATTGTTTTATTTCTTTGTCATTTGAGGGGAATAGATTGTATAATCGGATTATTTCATCTTTGATTTCGTTGATTTATCTCACTCGGTTATCTAAATGAGAGTATCTGTATGACACCATCCACCTTATTTCAGTATTGGTGTTCGGAGTTTGCCTAGGGCATGCCCTTTTGTTAATAGTTTTGATTATTTTGTGTTTAGAAGTGGATCATGTGAGATTCTATGCTTGTGATTTTAGACCTCCTGGGTCGATTATGTTTGGGTTATGGGCTTCCAATAGCTGAACGGACCCCTAGTTTTACTTTCATATCATCTTGATATATTGCTTTTGATGTTATTGTTGACAAGTTTGATTCATGCACTTGATGCATTCCTTGTTTAATGTGATCAGTGAGTTCTTTTTTTTTTCCTCACCCTGTCGCGAGATTATTGTAATTGTGGTTTGTTTGCAATCTTTCAATTTCATCCTTGCTTTGAGCAGAGGAGGACTCCTTACTTTCAATTTCAACTTCTATAGAGTTGTCTTCATTCTGTTGAGAAACCTCGATCGTGTTTCCTTGAATACTTTCGTTATTTGTGGTCCGTTGTGACATGAGTTTGTTATAACTCGTATTTTAAGCGTGTCGCCTAGTTTGCTTCCATCTTTCGTGTAACATTTCAAGATCACCCAGTTCAGGAACTTCTATTTCAGTTTGATGTGAATCGGGCTTTCAATAGTTGAAAGTTTGGGAGCTTAATATCATTATGACCATATGTTTCTTGTTTTGATCAAGGCGTAATTCTTTGATTTTTTTTTTGGTTATCGCGTGCGACAACGAATGTCGATGAACTTGTTGGTTTATATCTATTCGTTTACCTGTTTAATTTATTGTTGTCTTGTTGATGGCATTATAGTGTCTTCTTAGACTCCTTTCCTTGTGAGACCCTTTGACTTTTGGCAGTGGCATTTCTTTGGCCGTATCGATGGGATCTCTCAATAGATCCACCTATTAGTGAAATCATTATATTTGACTATAGCGATGTTTATACTTTGGATGTGATAATCATTTCTTCTATCGACTTCCCGTTGCCGTTGTTGCAGACTTTTGTGTTTACATTGATCATTGTCTTCTTCTGAGGAATGATGAATTATGAGTAAATCTCTATAACTTGTACCTCCTATGTGGTAAAGACGTAACTTTGAGTCATTACGGTCTTTAGTACCGAGTATATCATTTGCTTTGTGAAGTTTTCCTCGGTTTCATTCTTAAGTGTTTGGATCATTCCTTGGGAGTTGACCCAGTTATTTGGTTCGTTATGAAACTCGTGTTTTGAAACATCATACTTTTGCTTCGTATGATGATTCTTTGATAGCATGTCATTGATCCGCTTTAAGAATCTTGTGTTTAGTTGTAATTTGGTTTCTATGTGATATTTACGCTTGTGTAATATCTTCCTCCGATTATTTTATATATCGATTGAAGTTTAGTGAGGGTCCTTGGAACCGAGTTTGATATTTCTTTGAATCTATCTAGTTTGGCACCCTTGTTTATGTAGGTGCTTACCGGCAGGGTACTCAGCTATGTGCATTAGATGTTCTACCCCTTGGAGCTTCTCGTTGAACCCTTCATAGTTCTGGTGATCCTATGCTTTTTACACAGTGATCGGATGTGTTTATGTGTTGGTTCCATTCAGTAATCCTTGTTGTTCTGGCACTCAACGATTTTGAGCTTTGAGTTTATAAGTATAGACCTTTGATTGGTGCTCAATTCCTTTTATTCCATTGTTGTTTCGTCTTGGAGAGACGTGGAAACTCCTTGTAAGTTTTGACTATTTGAGTTAGTTTTATCCCATTTATTCCTTGGGTTTTGTGAATATTTTCACCATGAGTGATGGTTATAGAATGTTTTTTTCCATTCGACAGGTTACCCTCTATGCTTTGATTAAGTTTCCGGT
Organism: Hydrangea macrophylla; assembly: GCA_033977485.1. Classification (NCBI taxonomy): domain Eukaryota; kingdom Viridiplantae; phylum Streptophyta; class Magnoliopsida; order Cornales; family Hydrangeaceae; genus Hydrangea; species Hydrangea macrophylla. The sequence goes on from CM066999.1 coordinate 58,399,186, forward strand.
TGATGATTAGATCATATCTTTTGTTGGTATACATATCCTTTGTATACTTGTTGCTTATTCATTTTTGAGACAAATTTTGGGTATACAACAGCCCGTTGCGTTCTTTTGATCACGTGTTCCTTTTTAAAGGTTCACTTTTGTTTTGATTTGGTGAATTTGAGACATCAGGTTGTGCTTACTGACTGTTTTCTTGAGCTTTCCTTTCCTTCTTGGAATCGATGTGTGAGATGTTTCGTTTTCTCACTTTGTGCTAGTGTTCACGTTGTTTTGTAACACTATGACGTTTGGTATGGTCGTGGACCGTTCCTTGATCGAGTTCCTTTCGTTCTTGTTCTGAATTCCGGGACGGAATTCTTTTAAGGGGGGTAGATTGTAATGTTTTGAAATTTTAATAAAGGGTATTATAGTAATTTGGTGGTCAATGAGTGGACCCAATTTGGACTTGTACATTTTTTTAATGCCTAACTCTTGGTCTTGGGGTGCCACTTTGGTAATTGAATTAACACTTGTGTGTGTATATATATGTTACATATTGGTGTTTGTGTGTGTAAGGAACAAGTGTGGGACCCACCCCACACCAAACCTTAAGCTTCCAAGAGAAGTTTCCCATTTCTCTCTCCTCCCCTCCCTCACATCCGGATACTCTCTCTCTTTCCCTTTCTTTGTTTCTTTATTTCTTTTGTTTCCCTCTCTCTGTACCTCTCTTTATCTCCCTCTTTTTGCAAGAACAAAAAAAACCCCATTGTTATTAATATTTTAAGCTTCCATTTGGGCTTCGAATATGCATTTTTGAGACAAGTCTATTAGAAGCAAATGTGATCCTCTCAACTAGGGCTTCCTATTGGTGTTCCCATTTTTGAATTTGGTGTTCTCTAGCTAAAGTTATGGTCTAGAGGAAGAAGTGGGTTTCCTAAATTTCTTGTTCATTGAAGCTCCTACAACTTGGGTCTCCTATTATTTCTCTCTTGGATTCTCTATTTCTTTGTGCATTTTCTTCTCAAGATCAAAGGTAGATTATATTGTCTTGATTCACTATGTGTCTTATCTCTAATGTATGATTTGTGTTAGGAAATACTAGGGTTGAAATGAGAAATTGATCTTAGTTGTTCATAACACTTGCTATGTGATTAACTTATTTAGTTGCTAATTAATTAATGTTAGTAACCTAAATGTAATTATATGCTTATTTGCTAATTAATTAATGTTAGTAACTTAAATGTGATTATATGCTTAGTTGCTAATTAATTATTGTTAGTAACTTAAATGTGATTTTATACTTAGTTGCTAAATTATTTGCCTAAGTGGGGGTTAATTGCTTAATTGTCTAAATGAACTACTTGTTAATTGTTTAAACTAGTCATTGTACCTAGAAGTTGAATTCTTGCTAATGGGAATTTATATGCTTAAATGTTGTTACTCCCATGAAATGTGAAATCATTTATCATCAAGATTAATGTTGAAGTAATGAGACTTGCTAAATTTCAACAACAATGTACATTAATATTTTTGTGAATTGAGAACATTTGCATTGCAATCATAGAGTTCACGTGCATTGTTGCCAAGTGGGCACACCACATAGCATTAGCATGGGTGACATTTGAGTAATCCCTAAGAGGGGATAAATGTAAATCCGACCCTAATGAAGGGGGATAAACGTGGATAAGAAAATCCGGATGTGGGTTGTGTGGTGAGACAGGGTGGACGTACCTAAGAACGTGCCAAACTCTAACTTATATTCGACTAGCTATCGGAAAGTTGGTATGCTACATTCCCAGTGGAGGGTGGCTCACAGTCCGGTAATGAGGCGAGTGATCATGTGTGCATAGCCCGAGGGCTCAATAATTGCATTGCCCAGGTGGCATTCATGGCACCACATTTTGCATATTATTTATGGGATCCATATTGAATCTCTAAAATATTTTCTATGAGCCGTCGTTCTCATAAAAAACGACAAACCATTTTTCAGGTTTTATCAAGTCGGGGTAAGGCCCAAGAGTTACTCGACGCATGAAGTCGCACTTTGAAGATTTCTTTCAAGAAGAATATTAGTTTTGAAAATGTTTTAAACTTCTATTTTAGTTTGAAAAGAAATTGTAATAGATTTGAATCTCCTATTAACACTTGATTCGGGCACATGTTTACCCCTTTACTTAGAGCATATTAGAATTTCTGACTTAATGTAATCGGACTTGTAATTGGGACTTTGAGTCGCCTATGGGTGCATGTTAACATTAAATATTTATTCATGTTGATTCGGACACTTGTTAGTCCTTTAACTTAGATCCTTTTTAAATCGTGTTCATATTGATTCAGATGTTCCGTTGTTCCTTTGAGTCGTTTTGGTAAGTTTATGGTATGGCTACACTAGTTCTATACCTGGAAAATTTCTAATAACTTCTAAACTTTCGAAAAAATGCAATTTGGTTATACTTAGCCTGTGGATAGTCTATGGAAAAAAAATACTAATTTTGATTTCTAAGGGACTGTTTGGTTGTAAATTCTCAAACCTTGATTTCATATAAACTTTCAATCAAACCTCTTCTTCTTTTCTCCCACTCTCGATACTTCTTATTTCTGTCATTTTTAAAACTTCTTTGAAAATCGAGTAATGTTGTGTAACACCCGTACCCAGAAAAGAAGATTAGTGCGGAAGAAGATTAGTGCGATATTAGTATATGCTAATTAATGATAATTAGTGCATAAAATGATTTAAGGTGGGGTTATGAACCCACAGGTAAAAAGGTGTTCAAATGCGGACACAGATGAAAGTCCTGTGATAAGAAGGACTGGTATAAAAGTGGGACCTGACGAAGGTCTAAATGATGTGAATTGCATATAGATGTCATTATATGTTTAAATGACTAATTGTTTAAATGCTTAAAGATATTTTTTATGTCTTATGATAGGTGAAGGGGACCAGTTTGGGTACCCATGTGAGGGCGTATTTGAATATGTTTCATAATTGATAGGTTTAATTGCAACCTCATGATATATGTGGCACCACATTTGGGACCCACGCGTGATATAAATTAAATCCACTTAGAAAATGTGGGTAATTAACATAATTACTTTGGGGGTGTCATAATAAACTTAAGAAAGATTGGGGGGTGTAAATGAAAAGTTAGGAAAAAGAGATATATACCTTTGCATGAGTTTGGTGACTCATTGCACCACAACATTACAGCTGGGAAATTGAGAGAAAAGAGAACGGAGAGCTCTCAAGTCGGCGACGAAATCCACGCGACGTTTCTCGCCGTTTCTTCGTCGTCCGGCGTCGGATTCACGATCCGAGACCACTTTTGGACTCGTGGAGGTAAGAGGATCACATGCATGTAATTTATTTTCATTTTCGGCAACGTTTTTCCGGTGACCGTTCTTAATAGACGATGTTTTTGGTACCAAACTTATGTAGGATTATCACCGGTTAAGAATTGAGCTAAAACTTGGAAGGAATTGGGATTTCTAAGCTTAATTCGCTAGTAAATCGAAGAGGTGAGTGTTCTAATCTCAAAATTGGATGTTTAGTTATGTTCATGTGGTAATTGTTGCTAGTAGTTGCTAAATTCTTGTTTATGCATATGTATTTTGATAAATTTGGGTAAAAAGCATGTCATGTATGTGAATTTGTTATGCTTATGTGCTAAGTTGTTTAAATGCTTATGTGGATCAAAGGGAAGTCAAGTAGTGGTCACCATTTATAGGTCCCATATGTAAGGGACAGGAAGCCCTCAATGAGTGGGGCGTGGTGACGACCACAATGATATGCCGGTGACGCCTTCGGGGTCACAAGAGAGTGTGTGTTGCGCTATGTGCGCCAAAAGTGAGAAAGATCCGGGGTGAGAAGGACCCGGGGGTGGTGGCTGGAATGACTTGATTTCCTGGAGATCAATTTTGTTGTTGTTTATATTGATTGTTGCATTTGCATAATAAGCATCCCAATAGCATGATTAGTTCTTTCACTAAGCGAAAGCTTAAACGAAAAATATGTTTTATGTTGTGGTTATTGAATAACCACCGCAGGTACGGAGCAATACCCGGAGAGAAGGTGACGCGCTCGGGAATGGGGGAGAGAATTAGAACTTGTAAATATGTTTTAAACTTGTAATATAGTATAACTTGTGGGTTAGTATCCCTAACTTGTGAATTGAAACCTTGACTCATGAGTTTAATGTCAATATGAAGGAACTTATGTAATTCTCTATGTTAGTAGTTAGTTTGGGTAAGAAGTTGAAGGATTTGAAGGGTAACTTTTGTTGAAAACTAACTTGGTTTCTCCTTATGGATCAATGTTTATGTATATGTTTTAAGAATATGAACTTGAATGTAAATTAAGGTTCCTAGTTGAAATTCTATGGATTGTATATGGTTAAACTACTTTTCAAATGTTTGGAAATGGTTGGGAAAACTCTTATGATGTTTGGGTAAAGTTTTGGGACACTTGGGAATATTTCCTAAATGGTTTTGGATGTGGCTATGAGGATTTGGTATGGTTACATCAAGTTTTGACAGCATTTTTACTCTTATTTGGAGAAAGTTTGTAATATGTCAAGTTGGGGGTTTGTGTTTGGTTGTATAGCAAACCATGTGTCATGGCTGCTAGTTACAAGTCATGTGTATTAAGAGTAGCTTGGAAGAACCTAAATGATTTTGATTGTAAGTTTAACTTGGTTTTCTTTATATAGAAGGGTTGTGTGTGTAATTGAGAGAAACATGGATTTTGGGATGAACTATGAATCACAAGAGGAGTTGATGTATTTTGATTGATGGTCTTTGGTAACATGAGTATGTTGATGTCTTAAAACATTTAAAAGTGTTTTGATTAAGGGTCCTTAATGTTTCTCCAAAGTTTGGTTATGTTTGGAGTTGGTTTGAAGTTAAAATCTGGTGTTTTTAGCAGCAAGAAAGCAATTTTGGAGGATCCGGATCGATCCGGGTCATGTGCGGATCGATCCGGGGCATCTGGAACTGCAGAAAATGACTCTCTGCTAAAACCGGATCGATCCGGATCTGGGGCGGATCGATCCGCTGGTTCAGATTCAACACTAACGGCTTTTACGGAAACAAGCATAACTCACTCTAGAAAACTCGGATTCGCGCACCGTTTTTTGCGTTGGAATCGGGACTCAAAGAACTATCTTTCCATATAAAATTTGCTATACTTTATTACTGACCATTTTGCCCTTGGGTCTGTTTTGTGTCAGCAGAGCTGTTTTAGTAAGTCTAATTCATGTGTTTCTTAATGAATTAAGGATGTTTTGAACGTGTGGACTTGTTACACGTGTCCCAACTTGCCCGAAGCGGGTTGGGGTGTGACATGTTGATTGATCCTATTTGACCCGTTTGGTCCTCATGGGTCAATTCTTGACTTTCGATTTTTCTTTGGATTCCACGTAGAATTTCTTTGTGATTTTCCACACTATTTGGTTGGTCCGGGTAGGACCCCTCCTTCTTCTTAATCTCTTTCTTTGACTCCTTAACCCGTCCACGTGTCGTGGATTTTGGGCGTTACAAGATACTCCATATATATCCAAGCATGGGTCTATGTACAACTAATTCAAACTTATGTTAAGATTTCAAAGCATCATTTTGGTTATACTTGTAAAATACAAGCATGGGTTCATTATCATGTCTATAAAACTAACAAAACTACACAGACCCTTAACATACTCATCTACTCGATAGCACTACCATAGCACAAGATATTCATAACCACACAGGTATCGGAGAACAAGCATCATCAATAAACACATCATGCAAGTAGTTGTACAATCTGCCAGGAATTAATTTTACTATGTCGACTGAATTGATATGATTTATTTGGGCATGATAAATTGATTTGTAGATCAAACTCAAAACTAGAATATTGTAGATCATTGGATTAGCTTCGTGTACAAAAAAATATAGCTTCAATTACATTTTTGAGCTGCTCAAAATATTTATTTTACTTAACATTTCTATATTTTCGGACTGCTCTGTCCCAGATTTATAGTACTGCTTTGCATGTGCATTTCACCTATGAAGTAGTGATTTCTAGACTGAGCTATAGAAGATTTATTTGTAGATAAATGAGTTAGATTTCTCCACAAAAAATCCTAGCCTCATTCCCATTTTTGAACTAATCAAAATGTTCATTTTGCTAAAAAACATTCTGTTGGAAGTTTCTGCTTCTCAGATTGATAATACTGCGTTGTACATACATTTCACCTATGAAGGAGTGATATCTAGGCTAAGCTATAGAAGCATTATTTGTAGATAAATGAGTTAGATTTCTCCACAAAAAAACCTAGCTTAATTCAGATTTCAGAGCTACTTAAAACACTCATTTTACTAAACTACATTCTGCTGGAGGTTTTTGTTTCTCAGATTTAAAGTACTTCGTTGTATGTACATTTCACCTATGAAGAAGTGATTTTCAGACTGAGCTATAGGAGAGTTATTTGTAGATAAATAAGTTAGCTTTATCCACAAAAAAACCTAGCTTGATTCAGATTTTGGAGCTGCTTAAAACACTCATTTTACTAAGCTACATTCTGCTGGAGGTTTCTGTTTCTCAGATTTAAAGATTTGACTTGCATGTTGCATAGATCCTCAAAATACAACATCAAACACTTGCTAAACATTAGTCCATACTATATAGGTTTTAAAGTGAGTTAGAATACTCACCAAAGCTTGAAATTTAAGCTTGATATAGGTTGAAGCTTAGTGAAGCTTGAATCTTCAAACTTCAAGGATGGACTTCCTCTTTCTTCCATTCTTCCATGGAGCTATAACTCCAGCTCTCTCTCCCTCTCAATTATGTGCAGATTGTAGAGACAAAATTGTCTCAATTGTGTGTATGTGCATGATATATAGGAGATTGACATGGTTAGGTGTCAATTGCATGAGTTCATGCAAAGACACATGTCTAATATGTGGACAAATGTCATGGGAGGAGATGACAAGTGTAAGGAGTGGCACACGGGGCTGCCATGTGGCCGGTCAGGTGGGGCCCACTTTGAGTTGTGTGCTGCTTTATCGGTTTGCGTGCAAACGGGTATTATTTCTAATGTCCGGATCTAGGTACGGGACTAAGTTAATTCTAATTACGGTCGAGTCGGTATGATTACTACAGTCTAGTCAGTAATTACATTACACTGATAAGATCACACAAATAAAATAATAATATACCAGATATGGAAATTCATAATACTATTGAACGTAGAAATTACAGGTATTACACACACAAAAATATTCTCTCAAACAGGGGCTGTACATCTGGTATATAGAGAATAATCAGTGACCTTGGTCCTCGACGAGTTGTTTCCACAAAAATAGTCCAAAAAAAACTTAATTACTAAACCAAAGTGCCTTAGAACTTAATGATAAGTCCCACGTAAGTTGCTTTTAGTAAAATCGACATTCAAAAAGTCGGCTTAAAGTTGGGTTTCGTAACACCGACACTAAAGTTGAATTTTCAAAACCCGACATTAAAGTCGGTTTTAGTAAAATCGACATTAACGGAATTTTTTTTTTTTCTCTTTTTTTTTAAGCCGACTTTTTGAACTTGAGTTTTACTAAAACAGACTTAACTGGAATTTGTCATTAAATCTGTGGTTTAATCATGGAAGTGTTTTTTTGGGACTATTTTTGTGGAACTCGTCCTCGACCACAAGAAACTAACAAACAGGGAAAAAAAATGGAATGAAAATACAAACCCCGCGGCCCCGCAACTCAGCCACAGCCAGCCAGAATCAAATGGCGATTCTCTCAATCTCCCTCTCGACGCCGCTCACATCTTGTCCTGCAACAACATTTTCATCCACTTCAACTACACCTCTCTGTTACTTCCCATACTCTTCTTCTCTCTCATCTCCAAAACCACCCAAATATCATCATCAACATTTGTTGTTGCTGAAGCACAGCTGTATTATTGTTGATGATACCATCTTTCGTTCATCATACCGCCGATTCTCCTCCTTCTCCGAGGAAGACGAAGATGTAGACGTAGACGAAGACGGCCAGAAATACAATGGCAGATTTGAGGAAGCAGTAGCTCTATTCAATGGCGGTGATTACTACAGATGCCATGACTTCCTCGAAGCCCTATGGCACAAATCCCAAGATCCCCTTCGTACCCTCTTCCACGGAATTCTACAGTGCGCCGTCGGCTTTCATCATCTCTTCAATCAGGTATTCATTATAATCGGTTGCTTCCCTCCTCATCCTCTTCCTTTTCCTTCTAGCTTTTTTTTTTACTTTTTACCACCAAATGTATATATAACGTATAATAATAAATACTTAGTACTGTAATTCCTTTGTTAGAATCATAAAGGAGCGATGATGGAGTTGGGTGAGGGACTGTGCAAGCTAAGAAAGATGAACTTTGATGATAGTGGACCCTTTCATCAGTTTGAGCAACAGATTTCTGCTGTTCTATACTTCATTTATCACACTCAATTAGAGCTTGCCGCCTGTGAGTTTGCCCTTCTTTCTTTATTTATTTTCTCTGTGTATGTCTCTGTGTTTTTGAGATCCCTTATCTGAATTTCCGGGTTGCGTTTATATATGCCACATAATATTTGATCTCAACACTTTTATTAGTGTATGTATTCATTATCAATCACCTCCTCTCTCTCTCTCTCTCTCTATTTATTATTATTATTATTATTTTTTTTATAGTGGTGCTTTATGCCTTTATTTAGGAATCCATTTGGTTCATGAATTTAGAAAGAAAAGAGACGATTAACGCACTTTTTCTTATTCCTTCACTAATATAAAGGTGAGGAAATTTAAAAGAGAAAGAAAAACATGAAAAAATAAAAGAATTTTTGTTGCTTTACATTTCGGGTCCTTTTCATCATTTTCAAGTGTTTTGAGAAATTCTCAAGTCTGTGCAATTTGGGTATATGATAAAATACTAGGGGTTTTGGTTTTTCTTTTCCTTTTATTTTCAGTCACAAAATCTGCAACCCAAACAAAACATTAGAAAACCAACAGAAGCAATTTAACGTATGGGCCGACTTGTCCTCTTGATAAATTTCCCAAATTGGACCTTTCTTTAGTCATTTTGCTAGAATTGCTTTCCTTTATGTCATTTTTGAATTTAACTCTCTCTGAAGTGTAATTTTCTCTTCCTATTATGATTGAAATTTTTTAAGTTCTATTGTTTTTAAGGGATGAAGGAAAGCACAACGGAAAAACATTAGGGAATTAGTTTTCTTCTTAATTTTTTTTTCTTTCTTTCTCTTTTTCCTTCGGTAAATTTTGCGAACCAAACATAGCCTAGAGAAATCAGCTAAGCAATTGAAATTGCCTACCTTTCCAAATCGACTTTGGCCAACTAATTAGCTTGTTGATGCCATAATGAGTTGTTATTGTTTTGGATAGTTAACTATGGAGTTTCCTTTTGAAACTAACATTATTATCACCCTCATTAGCTTTTATTCCTTTCGATTTGGAATCATCGTTTATGTTGCTACCAAATAATTATTGTCGAAGAAAATCTTTACACTGTACTAGTTCTTAATATTTAAAATTTCTAAGCACCAGTTAGGCCAAACATGTTGTATCACTCAATTCAAGCCTAAAGGAGATTCTAAAAATTAAGATTACCTTATGTATTGTATTAGGACAGTGTCCATGGGATTTCTTCTTGTACTCTAGGAATATAGTAACAGAAGACCTTTCTATGCTTATGTAAGTTAATTATGTTATTGCACTTGCAACATGACTACTTTCCTATCTCTTGAGGGATTTCTGAAACGTGGTGTATGGGACATTAGTTATTTAGCAGATCCCCAAATTTGGTCTTTGATAGGATGAGTGACAAGTTTTAAAAACAAGCTGAATTTTACCATAGAATTTCATGGTTGAATGTTGCGAGTGCTTTATGGGTTTATTTGATAATTCTGTATACTTCAGCCTTTATGAATGTTGCGGGTGCGGTGGATTAGTCAATTTTCCAAAAATCTAGTATGCGGGTGTGGGGTTGTACTTGTATAAATACTGAAAAAATGTACTTTTATATTACCATATAAACCATTGTACTAGTACATTGTATTGATTTTATATGTAATGAAGACATAAATAACAAGCGTAAGTTTACATAAGCAACAATAGTTTTCTATCGCGTAATCCAACTCCCAACATTCATAAAATGACCACAAAATTTCTAAAATAATGTGAGATACCTCACTTTTTATCCAAAAATATTAGAGCATGGTTCAAGGTCACGGTTCGGTCGCGGTCGCGGAGGGCGGACACGACTCGGTCGTGTTGCCGCGGACTGGTATCGGGTGATACGCAAAGATACGCTAGATTTAAGGTTCAAAAAAATTTGGAAAAATAATGAAAAATTCTAAAATTATTTGAATAACAAATTTGGCTTAATAGATTGTCATAATACACAATATACTAATTACAATGTCACATAATATCCAATACACGTTGCGGATTGAGTATCTGATAACAGTAGATACATAATTAGGACACCTTCATCAATACCTACCAAATCAATGCCACATGGAGTGTCGTGGGGGCTGAAAATCATCATAGTCGTTATTCCCCTGATTATTGAATGTATTCAATGGATATGAAAATTGAAGGCCCTCAAACAATATAGAAGGATAATCTGAAGGTGCATGTTGAGATGACTGGCTTGATGATTCATAATATGGGTTCTGTGGTTGAGAAGAATTGACGGGCCGATGATAGTATCCAGCTCCTCGATACTTAACGCTACTACTCGATGATCCATCATGATGGCGGCCCAAATCATAGCCACTATAGCCTCCTCCACCGCCTGAGCCAGTGCTAGCTGATGTGTCTCTATACCTCCTACGTGCACGATCATAATACCCACCACTATTTATACTAGTAGATGTTTCAAGCTGTCGTACTGGTGATAGGTGACCCATACCATCAGTGGTACTACTTGAATATCCAATCTCACCCTAAGAACCATATCCATATCCTGTAATGGCATGATGGGGTTGCCCGTATCCTCCATAATCCTTAAATCCTATCCCCATAGCACGCAACTGATCATCAATACCCATACTAGCATTGTGTCCACTAGAATAATCGTCACTACTAGAAATTTCACACAGCCTAGCCATATGTTGATGTTGTGCATCTATTCCTGGCCTATATCCATGGTCTGTGTCTTGTGTGGCATTATAGTGATCATCTCCCTGTGCCCATGACATGCCAGCAGGAAAGTTAGAATAACCACCCCACCACCACCGCCGCCACAATCGCCGCCATAATACCCACCACTTCCCCTTTCAGTGTCATCATCACCATCATCATCATCATCACTACTAGAACTGGAATTAGGAAAAATTGATTTACTACTTTGTGCAACACCCTTCCCTTTTTTGTTGATTAATGATTGCTTCGACCTTGAAGGAATAGGAGTATCATCTTCCTGTTGTTCTTCATCTCTTACTCTTTGACCTTTGTCATTGTTTTGAAGAGCTGCGTTCAACCACGTATCATCATCTCCAAGATTAGATGGTTCAGTCTCCCTAATCCAACAAGATAATATGTCATCATCTTCAAAAATATGATTAAGATCAATTAGATTATAATAATCCTCATCATTTGTCAAGTACATCATATTTTTGACTCGCAATGGCAAATTGTAGTGCACAAAAACTAGTTTATGCAACTTTTGCATTGCTAAGCGATTGCGTAGTTTGGTGTGAATTATTGACCACGTGCTCCAATTTCTCTCACAACCCGAAGAAGAGCACGTTTGGCTGAGGACTTTAATTGCAATTCGCCTAAGATGTGGAGCTTCCTCACCATAGTTATACCATCATTCAGTTGCAAAAAAGCATAATCATGAACTTATGTACTTTTTTAATATACATTACATAAGGTAATGCTTCCTCATATAATAGACAAGAACCTAGGAGATCTGTTGTCTTTGCTTTCTTTGTTAGAGGTTGTCCAAACTCTCCTCTTGCATCTACATAAAATTTTATCTACAATTGAAAAAAAATGATTTTTTATTTTATTTTTTTATGAGTTGTTTTTATATTACCAATAGTCTCAGTCCAAAAATTACATACCTCACTCATAGCTTTTGCTTGGTTTGTTATGTCTGGCTCTAACCTCTTAATTACTTCCTTCAAGCCATATCGCACCTCCGGATGATCAGAAAAATTTTGGGAATACCGAAATGAAGGGTTTAAAAAATAAGCTATTTGTATGTCAAATAGACAATAATTTATTAATTTTTTTAAGTATTAATTCACACAGCTATTAAAACATCATTTGAAGCACACAACGTACCTGCTGCATGAAGGTGCCTACGTAATTGACTCTCCCATCGGTAGTCAATGACATCCCAATACTTCTGAAAATCTTTGATTGACGCCTTTATTGCTAGCTTAGCTCTATCTACTGCCTCGTAGATAATAGACATTGTAGGCTTCTTGTCTTGATCAACTATTTTTAGAACCCTAACAAGCGGTTCCATTATGGATTTAACAACTATTGCCTTCTTCCAAACCGATCCGTCAAAATTAGATCAGACACTTGAGATGCAATATTTCTTCTCCTTTTTTCACGATTGAAGTCATTCCATTCACTAGATGTGCACATCTTCTTCAAATCAACTTGATAGCGTAGAAGGCTTTCAATTGCAATGAATTCAGTTGCAAATCTAGTGATCCCCGGCCTCAACAAAGTCTCTACCGTTGGTATGTGTCCTCATAAGATTCACCACTTTTAGACTGTTATAAATAAAACTTGTTATTTTCTTTTGCTTGGTCAAGTGTGTGCTTCACAGACGGCATCTTACCAATATCTTGTAGCATTAAATCAATACAATGCGTGGCACATGGAGTCCAACACAAATGCTTCCTCTTCTCCATCAACAATTGTCCAGCCATTTGTAACAACTTGAACAATGTTGGACTCACCAACCTCTTCCACAACTTTATCTATAAGTGAAAAAATGTAGGATGCAGTCTTTGACTTGTTTGTAGTATCAATCGATGTATGGTACATGTTTCTATCACAATAAACCATAAAGTTGATGATAGGATTGTTAGTTTTTGAGCTCCACCCATCACACATGATCGTACATCCATAGTGAGGCCATATTTGTTTCAACGACACAATGTATGTTTCTAGTTCTTTACCTCTTCCTCCAAGTAAACGTTGCCAATTTGGTAACCGGAAGGTCCCTTAATACCAGGTCCAGAATCAGCAATGATATCAATCATAGACTGGTAGTATGGCCCACTATCAGCTGCTTTGAAAGAAATCCCATTGTAATAAAAAAATTTGGAAATAGCTTTCCCTACTTTCTTCACATTCTCGGTATTAAACATGTCCTTCACCCTTTTTTGAAATCCAGGCTTTGGCCTAAACATATAAGGGTCAGTACCTGATTTGGGCATCTCAACGTTTTCTCTTACTCTGAAATTCCTTCGAGGTGGTGGTGCACGTTTTGATCCAGAAGCTATTTGAGATCCAGTGGCAAACTGGGAGAAATTAGTCTGATGTACTCCTTCGGAAATAGAGTGCCTACGCCTATCCTCGTCCATGTACGCCATATTCCTACTCTCTTTTACTGCTTGTTTGAAATGCCGTCTTTCAAGCCGGGACATTCCTCCAATGCCCTCCTCGTCCTCGTTATCATAATCATCACCTTCATCAATGTTCTCCTCTTCGTCGTACAAGGTATCCTCTCGGAGACTGGAAATAAGTTTTTCCTTTTTTCTCTTCTGAAGTTCCCTTGCACTAGCAGTTTCAGCAAGATGTTGTTTTAAGTGTTTTGATACTTCCTCTGGGCCTTTAGGACACTGATTCACCTTTCCCGATACTCTACCAACATGTTGTTTCAATCTCGTGATACCGCCATGCACAATCCAATTACACATGACTATCCGTTTACTCCCCCCAACCGGTTTTCCATGATCCGAACCGATATCTTGTTTTGGAGGCATTCTAACAAACACTAATAAGCACAGAACTTATTTTTTAACAAACATTAAACTTATTTTCAAATGTGACAAATAAACCGAATGTATATTTGTAATTTCAAATATAATTTAGAAAGAAATAAAAGCTATTTTGTGTATTAATAATTAAGTCTTTTGTTTATTAATAATTACATAATGTGGCATGCATTTTTTTTCCCAAACATTATGTAACCAAAATTAAAAAATTAAAATGTAAATAAAGCCTACTATCCTTTATCTTATATTAAGTCTAATATAGTGTAAGCCTATTATAAAAAAAAGGCTATTAAGTTTCATAGCCTACTATCTTATCTTATCTTCTCTTATATTAAGCCTATTATCTTATCTTATATCTTATATTTTGTATTAAGTCTGGTATAGTGTATTATAAAAAAAAAAATAAAAAGAAAAAAGAAAAACATGCTATTATAAGTGTATTATATAATTTTTATGTTAAGTCCAATATTTAATAGGAAAAAAAAAGTGTTAAGCAAACCCTAACTATATACTTAAGTCACTTTAGTAATATTAAAGCACAAACAAGTGAACCCACTTTCAAATGATAAAAAAAAGCACAAGCAGCCCTTACCTCACAGATCGTGCACAGAGAAATAGAGAGAGAGAGAGAGAGCTCCAGCCGCAGATGTTTGGCGAGGAGCAGATGCTGCAGATCGAACCGAGAGAGAGAGAGAGAGAGAGAGAGAGAGAGAGAGAGACGAACCAGAGCAGGAGAGAGAGAGAAAGGAGATCGAACCAGAGAAGTGGAGATCCCAGATCGAGATCGAACACAGAGAGAGGGAGACGAACCAGAGAAGTTAGATCTGCTTGTTTTTGATCTATGCGAGCAAGATGGAGAGAGAATCAAACATGTTTGTATGGACTGACCTCAGGTATGATTTGCCCTCTTTTTTTCCCCTCAAATCTGTACCTCTGAGATTCATCTCGTCGTATTGTTTGAGATCTCGTGCGAGACAGCATCATCTCGTCCGATACATGGCGTTTCGGCCGAGATGGTCACCGATCCGACGTCGTTTTGATTATTTTTTGACTCGGCTCTACATCTCGTCTCGTTACCCTATGAAACCGAGTTGACTCGGTCGAGATGACTCGGTTTCGGCCGAGACTACGAACCATGAGCAGGGTATTCAAGATGAAAACGTTGAACCCTTGGGGTTTTTTTTTTTTTTTTTTTTTTTTTTTTATGAAATGTAAAATAACTAAACAAATAAATAAATAAATAATAAAAGAAAACAAAAAGAAAATAGGAAGGAAAAAAAAATAGTTGGCAGATTCTAACAAGAATGTTGCACAGATGAAAACAAAAAACACAAAAAATGAGTCAAAAAGTTATGCTCTTGATGTTTTAGAAGGTACAGAAGAAACTGAAGTAACGTGCTAAAACTCCACCTACACCGAATCATCAACTCAACAATGAGAGTATTAATTCCTCAGTGATGCAAGTACATAAATTTGTTAAGAGAACTAGTCTTTCCTTACTCAGATGGAGCATCGCTAAAGCTATTGGTTACTTCCTAGCCACTAAGGAAGCACTGATTTTTTCTAAAAGGCTAAAGTACGGGCACCATCATCGGCATTGGCGTGGATTATTCTTAGGTGTTCTATGGTGCTCACTCTAATACATGGTTCATAGTCTCGGCCGAAATCGAGTCGTCTCGGCAGAGTCAACTCAGTTTCGTAGGGTAACGAGACGAGTCAAAAAATAATCAAAACGACGTCGGATCGGTGACCATCTCGGCTGTACCGCCATGTATCGGACGAGATGATGCCGTATTGCACGAGATCTCGGACGAGACGACGAGGGGAAAAAAAGAGGGCAAATCGTACCTGAGGTCATTCCATACAAACATGTTTGATTCTCTCTCCATCTTGCTCGCATAGATAAAAAAACAAGTAGATCTGACTTCTCTGTCTCCCTCTCTCTCTGTTTGATCTCGATCTAGGATCTCCACTTCTCTGGTTCGATCTCCTTTCTTTGTCTCTCTCTGTTTGATCTCCGCTCTGGTTCGTCTCTCTCTCTCTCTCTCTGTCTCTCTCTCCCTCCCTCAGTTCGATCTGCAGCGTCTGCTCTTCGCCAAACATCTGCGGCTGGAGTTCTCTCTCTCTCTCTCCATTTCTCTGTGCACGATCTATGAGGTAAGGGCTGCTTGTGTTTTGTTTTATTTTTTTTATTTTTTATTATTTGCAAGTGGGCTCACTTGTTTGTGCTTTAATATTGCTAGAGTGACTTAAGTATAGAGTTAGGGTTTGCTTTAACACTTTTTTTTCTCTTTTAAATATTAGACTTAACATTAAAAATTATATAATACACTTATAATAGCCTGTTTTTTTTTTATTTTAAATTTTTTTTATTTTTTATTTATTTATTTATTATTATTTTTTTTTGGAATATGGTTAATTAACGAAAAAGACAAACGGCACTACAAAAATTCAAGGGGCATACTCCAGGATATACAATGAGCTCAAAACAAATGAAAAGGTTGGAAGCCTAAGCTACAAGGGATGGTTAACTTTCTTAAACCAAAGCCAAGAAAGAGGACCATCCAACCAAACACACACAAACACCCCAAAGGGATAACAAATCTGCCAAGACTGAACTTCGATAAGCTCTCAAAAAAAAAAAAAAAAAAAAAAAAAAAAACTTAGCATACAATATGCTTAACATTACTACCAAACTACTCCCATAATGCAAGATATTCCTGAACTTTAGGGTCTCTAGGCCACCGAATGTAAACTTGAGCGTGAATATTGATTACTATATCTCTGGAAATCCGCTCTCTAGGCTTCCCTTCTTGTTTGAAAATTCTGGCATTCCTCTCCCTCCAAATAGCATAGATGGTTGCCCCCATACCCATCCGAGGCATGATATCTTTTGGTTTCTTAGACTTCCATTTGCTAGCAGCCCACATAATAATAGAATTCCAATTTAGAGGGGACCCGTCCATATTGAACCTACTCATAATTTCCTGCCAAACAAAAGAAGAATAATCACAAGTAAAAAATAAATGATCATGAGACTCCAAATGACTATGGCAAAAAACACACGCAAGGGGCCCGGGAGTAAATTTCCAGATCCTATCTTGAGTAGATAACTTGTTCAGCATAGCAAGCCATACAATGAAGCTATATCTAGGAAAGTTTCCAGGGAACCAAACCAAATGGTGCCAAGGCACCCGAGGTTGGACTCCTCTCAAAAAATCCCAGGTGTGGGATAAGGTAAATATACCACTAGGAGAAGGGATCCAAGAGACGGTATCTTTAACATGTGAAGGGGAAGGAAGTAAGGCAGTAGCTGCTTTAATTTCAATCAATTCCCAAGAAGTGATAGCAGGCCAAGCCCATTGATGCTCACCAATGATAGTATGAATTTTAGAGTTAA
The DNA here is from genome assembly GCA_033977485.1 of Hydrangea macrophylla. Lineage (NCBI taxonomy): Eukaryota > Viridiplantae > Streptophyta > Magnoliopsida > Cornales > Hydrangeaceae > Hydrangea > Hydrangea macrophylla. The sequence continues at coordinate 58,416,541 of CM066999.1, forward strand.
GGGGAATACCAGTATAAGATACAACCCAAGAACCATATTTATCAATTATAGAGCCAAAAGGGAGCCATGGATCTTGCCAAAGAAAAGAGTCGGTGCCATTGCCAATCTTATACTTGACCAAACGTTTTGCCTTGTCTCTGAGTCTAAGAAGTTTCCTCCAATACCAAGAACATTGGGAGGGGGGCTTAACAAACCAGAAGCTATTACCTTTAAGCATATAAGTTTGAATCCACATTTTCCAAAGAGAGCAATTTGAAGGAGAAATAAGACTCCATATGTGTTTAAGGTTTTGGACAGAGTTCATTTCCACCAAAGGCTTAAGACCCAAACCTCCTTCCTTTTTTGGTAAGCACACTCTGTCCCAAGCAACCTTAAAACCATAGGAACTAACAATATCTCCAGACCACAGGAATCTTCTAATAATCTGCTCAATATCTTTAAGAAGACCTTTTGGAAGAACAAACATCCCAGTCCAATAGTTGTGAATGCCCATAATAACAGAATTAATCAACTGCACTCTACCTGCATAGGATAAGAATCTTGAAGTCCAAGACTGAATTCTATTGGACAGAGTTCATTTCCACCAAAGGCTTAAGACCCAAACCTCCTTCCTTTTTTGGTAAGCACACTCTGTCCCAAGCAACCTTAAAACCATAGGAACTAACAATATCTCCAGACCACAGGAATCTTCTAATAATCTGCTCAATATCTTTAAGAAGACCTTTTGGAAGAACAAACATCCCAGTCCAATAGTTGTGAATGCCCATAATAACAGAATTAATCAACTGCACTCTACCTGCATAGAATAAGAATCTTGAAGTCCAAGACTGAATTCTATTGGTTATTTTCTTGATTAACTCTTTACAATCACTTTTCCTAAGTCTAGTTGTAATGAGAGGAACACCAAGGTATTTAGGAGGCAGAGATCCCATGGGAAATTGGAGAATGAGCTTAATAGAATCACCCACCTCCTCAGTAACACCTGTCATGAATAAACAACTTTTAGAATTGTTAGCACTTAAACCAGTAGAATTATGAAATTGAGTTAAGGTATCTTTGACAAGCCTAGCAGATTGACAGTCTCCATGAAAGAAAATCATTAAGTCATCAGCAAAACAAAGATGATCAATTTTAGTTTTTTCACATCTCCAATGATCCTAGAACTTCTTAGATTTAGAAATATTATAGTGAAGCATCTGACTAAGAGTATCCATGACTAACACAAAAAGATAAGGAGGGATGGCGTCATCTGTCTTAGGCCCCTGGCTCCCTCAAAATACCCAACAGACTCACCATTGAAGCAAATGGAATATTTAGGAGAGGTAACACAAGCCCTGACCCATTTTATAAACATTGGAGGAAATCCCAGCACAGCAAGGAGGTCAAAAAGGAAGGTCCAACTAACACTATCATAAGCTTTCATTAAGTCCACTTTAGTTGAGACTCTAGGAGTGCCATTGAACTTATGATAGTCTTTCATTAAATCCTGGGCAAGTAAAATGTTCTCACTTATCTTCCTGCCTTTGATAAAAGCAGATTGGGCATGATCAATAAGACTAGGCAGAGTACCTTGAATCCTTTTAGCAATAATTTTAGATATACATTTGTAAATAGTATTGCAACAAGATATGGGTCTAAAATCCCCCATGGATGAAGGATTAGGCACTTTAGGGATCAAGGCAATAAGAGTGGCATTGGTCTCTCTGAGAAGATCCCCAGAAATGAAGAACTCTTTGATGGCTGCAACTATAGACGGACCGGTAATGTCCCAAGTAGTTTTAAAGAAGTGAGCATTGTACCCATCAGGCCCCGGGGCCTTGTTGCTATGGAGACTAAACATAGCATCTTTTATGTCTAAGTCAGTAGGAATAGCTTCCATATCTCTAATCTGATTAGGGTGTAAAGATTTAGAGATAATCTTCCTAAGCTCCTGAACTCCAGGATAACTTTGGGTGGCAGCAGTACCCAGCAATCCTTGGTAAAATCTAATGGCCTCAGTTTTAGCTTCTTCCTCATCACTTGTGATAGACCCATCAGGTCTAACCAACGAAATGATCCTTTTCATGTTTCGTCTTTGTTTAATGGAGTTGTGAAAGTATTTAGAATTTTTATCTCCTCCCTCAAGCCATTGGAGTCTAGATTTTTGTCTAGCAATATCCTCTTCAATTCTAGATGCTTCATAGAAAGACTTGAGTTTATCCTTCTCACGAAGCATTAACTCCACATCCAAGGGGTTATCATCTCTATCATGTTGACATTGCAAGAGATCCATTCTAGCTTTATCCAAATTAATAGTTTCTCTCCCAATGATATCCTTAGAGATCCTTTTTAAATCATTTTTTAAATTTCTGAGTTTGTGGCAAAGTTGGAATTGAGCATTGCCTTCGATGTAGTGATTCCAAGAGTTTTGTACAGTAGGAGTAAAATTCCCAAGAGAAGACAAGAAGTTGAAGAATTTAAACTGCCTACCTTTCCTCTTCTTAGCATTGTCAATATTAATAACAATAGGAGAGTGATCAGACATACCTGCTGGCTTGAAATTAGCATAAGAAATAGGGAAAGCCTCGAGCCACTCTTGGTTAACCACAGCCCTATCCAGTTTCCTCTCTGTGAAATCAGGTTTACCAAACCTTCTATTGCACCAAGTGAAAAACATACCAACATATCTGAGGTCTACAAGACAGGAATCATTGAGACATTTACAGAATTCCTCCCTATCCTTGTCATTACCTTTATTTTTTTTTATTTTTTATAATACACTATATCAGACTTAATATAAAATATAAGATATAAGATACGATATTAGGCTTAATATAAGATAAGATAAGATAGTAGGCTATTAAACTTAATAGCCTTTTTTTTATAATAACCTTACGCACTATGTTAGACTTAATATAAGATATAATATAGCTGGTTTTATTTTTTATTTTTATTTTTTTATCTTGGTTACATAATGTTTGGGAAAAAAAATGCCACATTATGTAGTTATTAATAAACAAAAGACTTAATTATTAATACACAAAATAACTTTTTTTTTCTTTCTAAATTATATTTGAAATTACAAATATACATTCGGTTTATTTGTCACATTTGAAAATAAGTTTACTGTTTATTAAAAAATAAGTTCTGTGCTTATTAATATTTGTTAGAATGCCTCCAAAACAAGATATCGGTTGGGATCACGGAAAACCGGTTGGGGGGAGTAAACGGATAGTCATGTGTAATTATTGTGGAAAGATTGTGCATGGCGGTATCACGAGATTGAAACAACATGTTGGTAGAGTATCGGGAGAGGTGAATCAGTGTCCTAAAGCGCCAGAGGAAGTATCAAAACACTTAAAGCAACATCTTGCTGAAACTCCTAGTGCAAGGGAACTTCAGAAGAGGAAAAAAGAAAAACTTATTGCCAGTCTCCGAGAGGATACCTTGTACGACGAAGAGGAAAACATTGATGAAGGTGATGATTATGATAACGAGGACGAGGACATTGGAGGAATGTCCCGGCTTGAAAGACGGCATTTCAAACAAGCAGTAAAAGAGAGTAGGAATATGCATACCTGGACGAGGATAGGCGTAGGCACTCTGTTTCCGAAGGAGTACATTAGACTAATATCTCCTAGTTTGCCACCGGATCTCAGATAGATTCTGGATCAAAACGTGTACCACCACCTCGAAGGAATTTCAGGGTGAGAAAACGTTGAGATGCCCAAATCAGGTACTGACCCTTACATGTTTAGGTCAAAGTCTGGATTTCAAATGAGGGTGAAGGACATGTTTAATACCGAGAATGTGAAGAAAGTAGGGAAAGCTATTTCCAAGTTTTTCTATTACAATGGGATTTCATTCAATGCAACTGACAGTGGGCCATACTACCAGTCAATGATTGATATCATTGTTGATTCTGGACCTGGTATTAAGGGACCTTCCGGTTACCAAATTGGCAACGTATACTTGGATGAAGAGGTAAAAGAGCTAGAAACATACATTGTGTCGTTGAAACAAAAATGGCCTCACTATGGATGCACGATCATGTGTGATGGGTGGAGTTCAAAAACTAGCAATCCTATCATCAACTATATGGTTTGTTGTGATAGAAACATGTTGCACCATACATCGATTGATACTACAAACAAGTTAAAGACTGCATCCTACATTTTTTCACCTATGGATAAAGTTGTGGAAGAGGTTGGTGAGTCCAATGTTGTGCAAGTTGTTACAGATAATGAGCCAAGCTTTAAAGCGGCTGGACAATTGTTGATGGAGAAGAGGAAGTATTTGTTTTGGACTCCATGTGCCACACATTGTATTGATTTAATGCTAGATGATATTGGTAAGATGCCGTCTGTGAAGCATACACTTGACCAAGCAAAGAAAATAACAAGTTTTATTTATAACAGTCTAATAGTGGTGAATCTTATGAGGACATATACCAACGGTAGAGACTTGTTGAGGCCGGGGATCACTAGATTTGTAACTGAATTCATTGCAATTGAAAGCCTTCTACGCTATCAAGCTGATTTGAAGAAGATGTGCACATTTAGTGAATGGAGTGACTTTTATCGTGAAAAAAGGAGAAGAAATATTGCATCTCAAGTGTCTGATCTAATTTTGACGGATCGGTTTTGGAAGAAGGCAACAGTTGTTAAATCCAAATGGAACCGGTTGCTGCGCATTGTATTGATTTAATGCTAGAAGATATTGGTAAGGTGCTATCTCTGAAGCATACACTTGACCAAGCAAAGAAAATAACAAGTTTTATTTCTAACAGTCTAAAAGTGGTGAATATTATGAGGACATATACCAACGGTAGAGACTTGTTGAGGCTGGGGATCACTACATTTGCAACTGAATTCATTGCAATTGAAAGCCTTCTACGCTATCAAGCTGATTTGAAGAAGATGTGCACATCTAGTGAGTAGAGTGACTTCAATCGTGAAAGGAGAAGAAATATGGCATCTCAAGTGTTTGATCTAATTTTGACGGATCGATTTTGGAAGAAGGTAACAGTTGTTAAATCCATGGAACTGCTTGTTAGGGTTCTAAAAATAGTTGATCAAGACAAGAACCCTACAATGTCTATTATCAACAAGGCAGTAGATAGAGCTAAGATAGCAATAAAGGCGTCAATCAAAGATTTTCAGAAGTATTAGGATGTCATTGACTATCGATGGGAGAGTCAATTACATAGGCACCTTCATGCAGCAGGTACGTTGTGTGCTTCAAATGATGTTTTAATAGCTGTGTGAATTAATACTTAAAAAACTAATAAATTATTGTCTATTTGACATACAAACAACTGATTTTTTAAACCCTTCATTTTGGTATTCCCAAAATTTTTCTGAAATTGGTGGCGTATGCGCATTTAGTTCGGCGAATGCATCATGAGTGCCTTTGGACACCTTTTGAGTTCTTCAGGATGTTTGAGGGCGGCAAGAGTGTGTCGGGAGTCTTCGAGAGTGCGGCTACATGCAATATTATTTATTTATTTATTTTTCAAACACAGGTTATTCGTACTATCTTGAAAGCTTGAGGGGTTTTAAACAGAGATAGGGAAATACAGAAGTTCTTGAATAATTTTTGGTGGAATAGTTAGTAAATATATCATATGATAATTGCTATTTAATATCAATTTTTGAAGTAGCATTATTCATTTATTTTATTCGTGTTTATTATTAAATTTGAAAAATTAGTGGTAGAATAATTTGTATATAATATAGTACTATATAAATGCTATAAAAATATACTTTTAATATTTTATATAGGGGTGCTCACGAGTCGGGTGAGGCGGGTTGATCCTCACCCGCTCATCCATCCGAACATAGTCGGGTTTGCCCTCCTGCCACCCGGCCCACCCGTTATCCACTCGTTTTGTCGGATGCACTCGACTCATCGAGTGATTGGGTGAGTCGGGTGAAACCCGACTGTCTCATTTGTCTCAACCAAACATCTGCTTTACACATGACTTTGTCTACATTTCATTTTTTTTATTTTTGTTTTGAATGGCTTTGTCTACATAGTCATGAGCTAACCAAAGTTCTGACCAAACAAAAAATAAAAACATAGTCATGTCCTAGTTTGATGGTTTTAATGTTTTTATATCTCCACTAGTGACATATTTTATTGATATAAGCATATAACATATATATATATATTTTAAAGACTATATAGTACATAATACATATACTGATATAAGCATATTACATATATATATATATATATATTAAAGACTATATAATATATAATGCATATACTGATATAAGCATATTACATATATTTAAAAATTAAGTGTGTTTCGAGTCCGGTCGGGTGAATCGGGTTTCCACCCCCTAGACCCGTGACTCCACCTGAACCTGTCGGGTTTCCACTCCCAAGACTCGTGACTCCACCCACATTGTTTAAAAACCACAAAATAAGGCTACGAGTGAGTCGGGTGGATTTTGAGCAGCCCTAATTTTATAAAATATACTTTCAATTTAAAAGCTTTTTATGGTTTCTGTTTTTTTTTTCTCTCATTCTGATTTGCTTAGAATTATTTATCTAAATAATGGGGAAGTCAACGGGCTCAAAATTTCATTTGGGTTTTATGTCCTTGAAACTATAGTTTTCCTTTGAAACTGTGAAGGCCTGATGCAAGGTTAGAGAATCTGCTCAAACTCGGTTTGATATGTGCAAGGCTCACAGAATGTTCCCCTGCATGTTAAATTTGATAAGTCATAAGACTGCCTATTCTTCAAGCCAAGAATATAAAAAGGTCTTGAGACAGTGTAAGAGATAGATATTATTGAAGGGATAAAAGAGCTCAATTTGAGTGGTTCAAGACTGCCATACAACAATGATACGCCAGGACCATTCATTTTATTTTCTACCCTGATGCTGCCTAATTGTTACTATACACATAAACAAAGTGAACATTTTCGTAGAAATGTTGATCGAATCAATTTCAAAACAACAAAATAATCGCGTAGGAGGCTTAACTGAGAGTCATTGGTTCTTTACAATACCCATTGGGGTATTGCTATTCACCTATTTTTCAATTTAAAAGCATTTTGTAGTTTCTGTTTTTTTCTCATTCTGATTTGTTTAGAATTGTTTATCTAGATAATGGGAAGTCAACGGCCTCAAAATTTCATTTGGGTTTTATGTCCTTGAACTACTGTTTTCCTTCGAAACTGTGACGGCAGTACTAGTGATTAGCAGTGTATCAGCAACGACTTTGTAAATTGTCTTAAACCCGAGTTTCCCTGTGGGCATATGTTGTGACTTATATGCTTGCTGGTGCCATTACTTTGTTTGTGGCTGTCTCTATTTCCTTCTTACAATTTTGATTGTCTTTCCGATGTTCAGTGTTCTAAAACTTGGGTAGGTGGCTCACCACCGCCCAGAGTTTCTCCTAGGCGTTTGTAAAATCGCCTAATTTACTAGGTGGGGTCCTAGGTGGTTCGGCATAATTTTCATATATATTTATATATATATAAACCAAACCAAACCAAACCAAGCCTTGTGTCCCAATCAATTGGGGTCGGCTGTATGAATCCTTTTTCTCCATTCTGCACGATCAAGAGCTATATGCTCATTTAAATTATATATATTCATATCTTGTTGCACTACATATTCCCAAGTCAGTCTAGGTCTGCCTCTCCCTCTAACTATTCCAGACACTACGATCTTATCACTCTTTCGCACAGGTGCATCTACAGGTCTTCGTTGCACATGGCCGAACCATCTAAGTCTATTCTCCCTCAACTTATCCTCAATATGTGTCACTCCTACAGTCTTTCGGATGTACTCATTTCTAATTCTATCTTTCCTAGTCTTACCACACATCCATCTTAGCATCCTCATCACTGCTACACTCACTTTGCTAATGTGTTGTTTCTTAGTTGCCCAACACTCTGTCCCGTAGAGCATAGCTGGCCTAATAGCTGTCCTATAAAATTTTCCTTTCAATTTTACTAGTATTCTCCGGTCACATAATACTCCAGAAGCACTCCTCCACTTAAGCCAGCCCACTTTAATCCTATGGGTCACGTCATTACCAATCTCTCCATCTTTACTGATCATTGAACCTAGATAGCGAAAGTGTTCCCTCTTTGGGATCTCCTGATCTTCGATCTTCACTGCTTCGTTGTCTCTACTTCCACTGTTGCTAAAAGTACATACCATGTATTCTGTTTTCGTCCTACTTATCTTTGGCCCCTTAGTCTCTAGTGCTTCTCTCCAAGCTTCTAGTTTAGTGTTGAGTCCCCTTTTAGTCTCATCAACCAAGACAATATCATCTGTGAACAACATACACCATGAGACCTCATCTTGAATGTGTCTAGTCAATTCATCCATAATTAGGGCGAACAAATAAGGGCTCAAGGCCGACCCCTGGTGCTGGCCTACGGTAATTGGGAATTCGCTTGTTTCTCCGGCTGGTGATCTAATTGTAGTAACTGCTTCATCATACATATCCTTCACCACGTCAATATAACCCTTGGTCACTCCTTTCTTCTCTAGCACCCACCAAATTAAATCTCTAGGCACTCTATCATAAGCTTTCTCTAAATCAATAAAAATCATATGTAGATCTTTTTTCTTCTCTCTATACTTTTCCATTAATATTCTAAGTAAATAAATTGCTTCCATAGTTGATCTCTCAGGCATAAATCCAAACTGATTTTCTGACACTGATGTTGCGCCTCTCAAGCGATGCTCCATCACTCTCTCCCATAGCTTCATAGTATGGCTCATCAATTTAATACCTCTATAGTTGTTGCATTGTTGTACATCTCCTTTACTCTTATATATAGGCACTAGGATGCTCTTCCTCCACTCATCAGGCATTTTTCTAGTCATTAAAATCCTATTAAAAACTTTTGTAAGCCAAGATGCCCCCACATCTCCCAAGCATTTCCAAACCTCAATGGGGATCCCATCTGGTCCTAAAACCTTATATATATATATATGTATTAAAGACAAACCAAAAAACCAAAAACTAATTTACATTTACTGAGTCCTCTTATAGTCTCATTTACACGACACACTATATGTGTATAATGTGTGTTAATTTTTTTTATTTTTAATTTTATTTCAAAACTTGTTTATTTCTATGTGTGTATAATGTGTGTTAATTGTTATTTTTTTTATTTATGGTTTTTTATTTATTCAGAATTTGTTTATAAATTAAACTTGTAGAATTGTCTCTATATTATTAATTTTGCTTTAAAATAATTTTTTCGCCTAGGCCCCCGCATAGGCGCTAAGCCCCCCCCCCCCGCCTAGCGCCTAGCGCCTAGCGAGTTTTTGAACATTGCCTATTATGTTAAAGCTTATATGGAAATGGATGTCGAAACACTCGCATGCACGAAAATTCTGTTTTTCTACGGAAATCAGAGAAGAGATCATTAGAACTTACATGTGTGAGAGTTATTGCATCAATGCGTTTGTGTGATGTCACGCCCCGGAGCTGCAAAAATAGAGAAAAATAAATTTTCTTTTGGGTCCATAGAGAATGACAGGTGAATATCACTAGTGATCCACACCACACAGTACTAGTCAACAACAAGAATAGTAATAAAAACAAACTGGATACAAATAGCAGTTGCTTCTATTACAAGCATCAGAGTTATTACAACAGTAATGCTACAACGGAAGTATATAAGATTTGGAAGCATCATGTGTCCAAGTACTAAATATAACAAAGCAGTCTAAACAGAAATACATAAACTAATAACTATCTCCAGATCTTCAGCTGGCGTACACGTCAGCGTAGTAGTCCTCCCCAGCATGAGCATCATCGGTGGGATCATCCTCGGTGTATTCTTCTCTCGAATAATAACCATCGTTGAAGGCTCCGTCATCTGCAGAATAAGATACAGGGTGGTCTGGACGGGGGAAAGTTTGGACAATAAAGGCCGTCAGCTTACTGAGAGCTGAGTGAGTATAAACTAACAAGGTAACAGCTATCTGAAGTAAATAACAAGTTTATGAAGACACGAGATAAGTTCTACTATAATAATATCTTGTTCCTTTATTCAACTTCGATAACCAACCCTTATCGTCTTGTTTTCCTGAGATCGATAATCACATACTCTTAGAAAGAATAGACTCAATCGTTTCACATATATAGACATTCCATCATTTTATCTATTGGTCGTTAAGGATATAAACCATCCACCGCATTTATGGACACCACGTCAGTCTATCTCCTGCTCGTTAAGGATATAAACCATACACCGCATGTCAGGGATACAACGCTTTGAACAACAGCATATCAAATCTATTGCCACGACTCTTCGTATTGTACTAGTGATCCCCCATCCACCGCTCATTAAGGATATAAACCATCCACCACTCGTTAAGGATATAACATGGATCATCTGGCTACCTTAGGACTACATGGTCCTACCTACTGCTCGTTAAGGATATAACTCATCCACCGCATGTGAAAGCATATCATGACTAAGCGTCTGCCCGCGTACCATTCTCAGAACTTATTAAACCTACTTAAATTCAGTACTTCTATCGATACATGACAATTCCCATATGGCCTGACTACTCTGATTGAAATGAACGGATATCGAACTCATACAAGAACCGAAATCATCTAACGTCATTATGTTAATTCATTATTCTTAATCATACTTTATCTTTGTTGTCACATTATCCCTGATCAACCCAAAATCGTATAACAGAAGTCCGAATCAAGAAACGAACAATCGAACCCTTAATATAATAAATTTGCAAAGGAATCCATGTTCTGCCCATGCCAATCGATTGGGATAAGGTCCAATCGATTGGAACAAAAATCATAACAATCGATTGAGGAAACTGACAATCGATTGGGTCTAAAATAATGTCAATCGATTGCTAACATTGTCAATCGATAGCAATCGATTGGGATGTCAATCGATTTGAATTCTATCCAATCGATTGGGTCCAGACTGATGGCAATCAATTGGGAATTATACCAATCGATTGTCACTTCGTCTTCACCAGCAGATTACAAAAACAACATATATAAACGTCATAAGGATACATTTAACACGTCTAAACTTCGTAATAACTTGTATAGACGTCAAATAGAGGGACCAAGTGAGTTAGGACTCACCGAGGGTGTGTTTGGCTTGTGTGTGAGCTTAAAACCTCCAAGCTTCTCTCTCTCCTCCTTCTCTTTCTCTCTTTTCTGTTCAGCTCTCTCGCTTCTCTGTCTCTTCTCCTTCTTGTTATTCTTCTCTTCTTCTTCTTCTCTTCTCTGCCAAGAGAGTGAGTGTGTGCGAGGGTGTGTATATATATTGATATATGGATATATAAACTCTCATAAGGTGTGTGTCTCTCTCTCTCTCTCTCTCTCTCTCTCTCTCTAAATTGTGGAAACTGGCCCAAGGCCATAAATACTCTCATATATATATAGAGATTGAGAGTGCCACACGTCCAAAGCTCAAGCAAAGAATAAAACTTGTCTCAGCTTATGCCAATCGATTGGTAATAATGGCAATCAATTGGTAACAAATATTTGAAGGCAATCGATTGGAATAGATGGCAATCGATTGGTATGTTGCCACATCATGAATTCAAGTCGGTAGGATGGCAATCAATTGGAATAGATAGCAATCGATTGGTAACAAAAAAGTGTCAATCGATTGGGAAACAAAGGCAATCGATTGGTATCTAAATTTCACCAAAAGAAAAGGAAAGGTTATACAAGTATAGAAATGAAATACCAGGTCTTATTATATATAAAAAATACAGGGTATTACATGCGAAGAAGCTAGTTGCCTTTGAGAAATCAAGTATGTGAGAGACATGGGCAAGGTTCGCTTAAAATGTAAAATTCTCACTTTAAATTTTACAAATTTCCCGGTCTTGTTTTGGTAATGTGGTATGAATAAGACCTACGAAGCACGGGTGCGGCTGCCTTAAATTAGTACACACCCAGTGCGGGTGCAACTGCCTTTCTAAAGAGTCCGTGCTTCGTAGTTTAAGACAGTTTTTGTCCTTTATCATAGTTTGTTTCTCGGTCCTCTATCTGGATGGCTGTCACCGAAAGATTGCGATGAGATGGAGGCTGACCAGAAGGATTAGAATGAGAAATTTTGTTATGTTGGCAGTTTTTTTTTGCTAAGAGTTATGTTGGTAGTGATAATGTGTGTATTAATCACCACCAGTTCGGCTAAGCTATTGAAGAATGAGCTAGGACTCTCTCCTTAATCCTCTCCAAAAAAGCTCATTTCTTTTACATTTTAGGTCACCCCTTTTATGTTTCTTTTGGAAAGAAAGAAATTCAAGGGAATGGAAGAAAAAAAAGAAGAAAAAAAAAGTAGTAGTATTTCTGGATCACAAAAGTTACTTAATACACAATTTTGTTTGTGCAGGTGCAGATGATTATTGTCTTGCAATGGATCAATCTGAGAGATCTTACCAACTTCTGGGTGGTTATGCTGCTGGGCAGCATTTGTATCAACTACAAAGTGACCCAAATGGAACCATGTACATAGCTTTCTTACCTGGGAGATCTTATGGCACCGGTGAGCCGCAGATGGTAAAACTCCCTATCCTTCTTGCATCTACATATCATCTCATGGACTTTGACTTTGACTATGAGTGACTTACTATTATTGTTACTGATCAGGCAACCATTTGTACATCGACTCTTCTTCCTCTTTTTTTGCCCCCTTTCCCCCTTTTTCTTGGTCTTCTCCTGCTTCTGATATGCATCGAGGCTGTCTTGTAAGTGATAAATTATGCTAAATTGTTCATAATAGGATGTCGATTCCTTCGCATGTAATTGACTATTCACCTATGTAGCATGGATACGAACACGCGACACGATACGGACATGCTGATATGAAAAATCCTAAAAATGCAGGATACATACATGGCTAGGATACGACTAATAAATAATTGTATCTTTGAATTAAATATACAATTTGCAGTCCAGGATTCTCAAAACACCAATTGCTTATCCTCAATTTTACTGTATTAAGACTATTGCTCAAATTTTAAAAGCATTTCTAATGAGAGGCTAGCATGCCGAGTTCACTCGCGTGTCCGACCAAGTCAGCTGCGTGTCCGACACGTGCTGAAGGTGTGTCCGATGTTAAAAAATTTAAAGACATGTTTTTTACTGTGTCTGACATGTGATGACGCGTGTCCGACACGGACACGATACGGAGACGGCACCCAAAGTGAAGCGTTTGTGCTACATAGTTATTCACCATTACTTATTTTAATTAGTCTGGTGCTGCTTCTACGTCAATCATTCATAGAAAGAATTATGTTGCTTTTGGTATGAACAAGATGTTTTCTTCGTCTCTTTTGTGTGTGTGTGTTTGGGGGGTGGGGGGGGGGGGGGGTGCGGTTTAAAGATTGAGATAAAAGGACGATAGAGTGAGAATCAATGTTAATAGAAATTTAGGAACTGATGGTCACGTCAACCCTCAAGGCATCAACTTATGTATAAAAATACCATCTCCAATTTAAAAGCAAAAGTAAGACTTGTTTTTTGGTGCAGTTTTTTTCAAGTTAAATAATCTATTGTCCTTCAAAATAAGAAGATATTGTAACTACAATTAACGAGAATGCAGTTAAATCCAAAAATGCCCATACCAAGCACACCCTTATATTTGACTTAAGGGTGGGAACAATCTCTCTAGCGTAATTATACGTTGTAGATAAATGCCACATTACGTAAATACATTCTAGAAACTCTCCACAAGAAAGAAGCAGAAGTGGGCATTAGTCTTCAAAAATGTGCAGCTCTGCAAATAATTGTACTACTAAGTGTTACAATTCATTTACAATTGTAAGACAGTTCAGTAACTTCACTCATTCTTACAATTCATTTACAATCATCTCTATCTCTCCTAAGTGGCACTGTGCGGTCCAGTTGAATTTAAACAGGCCCCAGTGCACTTAGGAGAGATAGAGGTGATTGTAAATGAGTTGTTCCCCTAGCATTACTCATGTTGGATATACTATAAAAAATAAGAGTCGAAGGATTTCAAGAAATGCATATTAACATCAAATATTTGAAAATATATAGGGATTCCCTTTGCAAAACCATTACTACATATTTGAGAAAATTAGAATTTCAAATCTGTGATTACATTACTGATTGGGGAGATCATATGTTATCACTAGTTAGTAGAAATTCCATCACGTTGGAGAAGACAATGTTTGAACCAGACTTCAAATTTCTCATGAACTCTATTTTGGGTCCAAGACTATCTCCTTCAATTTTGCAGAGCTTTGGATCAGACCCATATGTGAAGACCGTTCCTTCCCATGGGTAAAATTGAGTTCTGAAATCAATAGTCATCCATTTGGGTACCTGTCATTTTTTTCGGAGAATGGTGAATAAATACAAAAAACCAAACGACATCAAACAAAATACAATGGGCATACCCCAGGAAATACAATAAGCACACAGAAAAGCATCCAGATGATGCAACCGAGGATGTGAGCTATCCAAAGGCCAGAGGTCCAGAAAAAGTCCCATCATAGCAAAAATCACTGAACTAAAGAACGGAGGAGGGGAGATCCTAAATTAGGTCAACAAAGCCCGAGGTCCCCCATATAATGAAACTAGAAATGAAAGTAACAAAACATTACAATACAAAATTAAATCAACTCCATCAACTCCAACTCCATCAACTCCATCTAGTTAAGTAGTTAGGGAGATGAGGATCATTCCTCCACTTGATTTGGATTTGGATAGCGATTTGGAGGTGGATTTCTTGAAGAACCCTTTCCTTTGTTTTGACTTCAGATTTGAATGTTCGCGCATTTCTTTCTTTCCAGATACTATAGACCACCAACCCTAGGCACATTTTAGGGATGATGTGGTTGGGAGTCTTCTTTGTCCAGGTCCTAGCTGCTCATTCCACAATCGAGGTCTAAGAGGCGGCTTGGGAAGTTATCTCCAAACGATGTAGTAACTCCTGCCAAATAAAAGAAGAGAATGAGCAATCAAAAAAAAAGTGTTCATGAGATTCCATACCTTGGTGGCAGAAGACACAACCCAAAGGTCTAGGAGTGAAGTGGAAGATCCTGTCATGAGTAGATAATCTGTTAAGAATAGCCAACCAAGAAATAAAACTATGCCTAGGTATATGCCCTGGGAACCAAATAGGGCGATGCCACGGGACCTTGGGGTGAATAACACGAAGGTGGTCCCAAGTATGAGCAAGACTAAATTTCCCATTAGTAGAGGGGACCCACATAGCAATATCAAGATTTGGGTACCTGTCATGGATTCAGAGACGTTGGAAATTGCCAAACAGTCCTTCAATTTTGCATTCTTTGACATGTCATCAACCAATCTTTCCCATCGTAGCTCTGCAACTTTACTTTATGCTCTTCTACCATTGAAAGAAGCTATATGATTCATGGGGAAGAGATTATACCAGTTTTGCACCACCCCCATCAGCGATCTCCATATTACCCCTAAATTTCAAGTCGTCATTATTTAAATAAAATAAAAAATAAAAATTGCTTCGTGTAGACCTCCTGGTAACCCTTAATTTTCCGCCCAGGTTGATAATTGAGACCAGTACAGTAAATATGAGAACACCTTGAGAATATTCAATTTTTGAAGTGGCCAAAAAATGAGGATAGAGAACTCATGACATGAAAGGCCCCACTAATAAAGGACTTTTGAGTGAATTGACTTCTTTTTTATTTCATGGTAACTGAATTGACAATTGGTGGGTAGTAAAGCTCACTCACTACCCTCTAAAAACAACATCAAACATTTATTCATTTATTAAAAACATAGTCTTCAATCTGCATGGTGCAATCAAACTTCAAAAGAAAACTCTCATACACATGCATATATTGCCTCCCCCATTTGGACTTAATCTACCACATAATCAAATAAACAAGACTCCTAAAGACTCCCAACTGCTTGACACATCATATTTGACTACTTAAAGTGTACCACAGCATAGCAAACTCGTAGTAGCCTAGTAGGACTACCAACTAACAACAGACCATGAAATGGAAAAAAGTAAAAATCACACAACATTTGAATTATCTTCTTACACCATTGTACCAGCAGCTTTTTGTACTGGTATTTCATAGGTAGGACTCCTCAAGTCTTTGGTTGCTTCTAGATCCTGCTCTGGAGTTGCTTCTAGAATATCCTGCTCTGGAGTTGCTTCATTGCTTCTGTTTTTGAGGAGGATCTTTGGTACTGGTATTTCATAGGCAGGAGTCCTCAAGTCTTTGGTTGCTTCTGGATCCTGCTCTGGAGTTGCTTCTAGAATATCCTTCTCTGGAGTTGTTTCATTGCTTCTGTTTTTTAGGAGGATCTTTCTAGTCCAAGTGCACAACTTCTCTACGGCTTCTTCATCTGTTTGTTATATAACATTATATAAACACAACACAATCAATATGATCAGTTGAGAAACATGCAACAGAATCTAGAAGCATGCATGATTTATTTATTTTTATTTTTTACTTTTCTAGTAGTAGGTAGGCAAATAAGAAAGTAGTTGTTTTGGGGTACCTAGTCTTGGGACTGTATGGCCTTGGGGGTGATTTATGATGAGAGGGTTGTCAAAGGCAGTGGCAAGCTCTTCAGAAGGCAATTTCAACCAGTCCTTTGCTCCTACAAAGTGAACTGATTCCACCTTGATGGGGTCTTTGTAGGCAACCTCACATATGCTTGGATCCCTGAACTTTGATCCTGATATTGATACAAATAGTTTCATAGGTGGATGCCCCTTTAACACTTTTCCCTGGATATATCATCAACCCCACAAGCGTACATTACTTGAATATAATGTCCATATATATATATATGTGTGTGTGTGTGTGTATGTGTGTTAATGTGTGTGTGCGCCCGAGTGCAAGTAGATAAGGTATCTCTATCTGTATATGTATATCTTATCCATGCATTGTGTTAGGCAATATTTGATTAAAAGCTCAAATTTTGTTATAATCTTATTATCACTGGTCCTCATTTGAGTATAAAATTTGAGTCGAGGCATCTCCAACCCTTACTCAAACTCCATATTCAAATCAAATTTGAATATTCAAATCAAATTTGAATAAAAGACTTAAAAAAGAAAACTCTCCAATCCTTAATCAAACCCATATCAATATTTGAGTCAATGAACATTGTTATTTGAATTTTTGTCTGGATTTGAGTAAAACTCAATTTGATACGGTTTTTTGAGTCTAGGGTTGGAGGAGGTTTTTGAGAACCAAATTTGAATTTGATATGAGGTTTGGGTAAGGATGAATAGACTAGGGTTTGGCATTTTTCGGTTTTGAGAACAAATTTGCTCAACCAAGCATCTCCTCACCACTTGTGGGTAAAATAAGAATGAATTAATGATGGAAAGTGGTGGGTTCCACTTGCTCACCTAAGGAGGTGCTTGGGTGAGCAGAATTTAAGTGAGCAAATTTGTTCTCTTTTTGTTTTAAGAGAAGTGCTATCGCCTATATATGGGAGTTAGAGAGGGAAACAACTTTACTTACCTGGCTTTGGTACCCCAACAATAGTGCTGCTAGCGTTGCTCCCTGCATAAGGAAATTAGAGAGTAAATTCTCGTGTAAGCATTTGATTAGGAGACGATTTTTTTTTTCCTTTCAGATCCTTAAGGCAAATCCAAGCCCGTTCAAGAGCCAGCCTGAATATCCAGCCCGAAATAAGTGAGATCGGGCTTGTAAAGTTTCTTTATTGGGCTGTGCTCGGGCTTGTAAAGTTTGTCTACTGGGCTGGTCTCGGGCTGAAAGCAAGCCCGTGTAAAACCCGTATGTGCCAAACCCTAATTAAAAATTTAAAAGACAGAATGATAAGAGGCTTTCGTTCCACTCTCTCTCTCTCTCTCTCCTCCAATCACTGGTAGTGGTAGCTGATTCTTTCTCTCGTGGGTTTCAAGATAGTTTTGACATGGACTTCCAAGATTTTGATATATGAATTGGTTAGTTCTTCCATCACTTCACTCACTTTCTCTTTTCTCTCTATTCCCCGCCTCTCCTCCCTTGATCTAGTTCTTCCACCAGTCTCAAATCTTCAGATTAATCTCTCTAAGTTTTATATATACATATATATGTAAAGGAGATGGATTTTCATAAACTTGGTTTTATATAGACTAATCTGATGTGGGTCAGAATTAAACCCAAAACCACAACACACACACGCAAAAAAAAAAGAAAAAAAGAAAAAAAAAGAAAAAGGGTTACCTGATCAAACCCGGCCCGGACCGGCCCGCTCATATGTGGACCCGATCCCAGCCCGGTCTGAACCTGCCCAAGCCCACCCGTTTGCCAAGCCTAGCAAAATCTCGCTGTTTTTCTTGTTGGATTGTATTTTTTGTTCATAACTGAGAGCTATTTTATCGGGTACTTCGGTGCGAGTAGAAAAGATTATTTCTCTTGAACTACTTTAATTTCTTTATTTATTCTTTAATAGTGTTTTGACTATTACATATGGTGTGCTAGCTGTTTCTTTAATTGTTTATTTATTTATTTATCATATTGTGTATATATGTGTCTCTCTGTGTGTGTGTTGGGCACATTGACTTGACCTATCAGATTTGGTTTTATAACTAACAGCAAAGCCCCAGTACGTTTGACTAAATTTCACTATTTTGTTTGAGGTTATTTAAAGTGTGTTACCGATCGAGTCATCGACCCTTTAATTCCGAAAATTGATCGGTCCTTTGAAAGTTCTATAGAAGTATATGAAAATATAAATAAGTCCTCCGAGCAATAAAATAAAAAAATCCGTATGCAATTTTGGCATTTAAGAATAATCATTGAGCTAGGGCCATTTCCATAATTTTGTTCTCTTCTTACTTGGGGCATATTTAAAGGATTCTTATATAGAAGGGCAATTTTAGCATTAAACAAATGTAGTTACTCTCTAGTATATATATCGGTGAGGCCCTTGAGTGAACGTGGTTGAGTGAATATACCCAGTGAATATGTTTTTTAGCCTAAAAAAACTCGCGGACTACCCCACTGATCCATGCGCCCCGTTGACCCACGGGTTCTTTTAGGCTAAAAAAATGTTCACTGGTATTTTCACTCAATCTTATTTACTTAAGAGCCTTACTGGAAAGAATGAAATTAAGGGCAGGAGAAATACATTTGTTTGGTACTGAGTATTGCAAGAATGAAAAGGAATGGAGTTGGGGAAAAAAAAAAAAGGCATCCATATATTCGTGAAATCGTAGAGGAGCTGGTTTATATACTCCTCTTTATGCAGGTGCAAAGAGAATTCGGATGGGGTGTATTTAGTTAGTAGCTCTATGGACTAATGCGAGGTATACTTAAACAGGGCACCAAAATTATTCTAG
The DNA here is from genome assembly GCA_033977485.1 of Hydrangea macrophylla. Lineage (NCBI taxonomy): Eukaryota > Viridiplantae > Streptophyta > Magnoliopsida > Cornales > Hydrangeaceae > Hydrangea > Hydrangea macrophylla. Next base: position 58,435,836 of record CM066999.1, read on the forward strand.
CATTATTTTTATGTCTTATTTAACCAAAGAAAAATAAAGACAACTTCATTCTTTTCCTTTAGTGATCTCTCTTTCATCATTTCTTTTTTTTTTTTTTTTTGGACTTTTTCGTCCCTCTTACCTAACATATTAAGAACACCTAATGGTTGGATGACTGTTTAAAAAATAGAATTCAACCATCCTATTTCCTTTATTTTTAGTTATCCATTACAGTGTCTTCTAAAATCATGTGGATAACTATTTATCTTTTTCTTTGGTTATGATTGGTTTGAGTTATTCATGTTCAATAAATATTCGATTTTGATCATAGGATCAACAAGAACATACATATCTACTACGTACCAATGTGCGTGTATATTATTACTCTTAACTGTTAGACATAATGTTTTCATGTTTGTAGAATACTTTGGTTATAGATACTCTATGTAGTTCATTTGTCAGAAACTAAACTAAAATAAATTCACAGAGTAACATGAATTCAAACTGATGAATAAGATAAAAACAAGAATTGCAAATAAAGTTGAACTCTGAATGTAAAAAATGAATAAAGATAAAAGACATCATTAAGGCTAAACAGCCAATTGATACCCTATACTTTCTCCCTAAACCCTCTAACATTAATTGTTTCATTTAAGGTAATCGATTTTTACTTGAGTTTCATTTGAGATGTCCTTACACGCATCTAAGTACTTGGGTTAAGATGTCCGCAACTGAAACCGATGTAGAAGAGAACAAGAAAATATGTAAGTGATAAATATAAAAGAATGAAAAGTTAAAGAAAGAGCTTAGTTGTGTCAAAAAATGACCACACAAACTCATTTATTCACTTGTCTTTCATGTACTTTTTGACTCATAAAATGACTTAGAATATAAGTATATTCATAGACATTCTAATAAAGAAAAAGGTAAACAAGTAATTTCTAATAATGAAAAGATTAAAAAAAAAAAAAGGGGAGTGCATCCCACATGGCAGTAAATGATAGGTTGCAGACTTGCAGTATTCAATCTGTCCAAAAATATATATTAATAAATATACACATAATGGGGTACATGCCTGAGAGAAGCCGAGAAGACCATCGAAAGGGCCCCTGCTTGATATGTATTCACACAAGTAAGAGATGCATTCTTCTAAGTTCGTGTACTCCGTGAAGTCCTGATTAGTTAAATTCAAAAAACACTAAATCAGCATATATATATATATATAAATAATTTTTCATAACTTAAAATGGATATACAACTTGGTCCTTCATTTGGTTCATGGTTCAGCCCAAGAAAAGAATGAGAAAGATGGTCTCTTTTATGGATTTATTGAAGAATTGGAAGGATAAAGACAAGGGCAGAAAAGTGAGAAATAAAGCAATATTTTCCCAATGTTTCTCCTCCCCTTTTCCTTGTATTACAATTTTACTTTGAATATTAGAAAGTTTTAAGTATTTATGCATGGAGGAAAAAATAAGGGAATTCTACTTCTTGTTGTACTCCTTTCCTTATATATATATATATATATATATTACACACGTAATCTATGAACCACATATAGGCTAAGTGCGTGAAGAAAAACACTTTACTTTGTTTATTCTTTTTCCTTTGTTCAAAGTTTATGAACCAAACGAAGTCTAAAGTTAAACAATAAAAAAATAATAAAAGAAATCTGGATTATGGTGGGCTAAAATTTGGATATAACTCTTATAAACTACTAGTTGATCCAAAAGCTTAAAGTTATATAACGAGTCCCCCCGTGAAATTCAAACTTAAACAATATATGACTCCTTTTTTTTTTTTTTTTTAATACTTTGGTCAAATACCATGGGTGCTTTGTGGATTTTACCTTTAATGGAAAACAATGACAAAAAATGTTCCTCAAATGTTTCATTTCTGTTTTCCTTTTACGATTTGTAATTGGTTTAAGATTTTCTCAGTTTTTCTAATTTTATTTAACGGAAAAAATGGATTAATTTGCCTATTCAATTTTTCCTTTCTAAAGTTTAACAATATAAATATTAAAACTCTGTTTGGTTCTTGAATTTAGAGAAGAAAAACATAAGAAAAGGGAAAATAAGAAGGAAACTAATTTCTTTGTGTTTTACTTTATATTTTCTTTCATGCTTAAATAACATTAGAAACTAAAAAGTATCACAATGTAATATAGCTGAAGAAAAAAGGAATTCGAGTGGCTCACAAATTGCAAAATTTTTATGGGAGCCTCGGCCAAAGCCCCCTCAAACCAAACATATCCTAGCTAAAATTTACCCTACATTTCTTTAACTCATTAATTGCTATAATTTCTGTCATACAAATTCATTTTTCATAAAATATGATGGCTTGGAATCATAAAAACAAGATCTATCAAACGAGATAAATATTAACTATGAAAATCTTGAGAAAAAAACTTTAAACTAAATAAACGTGTAAAAAATTTGTTTTTTTCCCCCATAAATATAGCAAAAAATATAATCCTTTTATAAAATTGACTCCATATGTGCATACATTTCGGAAGAAAAAAAAAATCATACAAAAGTCCAAAAAATGAAAAAATTATCTGCTTGCAGACAGATAAAATCTCAAAATAAGGCTGCAAATTACCTAATTTCCCAAGAAATGAGAATGTTATCGTCATTAATCCAAATATATAATTTTATCTCTTTGTAGACAATAACAGAAAATATTATCTGTTTGCAAACAGAAAATATTATCTGTTTGCAGACAGATAAAATCTCAAAATAAGGCTACAATTTATCTATTTTTGCAAAATTTTCAAGTCTCATGCGTAGATCTTGAAGAAATAAAACAAGTACAAAAAAAAAAGGATAAAAAATCCAAAAAGGCCAAAAAATGAGAAAATTATGGTTGTTTAATTCAATAGTATCAATCTGTCAACTAGGAGTATAAATCGATCAGTCGGTCGGTATTTTAGGAGTTCGGTCGGTTTTGTGGTCGGTTTTAGCTTGTACATGCATTTAGGAAACCAAACAATCGGTTTTCGGTTTGCGTTTTTTCTTACACCCCCTACTGTCAACAGATAATATCATTTATTTTGATATAAAGACGAAAATTGAGGTTCCAAATTTTTTTTTTTGGGTACAATTTTTAAGTCCAATGAGTATTCTTGAACAAATACCTGAAATCCAATAAAATAAAATAAATAAATAAATCATCCAAAAAGGCTAAAAAAAATGAGTAAGTTATGGTTGTCATTTAGTTGACAGATAATATTATGTTGGTCATTTATTTGTCAGGTTTGTAAAAACATCCAAAATTTTTTTAAGAAGGGACAATGGGCTATTTATGGAACCCGAAAAGTAGCAAAGGACTTTTTACTAAAAACCACAATCGTGTGAGTTTTTCACCAAGGATACCCGCGTGCGTGGGTCTCTTTCATTGATTATCCCAATTTTTAATTTCTCCCTTATTATATTTTTGTTTCTCTCCTTTTTTTTTTCATCATTTTTCATATTAACCAAAGGAAAAGTTTTTTTTTACATTTTGTTTCTCTCTCACCGAATCCATGAACCAAACACAGCCTAAAAGGAAAATTTTGAAGAAACTCTCTTTCCATTTCGTTTGCTTTTATTATTTTTTTTTTCTTTTCCTTTTTCTTTTCCTTTCCTAAATTTATGAACCAAATTGGTGTTTAGGGATTTCTATTTTTGCAAACTAAAAAGAGTACAAAAAATATTGGCTAGATGTGAATCACTGCATTTTTTTTTCGTCCAAAAATGTGTGCATAGGAAGAAGAGTGCCACGTGGATTCACAGTAATGATGACAGGTCGCATGAAATAATTTTTGTTATTTTAATTTTTTTGGGGGTCAAAATTTTCATATGTATATACTACCAAGCAGGTTTTGTCCAAAGAGTAATGCTATACTCATACCCATTTTATACTCAAAAAATGCACTCATTCACAATCACTTTTGGTAGGCCTTACACTGTCAATGCTCAACAGTGACACCTAAGAGTTATTGTGATTGAGTATGAGTTTTTGTGTGGGTGTAGCATTACGCTTGTCAATAGTGTGGCATCTTTGTCCCCAATAGGGAGATTGAGGGTTCAACTCCTCTTAGTCTTGCTTGTGTCCCTATTTATTTTTTAGTTAGAATAATGAGTAGTCCTTGTGGGACTTTGAGGTTGGGTTAGATTGAGGGCATGTGCGTATCCAGAAATTTCATCCAGTGGCTACCAATCAGGGACTTACGCTATGCGGGGATTCGGGGCAGCGGCCCGAAGGCGAATTTATTTATTTATATTTTTGTTTACTTGATCATAATTATGTGTAGAATTGATTTTATGTCCAAAATGTTCTAATATCACCATACAATTTACAAAAAAAAAAAAAAAAAAACCTTTTTACTTAAAATTTTTAGCAATTTTTGGGCACATTTTCAGTGAAGTTATAAATTTTCAAATGAACTGAAAAAAAATAATGCAGTGCTAAAACTTTTCATTGATAGAACCTAATTGGGTTATCAAACAGACCGAAATCAAACAAACCCTTCGCTCTGTTTGATAAATCTGAAAATTAAGTACTGGAAATTAAGTAGGGGTGAAACCAAACCGACAAAAACCGAAAACCGAAACCGAACCGAAAAAACCGAGGCTTTTCGGTCGGTTTTTCCAAATATACAATAAGCTAAAATCGAACCGAACCGAGAAAAGCCGACAAAATCGCCTTAACCGAGCATAGTCAGTCGGTTTTTTTTAGTGCCAAAAAACCGGAAAAACCGAACCGAACCGAACCGTTTCACCCCTAAAATTAAGTGTTGTATTTTAAGTATTGAAAATTTTAAGCGATAAAATTTGCAAATCTAGAAATAATGTTTCAAGTATTAAAATAGACCGTATTCATCAGTGAGTATTTTGAGTAGATAGATAGATAGTGGGGTTTCCTATGCATTATTTATAAAACAAGGGGCTGAAAACAAAATCAAATTTTCAAAAAACTAAAAAAGAAATAAATAGATAGATAGTGGAGTTTCTTAAGCAATATTTGTAAAATAAGGGGATGAAAACCAAATCAGTTTTCAAAAAAAGAAAAAAGGAAAGGGGGATGGGAGAGTCGAACCCAGTTCCTTTGGATTAGAACCAATGTAACCAATCACTAGGGCAACAAAATCTTTTGTGAATTATGTGTAGGAAAAATTATAATGTTACAAGTTTAGTGGGTAGCATGTACCTGCTCGCTTCCATGTAGCTACGCTCCTGATTGAGGGTGTGTATGATGTGTGTGTGTTCAGTTATAATCCAAATAAGTATCTTAACAAAGGGTTACACTCCTGATTGAGGGTGTGTATGATGTGTGTTTGTTCAATCATAATCCAAATAAGTATCTTAAAAAAGGGTAATGCTATGTGTGCATAAAGTGTGCACATAAAGATCTGGGTCATTCATTTTGGTGGGGTCCATCCCTGCACACATGGGATCCACCAAAATGAATGGCCCAGATCTTTATGTGCACACTTTATGTGCATATTTTATGTGCACGAATCATTACTAAAAAACAAAAAGGGAGATTTAAAAAAATTCATATGCATATACCACTTCCTTACCTTGTCGAATTGGAACCACTCGAAATAAGGTGGTGGAAAGATGCCCTCTATCTCGGATTTGCCTCCAGCCGGGTATATTCCGTCTGGATACTCCTGTGAATGTAATAATGCGCGAGTTAGCATAAAAAAAAGAAAGAATGTGCTAGTAATGTGTGGTAAGTATTGTAATGTAATGAAAGGAAAGAGAATATAGAATTTTTTTTTTGAGGGGAAAAGAGAATATAGAATTGAAATCCTTGAATTTATCATTAGCAAAAAAATAAACCTTGAATTTAGAATGTGACTAGTAAGATATCTAGACTAGGAGTGAGTTTTGGTAAAAAAAAAAATGTGGGACTGCGACTGGTGCGAATATGAAAGGGGGAAAAAAAATCTATTGGTCATTCCCAAAATGTCCAACAGTTGAATTTGCTTCTTTAACGGGGGTGAGGGAAATGAAGGAGAGGGTGGAAGGAAGAAGGTAGAATTGCTAGGATGAATTGGAAGAGATGAGATTGAGAAAAAGAAAAGAAAAGAAAAGAAAAGAATAGAAAAGGGAATATCTTCTCGACTCACAAAATTCAATTCATCCAAAAGTGAATTGATTAGAAAAGAGAAAAATGTTCTCTTTATAGAGGGTCAAGCTACAATTGGGCATAGCATGAAGGTTAGCGTGCACATCGAAGATGCTCTAATAGTCCTTTTGGATTGAGAGAAGCGGAGTGAACATGAGAGAAACTTATTAAAAGAACGGGTAAATTACTCTTTTCACTTTTGAAGTTTGGATGATTTTGCACTTTAGACCCTAAAGTTTTAAATCTGGCATTTTGGTTCCTAATGTTTCACGACTGCAATAAATAAGTCTAATTAGCCCTTTATTGACGAATAATTCCGTCATTAAAAGTAAAACTTTCGTTGCAAAAAGTTTTTGAGGTATAAAATTGCGACTCATCCCAAACTTTAGGCGCAAAAATGTCACATTTAAAACTTTAGGGTCTAAAATGCCAAACCACCCAAACTTTAGGGGTAACAAGTGCAATTTACTCTGAAAGAAGAGAAGAGAAGAGAAGAGAAGAGAAGAGAAGGGAAAGTCCCTGCTTGGATGGGCAAGAGAGAAGAGAAGAAAATGAACTTTCTCGTTTGATTATCTTCCACAACAAAGATGAAAAGAAACTATTTAGAAGCAATGTACTCTTTATCTTTATTGACTTTATAATTGTGACATACTCAGAGGATATATTTGTAATTGAAAGAGATTTATTTCTAGTATCTTCTCTCTCAAATTGTCATATTTGGAGAGAAATAAAAATGGACTCTTTTTCTGCTCACTTTCTCTTCACTTCTCTTCATTAACATTTTCTTTTATCCCAACTAAACTTACTAAATAAGAGAACGAAAGAGAAATAAGTTTATTATAGTTTCTCTTCTCTTCTCCACATTTTTAAACTGACAGTAAACGTGTTAATTTTATCTGTTGTTTCCATCCTGTGCAGCGTTGATTGATGATGGCGTGGCAATTTAAGGACTACAGATAGTATTTTATAACAAGTGTACAGAAATAATCTAAGTAGGAAAATTTAGTGAAAAGTTACTGAGATTTGAGTTATGGAAGCTCAAGTTCAATACATTTTTTAGTATACTAAAACGATCTTCATATTTAAATAGATATTAGATGAGGTCCTACATATTTTTAACTAAATGACAAAGTTGTCCATGATTGAAGACTCGTGAAATCAAAAAGTTACTAAAAGTTAGTTACGTTACGTCATCATTATAATTTTCTTTAAATTTCAAAATTCCGCAACACCAAATTTTGAATCTTACTTTTTGTAAAATTAATCTTTTTGGAATCGTGAAATCGAGATCTTTAAAACAAGATCCATAAATGTATGGAATTCTGCAGGGAAAAAAATCACTTTTTCTTCAATGGTTATCTAGGATTTTATCTGTCAAATAATATTTACTGTTTGAAAAAGTCCACTTTAAATGACCATAACTCGCTATTTTTTTTTTAAATATTTTTTTTGTGCCTCTTTGGGTGAATATTTGGTCTTTCGTGTATATTTTCAGGATTTATGCAGGACTTCCAAATTTTGTGCAAAAATCTAATTTTGAGCATTAATTTGACTTTTATTGGTTAAGAGATTTTATCTGTCAAAATGTGTACAAAAATCCAATTTTCAGCCTTAATTTCACTTGTTTTTGGTTCAGAGATTGTGTCTGTCAAAATCTGATATGAAAAAAGTCTACTTTAAACGGCGATAACTCATTCATTTTTTGGACTTTTCAAGCATTTTATTTTATTTTATTTTTAAATTCAAGTGGTTTTTTTTTCTTTCTATGCGATGCATTGAACTTGTCACTTTTGCAAAAACATCTCATTTTGAGCTTTTTTTTTCCCAGAGATTTTGTATGTCAAATTCTACTAACACATAATATTATCTACTTGAAAAATGTCCACTTTATAATATTTTTATTTTTTAGCCTATTTGGGTGATCTTTTTTAATTCATGTATTTATTTTTAGATCAACTTACTTATCTATGCGTGCCAATTTGCAAAAGCAGTATATTCTTGTTAGGTGCATGCAAAAATTAAGGCCTTGTTTGGTAACGTGGCAGTTTTCTGTTTTTGTTTTCGTTCTTTAAAAAACAAAAATTGAAAACATGTTTGGTAACATTTTGGTTTTTGTTCTAACAAAAAACGTTTTGATTTTTTTCTAACAAAAAACATTTTTAAAAATTGGAATAAAATTGAAAACACCAAAAACTTGTTTTCGGATTTTTTTAAAAGAGAGCATTTTTCCACACTCAAAATTTGTTCATTCATTGCTTACCCAAGCACCCCATTGGGTGAGCATGTACTGTGTCTTTTGTTTATCCTCATTTTACCCATGAAAAGTAACGGACCCTACATACTCACCTAATGAGATACTTACCTAATGAGATACTTGAGTGAACAAATATTGAGTGAGCAAAAAAAGTTCTTTTTAAAAACGGAAACACGACCGAGCCTATCTCCACCATCATGACCACCCAAAAACTGCTTTCTCTACACTACAAGTCCCCACACAATTTAGGATTAGTTTGGCCCCATTTTGGTGCTTCTCCTTTTTTAAAGCACAATATATATTAATTTATGTGGTAACTAGTTTATGAGTTTTGCAAAAATAGACTTTAGGGCTTTTTTGGGGGAGAGCTTCTAAAAGCTCTAGAATGGAGTTTCTAAAAGCTCAAGATTGCTTTTTGGTTTCATAATATCTTTTTGAAGAGTAGTGTATCACTTGTATAAAATTATCAAACAACTTAGTAATAAATTTCACAAGCTCCTTTTAAAAAGACACGTGGGGCCAAACTAAGCTTCAATCCAATTAGTACAACTTATAACCAACACCCGCAACAACATGGTTATTCTAATAATTCCAGTACTCTTACCCCCACACATTAAACACCAAAGTCATTGCGTGTAATGTTATGCTTCCCCAATTTTTATCCCAAAAGTGCTTCTCAACTGATGTGGTAGTAGGGTCAGGTCTCATACAGTGGAACCACTTGAATTTTAATTGGAAGTTGTTTACCTGATCCCACTGTCACATCATTTGAAAAACACTTTTGGGATATAAATTTAGAAAGTATAGCATTGCTCATAATTTTATTATTATTAAGAGCAATGCCATATGTTCCAAATTCAAATCCCAATCCTCATCCCAAATTATGTGACACCAATCAAAATTCAATGGACTCACTGACCATTGTGGAGTTACTTCAACATCTTACAATCAAAATCCATTAAACCTACTGCCACATCATTTGAGAGGAGTATTTGGGATTTGGATTTGGGAAGCATAACATTACTTTCCAAATCTAAATTCTAAATCCCCATTCCAAATGATGTTGCCATGATAGTGAGTTCACTAAATTTTGATTGGAGTATGTTAAAGTGGTCTCAATCATTATTTTCAGTAGACTCACTTCCATATAATTTAAAATGTGCATTTAGAATTAGGATTTTAAACCATAACATTACTCTTCCATAAATGATTTTGCCAAATTAAAATAGTACTGTAATGGCAAAAGACAACAAAACAAAAGGACCGAGAATTTAGAGACAGAATGGGAAAGACTAATATGTAGTCTAAAAGGACGTATATACTGTTTTGTATTGAGAATGTATTTTGGTGAGGTATATTATTAAAAAAAAATTTGACATTAATACCATTACTAAGTGCATTTCTTGTTTTTGTCTTTATTTTAAAAATAAATTAGCAATGTTACCAAATAAATTTTTGTATTCATTTTTCATAAAAACAAAAATAAATAAAAATAGGTTTTCGTTTTTAAAAAATTGAAAACTAAAAATATGAAAGGTTACCATGTGAGTCTAAGTTTTTGCCTTTTCTATTTCAGAATTTCTTTGCCAATAGAAACTTGTTTGATAGATCTTATTTATCTGATTTCAAAATATCATATAATATTAAATGGATAATACTGTGTGCAGTGTGCACATAAAGATATAGACTATTCATTTTGGTATAATCCGACTTAGTGAAATGAATGACCAAATCTTTATGTACACATAAAGTGCACCCATCGTTACTCATCAAAAACGCACTTGTAAAACTAAAGTTATTGTTCTAAAATTACTTTTCTTGAAAGGTAATTTTGACCAATAGTTGAACAAAAGACCTATTGGAATAGTGTTCATGCGGGTGGACTTTTACGTTCCAAATTTTGTTGAGGGACCTATGACAGGAATGTCAACCAACTCTCAATAAAATGTAATTATGGGTTTACATAATGGAAAGACCCTTTAAACATAGTTTTTTTTATTATTTTATATAACTAGTATTTTCTGAATGACCTCAGATGATAGATTCTTAACTTGAAGTGCCTTATAGATTGTGAATCAGTCAAATTGAAATTCACTGGGGCCATTAGAATATGTCATTATGTATATCTATCTATATATATGTAGAGAGAGATAGAGAGAGGCTGGGTTTGATTAGAATACCAGTTGGAAGTCATGAAAGATAGAAGGATCCCATTTACTGATTTGCTTTTGGAGGAAACTGCCACTGGTTCTGAATCCGTGGAGACACAGTATCTTCATCTTCTTTTCCTTGCAAGCTTCCAGTTTTTCCTCCATCTCCACAGTAGCTGTAGCCCACAATTTTTTTATTTTCTTTTTCTTTTCTTTTTGTAAGTTATATACCAGCCAGTGCACAATTTCCGTAACTGAGTAAGTGCTCTTTATAGGACCCCCTTCTTTCCCACCTAACCCCGAGTTAAAATAACCCAACCACCAGTCTACCACTCACTGCTTTGGTATTGTTTATTTGGTACAATAAGTGAAATCTACACCTAAAAATATTGTTAACAAGAAATATGTGACCAATTGCCTTTCAACTGTGAAAAGAAACACGTGTTGACTTTATGGAACTTGGAACTAAAAAATTTACATGCTACAACCAGTCAGAGGAGAAACATAAACAAAATTACCAGGTTACGGAATGGCAGTGGAGTTTGCATTGCTGGTGGAATCTGATATATTCAGTAGGTAAAACAGATGTTTTAAAGACCAGTGCATAACATCGTATACATGAGATTTTTCACTGTCGAACCATAGGGAACTCCTGCCATGCGATTGATCTCCTCCTGTGTCTTTGGATATTGGTACTTGGAGAATGCTAAACCATGCTTGAAAGGTAACAAACCTTCTTTCGAATTATCTATTGAAAAACCTAGTTAGCACCTTATCGATATAACCAGTTTGAGATAATCCCATTATCTTTAATTCACTTACGATATCTGTTTGTGATGAAAATATCTAGCCAATGCAGGTTTGACACGCAAGATGTGATGTGGCAGGATAATTGGTGGATACTGATAGACATTGGAACCGTTATAAGCAGTTGAGGCTGATTCATTTCGTTCAAATATTTAACTGATGGAAGACACGTGTTGAACATCATGGAGTAACTAAAGGACAGTTGTCAACTTGAGAAAATGCCACGTATAAGAGCAGTTATCAGTTTAAAAAGAGGAGGGAACATTCAAATCAAGTTGCTGAGGTCTCGATGTCTATAAATAGAAGAATTGTATATTCGAAAGGGATCCTTCGATCAAACATCAACATATATCTCTCAATACATCTACTGTATTGTTATCTAGATACTTAGATTTAGGAGTAGAACACCTTCGAAGTTATCTTCAAGGTTAGATTGTAGTTCCTTTAATTTAATAAAAGTAGTTCGTTACTTTTAGTCATTTTACTGTTCTTATTTAGGAGTAGATATTAATTTAGTCAGTTCGAAGTTCTTCAGTTAGTTACATCTTCACACAATTAAAGTCCTGTTCAAGGCATCGAACGTCACCACAATTCCCTGGTGAGGCGCAGTTTGGATTATCACATTTACACATTGGCAATTTGCTTGCCTGGCACGCTCGCACACACTATATAATTTTCCAACCAAACATTTTTGGCACGCCCGGTGGGACCCTAGTGTCAAAGGATGGCAAACAGAAACCTTCGAAGCAATAGGTCTGTTGATAATGCCAATGTTGGTGTTAATATTGCTGAAATTGGTGGTTCTTCACACCAAGATCCTTAGAATAACAATACTGGAAATCATACAACCAATGAAAACCTAGAAGTGGGGATTGAAAATTTAAATTCGATTCAAAATAATGGGAATGTTGGTTCAGAAAATCAACATGATTTGGTGAGTCAGTTGACACCAATATTTGATCACTTGGAAAATATACTTCAGAATGTTAATGTTCTGATCACTTCCCTTAACAACAGTTTACCACAATTTGCACCAACAATAGTGCCAAGTGAAAATCCTTCTATGATTCGACAGAATGAAAGAGGTCATAGCCATGGCTTGTTTCAACCAAATCCTATGAATCATACAAATGGGCCTCCTCTTAGGCCTAATTCACAAGAAAGTTTCTATGTGTCTGTCCCTAATAATACATTCTCAGTATTCGAAGGGATCCAAGGAAACTATGTGAATGGTCAAGATCATGGTCATAGAACAATAAATATTGAAGAACCAATGCCTAGAGAAAACATGATAGGCCAGAATAGGAGAATAAATAACAATCCTATGTTCGAACCAGACCCTACTGGGATAGGAGTGGGTCGAAGGAATGAAAATCCTAGGAGGATGGATAATAATCCTCAACCACCACCAGTACCACCAATGAACCATCTTTTTGGCCAGCCAGGTCATCAACAACCATTTAATATGGTTGATTGGAATGACATGATTAATTTAATCCATAAGGTTTGTGGACCTATGGCTCGGGGGGTACAAACTCCAGTTTATAGGAAGCCTTATCCTGATTGGGTTGATAGGATCGAATTCCCCAGGGGATTTAAATTCCCTACTTTTGCTATGTTTGCAGGGGATGGGAGTCAATCCACAGTTGAACATATAGAAAAATTCATCAGACAGTGTGCTGATGCAGGAAATAATGAATATTAGGCTTCGATTGTTTCCTAGTTCATTAACAGATATTGCATTTGCTTGGTTTACTAATCTAGCCCCTAATTCGATTTATAGTTGGGCTCAGATGGAAGAATCTTTCCATACTCAGTTTTTTCAGACAGAACCAGAAGTATCAATGGCTAATTTAGCCAGATTATGTCAAAAGCCTGATGAAAAGGCTACTCAATTCATAAATAGGTTTAAAAGGGCTAGAACAAAATGTAAAATCATGTTACCTGAACCTGAATTTGTTAAGTTGGCTCAAAATGGCCTCGAATTTAGACTTAGAAAGAAATTTGACGCTTTGGAATTCAGAGATCTTGTTGAATTGACTGCTCGAGTCTCTAGATATGAAGCTTTATTGGAAGAAGAAAATGAAAGAAATGTTTCTTCAATAAAAACATATTATAAGGATCCCAATTATGAGATAGATGCTGCAGAAATAATAGGCAAAGAGCCTTTTACATGCAAGAGTCTTGTGAAGAAAAATGTTTCTGCTGAAGTGTATAAATCTAAAGGATCCTTTAAGAAATATTCATTCGATGTTTATAGATTGGATGAAATATTTGATCACCTATTAGAAGGAAAAATTATTAAATTGTCTGATGGGACAAAATTACCTTCGAATGATGAATTAAAGGGTAAGAAATACTGCAAATGGCATAGTTCTGGGACCCATTCGACTAATAGTTGTACTATTTTTCGAGACAGGATTCAAGATCTGATCAAGAAAGGGAAATTGAAATTCCCTGAAAAACAAATGGGGGTTGATGAAGATCCATTCCCAGCAGTACAGGAGGAGTCAATCAATGTTCATGACATTTCCTTCGAAGATTTGGTCAAAGAAAGGGAAAGTGCAAAGTCAGAAGACCATATGAAAAGACTTGAAGAAATGGCAAGAAAAAACCCTGATTTATCAGTTTTCAACCATGAATATGCAAAGAATCTATGCATTGGTTGTGGGAAAAGATATGCTGAAATTTATGATGAAAGGGTTGGGATCAAAGCAGGCAGGAAAAACAAACAGCCTTTGTTCGAACAAAGGAAACCAAGCACTTCTGGTGAACCTCCTTTCCAACCAATCATGAATGTTGGGAGAGGGCAGTTTAGATGACCAATTTATCAAGCTTCAACATATACTGGACCTATGACAACAAGGTATGCCTCAAAACCAGTGGCTCCTTTTAAAGCCAATTTTTCAAGAAACTTCCATCTTGATAATTATGTTCGACCATCAAGGAACATGCAATATGTGAGGCCAGGTTTTTCTCATACACCAAAGAAACATTATAGGTGGTAGAGTGAAAAGCAGATTCAGTTCATATCATCGAAAGTGGTACCAGCACATGTGGTACAGGCTGAGATAAATATGGAAGTATTAAAGGAATCACCAAAAGTTGGTGAGACATCACAATCAGGTGAGTCTACATTGGTACTAGGAGTGCCAAATTGGTTTGTTTTGCAAGATGATAGGGTAAAAAATATGAGCGAACAGCAAGGTCCTCAAAACAAAAATAGGATGATCAAACCTCCTCATGTTGAAAAGAATACATGGCATGTACTTCAACATCCCAAAGGAAAAAACCAGAACATGATCCCTATGATAAATAGGACTCAACAGAGAAGACTGCAGAGGAAGTTTACCATGTGGAAAGAATTTTCTAATATGCAGCCTAGAAGCCAGGAGTTAGGAAGTGAAATGAAAAAGGATTGCAGTGATGATTCGAAGCCTAATCCTAGGTTCGATCGAAATCCAAAGGGTGATACTGATGCTATGTCTGAGGAAAGTATCATTAAAGCCAAAGTATTGGAATTAGAAAATGCAATGAGTATTGATGATGGGGATGAAGCAATGACAATGGTAAAATCTCAGGATCTGGGAAATGATGAAATGAAACTAGAAAATGAGGTGATTAATGATGAGAATATGCTCATTCAATTTGGTACATTTTCAGAACAAATGGAAGTTAACACTGCAACATTTGTGTTGCCAAAAATTTTCGAGGCAGCAGAAGATCAACAGTTAGTTGAAAAAATGGAAGTGGAAGCATTTACTGAGGATGTGTCTGAGGTAAATCTTCCTGAGTTTATTTTTAATGATTGTAATTTTGTTTATTCATTTGAAGAACCATCCACAGAAATGACTAGACACCTTAAACCATTATACATAAAGGCTTGTTTAAATGGTGTTCTTTTAAACAAAATATTGGTTGATAATGGTGCTGCTGTCAACATTATTCCCCAGAATACTTTGAAAAAGATCAATAAACAAAATGCAAAATTGATAAAAACCCACATTATGATATCAGGATTTACTGGTGATAAGAAAAACACCAAAGGGGTAATACCCATTGAAACCATAGTAGATTCTAATAAATCCAAAACTGCTTTCTTTGTGGTAGATGCTAATCCTAGTTATCATGCCTTATTAGGAAGAGACTGGATTCATGTTAATAAATGTGTTCCTTCTTCAATGCATCAGAAATTGTTGCTAGTGAAGGAAAACTATGAAATTGAAACAGTGAAGGCTGATGTCCAGCCTTTTCATGCAAGTTCCAATTGTGTTGAAGCTCAATTGTATCAAGAGAATGTCAAGCCAATTGACCTAAAAGAGTCAGAAGACGAATCCCCAGAGGAAAATTGGGATATTTTGGCTGAAATGCCATTTGGTTCTTTGGAACCATTGGATGATGACAAGATAATTTGGTGACTCATACATCCATAGCAATGAAAGATGTAGAAGAGACTATTCAACTGGTCTTGCAAAAGCTGATGATAACGGATTTAGAGTCAAAAATTGAAAAAGATTCGACCATAAATTGGTCAGATTATGTTTTTGAAGAAGATTCACAAGAACTAAAAAATGGTGGCAAGGAAAAATTATCTGTATTGCCAGAAAATTCAATACAGGAAGTATCACAAGATCTTCTTTTAGAAGTCAATTTAGGATCAGATCAACAAAAGAGAGTTACTTACTTAAGTTCCAAACTTGGAAAGTATGACCAGTATAAATTGGTCGAATTGTTGAAGGAATTTCGAGATTGTTTTGCTTGGGATTATGATGAATTGCCAGGACTCGAAAGGAGCTTAGTAGAGCATAAGTTGCCTATCAAAACTGGCTACAAACCAGTGAAACAACAACCTCGAAGGATGACTCCAGAAGTCACTTTGAAGATTAAAGAAGAAATTGAAAGATTGCTCAAGGCAGGATTCATTAGAACTGCCAGGTATGTTGAATGGCTATCGAATGTTGTTCCAGTAATGAAGAAAAATGGTAAATTAAGAGTTTGCATTCATTATAGAAACCTTAATTTAGCCACACCTAAGGATGAATATCCAATGCCAATAGTTGATTTATTAATTGATAGATCTGCTGGAAATACTATAATGTCCATGATAGATGGTCACTCAGGATATAATCAAATATATATTGCTGAGGAAGACATTCATAAAACTGCATTTAGATGTCCAGGTAGTATAGGTACCTTCGAGTGGATACAAATGCCTTTTGGTTTAAAAAATGCAGAGGCTACTTATCAAAGAGCTATGAATGCTATTTTCCATGACATGATTGGAACATTCTTAGAATGTTATATAGATGATATAATTGTTAAATCAAAAACATTCGATGATCATCTTATTCACATGAAATCAACATTCGAAAGAATGAGATTTTTCAAACTTAAGTTAAATCCATTAAAATGTGCCTTTGGAGTCAGTACTGGAATTTTTTTAGGATATTTGGTACATGAAAAAGGAATTCAAGTGGATAAGAATAAGGCACAAGCAATCATTTGAAGTAAACCCCCTTCGACCAAAAAAGAATTGCAAAGATTCTTAGGACAAGTCAATTTTATTCGAAGATTTATTTCCAATACTGCTGGAAAATTTTTGATTTTTTCTCCCCTTTTGAAATTGAAGGATCATGAAGAGTTGAAATGGGAAGATAAACATCAGATTGCCTTTCAAGCCTTGAAGGATTATTTGGTGAAGCCACCAGTGTTAATAACTCCAAGAAAAGATAGGCCTATGAAGTTATATATCTCAGTAGCAGAAGCATCGATTGGGGTTTTGTTAGCCCAGGATAATGATGATAAGAAAGAACAAGCTGTGTATTACCTGAGTAGGTTTTTAAATTCTGTTGAGTGCAATTATTCCTTTATAGAAAAGTTATGTTTGTCTTTGTACTTTGCAGTTATGAAATTAAGATATTATCTTCTTCCCACTGAAGTTTATGTGATTGCTAAGTTTGATTTGATTAAGTATATGTTGACTCGACCTATTCTGAGAAATCGAATTGGTAAATGGATTTTGGCCTTGTCAGAATTCTGTTTATTTTATGTGCCACAAAAGGCAGTAAAAGGTCAGGCTTTGGCAGATTTTTTGGCTGATCATCCAAATTGCCTCGAAATAGAAGGGAATTATGAAATTGGACAAATAAATATCAGTCCATGGAAATTATGGTTCGATGGTTCAAAAACTGAATTTGCTGCAGGCATTGGTTTTGTCATTGAATCACCTGAGAAAATTAAAACCAAATATGGTTTCAAACTAGATTCGCATCAATGTACCAACAATCAAGTTGAGTATGAAGCTTTAATCTTGGGTCTTGAAACCTTGTTAGATCTTAAAGCTACATTTGTAGATGTGTTTGGAGATTCCCAGTTGGTCATAAATCATATGAATGGGACCTATAAATGTATGAGTAGTACATTGAAAGTGTATTATGACACTACAATGGATTTATTATCCAGATTCGATAATGTGAACTTGTTGCATGTTCCTAGAAGTTTTAATGAAGAAGCTAATGATGTAGCTCAGAGGGCATCTGGATTTAGAACAAATAATGAGGATGTTGAAATGGAGCAGGTGACTTATAGGAAATTATTACTAATATTGGTAAATAGATTATCTTCTGTTGGTATCCTAAATATAGAGGTTCATGATGATTGGAGAAAACCAATCATAGATTGATTATCTCTCAGGATATAATGAAAAGCCTGATCGAGGTATAAGGCTGAAACCTGTCAATTACATCTTGTATAGTGAGAAATTATTCAAAAGAGGAAGTGATGGATTACTACTGGAGTGTTTAAGTAACCTCGAAGGATTAGAAGCTATAGCTCAAATTCATGAGGGATTATGTGGAGCTCATCAATCTGGAATTAAGATGAGATGGTTGCTTCGAAGACACAACATTTATTGGCCAACTATTTTGAAAGATTGTATTGAGTTTACCAAAAGATGTTAAGAGTGTCAGAAGCATGGTCCTTTAAAACATTTACCAACTGTTGATCTTCAGTATGTGGTAAAACCTTGGCCTTTTAGAGGATGGGCCATAGATGTAATAGGAAAAATCAGTCCTCCTTCTTTGAAGGGTCATGGATTCATTATTTTAGCCACAGATTATTTTACTAAATGGGTAGAAGCAGAATCTATGCAGACTGTGACTCAAACAATGATTGTAAAATTTTTAGAAAACATAATTTGCAGATTTGGTATTCCTCAAACCATTGTATCTGACAATGCCTCTATATTCGAAGGGGATGTGATTGCATTTGCAAATAAGTTGGGAATTACAATGTCAAAATCAACCCCATATTATGCTCAATCGAATGGACAGGCTGAAGCCACCAATAAAGTCATAAAAGAAAATATGGCTAAGGTTATAAAAAATAATCCAAGAATGTGGCATGAGGTTTTGCCAGAAGTTTTATGGGCATATAGGACTTCAAAGCGAACAAGTACAGGTGTATCTCCTTATGCCTTAACTTTTGGACATGAGGCAGTTTTGCCTATTGAAATAAAGATTAATTCTCTTCGAGTGATGAAGTAGAATCAGTTATCTTTGGATGATTATCAAACATCCATGGCTATTGAGTTGGAAGATATTGATGAAGAGAGAATCAAAGCTCTCAATAATATTTTGATACAAAAGAGAATAGCATCGAAGGCATATAGTAAAAAAGTACAACCAAGAACCTTTGATGAAGGGGATTTGGTTTGGAAGACAATATTGCCTATTGGATCCAAGGACCCAAAGTTTGGGAAATGGTCACCTAAATGGGAAGGCCCTTTCCAAGTCAATAAGGTTTTTAAAGGTGGATTTTATCATTTGAAAAATCTAAATGGGTATGTCCATTTAAGGAAAATCAATGGTAAATTTCTCAAGCAATATTATCCCACTATTTGGGAGGCAAGAAATTTAGAATAAAGCATTCGAGCAAGAACTTGTATTTCATATAAAGATAAATACAAAAACCAGCTATTGGTAAATTACAAGATCTACATTGGTATAGATTATTCATACCAACTTTGTTATGGATTGGGCTTTTAATCTAAAGTTATTCCAAGACCTGGTGTATAGTTTTGATTGACTAAGGATGAACTTTTGCCTTGAGATTGATTCTTGAGTCTTTAGAGGCTTCGATTCAAACTCTGTCTTTAAAACTAGAAGTTTTGCCTCAACACCTTGCTGTTTGATCTTCAGGTTTGCCAATTCAGTTTCTGCAAGTGCAAGATCCTTTTTTAGTTGATTCACTTTGGCAGATGCTTTTTCAATAGACATGTTGGTTTTTTCAAATTCTGTCAAAGTTCGATCCATCTCAAGAGTTTTCTCTAGGTCAACTTCTAATTTCTCTCTTTCTTCGATGACCTTTTCTAACAAAAAGCAATCGAAATCAAAAGTTGACATGACTGCAGAAATTGTCTCCTTATCTGGAACAGAAATGTTAGGACTTTCTAACATGAATTGGCATAAGACCTTCATAGCTCTTTGTACTTCCTTGTCCTCAAAAACCTCAAAAGAAATTTGACTAAAAAGCCTCAAGGTAGCAAGAGCAGCCACTGGATCTATTGAAGGTGTTTTTGGTTTGCTTCGACTTGTCATTTGCTGAAAGAATTCTTGAACATTGGTCGAAGTGATATCCTCCATCTTTAGAAAAAACTTCAAACTCTTTTTAAAGTCCTTGACTTCTTCAGGAGTCAAGTTAGGAGGAAGAGGCAGGTGAAATTCTTCAGAACTTGGGACACCTGAGGTGGCTTGAGGTTTAAATGAAGTGGATGTAGGAGCAGCTTTAGGATCAGAACTTGCACTTGACTTCGAAGAGCTAACCCCAGTTTCAGGAACATACTCAAACTGTTCAACAAAGAGTTAGGAATTAGTTCAGAATTTATCTATGAAAGGAGATCAGGAGTCAAAGGATTTTGGATGTTTTACCACTGGTTGGTACTCGAGTAATGTAGCATGAGTGTCTAAGTGAGGAGATTTCGGGACTTCTGGGATCTCAGGACTCTGAGTTTTTGTTTCTGAAATGATTGGCGCCGTTTCATGCTTAGGATGGGGTGCTACCTTCGAAAGGGGGACTGCTAAAATAGGCACTGTTTTCATGATCTCTGTGCCAGCAGAAGGTTCACTGGCTGTTTTGGCCTTCTTCTTCTTTTGAATTAATGAGGAGATTGGGTTGATGTCCTCTTCTTCTTCAAAATCAACATGTCCGGAGGCTACAGGAGAACTTTCTGTTGATAGGATTAGTTTCCTCTTTGGTTTAGGAGATGATGGAGCAGAAGCCTTTGAAGCTTTCGAGGGGGTTAGAGCGCTTGGTTTTGCTTTCGAAGCTCTGGTTGTTGGTGAAGAACTTTCTCCAGCTATCACCCCTGTGTTATGAAGTCCAAACAATTATAAATTAAAGTTCTTTCCATCATTTAAAAAAGAAAGGATTCGGTAAGAATTATGATTACCTGGTTGATTCGAATCAATGTATCTCAGAAGATGGCATTTGTCCATTTCCACTGACATTAAATTTTCCCACCAGCTTGAGAAGGCAGGAGTGCAAGTGGTATACACTGGTAGAGAAGTGAACTCCAAGTTGCTGACTTTGTTCTGATAAACTGCCAATGCAGCAGTTATCACGGATTCTGGCACCTTCGAATGAGTTTTATAGGCCATGAGTATATTGGCCTGACTTCTGATTGGGAAAGGAATTGACTGAGTAAGTCCAAATTGCCTCGAAAATTGATTGGGGAGGTAGAGTTCACCCTGAGATTTGAAGCTAAGGGTGTTCCCAAAGAATAAGTCCCTACTAATTAGGAAACTTCCCCATGTAGCTTTTAGTTCGAGAGCATTTGCTGCTCTGTCCAAAATTTGACAAAGCCAATGGGGAGAAAGATGAGATCTGTCTTCAGAACTGTAGAGGATTTCGAATGGTTGGAATAGTTTGTTTGACCTTATTTCAGGAAGATTGAAAAAAAGAGAGAGGGATTCTTTGAAAGTTTTATCAACACTTGGCAATAAAGCAAAAAAGGTCCCATGTGCCACAGTATTAGATAGGGGTCCTAAGTCATGAATTTCTGGGAAGTAAGCATATAACCATGACTGCAAAATCCAAAAAGGACCACCTTGGGTGAGAATGAAAGGATCGAAGCACAAATCAGAAAAAGATCTATAGAGAGATCCTAGAACAAAAGGTGCTAAGGCTAACCTTCGACCGGCAGCCAGAGCTTTGGCAATATTAGAAAATTCAAGGACAACCCTCTGAGAAGAAGTACAAAATAGATGCTTCGAAAGCCAATACAGAAGGAAGCAGTAATATTCTTTATCAGTCGCTGCTCCTGATGTTTTTCTGTGGGTAATTAGGAAGTTGGTATACCCTAATGATTTGGAGTCAGTATTGATTGGGGGACTATCAGATTAAGCCATATAGGGATGAGCATCTTCCCCATGAGATAGAAACCCTAATAAATGACAAATGTCTAGAATAGTTGGACCTATTGGACCAAATCTAAATTGGAAATGATTGAAAATGGGGTTCCAAAAACAGAGGGCTGCGGCTATTAAGTTAGGACTGGATTCGATGGGAAATTTTGAAAGATTGACAGCATGGTAAACCCCTGTGGTGATCAGAATTTCTCTCCTATTCTCCAAAATCCTATCTACCCATTCAGGCCAATCCTTTGCGGGTTTAGGCCAGTGTCTAAATTTCCAGTCATACTTGGGATTTAGGAGTTCCCGTTGGTAAGTCAAGCGTTGTTCTCCTAATCTAGGGTAATAGACATGGAGTCTCAAGCTTGGAACGCTTAGGCAGGGACCCACAGCAATTGAAGATTCTTGGTTGGGAAGAGTAATGGGAACAAGAATCTCGTGAACCAGAGAAGTTTCTTGCCCACTCGAATAGCGCTCTTGCTCATCTCTAATGATTTTTTCAAAATCATCGCAAATCTTTTGAAGTTGAGTATTGTCATCAGATTTTGCCATTTTTTGGATTGCGAAGAAATAAACAGGTAGGAAAAGCAAAGTGCAAAATAAATGGGTTAGGGCAAAGAAAATTGGTGGAAGTCAGAAGGTTCGTCTTTCTTTGTGCTTATCTATTTATAATCTTTGGTGACGTTTGGAAAGAGGTGCATTTATTGAGAAATAGCCGTTAGATTCGGTTATCTTTTTGTACCGTTGTATCAAAGGAAAAGACATACTGGTTCAGAATGAACTAATCTATTAGTAGAAATGTGAATGTTCCATCATTCATTACATTAAGAAGAGAGTGCAGTTACAATTCAAAGACATAATTAGTAAAAGTGGGGAAACCCATAAGTAACTAAATTGTGAAACATAGTCCAATAATAGGCAAAATACTCTGCCTCTAGTTCTATCTCGAAACATAGGTTTCTGGTTTCTAATGCCAGTTTATCTTCACTTCGAAGGGCAGCTTCCTTGAGTTGTTCTTCATATTGGCTTAATTGAGAGTTGATCTTGAATAGAGCTCTGCGGAGACTTCGAAGTTCTTTGGCCAATGGAGTCTTGCCTCGAAGGGAAATACCAATAGCTTTGGCTTCATCTTTGAGATATGCAATTCGACTTTCGAGATCGGGCTTCGAATAATGGGAAATGGTGCTTTCTTCATCAGAGCTGCCACAACCATAAACATACTTCTCTTTGAATTCTAGGACTTCATCAAGGAGTGCATTGGGGGTTTCTTTGAGACTTTCATAGAGATCTAATAAATAATTCAGATGATGGACACTTTCTTGATGATGAGAATACCATCTCATGTGGGAAGCCAAAGTTCGAAGGGTAAAATCCATTTGAGTTCGAACAAGCGTTGAAATATTCCATTCATGACATAAGATGTGACAGCTCCATTCGAAGTTGATTCGAGCCCTCGAATTTTGCAGAATAGAGAATGGAAGATGAGAAAAGGCAACTAATAGCCTTTGAGCTTGAATAATCAAGCACGGGGAGGGTGATGTAATGGATGGAGTGTGCTCGAATGTAGGACCATGTCTACACAATTGGTCTAACTTTAAAAAAGGATCACTAATGTCTTCAGTAGGATCTATTACTTGAACTTTGGTGTCAGGAAAGCCTAGTACAGAATGATCAAAGAGAAGTACCCTTTCTTCATGATCTTTTTCGAAAAGTTTGCATTTCGAAAGGAAAGCTGAGGAGTAATGTTCATTGGAAAAATTTTCATGAGATGCCCTTACATATGTGTGGATAGGAGGTCTGCCTTGAGGAATTAAGACATTACCTCTTTGGAGTCTTTCACCATGAGGACTGGTTGAAGAGATCAGCCAGGCATTCAACAGATTTTGCTCTCGAGAGAGACGATTCGAAAATGGATAGTATGGTTTTATTGTCCTACTTCGAATAACACCTTCGACCTCAAGATACTTGAAGTTTGGATGAATAACTGAAGGCATTGTGAATGGGGTTTCGAGCTTCATTCCCTTGTAATATCCTACTCCTTCACCATGGGAAATATGTTGTTCCCAAGCGGGAGGGAACGTTTGGTTATTGTAAATCAATTTAGAGGAGCTCGAGGATGAATGCTGTCCTGATGAAGGAGTACTTGGTCTGTTTAACATCTCATGCCATTTTCCCCATTTCGAGTAGGTGAAAGGTTCGGTAGGAACCTCAAGGGGATCCCAATTGGTTCGAGGAGGAATTTCAGGGTGTTTGGTTGATAGCATTACTTCTTCGGGAAGATCAACAGGAAAGCTATTGCTAACATCGAATGAAGATTGAGAAGAAGACATGACCAAGAGAGTGAATTCAAAGTAACAGGGGCTCAAGGGTCAAGCAAATGCGATGGTTTAGAATGAATTGAAGAGATGGTCATGCAATTTAAGAACATTCAAAGATTGCATAAGATTTTAACTGCCCAGCATGATCTAACCACGATCACCATTATCTTTTTAAACCAAAAGGAAAATGGCGCGGGGGGTAATGTTTGTGATGAAAATATCTAGCCAATGCAGGTTTGACACGCAAGATGTGATGTGGCAGGATAATTGGTGGATACTGATGGACATTGGAACCGTTATAAGCAGTTGAGGCTGATTCATTTCGTTCAAATATTTAACTGATGGAAGACACGTGTTGAACAACATGGAGTAACTAAAGGACAGTTGTCAACTCGAGAAAATGCCACGTATAAGAGCAGTTATCAGTTTAAAAAGAGGAGGGAACATTCAAATCAAGTTGCTGAGGCCTCGATGTCTATAAATAGAAGAATTGTATATTCGAAAGGGATCCTTCGATCAAACATCAACATATATCTCTCAATACATCTACTGTATTGTTATCTAGATACTTAGATTTAGGAGTAGAACACCTTCGAAGTCATCTTCAAAGTTAGATTGTAGTTACTTTAATTTAATAAAAGTAGTTCGTTACTTTTAGTCATTTTACTGTTCTTATTTAGGAGTAGATATTAATTTAGTCAGTTCGAAGTTCTTCAGTTAGTTACATCTTCACACAATTAAAGTCCTGTTCAAGGCATCGAACGTTACCACAATTCCCTGGTGAGGCGCAGTTTGGATTATCACATTTACACATTGGCAATTTGCTTGCCTGGCACGCTCGCACACACTATATAATTTTCCAACCAAACAATATCGAAAGAGTTTTATCCCAAGGATATAGCTTACCTCTCTTAAATCCTTCATATCGAATGTACTAGTTACAATGGAAGAGCATATGCTATGTCAAATGTCAAAATTGCAGAGGGAACAATTGTAGGTGAAGTTGTTCAATATTGTTTCTCTGCAGTTATCGCATTGGCCATTTCCATCATCGTAAGGTGGATATGCAAGGAGAGTAAGAGGATGATTGGTATGAAGTGGGTGGTGTCGAATTTGCTTGGGTAATTCCGCACAACATTTGTGTAGATAAAAATCACATCCAAGGCTACAATTGTAGGAAAGACCTAAGATTATATATGAACACCCATTAGAGCAGCTAACTTTTTTTTGGGTAATCGGGGGTGTCCGGGCCAGCTTGCGCGCACCTCGACTAATCCCCCGAGGCCTGGAGGCGCCGGGTGAATACTCCAGTGGCCACGCCCCCCATGACTCGAACACTAAACCTCTTGGGTAGTACACCCAAGAAGCTTACCACTCGGCCACAAGGAACTTGGTTAGCAGCTAACTTTTTCACCAATATACTTGGGCTCTTCATTCAGAATCAAAGTGTGCTCATGGCTAAAATGCTCAAGCTCCATCTCTCTCTCTCTCTCTCTCTCTCTCTCTCTCTCTCTCTCTCTTGTTAGAAAGTGGTTGATAAATTATTTGTGTTATAGTAGGTTATCTTCTAGTATCTGGCTATCATTTGATCTTTGAAATTTGAAAAATGCTAGACCCACACAGTGAACCACACTTTTTTCACACACATCTTTAAATGCTTGTACCTTGTGCTGTATAAGTGAGGCACAAAAAAGTATAAAATATTCAAGCAGCACAAGGTATAAACATTTAAAGAAGTGTGTGGAAAAAGTGTGGTTTATTGTGTGGGTGTAGCATGACTCTTGAAATTTTCACCTCCACATGACTCTCCCAGAGAGCGAGTTAGAGCTTTCAACAACCAAAATTAATAGTAAGAGGTTGCAACAACCACAATAAATACGAAAAGACTCATTTTCTGTCGATATATGTATGGGAGCTTCTATGATATAATTTAGTGGTTTAAAATGTATCAACCATCTCAATTTTGTACCAAAATATTGTAATCAAATCTAAATTACTGTGGTTCGTAAAAGCAAGTAGTTTTCAAAGTATATCCTAAATCGATAGGATGTATCTTTCAATGTTCCTATATGTTTGTGTATACCCTATGCCTTTTAATTTTAATCAACCCCTTTTTGTAACTAACTAGTTACCTGTGCCTCGCTTGCTCCAAAAAGGAGGGCAATCATAAAAATGTAAAAAGGTATGATATTTTTCTAAATTTCATAGTTTCTTGCTTACACTGGGGCCCCCAAGTTAAAAGGGAGTAATTAGCAAAAAAAAAAGAAAAAAAAAAGAGAGAGAGGATATCAAATAAAGTGCCTTGCTGCATTTGGGTTGTGAATTTGTAATGCATCGTGAGAGCAGAGAAGGGAGTGATATGATATCAGGCAGATTAATATATGGGAACTGGAAAATAGACCAAGTAGTTAGTGTTAGTGAGCTGTTAACAGCAGTTAACTGAGTTGCAGATTGATAGCTAAATCTCTGTCATGACGTATTTAATTGTTTGGATCAATTGTATAAACTGTTGGCACTTGTAATTTGAAATTTAGAAAAGTCTAGAAAAATCTATTTTTATGTAATTATTTTAGGCGTTACGTTGGGCGTTAAAAGGATTATTAGCATTTCATGTCTAGTTTATACAAAATAACCAAAACATTCATTGTTCTATATGTTTCCCAAGTTAAAGTAATTAAAAAAAAATAAAAAAAAATTTGGAAGAAGTGCGCAAGCCCTGGAGCTCGAGCTCTGTACGCCATTTGGTGTACATCTCCAAGGCAATATTTTTGTGATCAATATTGACTACAAAGTGTAAGAGTATCATAGCAACCTAAACTCTAAAATGGTATCCAAGCAGGGGAAATTAGAAGTGGGGACTTGCTTCAAAGGAAATCTAGAAATTGCACTTGGGACTGACCGACTTTATGAGAGTGCCCTCAAGGTAATTTGTATATATTTTGTAGATGATATTAGCTTATAGTAATGATAGGCACACAACGAAATGCACAACGAATTGTACAAACGTGCAGTACAGTGTTGGACTTTGTGCTGAAAAACTTGCACACACCTTTTTGTATGTACAAGCTTTTCAGCACAAAATCCAACACTGTACTGCACGTTTGTGCAATTCGTTGTGGATTTCGCTGTACATCTATCATTATTGATAAAAATTAGCACAAACACTCAAAGAAATTCTCATACACAGCCAATTATGACTCTTGTATCAAACTTACCACACTTTGGACCTGGAGAGATAGAGAGAGGGAGAGTTGGCTTAAAAAAGGTTGCTAATAAATATCATAAGGTGGGGACATTTTTAAAGGTATGTAGACCTCGTCTCCTCTGACATGTGAAGATTGTAATCCACGCGAGGACCCCGACCACCGCAAGAGGCAATGAAGTCCAGCACAGAAGAAACCAGCACTCCAACACCCACGGAAGCAGTAGTGTCCACCACCAACTTGGGGACATCGCTGGTGTCGTAATCTGTACACCCACCATAACCCTCAATTAACCTCTTAAGTTCCTGCCACGTGGACGGCTTGTGCCAGCTGGCTCCATCGGCCGAACCCCTGCGCTCGAGCCGCCGGCGCCACTCACCTTCATCGTTGGCCTTACACTCCACAATGACAACGCGGGCCCCACTAGAAGCCGCAAGCTGGATCAACCGGTCGAGGTGGGCCCGCCGGGAGAGTGGGGAGTCAAGAACGACGAAGGGGAGTCCCAAGCGGAGCTGAGTTGAGGCGATATGGGCGGTGACCTCGTAGGATAGTTGGTTCAGGAGGTTACATGCTGTGGTAGCGTCCGGTGAGGAGGAGGATAGCTGTTGGATGGTGTGTTCAAGTGTTGAAGTGCAGTCACGTACGTCGTCTTTATCCACGAGAGGGCATCTGAGGGCCGTTGCTAAATAATGGGCGATTGTGCTCTTGCCTGTTCCCGGATGCCCTTTCATAGCTATCATAATTGGGACCTCCATTTCCATGCCTTTTCTTTTTTCTTCTGTACAGATTTATATAGCTCGCTATTTGCTATTATTAAGGATCGAATTGGATAAGTCTCTGTGTTTACAGTCTTCTTTTCACGACCACACATGTGACAAAACATGGAAGATTTCTACAATTTGATTTAGATTAGTGGACGGACTATATAGAAATGGATTTTTAATTTTTCCATATTTTGTGCATATAAGAACTTGAATTGAATTAATAAATGACACATGACTGGATTTGCCTTTAATTTGGCCTCGTCTAAGGATTTTTTTTTTTTTTAATTAATTCTCTTATAACTGGCCTTTTCAAAAATTGATGCGTTTTGCGTAAAATAATGGAATACCAAAGACTTATCCAATGTAACGGGTCTTTTATTATACATTTTACCGATTTAGGATGTATCATAAATTCTAATTTGGTGTTAAAATATTGTAACCTGAGTCCAAAATGTTAGAACTTTGAAATCAATTTAGTTTTCAAATCAAAATGGCTTTCAAAGTTACACATTTATAGTTCTACTTACAATACTTTGACACCTTAGTGCAACATTTTGGAATCCAAAGCACTAGAATATATGATACATCTTCAACCCACTAGCCTGTATCATAGAATTTCCCTATATAATACGGAGTATCATATACATGGTTAAAATTAAAGAATTATTGTGGAAGTTATCCAAGAGTCGTTACACGGCGAGGCAGGGCTTATCCAATATAGAAGTTGATAGTTTTTAATTTTTTTAATTTTTTAATACTTACCTGGATTATGACTGGACACACACTACATATCTTAATCCAAAGTCCCACAATGAACCATAATAAAGCACAATAAGAGTTACTCATACCGACTAAAAGAACAAACAGGAGGCAAGCAAAGACTCCCTGGCTCCCCTTAAGGGAAGTTGAACCCTCAATCTCCCCATTGGGAAGAAAGTCGTCACACCATTTGAGCAATTTTAGGGGTTAAATATATTGGAATAGCTAGAATTATCCAATTGTAACGAGTTGTATACAAAATTATGAGACAAAGAATGCTAATACTAATAGCCAGTTTGGGTTAACCGGAATATTTAGTGTTGAAATATTAAGTGCTAACACTTTAAGTGTTGAAATACTGTTTGGATTCGTTCAAATATTAAGTTTTGATATTTTAAGTGCTGAAACATTAAGCTACTTTCTTAACAAAATATTTCTATTTACAAAGCAATCACTTAATTTTTAAGCTAATCTAAACGGGACCTAAATGTGCTTTCTTTATCCAAACCTATGCTAAATTCCCATTGTAGTGCTTCTATTGCCACATCATCTTTGACTAAATTGAGTTGAAAACTACAAAATGAATGTATGGTATTGGATAAAATGAAGAGTAATTCTATGCTTTCCAAATTTTAATTTTAAAATTTAATTTCAAATGATGTGATAGTGGGTCCCTTATATTTTGATTGGATGATATTTAAATGGTGGTTCCATCTTTGTTGCTAGCATATAATAAAAATCCAAAGGGCCCACTGTCGCATCATAAAATTTGGGATTGATTTTCAGGATTAGGATTTAAGAAACCTGGCAACAAGGTCGCATTAAAAGATTGTAGTTCAAGTGTAAGCTATCGACTCAAGTAGTGATGATGCCAAAAATTGATATGAGAGCAAGAACAAGAAGATGGAGACAAAAGGATTTGTTTGTGGTTCGACCCCGTTAACTAGGAGACCTACATCCATGCGGTGTGCCGGAGCACTTGCATTATAAGGTAAACGTCACCGGGGGTCTGTGGTGAACCAACATGCTTGGATCTACAAATGACCGGCCGGGGAGAATGTGTATTCTGTAAGCAAGTATTAACTCTATGGAGTAAGAATGCGATCCCCTTTTGAGGGATGAGGGGTCCCTTTTATAGGCCCAAGAGACCACTCGTACAAGGCAAGTTAATAGATTAGGGAGTCCAATCTAATTGCAATTAA
The DNA here is from genome assembly GCA_033977485.1 of Hydrangea macrophylla. Lineage (NCBI taxonomy): Eukaryota > Viridiplantae > Streptophyta > Magnoliopsida > Cornales > Hydrangeaceae > Hydrangea > Hydrangea macrophylla. The sequence continues at coordinate 58,465,801 of CM066999.1, forward strand.
TTGATACCAATTATGGGAGTTTTCTAAGTAGATTAGGAAACAACTTGTACTTTCCATTAACCTTCTAGCTGAGATAAGAAACTGTCTGGAAGCCTGTGAGGCGAATGATGTGACGTGCCCAGGCTGCGCTTCACCAACGCCATATGCCCGAGTTGCGGGCCCAGATCAGGCGGTCCTAGCAGGACAAACTTGGATGGTTACATGGCAAGCGCCCCCTCCGGATGACTTGGCCTCTCCTCGCTGAGGTGGCGTAGATTGACTTTGGACTGATATTTTTGTACTTATCAGTTGCCCCCCATTTTCAAAGCTGATGTGATGCTCTATCAGATAAGGATTGAAAATTTGTGTCACTAGAAAGACTGCGCGAAACCACGCCCGGGTCTTTGCTTGAGGTCGGACCCACCACCTTGGTCGGTAGGCGGACGAAGCGAACGGTAGCCTCGAGAGCCTAGGGTCGGTAGTTGCCACGTGCTAAGGAGTGATTGGTCTGGTCAAAGTCCAACGAGATTGGTGTAAGTGCAACCGAACAATTGCATCGTAATAGGACCGTCACGTTGGGCATTTAATGCGCTCGCCTTTTGAGGCATTGCTTCACTTGCCCGAGGTGATAGATGTCGGACGGTTTAGGCGGTAAGACTTCCTGGCCATTGGATTTGATCTGATCTGGACCGTTCACGCTTCCTATATAAGGGACACTTGCTCATTTCTTCTATTCCTGCTGTCTAGAGATAGAGATGACCGAGCGGTTTATGAGCAAAAAAGTACCTGGTCAAGCTTCCTAGCTCTTTTCTGCACTTAATTCTTGTAAGTTTTCACCTCTCCAGCCTTATAATTGTTTACATTTTCTCTCCTTCTCTTCTTCTTAATCCGAGTAAGGCTGGAGAATAGGAACCCATTAGGGCTTGCTCGGGAGTAGGACTTTTTCTTCCTTAGGTTTTGCTTTTTCATTAGATCAGGAGGTACAATAGGACTTTTCAACCGATCGGGTTGCCCTGGGGGAGTTCTGACCGAATACCATCTTATTTTGAAGACCTTGTATACCTTGCCCTTTAGGCTCGTAACCTTACTTCTCTATACCTCAGACTTGGAGTCCCTGACCCTTATTTAGGTCGCTAGTTATTTACTTGCCCAGTCACAGAAGCCCTAGAGATGTGTCATTCTGGTTTTGATTCGTCTTTCCGATCGGAGGACAAACAGTCGTGGTCTGGAACCCCGGACCTGAGTTTAGACCCTCATTCGGCGACCTTATCTGATAATCATAGTGAGGGTAGGATTCCCATCCTAGTGTCGGATGACGAGGCAGATCAGGAGACCCCAATGGCCTCCGTTTCCCGGGGTTCAGGCGATGAGGTACCCTTTCCGGATGGTCCTGACCCCGGGGTGGCATTCGCTTGCGAATTTATCCCTTTCATCTTACGTACCCAAGACCTTAGTCGGATTAGGGAGAGGTGCGCCATTCCCTACCACTGTTCCTTTGCCGTACATGCAGCCGGTGTTCACCTCCACCAGCCGGGTCTCGTTACCTTCTACGAGGATGCCCTCGTGGCTGGCTTCCGTATCGCTCTCCATTCGGTCACTCGGGATATTCTGATCTACTTGGGTATCGCACCTTGGCAATTAGCCCCAAACGGTTGGAGGTTCCTAATGGGGTCCATTTCTCTTTGGCCCCAAGTTTTCGGGTATGAGCTCACCCTTCAAGAGTTTTTGTGGACCCATCGGCCGTTTCCAGTACATGGGGAGGTTGGGCTCTTCTCTCTTGGGGCCCGGCTGGGGAGAAAGATCATCATTAACTGCTGTGCAACAACAAGGGGTGGAAGAATAAGTTCTTCCAAGTGTCCACCCTCGGGCTCTGTGAGGAGGTCCCAAGAATCCAACGGAGAACTTCCTAGGCGGGGGAGCTGAGGAGTAACCCCGCCCTGCATCTCTTTTTTGCTTTTCTTTGCCTTTACTTTGATTATGGGACTAACTATTTTGTTCTTTGTTTTGCAATGGGGTCAGTTGACCCACCGAGTATCCTCGAGGAGTGCCAGAACCGGATCCGGCACTTGGTGAGCCTACCAACCAACGTTTGGAACGTGCTGACCAAGTGGGGAGATCGGAAGGTAACTTATGATCCAGATCAGCCCGCTGAAGGCCCCATATTTCCTCCAATCATCCTTGGTAAGCTTTCGGGCGAACTCTTTAGCCTTGGTTATTTATCTGTTGCTTTCCAGGTCATAGATCTCCCGCCCTTCTTTTTGCCCTTTTTGTAGAGATGAGTCCTAGGAGAGATCCAGAGGTGTTAAGGGCCAGGCAGGCCGCCGCTGTCGCTGGGTTGGTGGCAAGGGGGAAAAAACCAATCGCGGAGGCCATGGATAGCGATCGTTCGCTCAGGCGGATAAGGCATGGGACGATGGCTTACCTAGAACCCAGGGAAACATTGGTCCCCCGCGTGGTGGTGGTTGAGGACATCGCTCCCGAGGCAGATCCACTGTCCGAGACGCCGTTGGGAGTGTCGGCGGAGATCTGGGAGAGGTGTCAGGTCGGACCTTCTCCCAAGCCAGGTGGAGATATGTGCCAACATGTCTCCCCAGACTTTCCAAGGGAGGCTGTACAACCTCTCCCATTTCGAAGTGATTTGACTGCCTTGTTTTTTTATTTTATTTTATATTTTTTTGCTTACTTCATCTACCGACCAATTTTTTACTTACTTTTTGTAGGTCGACTGCATGGCCGCTGGAGCTGAGTCCTTCCAGCCCTCCCTGGCCGGGAAGGCCACTGCTGCTGAAGCTGCCCTGCCAAAGGAGCGGGTAGCCTTGGAGGCCAGGGACACTGTCCTGGCAGTAGAGAAGGACAAGGTCAAGGGCTTGGCTTTAGTCCTGGGTGCTGCACAAGCAGAGTTGGCAGCCGCCTTGGCGAATTTGGAGGCTGCTAGGGAGAACCTGGCGGTGATGGAGGCTCGGGAGAAAGCTCTGGCCGAGGCGGCGCTGGCAGGGTCTACTGAGGAGGCCTTCGATGACCGCTTCTTTCAGGGCTACGAGGACTTGAACAGAAGGCTGGCCCAGGACCATCCCGACTCAATGGCATCTACTATTACTTAATGAGAAGAATCAACCCTCAACTGAGAATCATCAGAAGCAGTACTTTTTGAAGGATCCGCAAAAATTTGTATGTGCTAAGAAGTGTCTTTATTAACAAAAAAAAGATTCTATTCCGTCTGATTGTCCGCAGTATTGTTCGGAAGATTCTATGTATATTGAAAAAATGATTGGATGGTGTTGCCCGTTGGCCTATAGACTTGATGTGGGGGAGCTTTTCCTCCTTGACCTTGTGCAGATTTCTTCCTAGAGGCATTACAGTTAGGGGCTAGCGGCTACTGGTTTGACTTCTCTTTGTTGGCTGCATCAATTGCACTGGAGTTTTTCGAACGAAGTTTGCAGGTCAGTTGCGAAACCCATAAGAGTACACCTAGCTTCTTAGAATTAGAAGAAAAAGGTCCTCCCAAAATACCATGCAAGATAGTTGAATAAGGTGAGTGAAATGAGTGAAACATTGAAAATGGAGAAAAAAGCCCTTGTCCTTGGTTCGAAGGCAATGACTCAAATCCGGTCACCCAAGAAATGGAATTTCTCTCAATTATTCTATTCCTGGACTATAGGTAGTCGGTGAAATTTTTTTGAAATATTTGATATTTTGATACAATGATAGAAAAAGAGTTCTTTCGTCTCAAAATGAATACTATTTATTACTTGAAGTGGTAGTGGTTCTTTCAGGCATTCATAGAAAGGAGATACTTGCTTTGAATTTGATCAATTGAGATATCTGGAAATAATCTTTTTTTTTTTAATTATTATTTCTTCATTCAAAATTTGCACCGATCTACGAGAGGAGCTGATGGATGAGTATGCATCCCCTTTCAATTCATGAAATATGATCTAGGACACGATGGGAGTTTGCATGCCTCGGTAGGGCCAACCTGTGGTGGATCCCGAGAGACAAAGTCAAAGTGCTTGATCCTTTGCCCCATACTTTGAGATGCTCCTCCCCGCTGATCAAGCAGTGCTCGTGATTGGCTTAGCTTTAAGCCGCTATCGTTCGGTTCGGATAAGTAAAGCTTCCGAACGATTTATCCTATCTTTTTTTTTTTTTCGTTAGTGGTTACAAAGGGATAGACTTTGACTACTAGAATGTGGGGCCCTCCGCTTTCGAAGGTGCTGCTGTTGGGGCCGGGCCAGTCGAGGACTCTGCTCTAGGCGGGGATGCTGCACCGAGTGGTGATGCTTCCCCAGGAGGGGAGGCCGGAGAGACCGAGGATGTGGTCGTCGTGGACGACCCCTAGCTCCTGTATTTGCATAAATTACTGTGGTTTTTTTTTGGGAGTCTACTACAACTGCCCCCCCAGGTTTTGTATATATTTTTTACTATTAATGAAAAGGTCCTTTGAGGCCACCCTATTGCATCAACCGTTTATTGTTATATTTTTTTTGTAATTGCCTGTTTGTAATTTCCTGTGCCCGATCAGTTGTAAACCTTGCGGAAACCCCGCCTTAGCAAAAGTCTAGGATTGTGACCGGTAAAGAACACTTGGTCATCTGGGGACCTATACTCTGAAGGTCCCATCCAGTAGAGTAGGGTTTTGGCCCTGTTATTGCCCGGGACAGTTTCTTTAGGCACTATAGGTACTTAGGAATGTTTCAGAATTCCTAGCCCTGTTAGTGCTAAGTGTGTTTTCCTATCTTAGTCCAGTATCCCCCTGCCCCCCAAGCTTTTGCTAAGCTAGGCGTTGGTAGAGGGAGTGATCGTAGGGAACCGACCTAGAACGTTGGTTATTGTTGGGTCTTTTATGGTTGCTATAGTTAGCCACCTAGGGGGAATTGTCCCCATCGTCGGTTATGGACCTAAGCGTAGCCAGTGCCTTGGGTGTCACCTCGAGGTCTTATGAGCCTCGGCTTTGAGTCCGAGGTCTTTTGTGCCTCGAGAGTGGTCCTGAGGTCTTTTTGCTTAATGGAACGCAGGATGAAGAGTCGTTTTTCAAAAGAAAAAGTTTTATTCGATAAGTAAATAGAACTGCTCAAAAAAATCTACAGAAAAGCAAAAATCCTTATTTCCTAACCTATGCTTAGTCCGTTCTTATCCATGCGTCATTGATAGTACTTGCGAAGGTGCTGCACGTTCCAAGGGTGTGATAGGTCTTGCCCATCTAGAGCCTGTAACCAATAAGTTCCCGGGCAGTTGACTCGGGTGACCCGGTAAGGTCCTTCCCAGTTTGGACCCAACTTCTCGTGACTCGGGATCTTGGTAGACTGGTTTACTGCCTTATGGACCAGGTCCCCCACCTGGAAGCTGCGGTGCTTGACTTTGCTGTTGAAATACTGAGAGACCCGCAGCTTATAGGCCACCAATTTCAAATATGCCCGATCCATTTTCTCCTCTATCAGATCGAGCTCCCCCCTGAGGGCTTCCTCATTGCTTTGCTTGCTGAAATTCGCTAACCAGTACGTTGTTAATCCGAGCTCCGTGGGGATCACTGCCTCGAAGCCATAGGTGAGAAAGAATAGGGTCTCCCCCGTGGCTTCCCGGGGAGTAATATGATATGCCCACATGAGGGTTGGAAGTTCTTCCGCCCAGAGTCCCTTGGCATTTTTAAGTCTGGTTTTAGTGGACTGCAGGATTGTTCGTTTTGTTACTTCGGCCTGTCCGTTGGATTGCGGGTGCTTAGGGGAGGAGTAGTGATTGGATATCCCATAACCCATGCAAAAATGCTTGAATACCCATTGTCGCTGACTAGGACCCGAGGGTGCCGAACCTGTTGAGAATGTTTCTCTCGACGAAGCTTTCCATCTCTTCCCAGTTATTGTTGCCAAGGGCTCGGCTTCTGCCCAATTAGTGAAATAGTCCACAATGATAACGGTGATCTTGACTTGACCGTTTTGCCATTGGGAGGGGACCGACGATATCAATCCCTCACTATGCAAATGGCCAGGGGCTAAGGATTGGTGTTTGGAACTGCACCGGGCGGATAATCATGTTGGCCTACCTCTGACACTTGTCACACCTTTTGACGTACTCCCGAGAGTCTCAAGCCATCGTCGACCAATAATACCCTTGTAACAGAGCTTTGTGAGAAAGCGCCCGACCTCATACGTGGCTTTCACACAGTCCCTCATGGATTTCATATAATATTCCATGAACTTGGGCGGGGTGAACGCATCAGAGATAGGGGATAGAGAACCCCCTTTTATAGAGTACGCCATTGATGAGATGATATATGGCCGCCTAGTATTTTACCCATCGGGCCTCATATTTTCTGTCTGGTAAGCCTCCAGTTGTGAGGAACGTTATAATCGGGTCCATCCAACTGGACCCTAAAGCGACTGGTTCGACCTCCATGCCTTCTGAGTCAGCCACACTAGGCTCGGGTAAGTATTCTATTCTTATCTTGGGTAGGTCTAACTCAGAGGATGAAGCAAGGTGGGCTAACCGATCGGTCCTCATATTCTCTTTCCACAGGATCTGTCACGCCCCGCAGTAGCAAAAATAGAGAAAATAAATTCCTTTTTGGACCCGTAGGCCATGACAGTTGAAAGTCACCATATTGTCCATAACCAAAGTCAAACCATCAAAGAAATGATGTAAACCACGCATTGGAAAGTTCTAAGGTTGATATATATAATCAGAGTTCAATACTAACTATTACGAAACCAAAGTGTTTGCAGAAAATATAAATAAAACATTACAGCAACATATGCCGATTACAAACTTAACTATTACAACAGTCTCTAAAAACATAAGCATAAACTATCAACAGCAAGGTCCAAGTCTTTAGCTTGCGTAGTAGTCATCTCTAGCATCGCCTCCATCATCGTATGCTCCCTCCTTGTAGCCCCTATCCATGTATGCATCTCCTGAATACTCATAACCCTGGCCAGCTGGACGTCGAATATCCAGCGGCATAAACGCCGTCAGCTACGAAAGCCGAGTGAATGCAAATACTACCAGAGTATCTATAGATATGTAGTATATAATGACATCAATAAAAGGATCATCTCATCGTTCGTATGCATGTATGCACCAACTCAATATCTAACAATAGATATCGTCCCAATCTCCCGATACATAACATAGACTCTTGGGTCCACATTAATCAGACACGTAGTCCCATACCTACGGTCTGTTCACTCTTGACATGCAGTCCCATATAATCTAGCCAAATGCCCCGATATACTTTAGCCAACACACCCCATATGTTACTCTGGCCAACTCGCCCATTTTGTTACACTGGCCAACTCGCCCATGATGTTACACTGGCCAACTCGCCCATTTTGTTACACTGGCCAACTCGCCCATGATGTTACACTGGCCAACTCGCCCATTTTGTTACACTGGCCAACTCGCCCATGATGTTACACTGGCCAACTCGCTCATTTTGTTACACTGGCCAACTCGCCCATGATGTTACACTGGCCAACTCGCCCATGATGTCACACTGGCCAACTCGCCCATTTTGTTACACTGGCCAACTCGCCCATGATGTTACACTGGCCAACTCGCCCATTTTGTTACACTGGCCAACTCGCCCATGATGTCACACTGGCCAACTCGCCCATTTTGTTACACTGGCCAACTCGCCCATGATGTTACACTGGCCAACTCGCCCATGATGTTACACTGGCCAACTCGCCCATTTTGTTACACTGGCCAACTCGCCCATGATGTTACACTGGCCAACTCGCCCATGATGTTACAGAACATTACGGCCCTATATCATACGATCTTCGTGACCGCATTTGTACGTACCAATCATAAATAGTATCGACCATTGTGGTTGATAGACTCACTACTATGCATGTCGGCTTTTCAATCTCGTTATTATCTCAACATTAACCAAAGGGTTCCACGTTTCAATGCATTAAGTCCATTATTCCACGTATGTATTATTCCCATGCAGTTCTCTAACATCAATATATGATAATAAACAGGTTAACAGTTCATTAGATATAAAACAACTAAACAATTAACATTCAATTAAGTTCGATCGATTGAACTAAGTTCGATCGATTGAAAGCAGTAATATTCCATAATTGAACTGGACCTTTCCCGTACGTTCGGGGTCCGTTCTTTCTTTCACGCCAAAACATATATAAACATACATATCTACGCTACTAGGTGAGTATAGGCACTCACCGGTAAAGACGGTGACGCCGACGAGTTCGGGGTGGTCGTGGGTGGTCTCGGGGTATCTCTCTCTCTTCTTCTTCTTCTTCTCCGTTCTCTCCTTCTGCTCCTCGTAGGGTCGGGGTTGCGGTGTGATTTGGGATTTCTTCCTTTCCTTTCTTTTCTTTTCTTTCTCCTTCACTCTCTCGGCTAACTCTCTATTATTATTTTTTTCCCTTCCTTTCTACAACTAATGGGAGGGGTTTTTATAGGGAAAAGGGGAAGGCCACCAATATGTATATATATATATATATATATTATACACAACACCTCACAAGACACCTCATAGGACACCTCACAAAACACTCAAGCACATGACACCTCACAGGACACCTCACAAAACACTCAAGCACATGACACCTCATAGGACACCTCACAGGACACCTCACAAAACACTCAAGCACATGACACCTCATAGGAGTTGTTTGGGGGTTTGGCTTTGGATATAAGCATGGTTTCGGGAAACACATGTATAATTACGGGTTCCGAAATAATATTAACTACAGTGGAAATCTAGTTAGGTAAATATTATCTTTCATTATAATTTTTATTCTTGTAATAGTATTAAATAATATAATTAAAAAGTCGTATATTTACAGAAAATGTCGTAAAAATACAAAAACGGATATTTTCTCAAAATGACTAAAATCGAGATATCTTCTAAATAGAGAATAAAAACTCTTAACTTTCAATACGAATAGCAAATCATTTAACCATACGCAACTTTTTCCAAAAATTATATTTTCAGTTCATGACTTACAAAATTGTGAAAAAGACCAAAATACCCCTGTGACCAATTTTCGCTAAAATTGCACACGAAGTGTAAATCGTCAATTTAAACATGAAAATACGAGTTACTACAGGATCTGTGTGATGGAGAACCCCGTAACCTTATTCGAGACTGTTCGGACAAGGCTAAGTAGGTTGGTAATGTTGTCTTCCCGAGCTTCATACTCCCGATTGACTTGATTGACCACAAGTTGGGAGTCACTGTTCCCCTGGATTTGTTGTGCGCCCATTGAGTCGGCTAACTGAAGCCTAACCAATAATGCTTCATACTTGGGTTATTAGAAGTCTGGAACCCGAACCCTAGCACATACTCTAGCTAGATTCCGTCGGGTGTGGTCAAGATGAACCCTGCCCCACTGCCCTATTTATTGGACCCGTCTACATAAAGTACCCAGGTCGGGGTATCAGGCTATAGATCGGGAAGTTGAACAGGCGGGTCGAGCTCTTCAACTGCGTCTTCTGGATATGTGAACTCCACCAGAAAGTCAGCCACTGTCTGCCCCTTAATTATTGTCCGGGATCCGTAGACTACTTCAAATCCTTCCAACTCAAATGCCCAATTAACGAACCTTCTGGACGTCTCAAGCATGCTCAAGATCCGACGGAGAGGCTGATCCATGAGGACGATAATTACATGGGCCTGAAAGTATGGGCAGAGTCTTCGGGCAGGTGACGAGGGTAAAGACCAGCTTCTCAATGCGGGAGTATCGGCTTTCAACACCTTGGAGCGCTTGGCTAATGTAATAAACTGGGAATTGTGTCTCGTTCTCCTCTCAGATTAGGGCCGAGCATACCGCTAAGGGTAACACTACCAAGTATAAGAACAACTCCTCCTCTAGTACGGGTGTTGAGAGTAGGAGAGGCGACATCAGGTACTTCTTGAGTTCCTGAAATGCCTCCTCGTACTCCTCTGACCACTGAAAGGCTTTGCGGAGGATTTTGAAAAATGGCAGTCATCGGTCGGTGGCTCGGGAAACAAACTTGTCCAATGCGGCTACCCATCTGGCCATGCTCTGAACTTCTTTGGTTGACCTGGGTGATCGCATTTTAATGATAGCTTGAATCTTCTCGGGGTTTGCCTCGATTCCTCACCGACTTTCCAAATAACCCAAAAACTTTCCGAATGAGACTTTAAAGGTGCACTTGGCCGGGTTCAACCTCATCCGGTACTTTCTTAAGATGCTAAAGGCTCCAGCCTAGTGCTTGAGATGGTCGGACTCGTCTCGTCTTTTGACCAAAAGATCGTCGACGTACACCCCCATCGATTTCCTGATTAAATCTCTGAACATGGAATTGACTAGGCGTTGATAAGCCACCCTGGCATTTTTGAGGCTGAAGGGAATCACCATGTAGCAATACATCCCCTGGTCAGTGATGAAGAAAGTCGTCTCTTCATCCCTGGGATACATGCTGGTCTAGTTGTACCCAAAGTAGGCGTCCATGAACGAAAGAAGTGAGTGGTTGGCCGTGGACTCCACAAGGAGGTCTATTCTAGACAGTGGATAGCAATCCTTGGGGCAGGCCTTCTTCAGGTCGGTTAAATCCACACACATTCTCCACTTCTCGTTGCTTTTCTTGACTAGGCCAACCAGTTGGGATACTGGACCTCTCAGATGGACTTCGCTTTCAGGAGATCGCTGCTTGTCTATCAGAGGCCATACCCCTTCTCTTCAGCTTAACCAGTCGGGAGCTCGGGTCGATGTTAAGCGGTACGACATGACCTGGGGATCAATCCCAAGCATGTCTTCATGGCACCATGCAAAGACATCCTGGCTCTTTCGCAGGAACTGGATCGACAACCCTCTGAGACCCTGCTCCAAGAGAGTGTCGATGCTGACGGACCGGTCGGGGAGTTGGGGTCCAATACCACTTGTTCTAGCTCTTCCTCTAGGCCTACTCCATCCCTCATGTCCTTCGGGTCCATCTCTTGAATATTCAAGGAGCTGATATAACATCTCCGAGCAGTTGCTTGGTCTCCACTCAGCTTTCCGAGCCCTTGGGGGTCGAGAACTTGACAATTAGACTGTATGTCGACACAATCACCTTGGCTTTGTTGAGTGTCGGCCTCCCTTGACTTTGGCAGACAGGGCTTCTACTACCATAAAGTTTACCATCACTGAGGCTTGCTGCAGGTAAGCTCCCACCAAGACTAACAGCTTGATCATCCCGAGTGGTTGTGTGTTTGAGCTATTGAACCCTACCAGGGGAGTGGCTACTGGTTGGAGCTGAACCCTTGATATCCCAAACTGATCGAAGGCTGAGACGAACAATATATCAGAGGACATGTCGTGTCCACTATGTCATGCCCAGGAACAACATAAATAGAGAAAAATAAATTTCCTTTATGGGTCCATAGGGAATGAATGGTGAATAACCACATTGTCATCTATACCAACCAACAAATACAATGATAGGGAGGATGCTATTCATAAAACATATCTTATTAACATAATCAAAGGCTACAATGGAAATATAAAAGGTTTGGAAGCAACATATGCCCAAGTACCAATTATAAAAGTATACTAAATCTATTACAACAGCTGGCTTAGAGTCTGAAGCCTATAACAATAATTAACAAGAGTATAACAGATATACAAACTAACTATTATAAAGCAGCACGCCTTCATCTTCAAGCCTTAAACTCCAAATTCGGCGGAACATCAGTCTCCATCCTCAAGACCTGCCAAGCTCTAGACATTTGAATGTCCAGGGCACAAACGCCATCAGCTTTGGATACAAAGCTGAGTGAGTACACTAAACAACACTCCTCACCATTATTGTTTAGCATATTAAAATGCAGTTAATCTCTTAACAATGATGTCACTCACGGACATAGCAGAGGTTTCACTAAACTATACATGAATCATCCAATGATATCAGGAAACATATTAAGAAATGACAAGGATAATGATCATGGTATAAATGTCTCATCACGTATTCACCAAAGCCATGCATGAACCCATGCAACCACCCATGCAACTACATTTACGTCGGGACACTGAATCCACGACTGAACATTAATCTCATCATATCTGTACTCATATTCAAACCTCTATCCATCTCTGTATCCATACATCAATACCATATTACAAATTTGTATTCATTCATCGATACCATAATCTCAAATCCGTATCCATACGTCCATACAATAATGCCAATCGGAATCACCCGACTAGGTAGTAGGTCCCACAATCCCTTGATAGGGTTACCGGTCGTCTACACGGTACCACCTATCTGTAAACAATAGAACGGCACCTCGAACGTCTTCAGCGATGTGTATACCCTCACTGGTCGTCTACATAGATGAGATTACATTAGAGCACTAGTCGAACATAATCGTCAACGGTACACTGGACGTCTTCAACAGTGCATACGCATCACTGGACGTCTTCAATAGCGAGAGGTGCACTAGGAACTCTAACTACCCCACGTCTACCCGGCTCGTCAGCCGTTGATCCCACAGATCCAAAGTACACATATCTCATATTCCACATAAATTACAATTCTGATTTGTCATCGCATACTTTTCAACTCTTCGTACAAATATCCCATTTCTCATCGTATTTTCTTATCTCTTCATACCAATATCCCATATATGCTGACCACATGTCGTGAAATGCATTACTCTAGATACAAAAATTATCACATGCTCTGTATTCATCATATCTATTCATTATTGATTATTAACATACAGTTGTGCTCCGTTCTAATATTTAGTTCAGCAATATCGTCATATAATAACTAAACAGTTCATCTCATATCAATAGTTAATACAGAATAATTCATCTTGTAATATTAATGATCACTGCATATAAGTCTAGTCCTGACATGTCACATATATATCTTATCCATATATTGTAATAACACATCGGGCACAACTATTGATAAGTTCGATATATCATAAACATAAAACAACATGCAAATTACATTCTGCTCATAACCAATCGATTCACCAAACATGGCAATTGATTGGAAACAGTGTCAATCGATTGGGTAAAATAGCAATCGATTAGTATAGCAATCGATTGAGATTTATGGCAATTAATTGGGAAATCATCCAATCGATTGGATCCAGTGGCAATCAATTGGACTCTATCTTCTTCCTCAAAACTGCTGGTTTTTTTTAAAAAATGTTGGGGATTCTTTCTCTCTTCCATGCACATTATTTAACACATATAAACATCCTAAAACAATCTCTTGAGTGAGTTAATGAAACTCACCTCTCTCCAGTGTTCCGGTGATGGCATCCCAAGCTCTGCGGCGGCGGCTATGGTGAGTTCTCTCTCCTCTCCTTCTTTTCTCTCTTTCTGTCTCTTCTCTCTGGCATCCTCTCCTCTTCCTTCTTCTTCTTCTTCTTCTTCTTCTTCTTCTTCTTCTCTTCTTCTTCTCCTCTCTCTAACCCGAAAATGTGTGTGTATATATAATATATATATATGTATATATATAAGAGTATATATATCTCTCACTCTCTCTCAAACACACACAGAGCAAACATGTATATGTATAAGGGAGAGGGTATATATAGGGAGGGGGAACAATCACAACCACACAAAACCAATAACGTGGCCAAGTGCAGCTACTCTCAATCGATTGGTACCAGGTGCCAATCAATTGGTATGTGCCACGTCACTGATTAAAGTCAGCAGTAAGGCAATCGATTGGTAAACTATCCAATCGATTGGAATAGCAATCGATTGGGAATAAGGTCAATCGATTGGACTCTCAAAAGTTGTAATCGATTGATGAATGATGCCAATCGATTGGGATGTAAACTTACCCAAAGGCTAGGAAAAGTACTAGGGATATATACCTAAAAATACGGGGTATTACATCATCCACCACTCATCAAAAGATTTCATCCTCAAAATCTGAAGCAGCGGTCCCTATTACTAAAAAGAAATCCATCTTGAAAGACAGACTCTAAAAATGCTCAAGTTCTCGTTTTACATAAACGATTACATCAGCGGCCAACGGGTTAAAGTTCTAGACACCTGATATAAAGATATCACGGATCTATGAATACTAGGGTGACCACTACCAATCCTCAGGATTAAAAGATGAAATTCGTATGTCGAACTTCAAAAAAGTTCTGGGTAACACAAGCTAATCATCTTACAAGTCTGAAACGGCTAGTCTCCAAACACATGAGGTTTCTCCCTCAAATCAATCTCTACAATATAAGGATTCTATCGATTAAATGTTCTAATCTCATCTAAGTCATAGCGAAGCATTGCCGTCTACTCCCGTCTCTGAAGATGCTTCATACTATGCTGACGATGTCTATACTGCTACATCAGTTGATTGTCTTCTATCTTTGAAAAGTAACAAGCAATCGGTGTCAAAAAGCAATCTTCCGTAGTACTCGTTGTAATTCTGGTATCATCTCTGTATCACTAGTATCCTCTCTTGTAGACTTAAAATCTTTTAGTTTTTCATTTCTTGTCAAGTCTGCGTCTTAAGGAAATTGAGGTTCTTCATCTGCAGCCTCGGTCCAACTTAACAACGGTTGGCGTAGTGTTTTGTGTAGGGAGGCTAATGATTTCAGATAGGGACGCAATTGATGTTATATCTATACTTGGATAACTACTGTCGATCAGTGTCAAACGAATTGTTCAGGTATCCACAAATTACGGTGTAGGCTAATCCTCTTATAATCAATCAAATAAATGCCAAACTTCTTGCATATCGGGATCATAAGGTAATATAAATGTAGGTGATGAGTGTTGTACCTTCTATCTATTGTCCTTTTTTAAGTCGAGATCCATTACTTGTTCAGTAGGTCTGCCCTCGTAATACTTGTTGCGACGGAACATTGTGTTGTATCTCTAGTTTTGGACAAAACTAACAGACATGACCAACTTTATCACAGTTAAAACATCGTATTCCTCGTCCATTAGATTTTCTTAACGCTCTGCATTCTTAGGAATGGTGTCCTGGCATTCCACAATTGTAGCAGATATCTCGTTCTCTGTGCTGTGTTAAACTTGCAGCTGGTTTTGATTCTTTCTTGTCGGTCTCAAATCTCTTGTAGTTCTGGCGGTTGCCCATATAACTTCTCTCTGTGTTTCCTTATTGAACTTGGTTAGCTGCCAACACAACCTGTATGTCCCTTATTCTTTGATCCGTTAGGAGAAACTGATCGTACTCTGGAAATGTTAGATCAGATCGCTGCCCTTCACTAATCTGAGTGTCGTCTTCTAGTTTCATTACCATTTGTACCAGAGCTTCAAAAGATTGATCTAAATGTCCTATAGTCATATGACAGATATGTGGAACTAGTCCCTGATGATATCTTTTGATCTTCCTTCTTGGGATATCCATCATATACGGTGCAAATCATGATAGTCTCTCAAATTAAGTTGTATATTCTGGTATTGTCATACTACCTTGGACTAATTGTATGAAATCCATTTTCGTTTTGTTCTTCTCAGATTCTGGGAAGTACTTCTCTAGAAATCGAGTCTTGAATGATTCCCAAGTTATTCTTCCAATAGCTTCTTCACCTATCGTAGCTTTCACTGCGTCCCACCAATCTGCTTACCAGACAACATACCCCTCTAGTTCTCCCTCCTCCTCAGGAAATTCCATGTGCTCAAAAGGATTGATTTGGAGGAGAGTAGGGTTATATAGGATGTACCCTTGGGTCAAGTCAACAACATCTTTTGCCCCTGGGCCTTGATAAGGAGCAAAATAGAATGCTATCTCATCGGCAGTCCAAGGGGGGTTAGGATATTCTGAATTAGCCCACAACCCACTTGAGTGGACATCATCATCTCTCATGTTGAACAGCCTACAGGAGATAGATAAAATAGAATAGCAGATTAGAATCGAGGTCACACTCAAAAATAGATAGACAAAAGAAATAAAACAAAGCAAAATGCAGTGAAGGAAAGAATACAATAACATGGTGAATACGCACATAAGCGTTTTAGGTCGAGGAATAATCAGGCTCATCCAATTGGATGTGCTCGACCTCTGGTTGGAAATCCTCTAAGAACGGTTTTAACCTTTGACCATTGACCTTGAAACTTTTGTCGTTCTTAGGGTTGAATAACTCGACACCCCATGTGGAAAGACATATTTGACTATAAAGGGTCCTGTCCACCTAGATCGGAGTTTTCCTGGGAAAAGGTGAAGGCGAGAATCATATAACAAAACTTTTTACCCCAGCTCAAATGATTTTTGAAAGATCGTCCTATCGTGGCGAGCCTTCAACCTTTCCTTATGTAACCTAGCATTGTCGTAGGCATCTCGACGTATTTTTTCCAGTTTAGTCAACTGGAGTTTTCGAAGATGACCTCCCTCTTTAATGTCGAAGTTCAATGAGCGGGTTGCCCAGTATGCTTTATGCTCAATTTTGATGGGTAGGTGACATGCTTTTCTATATACTAGCCTGAATGGGAACATTCCCAGATTTGTCTTGTAGGTAGTACGGTATGCCCAAAGAGCATCAGTCAATTTATATGCCCAGTCCTTTCTGTTGAAACTAATTATCTTTTTGAGAATGTGCTTGATTTCTCAGTTAGCCAACTCTGCTTACCCGTTCATTTGCGGGTGGTAGGCTAGAGCGATCTTGTGGTTGACCCCATATTTCTTGAGTAGTGATTCCAAAGGCCTATTGCAAAAGTGTTTGCCTTGGTCACTTATTAGTGCTTTTGGGATTTCGAAACGCGACAGAATGTGTTCCTTAAGAAAGGACATTACTGTTTTGTGATCATTGTGTCTTGTCGGTATCGCTTCTACCCATTTGGATACATATTCCACAGCTAGGAGTATATATTCACAATTGTTAGATTTCAAAAACGGGCCCATAAAGTCTATGCCCCAGTAATCGAATATTTCAATTGTGATAATGGGAGTTAAGGGCATGGAGTTTCTTTTTGAAATTGTACCAAGCTTTTGACAGTGTTGGCACGCTTTACAGAAAGTGTAAGCATCTTTAAACACGGTGGGCCAGTAGAAACCACTGTGTAGAACTTTTTGTGTGGTCTTTTACGAAGCAAAATGGCCTCCGCAAGCCTCAGAGTGGCAGGATGCTAAAATGACGATTCTATCCTCATTCGGGACGCAACGCCTGATGACTTGATCAGCGCAATACTTGAATAAGTAAGGGTCATCGAAAAAGAAATGACGTGCGAACGAGAGGAATCGTTTCTTGTTCTGATTTGACTAATGACTAGGGGTCTCTCCCATAACCAGATAGTTTACTATATCCGCATACCAAGGTAAACTAGAAATAGCCATCAATTGCTCATCTGGGAATTCATCCTTTATCGGTGTGGGTTCAATGTTATCAACAAAGGTTAACCGAGATAAATGGTCAGCGACCACATTCTCTAATCCTTTTTTGTCCTTGATTATGATATCGAATTCTTGGAGTATGAGTATCCAACAGAAAAGCCTTTGCTTCACATCCTTCTTAGATAACAGGTACTTTAGGGCTGAGTGGTCTGTAAAACAGACGATTGGGGACCCTATTAGATATGACTTGAACTTATCTAGAGTGAAGACTATTGCCAGTAGTTCTTTTTCGGTAGTCGTATAATTCATTTGAGCTTCGTTAAGTATTTAACTGGCATAGCAGATTACGTAAGGCTTATTATCCTTCCTCTGTCCTATGACTGCGCCAATGGCATAGTCGCTAGCATCGCACATTAAATCAAAAGGCAAACTCCAGTCGGGTTCCTGTATTATCGGTGCGGAGGTAAGGTGTTCTTTTAGTGCGTCAAAAGATGTTTGGCAGTTTTCCAACCATTTAAATGGCATGTCCTTAACCAACAGTTGATAGAGTGGTTGGGAGATTGCACTAATTTTTTTGATAAAGCGACGATAGAATCCCTCATGTCTCAGAAAAGATCGAATGTCTTTGACTGTACGAGGGACAGGTAGGTTTGAGATTATATCGATTTTTGCTTTATCGACTTGGATACCTTTATCAGAGATAATGTGGCCGAGGATAATTCCCTTGGTCACCATGAAGTGACACTTTTTCTAGTTTAGTACTAGGTGTTTGTCCTTGCATCGTGCTAACACACGTTCCAGATTATCCAAGCAATTTTCAAAGCTATGGCCGAACACTGAAAAGTCGTCCATAAAGACCTCAAGTATTTGTTCGACCATATTGCTAAAGATACTTAACATGCACCGCTGAAACGTAGCAGGTGCATTGCATAACCCAAAAGGCATACGTCTGTAGGCGAAAGTACCGAACGAATACGTGAAAGTTGTTTTCTCTTGATCTTCAGGAGCAATTTCTATCTGGTTATAACCGCTGTATCCGTCCAAAAAGCAATAGTACTTATGACCCGCCACTCGTTCTAGCATTTGATCCTGAATGGTAATGGAACGTGGTCCTTTCGGGTCACTGTATTCAATTTTCGATAATCAATACACATTCGCCATCCGGTGGGGACGCGTGTTGGTACTAATTCGCCATCTTTATTAGGAATAACCATTATGCCTGCCTTTTTGGGCACCACTTGGGTCGGACTGACCCAGGGGCTGTCAAAGATAGGATATATAATCCCAACATCGAGTAATTTTAATACTTCCTTTTTGACTACTTCTTGCATGTTGGGATTCAGACGCCTTTGCATTTGTCGCGAAGGTTTAGCGTCTTCTTCCACATATATTTTATGAGTGCACACGGATGAACTTATGCCTTTGAGATCGGCAATGGTCCATCCTAATGCTCCCTTATGTTGTTTTAGCATTTGTATTAATTTTCCCTCTTGTTCCAGACTGAGAGTGGATGAAATTATAACAGGATAAGTTTTTTTAGTCCCCAGGAAAGCATATTTGAGCTCTTCAGGAAGCTCCTTCAATTCCAAATCGAAAAATTGAAAATTGGAGGGCATAACTAATTTTGTTTTCAGAGGTAGGGGTTCATATGGTGTTACCCACATGCATTCAGCTCTATCCTCCTCTCGCGTATCCATCATGAGGCAAGTGTGATTTTAAGCAGAATCCAATAGAGTGGAATCTTTAGGTCGATAGATAGTGTCAAATTGTGACACAACTATCTCCAAAGGATCTTTATAATCAACGAAATCTACCTCATCTTCGATGACCGTTTCAACGTAGTTGACCTCCTCTTCGTCCTTGTATTCTTCAGGTCGGGAATTTGAGAAGATTTTGACATTCAAAGTCATATTCCCGAATACGATGGTCATAATACCACTTCTTATTTTTATTGTGGCATCTATGGTGTTGAGGAATGGACGTCTGAAAATCACCGGGATTTGTGAGCATGGATTGGACACAGGTTCGATGTCCAAAATTACAAAATCAACCGAGAAGACAAAGGAGTCTATTTGTACTAGAACATCCTCCTGTATTCCTCTAGGGTATTTGACAGACCTGTCTGCCAGTTGTAACGCAACTCGGGTAGGTTTGAGTTCACCCAACCCTAGTTGTTTATAAATTGAGTATGGCAGCAGGTTCACGCGTGCTCCGAGATCAAGGAGGGCGTTGTCTATTCTTTGATTTCCAATTTGGCACGAGACAGTTGGGGTATCGGGGTCTTTGAGTTTTGGAGGCAATTTGTTTTAGATGATTGCGCTTGCTTGGCAAGCCACATAAGCGTGTTTCTTCACGCTTTGCCTCCTCTTGACTGTGCATAAGTCTTTAAGGTACTTAGCATATGCCGGCACTTGTTTGATTGCATCAAGGAGTGGAAGATTGATTTTGACTTGTTTGAACAGTTCCAAGAACTCCTAATTCTTTGCCTCGTTTTTGGGGTTCCTAAGCCTTTGAGGATAGGGCGCGGGGAAAAGGGCATTTAGGGACTTCGTCGTCAACGGGCTCCTTTTCGGGCTTTTTCTCAACTTCCTCTACTTGTTTAGGAGCTTCAGTGTTTATTTCTAATGGTTCATTATTAGTGGATGGCTCCTCTTTCTGAGTAGAAGGTTTGTTTTTATTCATCACTTCGTCCTCCTCATACTCTTCGGGAGTAGAGAGAGGCATATTTAGCCCTATAGTCTTGCCGCTTCTCAGAGTAGTCACGGCTTTAGCTTGTTCATGATTAGTGGAACCATTGTGGTATCCCTTAGGGTTTTGAAGTGGTTGGGCAGGAAATGTTTCACCCAATCCCTCTTGTCGTGCATCCATCCTATCTAACGTCGCAGACATTTTGCTCATCATTTGAATTAATTGTTGCGTTAGATTCACGGTAGAAAGAAGATATTCCTCCTCTGCCTTTTTGTGTGGGGGAACGTACATGTTCGATTGTTGATTAGAGGGTTGAGCTTGGTTAAGTTTATTAGGTCTATTTTAATTGAATGGCAGGGGCTGCCTATTGTATTGCCCTTGATATTGGTTATTGTTGTTATAGGGCTGTTATTGGTATTGATTTTGGGTCCCAGCATTATTTTTCCAATCAAACCCGGGGTGATTCCATCTATTGTTATTATTTTGTGAATTATAGTTATTATAGGAATTCCCCGCCCCCCTATACCCTTGCATGGCATTTATTTCCATGGGGGTTGTTCTTAAAAATATGGCACATTGGGACAGCAACATATTGCATGTGCCGCATGGTTCTTCAGGCAAAACCTGCCTAGAACCTTCCCCTTTCATCCCTAATTCCTCTACTTTCTTAGCTAATTCCTCATATTTATTCATTAAGTGATCTTCGCTTTTTAGTTGGTAAAAACTCCTCTCCTCTACACAGGATATCTATGAGCGTGGGATATCTTTAGAATTGGACCGTTCATGGGCATGTTCAGCTAGCCACTCAAAGTGAGCTTCAGCTTCTTCAGTATTTTTGCGAAGAAATGGTCCTGTACTCATGGTCTCGACCAACTTTTTAGTTTCACCATTTAACACTTCATAAAAGTAGCTTATGGTTCGCCATTTCTCATACCCATGATGTGGGCATGATAGAAGCAAATCCTTGAAACGCTCCCAAGTTTGGGTGAAGGTTTCATTGCTCTTTTGTTTGTAAGAGTTAATTTGTCGTTTATGCTCAGTGGTCATGCGAGGTGGAAAGAATTTCTTTAGAAATGCAGTGTTCATCGCATGCCAGGTGTAGATTGAATTCGGCTTCAACGTGAGTAGCCACGCTTTTGCTTTATCCTTCAAAGTGAAAGGAAATAGCATGAGGCGTGTCACGTCTACAGGGCAATTTTGTGAAAATGTTTTACAAACATCCTTGAAGTCCTTGATGTGTAGATATGCCTTCTCGCTATCCATTCCATGGAAGGTAGGAAGGAGTTGAATCATTCCGTTGCAAAATTGAAATTCGCCAGCATGAGGTGGAATGAGAATATAAGAAGGTGTTGGAGCATGTTCAGGTGTCATGAGATCGCATAAAGGACGAAGTGAATCGTCGATTGGACAACCACATTATCACCGTTTTCACTTTGATTATCGGCCATTGAATCAATAGGTGTAGCTATGGGATTAATAGAATTAGAAGAATCAGCTATGTAGAATGGATTTCCAAGAATTCCTTCGATGGAATTTTTGGACATGAATGGGAAAAGATCTTAAAAGGTTTTAATCTAAAGAAGAAAAGAAAAAGAAAACAGAAATAGATAAAGATAGATTGAGGTAAACTAAGTATTAACTCGTCGCCTTCCCCAGCAACGGCGCCAAAAACTTGACACGAGACTTTTTCTGTGTGTGCTTGTGTGCTATACCGAAGTGTAGGTAATCGTCCAAGTAATATAGTATTGGAAGTCCAGGTCGATCCCTCAGGGAAGGTTGAAAATTAATTACCTAGATTAAACTCTAAAAAGAAAAAGAAAATTTAATGCTTAAGGAAACTATAGAACACGGAGTTCTACGATTAACAGCTATTAAAATTAAAAGCAACTAAATTACTTTAAACGGATGACTAACTAGTTAACTAGAGCGATATTTTAAAACTGGTTTTCTTAGTAAAAGAAAAGTGTTGGGATCACGCAAATCCACAGTGACCTAGCCATCTACCATGCAATTGCATTTAAGCTCATTGGAGTACATCTTCTACCATATTCTGTATTTTTCTAAAGGTAGAGAATCCATAGCCCTTTCATGACCGGGACTATATCATCCAAATTAAGTTCGAAATGCATGGAAGCGGTTAAAAACAATAGTTAAGACTCGCACCTACAATGGTGTTAGCATTGAGGGTGGTTTGCAAAAGATATTGAAGAAAAATGCTTTAAGACCTCAAGTTTAGAGACTGTTTTGACAAACTGAGCATTTGGGGACAGTTTGATAACAAATTTGTAAAACAAAAAGTCTAGGAATACTGTATTGAATGTTCTCAAGAATCAGAGGGTTCGATCGATCGACGCGCTTTCGATCGATCGAACATCTTCATCTCTCGATCGATCGAAATGTCTTCGATCGATTGACTGTATCTCTATCTCGATCGATCGAACTAACTTCGATCGATCGAATACAGGAATTATTCTGATGCATGGCAGAGGCTTGAAATCACAGTTTCATCGTGATTTCCCAACCTGGGGACTACTCAGACATGGTCTGGAGTGTCACAGATGCGTTTTTAACGTAAAGATCCATTAAGGTGTCGTTTGGTTGTGACTTAAATATGAAATCTCTAAAAACAAATAATTTGACACTACCTAACTTGCAAAGCTATGATTCTAGCAGATGAAACTACGATAACTACTGACAGAATGTAAATAAAACAATATAAATAACCCTGGAATGCTGAACTATTATTAAGCTCCAAAGAATCTAAGCCGAAACAATGAAGAATCTTGATAAACCTACAAAAACAAGGACACACTGATAAAAACTGATAGTGGGCATTTTTTTAAGACGTATATAATACGACTATCTATACAAAAACCTAAGGCTAGGGTTATATCTCCTTCTCTGCTGCATGAGCATTATTTATGATAAAAGCTATGTTCAATCGATTGAACATATCTCAATCGATTGAACTTCTGGGATCTTCGATCGCTTTAACTGCATTCAATCGATCGAAGCCTCGATCGCTCGAGACCTCTTCGATCGCTCAAAACTCTCTTTTCATGTTTGAATTGTCTTCATTGAAACCAAGCACTTCCTTTTATCTTGCTTATTCAATTCTTCACACAGCAACAGTAATCTGCATAAATAACCACTAAAACACTACCACTTATCATAGATTAATCACATTGTGTAAAAACTTGCATTGAAATTCAAATTGCAGATAAACAAGGGAGTTGTAAACTAATTCAGTGTATTTTCTTCTTTTAGCGCGATTATATTTTACAAATACCCCCGCTTGTCATAGGGCTTAACAAAATACAAGATGATATCCTAATTGCTAGAATCTACACCATATATGATGGATGCATGAACATGAACAAGAGTAAGTTACGAATTACTCATTGATTTGGATAATTTAATCTCTGGCTTTGAGTTCAATTAATCATAATCAAAACATGGTTTAAGCCCTAGGGCATAGAAAGGCCATTTGGGTCATCGTTTACAAAGTTTATCAAAATTGAAACAGGACTAGGGAAATTATAGAGAGCATACCAGACTTTCAAAAATAGAAAAAAACATAGCTACCATGGTTTGATCTTAATGCTGTTTGGATAGGATGTGCCTCTATGAGTCTAGCGTCTAACGCAAAAAGAAATTCAAAGATCAAACTGTCCAATATCTGGGAATAGGACCAAAACTAGACACTACTCAAAATTTTACAACTCAGTGTGTAGAGATTTTGTATGATTTTCTAAAAATTGTAAACAAATCTGAATCACTTTGATCTTTTTAGAAAATCTTATTAACACATTTAAAGTTACAGAAAAAATTAAAAATCTTAGATCACTACTAGGTATTTAATTCACTACACCAATGTTGACATCTAAGTCATGAAAGCGGGCTCTTCCTAAGAATTAATTCCTCTCTCAAGTTGATGATCCTTGAGGAATTTAGACTTATTTCATTTAATTCTCCTCTCAAATTAATGATCCTTGGAGACTAAACATGACTAGTCCATATAAACCTCAATGGAATATGGAGAGAATTCCATGTGATTTCAAATTAGAGGATCCAAATTATAAGACAAGACTTGGATCTACTAATTATATATGGATATAACTATGATCAAACTTAATTCCCATATAAATTATAAGATTAGAGAGAATTAAAGTGTCAAATCAAAGAAATCAAATGAGATATTGAAGATCTAATGACCCCTAGAGAAGAACATAGACAAAGGAAGGGATGAAATCAAAATTTAATTGATGATCCATGTCAAAATTCTTTTTGTAAACTTGTTTTGCCTTAACCCTTAGCTATTTAGATCCAAATCAATGAAAATTAATGAGAATCCAATCACAATTATAGTGGTGTGTGATGAAATGAGGTGGGAAGAGAGTTTTTCAAAATTGTGTAAAAGGTCCTAGTGTTCTATGAATTATGATTGAATTAGGCACAAAACTAAGTCATGATTAGAAGATTACCTCTAGAAATCCTTAGATTTTCTTTGTTCTTGGTGAAGATCTTCTAAGTCTTCAAGTTCTTCTTCAAAATCCTTTGATTTTCTTCAAAAATGCTCTCAATTTTTCACAATTGTATATATATCTTCAATATTTCTTGCTTTTGTCCAAATCATCTATAATGGAGATGAACATCCCCTTATATAGACAAATCTACATGGGATTAATTTGGTAAATTTGGTATGAAAACCCATGTGCCATGGATTTCAAAACGTATTGAAGGAAGACAATCTGTTACAGCAGGAAGCACTCAGTGAATTGTCTGCGGCACTCAGCGAGTGTCATTCCAGCACTCACTGAATGCCGGTGCAACACCCAATATCTACAGAGGGGCAAACTGTAGACTTCTCTTTTTTATTTTATTTTTCATTTATATATATTTGCATAGACTATATATACATATATATATATATCTACATATTTGTTTATATCCTTTTGTTTTTTTTTTCTTTTAAAAATCCTTTTCTTCCTTTTTATTTTCTTTTCTAATAGTGTTCTATATTTTATATCAAAATTAAATTTTTTAAACCATATTTTTTATACGTATTTTATATCTGAATTTTCCCTAAACACCTAGTTTTTCTCTTGAAAACTTTATTGAGACTGAAGAACCTTCCGAAGAGCTTGAATCATTTAGAAAGAAATCTTCAAATTCTGTCGGATATTATCATCATCGATCTAGAGGTAATCGTCCCCTGAATTCGATGGTCGGTTAAAACTGAGGTGTCTACAATTTGCCCCTCTTCGGCAGAGCTTGTGAAGCAACACGTATCACAAGTAAATGTCGAAGCCTGTGTGAAGACAAGACTTTGACCAAACTATTGGATTCAGGTAAAAATATAAAGTGCATTGCAAAAATAGGATGCCCAAATGGATGGTACTCGTCGTGCTCAATGGTGAGCTGCTAACATATCCCAACGGGAATCAGACCAGGACGTAGTCCAGGTAAGGGAACACACACAAGAACAAATAGTCATACAGATGAATGCATCTATCCTATTGTGATGCACAAGCTCAAGCAGTCTCATACTCTACTATAGACACCCCAATTTTGACCGACCGTCAAATTTAGGAGAGCGTCACCTCCACGTCCGATGATGATAAGGACCGAAAAGATTCGAAGTATTCCAAGCTCTTCAGAATGTTCTCCAAACGCGATAAAATTTCACAGAAAGAAGAAAATACCAGGTATTTAGGAGAATTCAGGTGTAAAACACCATTTTCGAAAAAGATCTTCAAGAATAAGTGATCGGGAGAGAACTAATCCTATTTATACGCCTTAACGCGCATTTGTTAGTGCCTTTTTATCCTGTTTTTGTATATTTTTACTTCGTTTTCTAGTTTCTGACAGGTTTTGAAAGAAATCAGCTAAACCAGGCTAAGCAGGGTGAAAAGTCAGAAAGAAAGAAGCTGAAAAATGCAAGTCGCGCGCGCGCGAGAATCCAGAAGTCGCTCGCGCGATCCGCTCGCGCGAGACCCCCAATAATTCGCTCGCGCGATCCGCGCGCGCGAAAGCCAAATGTCGCGCTCGCGCGACCCGCTCGCGCGATATGCCCAAAAACCAAAGTTGCGTATTTCAGTATACTGAAGACTCCTGTGCAAACGAGACTGCTAAACGACGTCCAGACTGTAAATTACATGCGTTTCAGTTCGTTTCGGGTTGGGAAGCCTTCCAAAGCTTGTACAAACTCTATATAAACTCCAAATTCACTCAATTAGAGGGTTGGCAATTATTATACACACATTCTACAACCATACTTCCAGCCATTGAAGAGAGGGAAGCAAGGAGAAGAAGAAGAAGACCAAGGGTTTCCATGGCCTCCTCCATCAACCTCTTGCTATCTACTACTTCTATGGACGGCTAGATCATTGATCTAGGGTTTCAATGAAGCCCTAGATGAGTAATAGGGTTTTATTTATGCTTTTGTTTTAGTCTATTATGTATGGATGACAGTCACATGTTGAGAGGATTTTTATTAATAAATCGTACTTTAATTGATTAAATCATTGCTTTCAAAGTTTATTCTTGTCTTAGATCTATTTTGACTGTGATGTGCTCAATGATCTATTCTTGCTGTGCTTGTTTAGATTGTTTACATGTGATGGTGCTTTATTGATTCGTGCTATCAAGTATCCGAATAGTCCATGCCTAGGTTAGATGAATTAGATCACAACCCTAGTTTAGTGTGAGATAATTCGTGCTATCCGCAGATGGATTATGTTGGTGCTTGAACCATGATTATCTTCTTGTCGGAGGAATTGGGCTTGTAGCTACAATTCCCCATATTCATCCAACGTAATAAGCTAAAGTAATTCATAGATATTCCTATTATGAAACTAGTGGTGGATTTGCAATCCTAGGTTCCCTTTAAATATTATTTAAAAACACTTTTAACTGCTTTCCTAGTTTAGATTTATTTATTGTTAGTAGTTTAATTAAATTCAAAATCAAATCTGTTTTCCCTAATTAATTAGACTTAGGTTTTAAAATTAAATCGCTGTAGTAATCAATCTCTGTGGGTTCGACCTTTACTTCCACACTGCAAATCTTTTGAAAAGTAAAGTATACTTTTATATCTTGATATTGACAACATCAATTTTTGGCGCCGTTGCCGGGGATTGTATTACTACCTTTAGTTTTATAATCGTAGTTTAGTTAATTCGTAAATATTAGATTAGTGTTTATTTTTCTTATTTTCTGTTTTTGTTTTTAGTTACTAACTTGTTTTTCTTTTATTTTGTAGTCAACGTTTCCGAGTGGAGCAGCTAATTACATCAAAGGAGCTTACGCAAAAATAAAATAAATAAAAATTAAATAAATTGCTTCCTTTGGAATTCGCTTTAAACCGCTGTAAGTCAGGGCGCTGTGACGCACTATTTGCATTAGTTTAGGGTTAATTGCACTGCATTAGCTAGGAAACCCGGGGCGCTGGGCTTGACGCGGTCATTGCATTACAGGATAATTTGCATGCATCATAGTAGTTGAGTGCTTGTTATCTTAGTTGCGTGATTGCTTGCTATTTGTTTTTTTTATTTGAGTCAGTCTTTGTTTTTAGTTTCGTTTCTTTTGTTTTAGTTTATGTTGGGTACACGTTCAAATAAACCAGATTTAAAATCTTTCGATCTTGAACTTGAACGTACGTTAAAAACTAGTAAGTCCACAACCCAAGCTTCTATAGCTAGGTTGCAAGACGACGAATCAACTCCGATTCCGTCGTCGTTGTTTGAGGCCGAAATTCAGAGTACCCGTGAACGGATAAGGAAAACTCGAACTTTTCAAATTAAACCGATTAAAATGGCTGACGGTGGAAATAACAATAACAATCAAAACAACGGAGCTAATATGAATAATCCTAATATACCGCCACCACCTCCACTTAAAGATTATTTTATTCCGACGACATACACGCCACAAACATGTATTGAATTACCGGAGGCGACGGCATCTCACTTTGAGATAAAGTCGTCTACCATCTCGCTACTTCCATCTTTCCATGGCCGTTTAAATGAAGATCCATATAAACACTTAGGAGATTTTCAAGATATATGTTCTACTTTGAAAATTCAAAATCTCACTGATGATGAACTAAAAATGCGGCTCTTTCCATTCTCATTAAAGGACAAAGCTAAATATTGGCTCCAATCTTTGGAGCCAAACACAATTAGAACATGGGAAGACTTACACACCGCATTTTTACAAAAGTTTTTCCCGATTATGCGTACAAACCAGATAAGAAAGTCAATAACCAATTTTGTAATGCAAGATGGGGAATCACTTTACGACACGTGGGAAAAATTTAAAGAATTACTACGCTCGTGTCCACATCATCAGGTTCCTAAGTGGCAACTTGTTCAGGTCTTCTACGAGGGGCTTATTCCCTCTGTTAGGAACACCGTCGATGCCGTTTGTGCGGGAACTTTCCTACACAAAAGCGCCGACGAGGCCTGGAAAATGTTTGAAACGTTAAGCGAGAATTCGATGCACCAAACGGTGTCTGTCCGTTCGGAAGGATATCTTAATCAACCTAAGAGGGATGTAAAATTCGAGTCAAGTCAATCAATTGAAATAAAAGAACTATCTAACAAACTTGACCGACTTTTAACAATGAACCAAACGACAGCCTCACCCGCTCGAGAAATTTGTGCATTATGTTCCGATCCTTCACATTCGATACTTGCATGTCCATCGGCGAGTCAATTTCCGGAATTTGTGGAGCAACACCTTAATTCTATTCAACAATACCCACGAAATAATTATAATGCAACTACTAATAATCCGGATGCGCCATGGAGAAACCATCCTAACTTCTCGTGGAAAAATAACAATAATAATCCTAACGAGGCGACTAATTTTCCAAATGCGTATCGACCTCAGTTTCAACCTAACCAATACCAACAACCGCCTCCTAATGCTAATCCTTCAAGGGGAAATATTTTTGAGGAAAAGGTGTTGGCGTCCCTTAAGACTATTGAAACGCAAGTTCAGGCACAAGCACAAATAGTGCACTCTCATACGCAATCCATTGCGAAGCTTGAATCCCAAATGGGACAACTAGCTACTGTAGTAAGTCGTAGAAACGAGGGGACGTTGCCTAGTCAAACAATCCAAAATCCTAAGGGACAATATGAGGTTAAGGGGTCGAATGAACAAGTGAACGCCGTCTCAACTAGGTTGACTACCCGAGAGGAGGAGGTAATAGAAAGTCCGAATGAGAATGTGAAAGGTATGAATAATAACTCTAATAAAGAGACGGGTGAGGACATGAGCCGAAATAAAAAAGATAAAGAATCGGTCCCAACGAATTATACTCCTAGATTGCCATATCCACCAAACGTTGAGGAACCGTCTAATCTTACAAATAAAAAGTCTAAGGTTGAGGATATACTCGAGGTATTTAAACAAGTCAAAATAAATATTCCTTTCCTCGATGCTATAAAACAAATACCCGCCTATGCTAAATGTCTAAAAGACCTTTGTACACAAAAGTGCAAAATACGGAGTCATACTCCTAAAAAGGTCTTTCTTACGGAAAAAGTAAGCTCTATATTCCAACACGCTCCTCCAAAATATAAAGATCCAGGTACGCCTACGATTTCATGTGTCATAGGTGACACTATCATTCATCGGGCTCTCCTTGACTTAGGAGCGAGTGTTAATCTTTTACCCTATCACGTCTATAAACAATTAGGTTTAGGTGAACTTAAGCCCACGGCCGCTACTATTCAATTAGCGGATCGTTCTGTTAAAATACCTAGAGGAATCGTCGAAGACGTATTAGTAAAAGTTGATCAATGTTTCTATCCCGTTGATTTTATGGTCCTTGACACCGAACCGGTGCTAGATGCTAGGAAACACACTCCTGTCATTCTTGGTCGTCCATTCTTAGCCACGGCTAACGCACGTGTTAACTGTAGAACAGGGGTGATGAAAGTGTCGTTCGGGAATATACAATTAAAATTAAATGTTTTTAATGCTGTTGATCAACCTCCCAAAGACGATGATTCCCTAGGTGTGGAGGGTAGTGAGGGTACACGGAATATTGAGCCTAAGAACGTAATAAATATAAGTGCGGGAAATAATGTAGAGGATGATGAGTGGATGAATCCTAATATTTCGGACCCTAATGTTGAATCTACTCGAAAGGTAAGAAATCGATTTGAAAATATTGATAAACCGTTAATCGATTTAATTCAAAGCGATGTTATTTCTGCTTACCATCGAGCTCTACCTGACATCCTTAGGGGTACACAGTCCGATATACGGCCTCCATAAATTCTTATGCTAGAAAGGTCTAGCTAAAGACGTAAAAGTTAGCGCTTCTTGGGAGGCAACCCAAGCTTTATTTCATCCGTTTATCTTGTTTTTGGTCATTTTTGGGTCTGTTTGTGTCTGTTTTGGACATTCTGGATAGGTTTGGGGGTTGGAATTAAGTTATTTTAATACTATACACATAATTTTAATCAAAAAGTGGAAGAAACCATTCTCGCGCGCGCGGCCCGCTCGCGCGAGACGTCGCTCACGCGGCTCGCTGGCGCGAGATTGCCCCTTAGTATTTTTCTTTCCTTTTCTTTTATATGGTGCCTCAGTAGTTACTCGCGCCTGGAATCGCGGGCGCGAGGTACTTCGCTCGCGCGAGATATGATTAAAAAAAAAAAAAAAAAAAAATTTTTTTTTTGAATTCGCGCGCGCGACGGCCGCTCGCGCGGACCGCGCGCGCGATTCCCCAATTTCTGCATATTTTCTTTTGTTTTCTTGTAGCCTTCCCCCACACTGGTTCTACTAGCTTTTACGTTTATGATATTTGTTTATTTGTTTCAGTGTAGTTCAAGTTAGTTGTTATTTTCCTTATTACATTTATACTTTTTCGTTTATTTCTTTTCCATTTATTCGTTTAGTTTAGTTTTGATTAGTTTATAGATTTATATTTTGTATTTAGATTTCATTTACCTTTTAATATTCTTTGGTAGTTTTCTTTTCGTTTATCGAGTAGTAACAGGTAACATTGAAATTTATAACCATATTCCTTGGTGTTAACCTGTTATATGCTTGTCAAGATCGAGGTATTATCGTTCCTTTCTTATGTACTCTCCTTTCCTTCGTTTTATTGTTTCATTGGGGACAATGAAAGGTTTAGGTTTGGGGGTATGCACACACATGCATGCACACACATGCACGTTATTATGCGCTAAAATTTTAAAATTTTCAATAAGTGTGTTTAAATAAACGATATTACTGACGTTTTTGCAATTTTAATCCGATACTTCTTAGTATGTAATTTGAATTGTTATAGAATGGTAAACATGAGAATATGTGGTTAAATATTTGCTGAAGTTATGATGTAACGTTTTAAGTTATGTATTGCTTGAATCGTAGTTTTATATCATAAATTTGCACATAAACTATGCACTGCACGTAGTCGCTTGAATACATGTTGGTTGTGAACTATAATATGATTCGGATTTCTAGATAACACATGGTGGAGACTAAGTCCGGTGAGCTTTTGAGCCTATCTTTTCTATTTAGAGGGTTATAAATACATCTTGTGTTTGTCGAATTTCATTAAAATAGCGCATCTACTTGTTGTTTAGTCTCAGTATTCTTGTTTTGGTTGATAATCAAGTTAAAATAGTTGTTACCATGCTAAATAATCTTCCGTCGTAAACATTGAAGAACCGTATTACTCTAGGAAATGATTTTAGGCCTTCTTTGTTTATTACCGACCGATAAAAGATAAAATTTCCTTAGTTCGCCCCTTGAGCCGTTAAAATGCCTCTTTTTCTTTGTTCACCATTATCCTCTTTAAAAGCTCCAACTTGATCAACTTGGAGTATACCACTGGAAGAGTGATCAACTTTTAGTAGTATTAAGGCGATGTGTTGATGAAGAAGAATAAAATAAGAAGTTATTGGGGTAGTTGCTTGATATTCGATAAATAGTCATTTGAGAAGCAAGAAACGAAAGGAAAGGAAAAGATTGAAAAAAAATAAAGAAGAGGAAGGTTGAAAAAGAAAATGAAAGAAAAGAAGAAAAAAAAAATGAAAAGGAATGAAGAGAAAGAAAAGATGAAAGTTTGTAGAAAAGATGAATGAAAGAGATCGAACATGCCTTACAATGCCATTCTAAATCTACCCATATATCCATTTTATCCTTTTTCATTACCTGAGCTACATTACAACCTTTAAAAAGTCCTATTTGATCCTAGAAAAACATGGTTCGGATATGAAAATGATGGGAGGGGATTAAAACATGGTAATGATTAATTTTTCTTGATTGTTGGCATCTTATCTATGAGACTACTGTTCTTTCATGTTATGCGTCTTTTTCGTGTCGTATGTGAGCGTTATTCGTCTTGAAAACATATTTCCTTTACTCACATATATTAGAAAAATTACACATGTTTCTGAGTGTTTTATTTTTGAGTGTAATTCATTGTGAGATTCGTAGTCGAGACATAGTTAGACGGTTATCCGAGTTATATTCCAAGTTTATGACAAGCGCGTGTTCATTTGACTGCCATATCACACACGTGCGATTTTATGAGGAACTCTATTGATTCGTACATTGCGTGCACTTGATTGTTTTTCATGATGTAGGTAGACGTTTGATTCTATTTCTTCTTGTTCGTTATCCTATTTCAAATCATTGTGTTATAATAAGGAGTATTGAATATTATGTTCTTTGTTTGAATAAAAGTTTTTAAAATTTTAAGTTAATAAAGATGGTTGTGGGAGACTTGTTGACGAGAACCCTCACGAGACTTCACTCGTCCGACTAGGGACACCTAGGGGTTTAAAAGGCTTGTTGCATATGCTAAATGCAATCGTGATCCATACGAAAATGGAATAGATTTTTATTAGTAGTTTTTATTTTAGTTTTGCTCGAGGACTAGCAAAATGTAGGTTTGGGGGTGTGATCGGGAGAGAACTAATCCTATTTATACGCCTTAACGCGCATTTGTTAGTGCCTTTTTATCCTGTTTTTGTATATTTTTACTTCGTTTTCTAGTTTCTGACAGGTTTTGGAAGAAATCAGCTAAACCAGGCTAAGCAGGGTGAAAAGTCAGAAAGAAAGAAGCTGAAAAATGCAAGTCGCGCGCGCTGTCCGCGGGCGCGAGAATCCAGAAGTCGCTCGCGCGATCCGCTCGCGCGAGACCCCCAATAATTCGCTCGCGCGATCCGCGCGCGCGAAAGCCAAATGTCGCGCTCGCGCGACCCGCTCGCGCGATATGCCCAAAAATCAAAGTTGCGTATTTCAGTATACTGAAGACTCTTGTGCAAACGAGACTGCTAAACGACGTCCAGACTGTAAATTACATGCGTTTCAGTTCGTTTCGGGTTGGGAAGCCTTCCAAAGCTTGTACAAACTCTATATAAACTCCAAATTTACTCAATTAGAGGGTTGGCAATTATTATACACACATTCTACAACCATACTTCCAGCCATTGAAGAGAGGGAAGCAAGGAGAAGAAGAAGAAGACCAAGGGTTTCCATGGCCTCCTCCATCAACCTCTTGCTATCTACTACTTCTATGGACGGCTAGATCATTGATCTAGGGTTTCAATGAAGCCCTAGATGAGTAATAGGGTTTTATTTATGCTTTTGTTTTAGTCTATTATGTATGGATGACAGTCACATGTTGAGAGGATTTTTATTAATAAATCGTACTTTAATTGATTAAATCATTGCTTTCAAAGTTTATTCTTGTCTTAGATCTATTTTGACTGTGATGTGCTCAACGATCTATTCTTGCTGTGCTTGTTTAGATTGTTTACATGTGATGGTGCTTTATTGATTCGTGCTATCAAGTATCCGAATAGTCCATGCCTAGGTTAGATGAATTAGATCACAACCCTAGTTTAGTGTGAGATAATTCGTGCTATCCGCAGATGGATTATGTTGGTGCTTGAACCATGATTATCTTCTTGTCGGAGGAATTGGGCTTGTAGCTACAATTCCCCATATTCATCCAACGTAATAAGCTAAAGTAATTCATAGATATTCCTATTATGAAACTAGTGGTGGATTTGCAATCCTAGGTTCCCTTTAAATATTATTTAAAAACACTTTTAACTGCTTTCCTAGTTTAGATTTATTTATTGTTAGTAGTTTAATTAAATTCAAAATCAAATCTGTTTTCCCTAATTAATTAGACTTAGGTTTTAAAATTAAATCGCTGTAGTAATCAATCTCTGTGGGTTCGACCTTTACTTCCACACTGCAAATCTTTTGAAAAGTAAAGTATACTTTTATATCTTGATATGGACAACATCAATAAGTTTCTTTAAGAAAAAAGGGAAGAAAGAAAAGACCTAAAAAAGGAAGTTCTGCAGAAAAACGGCACACGACAGATTTCCGCGGCATTCAGTGAATGCCGAGCGGCACTCACTGAGTGCCGAACGGCATTCGGTGAGTGCCGGCCCGGCACTTACTGAGTGCCGCCGAGATTTTCTGACTTCCGTTTGCTTTTAAAGTTCGTATTTTGTGGTACAATACGTATGTGTAGGCGGATAAAAACAAAAATCTAATAAAGTAAGGTTGACAAAAATACGGCAATCAATAATTTGCCGCGGCATTCACTGAGGGCCGCGCGGCAGTTACGGAGTGCCGTGACGGCAGTCGCGGAGTGCCGCGGCGGCACTCACGGACTGCCGCTGATAACTTTTAAATGCCGCCCTGGGCAGCAGTCTGTGTAATTTTAGGAAGTACGTATTGTACCACCAAATGGGATGATTACACCTGTCTTTTACTCCGAATTCACTGAAAATACTTGGTAATTATTGTCTATAAAAGAGGGAGGATCTTCCTTGGAACACATGCAAGGAATATACACAAGAGATACACCAAAAAATACAAAAAATCACTACCATTACACTAACATACTTTGAAGAAAAAGAGAGAGTTTAGAGAACTAGAGAGAAGAGCTTGGAAGATCTTCAAAGAAATACTTTTGAGGATAGTTTGGAGGTGACCCTCTAATCTTGGTTGTGTTTTCTTTCTTTTTGAGCTTCTAATCTTCAAGTCATTTTTAGTTTTTCTTGATTAAGTCTTAGAGTTTGTCTAGTAAGCTTAGGAGTTCTTGTTTCTAATTCTTTAATCTTTCTTATATTTCTTTTGTTTGTGTTCCTCTCTTGAGATTCTTGGAGATCTTCAATATCTCTCTTGAAATCTCTTGAGTATGATCCTTTGAATCCCATGTAAGCTTATACTTTACATGAGAGTCAAAATTTGATCATCACTTTATTTCATAAGCAAATAGATGAATCCAAGTCCATACTCATGACTTGGATCCTCTAAACTTGGTATTTCATGAAATCATTTCCATATTCTCTTTGAAACTTATGAGTATTAGTCATGTCTTCATCTCCAATGACAATCAAATGGTAGGAGAAAATGGTTTTGAGTCTAAGCCCATCTCCATGGTTTAGAGTCCTCATCTTGAGATTTCATGAAGTCTATTCATACTTCCTTTGAAATCTACAAATATGAAGGTCTTTAGTCTCCAATGACCATCAAATGGTAGGAGAAAATGGTTTAGTTTAAGTCCAACTTCATGGTTTAATAGTTGGGGTTAACAAATAAAGTTGAACTTGACAAATGAAAACAGTGAGTTTATAAACTGATTTCGATCAAAGATTTTTAGTTCAAAATCTAATCGTTGAAATCAAGTAAAACCAACGGGAAAGTGTCAATAACACAATACTCTACCACTGTAATTTTTTGTTTTAAAGTGATCTCATGTCTAAGATGGTTTGGTCTTGTGATTTTTAATACATGCAGCTCTCTGTCTGAAATTTCAGAACAGTAAATCTATTTTGAAACTAATAAATCAGAATTTTAATGGAGTTTCCGAGGTCTCTAATAATTGTTTCTAGGTACCTTAATGTGTTAAGGAGATCCCCTAAAAAGATCTAAGTGTTTCTCATCTGTTTGCTATTTTTAATAAATCGTACAAGATCTCTGGATAGAGAGTTGCAGATTCCTGAGTGGCGTCTAGTGTTTTCCATATTCCTAGAGATCTAACTATTCAAACCTTGATTTTCTTATCAGGGTTATAAACTATACTCACAGAGGCATATCATATCCAAAAAGCATTAAGATCCAACCGTTGGACGCATGGGTTTTCTATTTTGTTAAGATCTGGTCTGCTCTCTGTAATTCATAAAAACTGCTACCTTTTTTTTGTCTAATCTTATTTATTCCAACTCAAATGGTCTCCTAATGTCTTAGGATCCAAATCATACTTTGAATAAGGGTAATTTAGCTTAAATCCAGAGGCTAAGTGACCCAAATTGGTGAATAAGTCTATGTCTTATTCTTGTTCACATTCATTCATTCATGTACATTTTAATGCTCATGATTAGAACTAGCTATTGAATAAAGTTGGATTTCATGCTAGATAGACTTAAGTTAGAGAATTAGGATTGATTGTTTGATACCATATTATTATGTAAAACATGTGGACTAATCTTTGTTTTGTAGCGCATTTGAGGTACAATTTCTCATCTCCCTTCTAGTTTATTTCATTCCTTGATTTTATTGATTTTCAACCTCATGCGCGACACAATTAGGAGCTTGCGTTATATGTATATGTGATTAGAGACTCTTTCTTAGGATTTTCTTTTGTTTGTATGCATTGCACGTTTAATATCGCTGCTGGATCCCGGGTAAGCCCTCTTGTTCCCTATTGCATATGATATTGCTTGCTACTTGGAAAATGTGGCTTATGAATGATATTTTGTCATTAGCAATTTTACAC
Source organism: Hydrangea macrophylla (assembly GCA_033977485.1). NCBI lineage: Eukaryota > Viridiplantae > Streptophyta > Magnoliopsida > Cornales > Hydrangeaceae > Hydrangea > Hydrangea macrophylla. The sequence continues at coordinate 58,502,489 of CM066999.1, forward strand.
CCTTTTGGACATGCTTTTTGTGATGTATATGTATGTATGTATTAATTAAGGGCATGGTTAGATTAATAAATTTGATTAAAAGGATGTTGAGTAGAGGCCTATCGCAAGATAGGATGAGAGAGGGTGTTTTAGTCCGACGGGCTCCTTCCTCTCTCATTCCATAATCCCCGGACCTAGTTAATCTCTGGTTTCTAAAAGATCAGTTTGCTTTTAAAAAAAATAGTTTCTTAATTTTTCCTTTTAAAAATTAAGTGGCGACTCGTTTATTTTTGAAATTGATTTTGAAAAGTTGTGGGTAAAATAAAGAAAACCTGCGATATCCACAATCTGGCGACTCTGCTGGGGATCGAACCCAGAATCTCTGGTTTCGCAGACCAGAATTTCTAATTTTGGGTTCACTTGAGGATTAGACTTGAAAAATGTCCTTTTAATCGAATTAATTAATCTTTGTGTGCCTGTTGCATTTCACTTGCATGTCCAGCCAGTCGATTGCACGAAACTATGACCTTGGAGGCTCGGGGCAACCCGGTCGGTCAAGTCATCATGGGACTGTGTGATCACCCTTGATCTCGTACCATGATTTGGTATATGAAGCATCCTATCGGATATGTGTCAAGGGTCCCTTATTTGACCAAAACCCAGCCTGTGCATGATAGTTTCTGTAAAACCTTTAAATCTTAGGAAATCAACTCTTGATTTTAGGATTATGTGCTAGGGAGTTTTGTATGCCCGGAAGGGATTACTTGAGATGATGACGATACTTGCTTGATGAAAGATGTATAATCTTTTAATCACCTTTTAGCAAATTCTCCTCATGTTCTGCGACATTTGGAGAACATGCCGAACCTTGATTATAAGATTATATTTCTTATATCATGTCTAGTTGAACATCATTGACCTTGTATGTATCCAAATTTATGGAAAGTACGGTGATAATCCAGTCATGTGATCCCCCTACCCAAAGGTTTTTCTCAAGGTTTTCGATTACCTTTTCAAAAAATCTTTTCCTCTTTTCAGTTAAAAATTCTCAAATTAACCTTTGTTAGGGCATATTTCACTTGATCATCTTCAAAAGAAAAAATTCAAAAAATCCTTGAAAATTATTTTGGTAGAAGAATGTTCTTAAAAAATACTCTCAAGGATTGTTTTCAAAGGCCTTTTTACTACCCAAAAAAAATGCTTTTCAAATAGATTTTGAAAATTTCGAAATAACCAACCTCTGAGAAGGTAGTGAGGATCACAATGAGAGGAGAAATCAGCGCACTTGACATGGGTGAGGATCTTATGTGCTTATGTGTTAGGATTAGGATTTTCTCTTTTTTTTGGCATATAGAGTAGGCACACACGCACGCATGCATTGCATCCGCGTGGCATACAAAAGGAAAGTTTTTGTTTAAAATGACTTTGTGTAATAAAATGAAGATAAAAAGGTTTTAAAAGAGGACTTTTTAAATTTATTTGTAGGAGCGAAAATAGCAAATCAAGCATGGTTTAGGGATCCCACGGCGAGGCTAGTTAGAAGGGAATACGCTGACATGGCTGAAGAAAGAAACAACGAAGAAATGGCCGGGTTAAGAATACTGGTAGAACAACAAGCAGAGCAAATGAGGCGACAGGTGGAAAACATGAACCGTATGATGGGGATGATAGAAGAGCTGAATCGCCGACCACCACATGTAATTCCGCCCGTTATAGACCCGCCTTTGGGAGGAGGAGAAGGAGATTGGTTTGACGACCAGGAAGCACAATGGAATGATGCACTGCGGGCCAACAGAGACAGAGAGAAAGCTGAGAAAGAAAAGCAACTGACCGAGAAAATAGAGAAGTTAGAAAGGGTGATGCGCAAGGCTTATGGGGTTGATACCTATCTAATGGAGTTAGAAGGCCTGTATGATGGGGTCCACGAGACGCTGCCTGCCGGGTTCAAAATGCCGGTCTTTGATAAGTTTGATGACACCGGAAATCCTCGCAGTCATATAAGAATGTGTATTGGGGCTTTTCAACCGAGCGGCTTGAGCACAACTATGATGGCAGTCCTATTCCAACAAACTTTGACTGGAGCTGCTCTGTCCTGGTATCTTACTCTCGAGCCAGGCAAAACCAGAATTTGGGAAGAAGTCGTGAAGTCGTTTGTGGCCCCGTATTAGTACAATCAAGACCTAGACGTCACTGTCCGAGATCTAGAAACAACCAGGCAAGGAAGCAAAGAGTCATTCGCTGAATATCTGAGTCGATGGAGAGGAAAGGCTGCAAAGATGGTACAGAGGCCGTCTGAGAAAGAACAGATCCGGATGTTAATGAAGAACCTACAGCCGGTCTATCAAGAGAAAATGAGGTTTCAGTCCATCAACACTTTTGTCGAGGTGTTTGACGTGGGGACAAGGATTGAAGACGCGATTCAAGAAGGAACCATCAAGAAGGAAGAACAACCAAACCGGTATAGGAGGCCAAACTATGGATCCAACGGAGGACAAGCAGAAGGTCACTCTGGCCCCACCGATGTCAATGCACTGAATGGACCAGAAAGGAAATTCGACATAGCACCAAGGAGAGGGGGGGATAAAGCACCAAGAAAGTTCTCAGATTTGGGAGTGTCACAGTCAACCGCCCTCGATTGATTGTTAGCCAAGGGGCATCTCCGTCAGCTGGAACCACGACCTCTACCGAGTCTGATTCAGCCAAATTTCCAAGGGGACCTCTTTTGCAAATTTTATTAGCAGAAGGGTCACCCAACAGATAGGTGCATGAGATTAAGGCACGAGATTCAGGACCTCATTGACAACAAGGTAATTTTGGAACCCCCCACCAAAGCTCTGAATGTCACTAGAAATCCGCTTCCAAATCATCGAGCTGTGCCACCACCACAAGGCCTTTACCTCTTGGGGATAGAAGAAGCAACCTTCGATCCGTCTAGGCTAATCACTAAGGTCGGAACACCAAGAAAGCCATACTAGCTACCTGAGGATTTGACAGTCTGTGCCTTGGAGGATCAGCCAAAGGAGAATGAAATGGGGCAGTCAGACTGGTGGGTTAAAGGGAGTGACGATCCAGACGAGAACCAGGTAGAAGATGATCTTTGGTACGAGAGTGACAAAGAAACGGAGGTGGTAAAGGGTACTTTGACAGTTGATTCAGAAGTTGACAATCTGTGGGCAAGAGAAGAAGTCAGTCATTTAACTCGGTCTGGAAGACACTTTAAACCACATGAGCTAGAGGAGGATCATCCTGGGAGAGAATTGGACAAGGGAAAAGGGAAGACGAATGAAGAAGAGGAAGAAGACAGGGTTCTAAGGCAGATGAAGAAGACTCAGGCCAATATCACCATTTGGGGGTTGCTGATTGCCTCCAAACGCCATAGGCTGGCGGTCCTAGACGCTCTGAACCAATCGGACGTGTCTATCGACACCACCCCGGAGGACCTCATAGGGCTGATCAGTAAAATTCTGACTTCAGCTATTACCTTCTCGTCAAATGACCTGCCTCCGGGAGGGCCCATCCGCAACAAACCGTTGTATGTCACTGTTGAATGCTTGGGGAACATCGTGCCTGCTTGCTTGGTTGATAATGGGTCAGCCCTCAACGTGTGTCCTTTCCGAACAGCTAAGCGAATGGGCCTAGATGAGTTGAAATTTACGCCATCGGAGCAAAGGGTAAGAGCCTACGACAACACCCAGAGAACAGTCATGGGGATAGTCCTTCTTCGTCTCGTTATCGGCCCTTTTGGGAAAGAAGCTGAATTCCAGGTCATTGACATCCCCGCTTCTTTCAACCTGCTGCTAGGTAGGCCTTGGTTGGACAGTTTGGGTGCTATACCGTCAACAATCCATCAAAAGGTTAAGTATGTCTGGGAGGATAAAGTCTGTGATATCCTCTGGGACAGTTGGGTTTGTTCGTCCGAGGCATCATCAAGTGCACCAGTTCTGGAATTACAGCTGTAAGGAAAAGAAACAAAAATGGGAGGGTTCGAGTTCATCAGCATGTTGGAAGAAGAAAAGCCGAGAGAGTTTCTACCACTCCATTTCGATCAGTATGCCAGTCCAGTGGTCGCAGGGATCATGAAGAAGATGGGTTTCTTTCCAGGATTAGGATTGGGGAAGAACCTTCAGGGCCTGCCTGAGTTTCCAAGAATCCCCACTCAGACTCACACTCACGGCCTGGGGTATCAGCCAACAAAGAAGGAATTGAGGGCGAAGAGGAAGGCCGTCGATGCACCGCTAGACCCTTACCAAAAGACGCTCAATGGATATTTTATGAAGGAAGGAGAAGATTTCCCCTTCTGTGGCTTCCCAGAGCCATGGATGGACCAGAAGGAAAAATGTTTAAAGCCGGGGTTCGAGATCATTTTCTCCAATGAATTCTCCGAGTACAAAGACCCGTTTTTGCAAATGCCTGAAAAGTCTGCTACCGTCAACGATTGGATTGGTGTACTGGATGGACCGGTCATGCAGGACCTGTTGAGCGAAGAAGGGGCGAAAGCCGAAGAAAAAGGGAAAGAAGACGAGGGCCTGGAAGTCGAGGTTGAAGAGGGGAATGATGAGGATGCGCCGGACGAAGAGCCGAAGCCAGAAAAGGAAGAGAAGACGAAATTCGAGGGACCGCCAGTTTATAACACTATGGAGCTCAAGCAGGGAGTCAACAAGGAGTGGGTCTTTGAGTCTAGTGATAAGTATCCCCCTCACCCAGAGTCTGTAATGGCCCAAATGAGGCGTCTGTCAATTTCTATGTCTGTTGTAATCACTCCAAAGAAAATCAATGAAAACATGACTGATTCTGCCTACTCGAACGCGCTTAATGAATGTGATGAATGTGATGATCATGAAATACCTAATGAATTGCAAAAATTAATTGAAGAAGAAAAAGAATCTGCATGCAAAATCATTGAGGACACTCTAACGATTAATCTAGGAAATGAAAATAACCCTCAAAATGTCTTTATTGGCTCCACACTTAGCAATAACGAAAGCAAAGAGCTAATCAATCTATTAAATGAATTCAAAGATGTTTTTGCATGGTCTTATAATGATATGCCAGGTATTGATCCAAAGATAGTCCAGCACCACATCCCTCTCTTTCCCAATTCAAAACCCATAAAACAAAAATTGAGGCGAATGAGGCCAGAATGGGCACTTAAAGTAAAAGAGGAGGTTGAAAAGCAATTAAAGGCTGGATTCCTGATGGTCACCGAGTATCCTGAGTGGATTGCCAACATTGTACCTGTCCTGAAGAAGGATGGTCGTGTTAGGGTTTGCGTTGACTTTCGAGATTTAAACAAGGCAAGCCCTAAAGACGATTTCCCGTTACCCCACATCGACGTGTTGGTCGATAACACTGCGGGACATGAGCTTCTATCTTTCATGGGTGGATTCTCTGGGTATAATCAAATCCTCATGGCACCCAAGGATAGAGAGAAAACAACGTTCATCACTCCGTGGGGGACATATTGCTATAGGGTCATGCCATTCGGACTTAAGAATGCAGGTGCGACCTATCAGAGGGCTGCCACCACCTTACTACATGACATGATCAATAAAGAGGTGGAGGTGTATGTGGATGATATGATTGTGAAATCCAAAGAGAGGGGAGGGCACTTAGAGGCTTTGAGAAAGTTCTTTGAGAGATTGAGGGAGTTCAAAATGAGGTTAAACCCACAGAAATGTACCTTCGGAGTTACCACAGGAAAGTTGTTAGGGTTCCTTATTACCCATAGGGGGATCGAAGTAGACCCGACCAAAATAAAAGCCATAACCGAAATGAACCCACCGAAAAATGAGAAAGAGCTGAGAGGATTCTTGGGGAGAATACAGTTCATCAGCCGCTTCATTTCCAAACTCACCTTAACCTGCGACCCACTCTTCAAACTGCTCAGAAAGGGAGAGAAATTTGAATGGGACGCCCCTTGCCAACAAGCCTTTGACAAGATCAAAACCTACCTCCAAAACCCACCTGTCCTATCACCACCCTCACCTGGGAGACCCCTGCTACTTTATCTCTCCGTATCCGAAGATTCAATGGGGTGTATGTTGGCCCAAGAAGGAGAAGAGGGGCACGTGGAGAAGGCCATTTATTACTTGAGCAAAAGAATGGTCGGATATGAGTTGAAGTACTCACCCTTGGAAAAGGCCTATTGGGCCTTGGTTTGGTGTACCCGTCGCCTTCGCCATTACATGCTAGCCTTCCCTGTAATCCAGGTATCCCGAATGGACCCATTAAAGTACCTATTCGAAAAACCTATCTTGACCAGTAGGATTTCCCGTTGGACCATGATGCTAGCTGAATTCGACATCAAGTATGTCACTGCCAAGTCTGTGAAAGGAAGGGCTGTCGCCGAGTTTTTAGCCGACCTCGCCATAGAATCCGAGGACGAGGAAGAATTCAAGTTCCCGGATGAGGGAATAATGGAGGTAAAGGAGGATTTGTGAAAAATGTACTTCGATGGAGCAGCCAACCAATTAGGTTACGGAGTTGGAATCATTCTCATAGCACCCAATGGGGCCCCTACCCCGTTAGCCGTCAAGCTCAAGTATAACTCAACCAACAACACCGGGGAATACGAAGCATGCATAATTGGGATGGAAGCAACCTTGGCTTTGAAAGTCGGACGGATTGATGTCTTCGGAGATTCCAATTTGATCATATCCCAAGTTCGACGAGATTGGAAGGTAAAGCATGAGAAACTGAGACCTTACCATGACTATCTGGAAAGTCTGAAAGCACGGTTCCAAAAGATTTCTTTTTACTACCTCCCTCGTGAAGAAAACCAACTAGCCGACTCTTTGGCTACCTTAGCCTCGATGATCCAAATCCCCTCCAAAACTGCCGTGATCCCGCTATCCATAGAGGTGAGGAACCAACCGTCATTTGAAATGATCGCGGCTATGGAAGACGAAGACGAAACACTGTGGTATGTGGATGTGTGGAAGTTCATTAAAGAAGGAGAATACCCCGAAGGAGCCTCAGAAAAGGATAGAAAGGCGATTCGACGATTCGCCGCCCAATTTGTGATTTATGCAGATAAGCTATGGAAGAAGTCCTACACTGGGTATAATCTGGAGTGTCTATATGGAAAAGAACCTAAGAGAATGATGGAGGAAATACATGAGGGAGTGTGTGGGCCCCATATGAACGGGCACATGCTGGCAAAGAAGATCATCCGACAGGGGTGCTATTAGACGACCTTGGACAAAGACTGTTGCGAATATGTTAGAAGGTGTCACAAGTGTCAAGTTCATGCAAATTTGATGCATACCCCGCCGTCACAGCTCTATAGCATGACCACCCCTTGGCCATTTTCCGTGTGGGGGATCGATATCATTGGTGAGATAGTTCTGAAGGCTTCCAATGGGCACCGATACATAATCGTGGCGATTGATTATTTTACAAAGTGGGTAGAGGCAGCCTCGTATGTAACTTTGAAAGCCAAGGACGTGGTGAGTTTCATCGAGAAAAACATAATCTGCAGGTATGGGGTCCCAAATGAATTTATCTCCGATCATGGCAGTCATTTCCAGGGAGAGGTTATCCTGCTCCTGGAAAAGTGTAAGATCACTCGCCATCAATCGTTTCCGTATAGGCCTCAGACGAATGGAGCAGTAGAAGCAGCGAATAAGAATGTTAAAGCAATCTTGGGAAAAACAACGGATACATATAAGGATTGGCATGAGAAGCTGCCGTTTGCTCTGTGGTGGTACCAAACTTCGGTAAGAACTTCAACGGGCGCTACGCCGTATTCGTTGGTCTACGGGATGGAAGCCATTCTCCCAGTCGAGGTAGAAATACCCTCTCTTAGGGTTTTGGCAGAGTGTGAGATCCCCAAATCAGAATGGGTACGAGGAAGGTATGAGGAGTTGATGTTACTCGATGAGAAGACCGCAGTAAACCATACTCGGGGGTACCAGAAGAGGATAGCTCGTGCTTTCAACAAAAAGGTCCGCCCAAGGAAGCTTGCTGAGGGTGACCTGGTCCTCAAAGAACTAAAAGTGCCTGTTTATGACCCTAGAGGAAAATTCAAACCCAACTGGGTCAGGCCATACATCATTAAGACTCTCCTTTCCGGAGGAGCGACCTATCTCATGGACCTGGACGGGGTTGAATTTAAGCAACCAATTAACCTCAATCGCCTCAAGAAATACTTTGCTTGAAACCATTTCTTTCAAAACCTCCTACCTCGATGAACTACGCTTGACCTGATTCCCGTTAGGGGATACGTAAGAAACCTACTCGGTTCGGTCAGTAAATAATTGCCTGATTGGTACTCTTCTTTGCAGCCTTAAAGTCGAACTACTTGGGACCTGACGCCCGCTTGGGGATAAGTAGGCGGGCTCTCCAAAGCCCTCGGTCCATACAAAAACCTGTGCTAAACTAGGGGCAAACTGGCATTTGCCCAGAACCACTTCGCAGCCCTAAAACCAGGGGCAAACTTCGTTTGCTAGCCGAAGAACCCAGATACAAGACCCCCTTTTTTGATCACTTGGCTACCAAATAAGTACTATACACAAACAAATGAGAATTCATGATATAGAAGAAGTAAAGCTTTAAGCAAAAGAAAAACCAAAGTAAAGAGCCAAGAAAAGACATTGAAAGGAGAATTCTTCATAAAAGATTAATCGGAGGAGTGAGCACTCTGATTAAGCATGTTAGAACTTTCCTAAAAGATAACAACACTTCTTGAAAAAAAAAGAGAGGGGAAATCACATTCAAAAGCGTAAAAAGGGTAGACAGGGTCTGTCAGAAAGTTTTGTGAAATGGCAAGCTTTTCCCTATTTTCGTCTACTTTATTATGCATGTGTCTGTCAAGCTCGTCTCACAACCAAGGCCTAAATCTCTAGAAGATAGTGGGTAGTAGGCACAGTCGAAGCAGGAATCCTCAGGCACGGAGCAGCCATCCTACTTTGCCAAGCCTCGATGAAAGCCTTCGCAATAGCAGGGCGCAAGGTGGAACCCCTGGTGAAATCAGCAGTCACAGATTCAGTAGTATCTTGCAAAAGTAGTAGTATGCAAACCCGGCAGCCAAATGCCAGGTCACCTAGGAAGGCGTACAGTAATAGAGCAATGGGTCCACTACGGACAAACCCAGCAGATATCACTAGAAGAGAGGCCTTGGAGCCAACCAAGCCATCCATCGGTGGATTGAAATAAGTTGTGAATTTCCATACGATCGTAAGGAAGTGATCCACGAAGATGGGAGGGGTATATAAAGAGGTCCAAACGCTCCATGAGCCAAACCTATAGAACAAAAGGCGCCCCGGCAGGTAACGTGGCCCCAGTAGCATGAGCATGGCCCAATCCAATCAGAGTTTCACCAAGGACCAACATAACAACACTTTTCATCTCCTGCAAACTGCAGGCAATGGGTATAAGAGTGTCAGAAGATGACTGAAAGAGGAAGTAAGAGAGCATAGCAATTGACAGGGCACTACGTCGGATGATCTGATACTCACCATCGTAAGGGTCCCCTATGGGAGCATAAACGGAAGAAAGGCGCTCAAAATCGATCTTCCTGTCACAAATAAAGGAGCCCGCCGCATTCCAAGATGTGTGGAGAAGAGTAGCTAAATCTCGGACATACCCGGCCTAAACCGGAGGAACCATCAATTCAACAAAAGGATCGGTGTGAAGAATGGCGTTGAATTCCTTAAACAAGGGGCAAATCTCCTGAGAGCCAAAACGAAAGACATTGAAAGAAGAATCCCAACATTTGATGGCAGCTCGAAGTAGGCCCTCATTCAAGTTCATTCGTCGGAAAGAGAAAAGATCATTCAGCTTGAAGCACTCAAAGTTGAGCCTATCAATGCCGGAAAGGGTGTCCATCCAGGGGAAAAGGATTTGGGAGCTGATGGGGGCCATTTTGGAAGAAAGTAAAGAAGAAAAGAGAAGGTTTTTTCGGAGCCTTGAGAAAGAAGGGGTATAAATAGGGGAATAAAGCTGCCTACCTACTCGGGGCACTCGATAAAGTGCCGCGGCACTCAAAGAAATGCCGCACGGCAGTCCGTGAATGCCGTTGCGGCATTCACTGACTGCTGTCGCGGCACTCACTGAGTGTCGCGGAGACCTAACCGAGTGCCATTCCAGGCTTTTTGTTGGCCAAGGTTTGTTTGTAACACGTTTAGCCCACCTGCAAACAGAAAACTAGAGAGAAAATAATAAAACGTGCGCATCATGCAGCACGTGCAACAAAGATCAATGCATTCATTCATTCATTCATTTTCAATTTGCAATAAGAAAAGAGAAATTAAAGCATTCAAAATTAAAATAAAGACGGGACCAAGCCATGGTCCCACATACGGCAAAGGAAGGACCAAGCTATGGTCACACATACGGTGAATATACGGTGAATAAACTGAATCAATATAAAGTGTATGTATATACAACCATCCGAATAAAAGTGTAAATCCTCCCAAAACACTAAAAAAATAATAAAAAAGAAGAAGAAAAAGTAGGATCAGCCTCGGCCCCGGCTACAAGTCCGACGGGTCGTGCGCCTGAGGGGCTCCTCCTCTGACTCTGTCCCGCTACCTCCACCGCTCCCTCCACGTCCGCCGCTACCTCCGCCTGAAATAAGAAAGGATAAATCTAGATAGTGTTGAAAAGTTAAACGAAATACTGAGAATAAGAGGATAAAGATCATACCTTGGCCCTCAACTGAGTCGCAGCAGTCGCCCGAGTTCCCTCAGCCTGAAAACAAGAACCAAGAATATAGGATCGTAAAAGAAGAGGTAATCAAAGTCAAAGTGAAAGGTAGGGATGAGTTTCTTACCATCCACTCTTGCCCGACAACCCACTGTCGCACGCTGTGGGCGTACGCCAAGCCCTCCTCTGCGTAAGCACGGGGGACGACATCATAATGGAGAGGAATAGTAGGGGCGCCCTGTGTGAGTCGGGGGATCATCGTCGAGTAGGGCTCGCCGAACGAGACTGCCGACATAGTCCAATCCCACTCAGGCAAGGCAGGAGGACGAGCCACAGCAGGAACAGGCTGCAAATGAAAAATAATAAAGCATGAATAAAGAATAAAAGGAAATTCATAAGAGTAGTAATAGAGGAATCATATACTCACCCGAGTCACTTCCATCAAAGGGAAGTTCGGCATCAGCTTAGCGGCACGGAACGCCGCATATCCTGTGGGGGGATCCACAAAGTCATGAATACCCAAGCCCATCAGAGCAACCGTCAGCTCGCTACCCTGGAGGGTGTCCGTGGCTCTCATAGAGTCGGGAGGAGGGAATGGCACGAAGAATCCAGGGGCCGCCAGTGACTGCCTAGTCACCCTCTCTCCTAAATACCACGCCTGGCCCTCTGGCCCATCAAGGAGTCGCCTCGTCGGGTCATATCCGGCCGACTCTCAGATCTCCGCACGAGCCTCAGGAAGCACCCTAAGCCAGGGCTGCCAATGGACGTGCTGCTCCCTCAAGTTCGTCAAGAAGTTCCTGAACGAAACAAAATTGTGGGCCCCGGTCTTCCGCCCGACTCTATCCTTCGCCCACTTCAGCCCCTGGGGAATGATGAGGGCGTCAGCGCTGCGTGTCTCAGGAGACATCATACGGAGGTACTCGTGGGACCAAATCTGTAATAAAAAAAAATTAAAAAAAGGGAAGAAAAGAAGGAAAAGGAAAAGAAAGTTAGTCTCACAATTTAAATAAGTTGTTAAAAGTATAATGGGCAATGAAATATGGAAAAAAGGTATACCTCCCACGCTCTCCAATAACCGCTGGTGGAGGCCGGCCTGTCCCGGGAGATGTCACCCATGTGCCGGTATAAGATGGCTAACCCTGCGCCAGCCCAGTCATACTCGTCCACCCGGTCCAGGTGCTCTAGGGATGCTACCATGGAAACATCGACTCGATCACCCTTGGTGCTCAGTAAGGAGCACCCCAGTAAGTACATAAGAAAGCCTCGCGCCATCTGCTCATCCGTAAAACCAGGCTGGCCCCTAAACGTGTCCATAAACCATCAGGCCGTGACCAGAGCCTCCTCCGGGACCACTCCCAACAAAGGCTCCACCTAGTCCCACTCCTGGTCCGTCAGGTATCGCAAGCGCTCTCCGCCGAAGGCAATCCCGGTGATCATCGAGAAATCCAAGGGAGTCATCGTCATCTCCCCGAAGTCAAAATGAAAAGTGCTGGTAGTATCCCACCACTGTTCGGCCAATGCATGTATCTGCCGCAAGTCGTTGGAGCTCTTCGTCAAGAGTTTGACGAAGTCTCCGAACCCGACCGCATCCACCAACGCCCTCACCGCCTCACTCAACTGCGTGTACCACTCATACCCGTGCGCAAGGCTGCCATGCCCCTTCAGCACCTTAGGCTGCAGCTGCAAGAAAGAATTACAAAATTTTGATATTAGTAATTGGATAAAAGAAAAGTAAATAGATGGCAGTAAAAAGACAAGAAAGAAGAAAAAGAAGAAAGAAATAGAAAATCTGAAAATACTCGCAGAAATTTAACAGTCATGGCACTAGTTTGCGTTCAGTTCAGTAGACGTTCACAAAAAATAAGAAGAAATAAGAAAGAACATTCGATGTTCTAGAGAGATTTCAAAAAAAAAAAAAAAGAGAAAAAAAGAGAGAGAAAGGAGTTTGTTCGCCTTTTCAAAGTATATGTATATAAATTTGTTCAAATTCAGGTTCCAAGGAGGCATTAGTTTCAAGTACGGGTTCACGGACATTCAAAATTAGGTTGGAACAATAAGAGGACGCTTGGAACATTCATAAGTAACGCTTTCAATTAAAATGCGTCGTGTTCGTGAAACTTAAAAATGAAAAACTCACTTTATTCACAAGAGGTGTTTTGAAATTCTGATTAATACAAACGGCTTCCAAAAGTCCTTGGAAAAGTCGAAAAATAATAATAAGGGATAATATGCTCGGAAAATTTAGGCATATCACTCATTTTCGTAAGGAGTCTTTTGGAGAAAGAAATATGTACGAAATTTTCCTAAGAAGAAGAAGGGGCATGAAATAAAACGTTCAAGACACTCAAGAGCACTACAAGCACAACATTTGTAATAAGAAATAAAACATTTGAAGTTGTATCAAATATACATTGCATCCACCAAAGTTCCTACGGCTTACAAATTAAAAGAGAAGCAGAGAGAGGAACGTTTACCTCGCGCTTGAATGCGCGGGCGGATAAATGCTCGTCCGGATCCCGGAGAAGGAGTGTAGCATCAGGATGATGAGTGGCAGTGTACTTGGCCTTCTTCTTCCTCCCCGAATCGCTCGCCATGATCTGTAAAGAAAAAGAGAATTCAAGCGTTAGATTCATGAAAATTTTATAATAACAAGGAAATAAGATAGATTAATCAAGTCTTGATCGAGTAGAACGAACCTGATAAGTCCATGGTAGATCAATCCAAGCTAGGAAAGAAAAAGGAAAATTTTCTCCAGAGAGAAACCGAGAGAGAGAAGATTGAGAGAATGAGAAAAGTGTATTGGACCCGGCGGTTTTAGCCACTGCCGCTCAAACGCGGCACTCGGTTTTCCCTGCGTGGCAGTTGATGGGCTGTCGCGCGGCAATTGATGGACTGCTGCGCGACACTCACTTACTGCCGTAACGGCACTCCGTGAGTGCCGTAACGGCACTCTGTGATTGCCGCACGGCAGTCACGGACTGCCGCAAAAATCCGCGTGTGCCGTGCTTAAGTCGGTTCAAAGATCCTTCGTTTTTCCCCAAAATTCAAATCAAGTCCCGAAAATTGAATTTAAGGCCCCCAAATACTTGCCCTCATTACACTTTTGGCCCTCAGAGTCATTTTTAGGTTTAAAATGGCTACAAATTTCAGAATTTAAGAGTATATATGAGCCCGTGGGCTCCCGATTTTGAAAATTGAAAAAAGACTTGAGCCCGTGGGCTCCTGATTTTTGAAAAGTGAAAATATTTGAGCCCGTGGGCTCCCAATTTTTGAAAATTAAAAAAGATATTTGGAATATAACGGATTTATATTCCCGGTTCTCGCAACGGATTTGCGTTTATCCTCGTTTTTGGAATATAACAGATTTATATTCCCGGTTCTCGCAACGGATTTGTGTTAACCCTCGTTTTGGAATATAACATATTTATATTCCCGTTTCTCGCAACGGATTTGCGTTAACCCTTGTTTTTGGAATATAACAGATTTATATTCCCGGTTCTCGCAACGGATTTGCGTTAACCCTTGTTTTTGGAATATAACAGATTTATATTCCCGGTTCTCGCAACAGATTTGCGTTAACCCTCGTTTTTGGAATATAACAGATTTATATTCCCGGTTCTCGCAACAAATTTGCGTTAACCCTCGTTTTTGGAATATAACAGATTTACATTCCCGGTTCTCGCAACGGATTTGCGTTTACCCTCGTTTTTGGAATATAACAGATTTATATTCCCGGTTCTCGCAACGGACTTGCGTTAACCCTCATTTTTGGAATATAACAGATTTATATTCCTGGTTCTCGCAACAAATTTGCGTTAACCTTCGTTTTTGGAATATAACAGATTTATATTTCCGGTTCTCGCAACGGATTTGCGCTAACCCTCATTTTTGGAATATAACAGATATACATTCCCGATTCTCTCAACGGATTTATGTTAACCCTTATTTTTGGAATATAACAGATTTATATTCCTGGTTTTCGCAACGGATTTGCATTAACCCTCATTTTTGGAATATAACGGATTTATATTCCCGGTTCTCGCAGCAAATTTGTGTTAACCCTTGTTTTGGGAACATAAGAGATTTATATTCTCGGTTCTCGCAACAGATTTGCGTCGATCCTCTGTTTGGGAGTGTAACATATTTACATTTTCAGTTTTCGCAGCAAATTTGCGTTAACCCTTGTTTTGGGAACATAACAGATTTATATTTTCGGTTCTCGCAACGGATTTGCGTTTACCCTCGAAATCAAATCGAAAACATCATGACCCTTTGGATAGTGATCGATTTTGCGGGCATTTGTAGGCACGAGACTTCATAGTTAGTGAACTCATGTGAGAGAAAGATTTCAAACCCTGGCTTCAAGCATTTGTCTTTTCAATCCATCCATGGCTTTGGAAAGCCACAGAAGGGGAAATCTTCTTCTTTCTTGATGAAATGTTCATGTGACACCCGACCTACTTCTCCATTTTCTTTAATTACTTTCTCTTTCTCTTTTCCCAAGTCTTCCCATGAATGGTCCCCTTCTGACTTGTTTGGTTTCTCGAATTCAGTAAGGTTACTAACTTCTTCTCCTATCTTACAAAGACCATCTATTTGAGCATGATTGATCACTTCTGCAGCTTTTCCTTCTTCTTCTCCCTTATACCACAGACTGTCTGCCTCACTATACACCTCTTCCTCTCTCCAAATAAAGTCATCAGCATGGTTACTCGGATCCCACCAATTGATTTAGATGATTTCATTGTCCATATCTTCTTCGAATGCCTATTCTTCTTCTCCTCTTCCTACTAGCCACTCCTATTCCTCGATTCCTATAATGCATATCCTATGATCTTCTAGAAATTAATAAGCTTTAGCAGCTTATCCTACTAGTATGATCAACACAGATGGGTCGAAGACTTCCTTCCCAACATCCAAGAGGTTGATGTTTCGTGGTGGCGGTACGGCATGATGGTTTGGGAGCGGGTTTCAGATTACGTTTGGCCGATCTACAGGTAGAGGGGAAATGATCTTGCTATCAATTAGATCTTGTACTTCATGCCTTAGCCTCATACACCGGTCTGTTGTGTGGCCATGAGCTTGGTAAAATTCGCAGTAGAGGTTTGCATTAAAGCCTGGCAGGAGTGTATCAGGCATTGGCCTTAGGTCTAGAGGATTTAGATACCCCTTTTCCAGTAATCACTTAAGAATAGTGTTTAATGAAATCCCTAAATCCGTGAAGTGACGTGGTTATCCTCCCAATTTTTGTCTTAATGTACCTCCTCTCTTTGATAAACTCTGCCCTTCTTCTGGCTAGCTCAAAACATTAACATCAGTTGTTATTTTGTTTCTCGTGTTCCCTCCATAAATTGGTCTTCTAGAGCGGTTTCCCTGTGACTCTTCCTTAATCTTTCCTTCTTTGATCGCGTCTTCAATTCTTGTTTTGATCTCAAATAACTCTGCAAAAGTGTGGATGCATTGTTACATA
The DNA here is from genome assembly GCA_033977485.1 of Hydrangea macrophylla. Classification (NCBI taxonomy): domain Eukaryota; kingdom Viridiplantae; phylum Streptophyta; class Magnoliopsida; order Cornales; family Hydrangeaceae; genus Hydrangea; species Hydrangea macrophylla. The sequence goes on from CM066999.1 coordinate 58,518,585, forward strand.
AGCTTCTCTCAATAGACACTCTGTAAGTTCTTTACTGTGATTCAGATCTGCTCTTTCTCAGACAATCGTTGGTTCATCTTTGCGGCCTTTTACCTCTAACAAGTTAGAAACTCAGCAAACGACTCTTTTTTTTCTTGTGTGGTTACCTCTAAATCCCTCATGGTTACATAAAGTTCTTGGTTATACTCGTACTGAGTGACAAAAGCATTCACAATCTCCTCCCATATGTGAGTTTTTCTAGGTTCCAAAGTGAAATACCAGGATAAAGCTGCCCTAGTTAGGGTTTGTTAAAATAGTATAGACATCATGGCAAGACTAAAACCACTCGGTTGAAAGGCCCGGATACACATACTCACATGATTTCTACGATTTCCAGAACCATCGAACTTATCAATTTCAGGCATCTTAAAATCGATCGACATTTTTTCTTGAGCTCCCTCAAATAAACCCTCAAATTCTAGTAGGTAGCTATCAACCCCATTGGATTTGCGGACAACTTTCTCTAGCTTCTCCACCTTTTCTTTAATCTCAATATGCTCTTTCTCAACTTTCTCAAACTTCTCCCTTTCTGCCCTAGGTACATCAACTCTAGATGGTTCTGGATCCTCATACCAATCATCTTCCATAACCCGAGCAGCAGGTGGAGGAGGATCGATTATCGCCTTTGGTGAGTTAGTGTTTCCAACATGGTTATCATTTAATCCATTCTCTCTTTTAGCTATGCTATTTTTGCAGCATGTTGTTCCTGATCCATTTCCCTTTTTATCTCTAGCTCTTTTCTAGCTAACCTTGCACTCGAATCCCTAACCCAAACTGTCCTGGCACTCAATTCTATCTTGCCTATAGTTGCATTTGTTTTTACTCAAAATGTGATCGAATTAAAATGTTTGTGAATGATTCAAATGTCACACGGATGAAATGCATCTGTGTGTGTATGCCTATCCTATATGCCAAAATAAAAAACTCCTAATCCTAACACATAAGCACATAAGCACATAAAATCCTCATCCATGTTAAGTGCGCTTAGTTTCTCCTCTCTTTGCAATCCTAGCTACCTTTTTCAAGGTCGGATATTTTTTGAAAATTTTGAAACTCGTTTGAAAAGCATTTCATTAGATGATGAGATCTTTTGAAAACAATTCTTAGGAGTTTTGAATCTTTTCTTTGAAAATGAGGATGTGGAAACATTTTTTAATAAAAGATGATCGGGTTTCAATATTTATTTGATTAAAAAGGTAAGCCTTGGACCTTCTTTTTAAAATAGTGATTTTTCAAAATATTTTTGAATACAAGATGATGAATAATCATAATCTACCATAAACAGTGAACTTTTTGAATTTCTTAGGCAAGAGTATCACATGATTGGATGATTATCGCACTTTTCATGAATTTGGATGCATACAAGAGTCAATGATGCTTAGCTAACAAGATATAAGAAGTGTAATCTTATAATCAAAATCTAGCACATTCCCCAAACGTTGTGGGACATGAGAAGGAATTGCTAAAAGGCGATTAAAAGGTTATACATCCCATATCAAGTAAGCATTGTCATCATCTCAAATAATCCCTTTCTGGGTATACAAAACTCCCTAGCATATAATCTTAATCAAGAATTGATTTCCAAATTTTGAAAGGTTCTATGGAAGCTACCATGCAAAGGCCAAGTTTTGGTCAAATAAGGGACCCGTAACACACATCCGATAGGATGCTTCATATACCAAAACATGATACGAGATCATGGGTGATCACACGGTCCCATGATGACTTGATCGACTGGGTTGTCCTGAACCTCCAAGGTCATAGTTCCATGCAATCGACTAGCTAGAAATGCAAGTGTAACGCAACGGGCACACAAAAATTAATTAATTCAATTAAAAGGATGCTTTCAAGTCTAATCCTTGAGTGAACCCAAAATCACAATTCTGGTCTGCGAAACCAGAGATTCTGGGTTTGATCCCTAACAGAGTTGCCAGATTGTGGATATTGCAGTCTAACCACGCTTTTTCAAAAACATTTTTTAATTTTCAAATACGAGTTGCCACTTAATTTTTAAAGAAAAATTAAGAAACCATTTTAAAAGCAAACTAATCTTTTAAAAACCAGAGATTTCTAGGTCCAGGGATTATGGTATGAGAGGGGAAGGAGCCTGGTGGGCTAAAACACCCCCTCTCATCCTCTCTCGTGATTTGCCCCTACACAACATCCTTTTAATCGAATTATTAATCTAAGTATTCCCTCATTTAATACATATATATAAATATATATTACAAAAGCATGTCTAAAGGGTGCAAGATTGATGATGATAAAATGACATACAAAACCACATAGTTCAATTAGCAAGCAAAATGATATGTAATAATGAACAAGAGAACTTACCCGGGATCTAACCGCGAAATGGGAAACGTGGAATGCCTAAAAAAATAGAAATCCTAAGAAAAAGGTCTCTAATTACATATATACACATAAAGCAATACCTCTAAGGTGTCGCACACTAGGTTGAAAATCAATAAAATTAAGAGATAAATAAACTAAAAAAGAGTCGAGAAACCATACCTCAATAGCACTACAAAAAAAGGGTTAGTTCACGTACTTTGAACAAGATATAATATCGAATGCTAACTAACATACCCAACTTCTAGCTTAAATCTATCAAGCGTGGAAAGAATCGACATAATCATGAACTCCTTCTAACTAATTGAAAACACAACGCCTCTATAGATATACAAGTCTCAACTAGGAGCCAATGTAGTGTCCATATAGAGATGATATAGTCCCAGCATGATCACAAGGAGCCCATAATTATGTTCAACTAATTAGGGCTTAACACAATACAAGATGATATCCTAATTGCTAGAATCTACACCTATATGATGGATACATGAACATGAACAAGAGTAAGTTATGAATCACTCATTGATTTGGATCATTTAATCTCTGGCTTTGAGTTCAATTAATCATAATTAAAACATGGTTTAAGCCCTAGGGCATAGAAAGGCCATTTGGGTCATCATTTACATAGTTTATCAAAACTGAAACAAGATTCGAGAAATCATAGAGAGCAGACCAGACTTTCAAAAATAGAAAAAACATACCTCCAATGGTTGGATCTTAATGATTTTGGAATATGATGTGCCTCTGCGAGTCTAGTTTATAACCCAAAAAGAAATTCAAAGATCACACGGTCCAATAATCTCTGGGAATCGGACCAAAACTACACAATACTTAGAATTTAACAGCTCTCTATCCAGAGATATTTATATGATTTTCTAAGACTAGTTAACGAATCAGAATTACTTTGATCTTTTCAGAGAATCTTATAAAAGGCTCTGATCCATTCAAAATAAAACTGATTTGCTATTTTGAAATTTTAGACAGAGAGTAACTAGTTTACAAATCCTAAGATCAAACCATCCTAACCATGAAATCTTGTCAAAACAAAAATTACAGCGGTACATATATGGCTTGGGGATGAATTCCAATTGGTCTCATTCAATTCTAATGGATCATGATTTAATTAAAAATCTTAGATCATTGCTGGGTATTGAATTCACTAAACCAATGTTGGCATCTAAGTCATGAAAGTGGGCTCTTCTTAAAATTTAATTCCTCTCTCAAGGTGATGATCCTTGAGGAATATAGACTTATTTCATTTAATTCTCCTCTCAAATTAATGATCCTTAGAGACTAAACATGACTAACCCATATAAAACTCAATGGAATATGGTGAGAATTCCATGAGATTTCAAATTAGAGGATCCAAATTATGAGACAAGACTTGGATTCACTAATTATATATGGATATAACTATGATCAATCTTAATTCCCATATAAATCATAATATTATAGAGAACTAAAGTATCAAACTCAAAGGAATTAAACAAGATATTGAAAGATCTCATGACCCCTTGAGAAGAACAAAGACAAAGGAAGGGATGAAATCAAAATTTAATTGATGTTCCATGTCAAAATTCTTTTTGTAAACTTGTTTTGCCTCAAATCCTTAGCTATTTAGATCCAAATCAATGAAAGCTAATGATAATCCAATCACAATTCTAGTGGTGTGTAATGAAATGAGGTGGGAAGAGAGTTTTTAAAAATTGTGTAAAAGGTCTATGAATTGTTATTGAATTAGAAACAAAACTAAGTCATGATTAGAATATTATATCTAGAAATCCTCAGATTTTTCTTGTTCTTGGTGAAGATAACCAAGTCTTCAAGTTCTTCTTCAAAATCCTTCGTTTTCTTCAAAAATGCTCTCAATTCCTTACAATTGTATATGTATCTTCAATATTTCTTGCTTTTGTCCAAGTCCCTCTATAATGGAGATGAACATGCCCTTATATAGACCAATCTCTAGGGGTTAATTTGGTAAATTCGGGGTGACAACCAATGTGCCATGAATTTCAATACGTATTAAAGGAAAACAGTCTATTCCAGCGGGCGACCCTCAGTTAGTTGTCTGCGGCACTCAGCAAGTGAGTGCCGCCGGCTTCACCATGTGTTGCTTCTAACAGACTTCTCTTTCTTATTTTATTTTTCATTTACATATATTTATATAGACTATATGTAAAAATGATGGGAGTTTCTCCGACGACGTTTGACATCATTACTTCGCCGTCCGACGTCGAATTTGCAAACCAAGACCATATTTGGGCTCGTGGAGGTAAGAGGATCACATGCACATCATTTATTTTTAGTTTTGGCAACATTTTTACTATGACCGTTCTTGGTTGATAACTCTTGATATGTAAAAACTATGTAGGATTATCACCGGTTAGGAATTGAGCCGTGATTTGGCAAAAATTGGGATATCTAGGCTTAATTTGCTAATAAATCGAAGAGGTGGGTGTTTGAATCCCAAAATTAGATGTTTAGTTATGCTAATGTGATAGTTGTTAATAGTTGCTTAATTCATGCCTATGTGAATATTTGTTAATGAATTTGGGAAAAACATGCCAATTAAGTGAAACTTGCCATGTACATGCTTAGTAGTTTATATGCTTAAATGGATCAATGGGAAGTCAAGTAGTAGTCACCATTTATAGGTCACATATGTAAGGGATAGGAAGTCCTCAAGAGAAAGGGCGTGGTGTCGACCACAATGATAAAACGATGATGCCTTCGGGGTCACAATAGAGTGTGATACGCTATATGCGACAAAAGAGTGAGAAGTTTTGGGGTGAGAAGAACCTGGGGGTGGTGGCTGGAGTTACTTGACTTTTCGGAGATTAATTTGTTGATGTTTATAATGATTTTTGCATTTGCATATTGAACATTCCAATAGCATGATTAGTTTCTCACTAAGCAAAAGCCTAAACAAAAATACATTTTCTATTGTTGTTATTCAATAATTATCGCAGGTACCTAACGGGAGAATCAGAGGAAATGATTGGCATGACGGGTTGGGTGTGGGAGTTATGTATATGTGGATATGTTCATATGTTTAGGTGTTTGAATCTCAGGTTGTAACTTTTGTACTTCAAGTGTTAAACAACTCATGTTAAGAACAACTATGTTTGAAAATGTTGTAATATGTTAACTTGGATTTGGTTATTAGTTATGTCTTGTGGTGTAGGTATCATCTTGCAAACCACATGATGTCTATGTTGATAAGAGTCCTGGGTAAGTTGAGTACTTTTTGATATAAATTGAGCTTAGTTCCATTGGTTTATAAGATTTGGTATACATTGAGAGAAATGTGGATTTTGATGCAAATTCTTGATCCATGAGAGGAATTGGTGTGTATAATTTGTTATAGCACACACTTGGATATGTTGTATCAATGTTTAGAAATACTTAGAAATATTTTTGGAAATGTTATTTTATTTTCCCATGAAGTTTGGTTAAGTTTGGAATTGATTTGAACTTATAAATAATCTTTTTAGCAGCAGGAAACTGTTCTGCAGAAGCCGGATAGATCCAACCTTTGTCGTGAATCGATCCGCCCCTTTTTGGGGAAATTCTGCCCAAAAATGCTAAATCAGATTGATCTGGCCTCATAGGGCAGATCGATTCGCCCCTGTTTTCATTGTCGTCGAATTTTACGGAAACGAACATATCTCTTTTTTAAAAAACTCGAATTCGCGCACCATTTTTTTGTTTTGGAACTAGGACTCAAAGATCTATCTTTTGGTATAAAATTTGGATATACTTTATTAATAACCATTTTGCCCTTAGGGCTGTTTTGTGACAAGGAAGTTCTTTTATGATATCTAATTCAAGTTTTTCTAAGTAAATAGAGTATAATGTGGTTTGTTGGCCTTATTACACGTGTCCTAATCTACCCAAGACGGGTTAGGGAGTTACAACCCAGAAAGGAAATTTGTTTTTTTTTTTTCTTCCTATTTTTGCTATTCTGGGGCGTGATAGGATTTTTGGTATCAGAGCCTTAGGTTTGATACTTTCGTTCACTAATTGTCCCACTCCATCTGGTCCTAGCATTTGAGATCCTTGAGATGAGATATGAGTTTAAGATAAGTTTTTCCTTCTGACGATAGATAGTTTTCATTACAGGTTAGCATGGATCTAGATTTTCATAGGTTTGTGGATGACCATTATGGAGGACACGTGATCGATGGGGATATTATGGAGCCAATTTACCTAGAGCGTTATCAGGATCATGTACATAGTCAGATAGGCGTTATCTAGAAGAGGATTTGTGGAAGGCGCTCAATCTGACACAGATGCGTATGGACGCTTATCATTTCGCCAGGATTGGTGAGCTGATATGTCGTGAGATGGCTCACTTGGTGCAGAGCAAGCAAGAGATGAATGTGATAGAGTTGCGAGCTATTCTTGGCGGACCTATTCAGCCATCACTTGCAGCACAAGTAGCATCACCGGTACTCAATGTACCAGTTCTGGAGCCTCAGGATTACCTGGAAGACCTAGAGCTTGAGCCGATATAGGATGAAGAGGATCAAGTAGAGGATGCCGAGCCAGAGGATGAGCATCCCGATAAGGGTATAGATGAGGATGGAGAGGAGGAGCCTATGGACGATGAGGAGCCAGAGGATGACCTGGAGGAGCCAAAGTATATTCCTAACAACGAGCCAGAGGACCCAGAGGAGGAGCCAGAGGATACAGAGTCGATAGATATGGATGTCGTAGTAGGCAAGGATGTTGTGATAGTTGAGGGAGATGAGGTTGTAGGGAACGAGGAGCCAGAGGAGGTAGTCTTACTAGTGGTACCTGTTGTGCCTGAGTTACCAGTAGGGTCTATATTACAGATGGTAGCCATTGCCACTATGGCAGTAGAGTGGGTAGTACAGATGTTTGCACAGCTTGACGGGTTCATTATGGGAAGGCTGAGTTGGCAAAGGCCATATCAATAATTGGAGGATTTGTTGAGGTAGTGCCGACATCACCAAGCCAACTTTTTACGTTGATGAGATGATGGTTGAGGATTAGGATATTGGAGTCATAGTTGGAGGTATCGTTGCACTAGTATTAGATGATCCACCGAGGAGATAGATATTGTCTCAGAGGACAAGGCACCACCAGTTGGATCAGATTTTGACAATTTTTGAGTCAGGATCTATGAGATTTAGATTTTGTTAGTTTTATCAGGACATGTTGTCCACGTGAATTGTGGGAGCTTGAGAGATAGCTAGATGACCATAGCTTTGTATAGATGGTTACCACTAGTAGCAGTGTTGTATAGCTGACTTTAGTACTTGTAAATCTAATGTCCCACATGGTACACCATTTGATTATTGTGTACTCTGATGTTCATCTTTTGATATATATTATACGAGCATCCTTTTGTGATATCTGTGGTGTGATTGAGTTTGTTATATACTGATTAGTAGAACTATTAATTCAGCCTTTCTATTGCTTTTTCTCTTTATCTTGATTTCGTTTCTCTGAGAAGTCTGTCAGCTAATCGATAGGTCTTTTGTAGGTACGCATTACTAGATCACGATGGTAAGGAATCCACCATGACTAGGATCACCTATTCCCAAGGGCATGGACCCCAACGGTGTCTTTGAGGCATTTTTGCAGAGAATGGAGCACGTTGGGGACACTTATAACCAAGCTACTAATCAGCGACCTATCCAATATCCTGTTGCACCTCCACCATCGAGATAGACGGGCAATAAATTCTCAAAAATTTCTATGGATTACGTCCAGAGAAGATTGATGGATTAACAAAGCCGTGGAAAGCCAACCAATGCCTACGTAAGATTGAGCTCATATTTGAAGCCCTGGAGTGCAACAAACTGGAAAAATGTTCTCTTGCTACACTATAGATTGGTGGGAGGCTGAAAGGGCCACAATTGGGATGAACACTACATGAGTAATGATATGAACCCCGCCAACAATGTGACAAAACCCGTAACACGATTAATGCCTCGGACCGTTCTACTGTCAGATTCAAATGGAAAACACCGACTCAACACCTATAACAGATGCGAACCTTGGTATAAAGGATGACAACGCCACAATCAAGGATGGAAAACTCGATTGATAAGTCCAGGTATGAACGCCATAGAGTAAATCTGATAAGTTCGAATAGGTCTTCAAAGAACCAAAGAGAAAACTCTCACAATATTATTATTGATCAAAAAACTGCATATTACAAATCCTAAAATTGTTTAAATAGCTAAGGCTTACAGTTGGGCCCTATAAGCCTACGAAATATTATGCCCCAAAATAAATTCTCCCAAAATTAAAATAAAACGAAACTAAAGGAATAAGGAAAGTTCCATAGTTGGCATGCAAGCCTACAATTCAGCAATTTAAGCAATTAAGAAAAAATGACAATCAAATTCTAATTTTAGGAAAAACTAAAATTTGACTTCAATCTTGAACTGCTGGATTATTCTTCTAGAACTTGAATTAGATTGAGACATCTTTGTGGACCAAGCTCCATAGGCCTCCACGAATTTTCCTGATACCAAACTTCTTCAATTAGCCCATTGAGTGCCTCTTTGAACTTCTTTGCCCGAGCTCTCGTAACTGGTCCAATTGGAATTGGAACTGATTCCCTTGAAGATGTGCCATGATTTGCATCATTCCCCTCCTCTTGAAAAGGATTTGTCCTCAAATCATCACCTACATCAAAAGGACTCAAATCAGTAACAATAAAAGTAGCACTTACATTGTACTCACCTGGCAAATCGAGCTTGTAAGCATTGTCATTGATGCGCTCGAGAACTTGGAAAGGTCCATCCCCTCGTGGCAACAATTTGGAACGCCTTTCATCCAAAAATCTTTCTTTTCGCATATGCAACCAAACCCAATCTCTGGGTTCAAAAACCATCTTGTGACGTCCCTTGTTGGCTTGCTAGGCATATTGCTCTGTTCGTCGCTCAATGTTGAGTCTGGCTTTCTCATGAATCTGCTTAACAAAGTCAACTTTGCTTTGGCCATCTAAATTAACACGCTCAGTCAAAGGTAAATGAGATAAATCCAACGAAGTTAATGGATTAAACCCATATACAATTTCAAACGGTGAAAATTTAGTAGCAGAATGAATAGATTGATTGTAAGCAAACTCAACATGTGGTAAAAAATCTTCCCATGTTTTAATGTTCTTTTGAATAATAGCCCATAACAAAGTTGACAAAGTCCTATTTACTACTTCAGTTTGACCATCAGTTTGTGAGTGACAAGTAGTAGAAAATAATAACTTAGTCCCTAACTTACACCACAAGGTCTTCCAAAAGTAACTCAAGAACTTAGCATCTCTATCTGAAATAATTGTTCTAGGGATACCATGTAATCTTACAATCTCCCTACAGAACAAATCAGCAACATGTGATGCATCATCCGTTTTGTGACATGTAATAAAATGTGCCATTTTAGAAAAGCGATCTACCACCACAAAAATCGAATCCCTACCCTGTTTGGTCCTAGGCAAACCTAACACAAAGTCCATTGAGATATCAATCCAAGACTCACTAGGAATAGGCAGTGGTGTGTATAATCCATGGGGTTGCATTTGAGATTTTGCCTGCCTACAAGTTACACATCTTCCACAAATTCTCTCAACATCTCTTTTCATGTTTGGCAAAAAAAAATGCTCGTGTAGGATGGCTAGTGTCCTAGTAACTCCAAAGTGTCCCATTAAACCCCCCCCCATGCGATTCCCTCACTAGCAAATCGCGTAATGAACAATTAAGAACACACAACTTATTCTCCCAAAATAAGAAACCTTCATGCCTAAAGAATTTACCTAATGCTCTTTTCTCACAATTCCTATACTCTTCACGAAAATCTTGGTCTAATGGATATAATTCTTTAATGTGTTCAAAACCATGCAATTTTGCATCAAGAGTAGAAATCAATGCATACCTGCGAGAGAGAGCATCTGGAACGATGTTTTCCTTACCTTGCTTGTAACAAATGACATATGGAAATGTCTCAATGAATTCCACCTATCGCGCATGCCTCCTATTCAACTTGTTGGCTCTTCAAATGCTTCAAGGATTCGTGATCGGTGTGAATCACAAACTCCTTACGCCAAAGATAGTGTTGCCATGTCTCCAATGCTCGGACTAACTCATACATTTCCTTGTCATAGGTAGGGTAATTTAAGGCTGCCCCACTCAATTTCTCACTAAAGAATGCAATTGGTCGTCCTCCTTGCATGATAACTGCGCCTATGCCAATACCTGAAGCATCACATTCAATTTCAAATGTTTTAGTAAAATCTGGTAGAACAAGTAACGGAGCATGAGTTAATTTTTCTTTAAGTAATTGAAACGCCTTATCTTGTTCTTCCTCCCATTTGAATCTAACGTTCTTCTTGATGCCTTCGGTAAGCGGGGTGGCTATGCTACTAAAGTCTTTCACGAACCTCTGGTAAAAACTAGCAAGCCCATGAAAACTTCAAACTTGGCCTACACTCGTGGGCGTTGGCCACTCGCGAATCGCACGAACCTTTTCCTCATCAACCTGTACTCCTTGGGCACTAACAACAAAGCCAAGAAACATAAGTTTATCTGTGCAAAAAGTGCACTTCTTAAAGTTAGCAAATAACTTTTCCTTTCGCAAGACTTCCAAAACTGATTTCAAGTGTAGAACATGGTCATCAAAGTTTTTGCTATTCATCAAAATAGACAACAACAAATCTGCCTATGAAAGTACGCAAGACATGGTTCATTAATCGCATAAATGTACTGGGTGCATTAGTTAATCCAAATGGCATCACTAACCACTCATATAAACCATGTTTTGTTTTAAAAGCAGTTTTCCATTCATCTCCTTCTTTCATTCCTATTTGATGATAACCACTTTTTAGATCAATCTTAGAAAATACACAAGCACCATGCAGTTCATCTAACATATCATCCAAACGAGGAATAGGGTGTCGATACTTTACCATGATGTTGTTGATGGCCCGACAATCAACACACATCCTCCATGTCCCATCCTTCTTAGGAACTAAAATCACCGGAACGGCACATGGGCTCATGCTTTCTCTCACGTACCCCTTTTCCATCAATTCACTTACTTGCCTTTGCAACTCCTTTGTCTTCTCAGGATTAGCACGATAGGCAGGTCAGTTTGGAATGGAAGCGCCAGGTACGAAGTCAATTTGGTGTTCGATCCCTCGAGTAGGTGGCAAACCGTATGGAATCTCTTCGGGCATGACGTCACCAAATTCCTGTAAAAGAGAAATAACAGAACTAGGCAAAATGGGCTTAATCTCGTTAGTGTTCAAAACTGCCTCCTGGTACAACAGTACAATCATTGGCTGATTTAGAAACATCACTCTTTTGATTTCACTCACTTTTGCATAGAAATTTGTTTTTCTCTCTATTTTTATTTCTCTAGCAGAATCTTCTCGCTTTTTTTCTCTCTCAATTTTCTCGGCCTCTCTTTTTTCTTCACTCGAATTTTCACTCACTTTCTTTTTCTCTTTCTCTCCTTTTTGAACACTCTCCTTTTGTAACCTCACTTGATCCTCATAAACTTGTTGCGGGGTTAAAGGTATAAGAGTGATCGGACGTTGATTAAGTACAAATGAATATTTGTTCGTAAAGCCATCATGCTTTCCGCGCCTATCAAACTGCCATGGGCGCCCCAACAATAAGTGTCCAGCATGCATCGGTACTACATCACACATCACTTCATCTTCGTACTTACCAATTCGAAATGCCACTAACACCTATTTGTTCACCCTCAACTCACCACTATCATTTAACCATTGCAACTTGTACGGCCTAGGGTGTTTCAGCGTGGGCAGCCCTAACTTCTCCACCATTATTGTGCTTGCAACATTAGTACAACTACCGCCATCAATAATCACACTACATACCTTGTCCTTAACACAACACCTAGTATGGAAGATGTTTTCTCGCTGCACTTCCTCAACTTCTTTAACTTGCATATTTAGAGCTCTCCTTGCCACTAACAAATCCCCTTGGGCAGCATAATCTTCATCATCAGCATCCTCCAATGGTGGCAAAGATTCGTTGTCAACTTCATCTTCGGTTTCAATCTCACCATTATCTCGTAACACCATAACACTCTTGTTCGGACATTGGCTAGCTATGTGTCCCCTACCTTGGAACTTAAAACACTTAATATCACGGTTCTGAGAAGTAGACGAATCGAATTTACCTTGATTTCCATGGCTGTCCACCTCTTGTTTTTGCTCAGTTTTTGGCTTCACCAAAGGCTGCTTCTCATCTCTTTTCCAATAATTTGGTTTCCAAGTAGATGTATTGAAATTTCGGCTTGGATTTTGGCTTGGACGTGTGCTGCTGTCCCTCCTCTTGAGTTGATTCTCAATTTTAATAGCCATGTGTACCATATCCTCCAATTCAACATAGTGTTGCGATTCCACTGCATTGGCAATTTTTCGATTCAACCCAACTAAGAATCTAGCCATTGTAGCCTCTCGATCTTCCTCCTTATAATATTCTTCTACACTCCTATTACATTGCCTCAAACTTTGCAACCTGTTATACAACTCTCGATAGTAGTAGCTTGGAATGAACCGCTTCCTTATAACAATTTTCATCTCCTCCCATGTCTCTATTGGATGCGCCCTATTTCTTCTCCTATTTAGTACCAATTGATCCTACCAAATAATAGCATATTCGGAAAATTCAATGGCAACAAGTTTTACTTTCTTAATCTTGGAGTAATTATGGCAATCGAATACTAATTCCACCTTCTTCTCCCATTCAAGATATGCTTCCTGATCAGTCTTTCCTTGAAATGAAGGAATCTTCATCTTAATACTACCCAAATTATTATCTTCCCGATTCCTAGCTTCTCTAAACCTAACTTCTCTACCCCGACCGCCATATCTCCTATGATTATCAATTGAATCCCTATCATTTTCTTCATCAAAGTCTTCCCCAAAATACTCCTCATCTTCAACTCTCACTCGCCTTGGTTGAACTCTCTCCCCTCTTTGTACATTATGAACATTTTGTTGTTGCCTCTGTGGTGTATCCTCTTCAACTCTATCCAATCTCTCATGTATCGGTTCTAATTCTGCTCTCATCATCCGCCTCATCTCCCCCACTAAAGCTTGCATTTGTAGATTCGTAACAACCAGCTGGTGAGCCTCTTCATTTGTGACTCTTCCCTGGTCTTGAGCCATAATCCCTACAAGAATGGATTAGAAATAGAACAGATCCTCACTACACTCCCTCACGTGTTTTACTCAAGAATATGATTCACTCGTGTTTACACTCAAAAATCAAGTTGGCTTTTACCCTCTTATGTGCTCACCACTCTTGCCTTTTTCCACTCGTAGTAATTCTCACTCGGTTCTTATGAAACTGAACAGACAATGACCAGAATTTCTTAGTAACAATCCATACCCAAACTAGACCAATCAAATTTGAAAGTTGAAAGCATGACTAAAAACGAACGCGGATGGCTAGGTTTCCAAAAGCACAAAAAAATGGAATTTTCGAAAAACAATTTTCACACTATGGAGTAAGGTCAGATTTGGACTCCTTGGACCCCCAATATTGTAAAACAAAAATAAAATTTTAAGCCGATTTATTTTTTTATTTTTTATCGCAACTTACCGATCTCTTCTCTTCTCTTCTCTTCTTTTTTCTTTTTTTTTTTTCCTTTTTTTTTCCTTTTTTTTTGAATAGTCAGAGAGACTTCACAGTTCACGTATCTATTTCAGAAACCCTAATTCCTGAGAAGGAAAAGACCACAATAATAACGATCACGGGAATGAACAAACACGAAGTAATAAGAGAAAATCACAGATCAAGATTTGCAAACCCTAAACACGAAATTCCAAATCGTAATCGAACACCTTTTTTTTTTTGATACAGTTCAGACACAAGAACAATAAGAAAAAAAAACAGAAACAAAAATGAATAAGAACAGAAACAAAAAAAGATAGGATAAACCTGAGACTAGAACTGTGCTCTGATACCAACTAATACGAACCCCGCCAACAATGTGACAAAACCCGTAACACGATTAATGCCTCGGACCGTTCTACTGTCAGATTCAAATGGAAAACCACGACCTAACACCTATAACAGATGCGAACCTTGGTATAAAGGATGACGACGCCACAATCAAGGATGGAAAACTCAATTGATAAGTCCAGGTATGAACACCACAGAGTAAATCTGATAAGTTTGAATAGTTCTTCAAAGAACTAAAGAGAAAACTCTCACAATATTATTATTGATCAAAAACCTGCATATTACAAACCCTAAAATTATTTAAATAGCTGAGGCTGACAGTTAGGCCCTATAAGCCTATCAAATATTATGCCCCAAAATAAATTCACCCAAAATTAAAATAAAACAAAACTAAAGGAATAAGGAAAGTTCCATAGTTGGCATGCAAGCCAACAATTCAGCAATTTAAGCAATTAAGAAAAAATGACAATCAAATTCTAATTTTAGGAAAACTAAAATTTGACTTTAATCTTGAACTGCGTATGGATATGTGGAAGGCGCTCTATCTGACAAAGATGCGTATGGACGCTTATCATTTCGCCAGGACTGGTGAGGTGATATATCATGAGATGGCTCACTTGGTGCAGAGCAAGCACGAGATGGATGTGATAGAGTTGCGAGCTATCCTTGGAGGACCCATTCAGCCATCACTTGCAGCACAAGTAGCATCACCGGTACTCAATGTACCAGTTCTGGAGTCTCAAGATTACCTAGAAGACCTAGAGCTTGAGCCGATATAGGATGAAGAGGATCAAGTAGAGGATGCCGAGCCCAGAGGATGAGCATCCCGATAAGGGTGTAGACGAGGATGGAGAGGAGTAGCCTATGGATAATGAGGAGCCAGAGGATGACCCGGAGGAGCCAAAGTATATTCCTAATGAGGAGCCAGAGACCCAGAGGAGGAGCCAGAGGAACCTGAGTCAATAGATATGGATGCCGTAGTAGGCAAGGATGTTGTGATAGTTGAGGGAGATGAGGTTGTAGGGAACGAGGAGCCAGAGGAGGTAGTCTTACCAGAGGTACCTATTGTGCCTGAGTTACCAGTAGGGTCTATATTATAGATGGTAGCCATTGCCACTATGGCAGTAGAGTGGGTAGTACAGATGTTTGCACAGCTTGACGGGTTCATTGTAGGATGGCTGAGTTGGCAAAGGCCATAGCAATAATTGGAGGATTTGTTGAGGTAGTGCCGACATCACCAATCCAGCTTTTTACGTGGATGAGATGATGGTTGAGGATTGGGATATTGGAGTCATAGTTGGAGGTATCGTTGCACTAGTATTAGATGATCCACCGAGGAGATAGATATTGTCTTAGAGGACAAGGCACCACCAGTTGGATCAGATACTGACAATTTTTTAGTCAAGATCTATGAGATTTAGATTTTGTTAGTTTTATCAGGACATGTTGTCCACATGAATTTTGGGAGCTTAAGAGATAGCTAGATGACCATAGCTTTGTATAGATGGTTACCACTAGTAGCAGTGTTGTATAGCTGACTTTAGTACTTGTAAATCTAATGTCCCACATGGTACACCATTTGATTATTGTGTACTCCGATGTTCATCTTTTTATATATATTATACGAGCATCCTTTTGTGATATCTGTGGTATGATTGAGTTTGTTATATACTGATTAGTAGAACTATTAATTCAGCCTGTCTATTGCTTTTTCTCTTTATCTTGATTTCTTTTCTCTGAGAAGTCTGTGAGCTAATCGATAGGTCTTTTGTAGGTACACATCACTAGATCACGATGGTAAGGAATCCACCATGACTAGGATCACCTATTCCCAAGGGCATGGACCCCAACGGTGTCTTTGAGGCATTTTTGCAGAGAATGGAGCACGTTGGGGACACTTATAACCAAGCTACTAATCAGCGACCTATCCAATATCCCATTGCACCTCCACCATCAAGATAGACTGGCAATAAATTGCTCAAAAATTTCTGTGGAATACGTCCAGAGAAGATAGTTGGATTAACAAAGCCGTGGAAAGCCAACCAATGCCTACGTGAGATTGAGCTCATATTTGAAGCCTTGGAGTGCAACAAGCTGGAAAAATGTTATCTTGCTACGTTTCAGTTGACTTACGCCACTGTAGATTGGTGGGAGGCTGAAAGGGCCATAATTGGGATGAACACTGCATGAGTAATGATACGAACCCCGCCAACAATGTGACAAAACCCGTAACACGATAAATGCCTCGGACTATTCTACTGTCAGATTCAAATGGTAAACCGCGACCCAACATCTATAATAGATGCGAACCTTGGTATAAAGGATGACGATGCCACAATCAAGGATAGAAAACTCAATTGATAAGTCCAGGTATGAACGCTACAGAGTAAATCTGATAAGTTCGAATAGCTCTTCAAAGAACCAAAGAGAAAACTTTCACAATATTATTATTGATCAAAAAACTGCATATTACAAACCCTAAAATTGTTTAAATAGCTGAGGCTTATAGTTGGGCCCTATAAGCTTACGAAATATTATGCCCCAAAATAAATTCGCCCAAAATTAAAATAAAATGAAACTAAAGGAATAAGAAAAGTTCCATAGTTGGCATGCAAGCCTACAATTTAGCAATTTAAGCAATTAAGAAAAAATGACAATCAAATTCTAATTTTAGGAAAACTAAAATTTGACTGCAATCTTGAACTGCTGGATTATTCTTCTAGAACTTGAATTAGATTGAGACATCTTTGTGGACCAAGCTACATAGGCCTCCACGAATTTTCCTGATACCAAACTTCTTGAATTAGCCCATTGAGTGCCTCTTTGAACTTCTTTGCCCGAGCTCTCGTAACTGGTCTAATTGGAATTTGAACTGGTTCCCTTGAAGACGTGCCATGATTTGCATCAAGTAATGCCATAGGAGACGTTTAAGGGAAGATATTTGGAAAAATACTTTCCGGAAGATGAGAAGAATCAGCAAGAGAAGAACTTTCTTAGCCTGGTCTACGGAAGTTAGACCCTGAGAGAATATACTACGCAGTTCGAGCGATTGCCAAGATTTGTTCCACACATGATCGACACTCTGCAGAAGAAAGTGAAGAGATTTCATTAGGTTTTAACCCTCATCTTTGCCATATAATGATTGGCCATCTCAACCAGAGCTTTCACATATTAGTTGACTTTCTGTAAGTCTAGAAAAGATGCCTATCCGGTACAGCAACAACTTTTAGACAAGAAGCTTCTAGAACATGCCTCTGAGGAATACCCAAGGGTGGAGACCTTAGGGTAACTTTCAAGGGAACAAGCATACCTGGGATGTAGCCAAGAAGTCTCAACAGAATTTTTCTCGACCCCAACAATATCGCCAGAAGGACCATAGCCTCAGGCGCTGCTTACTGCCCCACAATCAAATAACAAGGGTTGCATTAATTATGGAATGTTGGGGCACATTGCAAGGAACTACACCGTGCCTAGAATTAATCGCAGGTCGGATATCGTTTACTAAAATTATAACAAGCCGGGCCATTTAAGCAAGGATTGTCACGCACCTCGCGGAGGGTACTATGGGGTACCAGTTTAGGATATCCAAGGAACCCCAAATCAGACATAGATGAATGCCATCATTCCCATTGAAGCATGCTTTAATGATGATGAGCAACAGTATCTGGAAGGTATGCTTGTACTCTTTCACAGTCAAGTTAAAGCTTTATTCGATACTGGTATTGCATGTTCGTTTATTGTTGTTAAGATTATGCGTTAGTTGGTTTAGAACCTCAGACACATACAACAGTTAATGTTGTGTCACCATTGGTAGTAACTATTAGGTTGGAAAAAGTGTGTAAAGATTGCCCATTGACCTTAGGAGATAGGAATCTTTCGATAGCCTTGGTGGTACTATCAATGTCAGAATTCGACAATATACTATGGATGGATTGGCTTACCAAGTATGGAACCGACTTAGAATGCCCTACTAGGACAATTGTATTTTAGATATTCAGATGACCGACAATCAGATTTTAGTGTCAGCAGATGAGCCACATGTTTGTGACAAGTTAGGTAGCTACGAGCGGGAGTACGAGTACGAAACCTATGATGGATCAAGTTCCGACCGTACAAGATTTTAAAGATGTATTCTAAGATATTAAGGGACTTCCACCGAAAAGAGAAATAAACTTTTGTGTGGAATTAGTACCTGGCACATTATCGATATCTAATACTCTATATCGGATGGTTCCAACTGAGATGTTCAAATTGAAGAAGCAAGTTCAGGAACTTGAAGATTTAGGGTTTGCCCAAGTACATCACCTTGGGGAGCACCCGTTCTATTCATGAAAATAAAGGATGGGACACTTCGACTCTGTATAGACTATAGGGAGTTGAGCAAGGTTACGGTTAAGAATAGATATCCACTTTCTCAGAAAGATGATCTATTCGATTGGCTGCAAGGATCAAGGATCTTTTCGAAGATCGATCTACATTTTGGATATCACCAGTTGTTAGTTCGACTAGAGTATGTGTCAAAAATTGCTTTCAAGATAAGATACGAGCATTACGAGTTTTTGGTTATGTCTTTCGGATTAACTAATGCTCCAGTATTATTCATGGACTTAATGAATAGAGTATTCAGACCCTATCTGGATCAATTCATTATAGTGTTCAACGACGACATCCTGATCTACTCAAAGATGAAAGAAGAACATAAGTAGCACTTATAGATTGCTTTACAGACACTTCAAGATAGCAAGTTGTATTCTAAGTTCAGCAAATGTGAGTTTTGGCTATAGGAAATCAAATTTTTGGGACATGTGAGTTCCTAAGATGATTTATTTATGGACTCATCTGAGATCGATATAGTCTTGAGCTAAAATAGGCCAACCATTGTGACAGAAGTTAGAAGTTTTCTAGGTTTGGCAGGATACTACAGAAGATTCGTAGAAGGATTCTCGAAGATTGCAAGACCTTTGACGAATCTGACAAAGAAGGAAATGAAGTACGAATGGACAGATAAGCATGAGGATGCATTCCACAAGTTGAAGGAAATATTGACTTTTGCACTGGTATTGGCAATACCCAGGAGTGGAGAAAGATTTATCATCTATAGTGATGCGTCACACCAAGCACTTGGTTGTATGCTAATGCAAGACGAGAATGTTATTGCATACAAATCCAGACAATTAAAATCGCATGAGAAGAATTATCCTAGCAAAGTTAGATGACTTGAAGGCCGATGTTCAAGATCCTTCGTTGGATGAAGGCGAGCATTAGCCAACTTATGTGAGCCAGGTGCTCGAGCCTCAATTTTAGGACGAGGTCATAACCTTCTTAAGTAATAAATTTTTTTTCCTAGGACTATGATGAAATGCCACATCTAGGGATCTGGTGGAGCATCGGTTACCATTCAAACTAGGGTACATGTCATTTAAATAGCTGTCCAAACGTATGTCACCTGAGGTTACTCTGAAGGTGAAAGAAGAAATAGAGAAACTCCTACTAGCTGACTTCATTCGGATAGCCAGGTATGTGGAATGGGTCTCCAATGTAGTTCCAATGGTGAAAAAGAATGGTAAGCTTTGGGTCTGCGTCGATTTTAGAAATTTGAATTTGGCTACCCCAAAAGATTAATACCCAATGCCAATGGCCGATTAGTTAATAGATTCGCCCGCTAAGCACAAAATTTATCATTTATGGATGGACAATTAGCCTACAATCAGATTAACATCGCTAGGTAAGACATTTTGAAGACAACTTTTTGTTGTCAGGAGGCAATCGGGACCTTTGAATGGGTTGCGATGCTATTCGGACTAAAGAATGAAGGAGTCACCAATCAATGGGCAATGAATTCAATATTGCATTATATGATTGGATGATTCATGGAAGTATACATTGACAATGTGGTGGTGAAGTCAAGTGACAATGTTGAGCACTTGTGTGACCTGGGGAAGGCATTTGAAAGATTATGAGCTCATAAATTAAAAATGAATCCACTCAAGTATGCGTTTTGCGCGATGGTACAAAATTTCTTAGGGTTCTTGGTACATCAGAGGGGTATTGAAATTAGCAAGAATAAGGCTCAGGCTATCCAAATAGTGGAGCCTCTAGTCAACAAGAAAGAATTATAGAGGCTTCTTAGGCAGATAAACTTCCTTAGAAGATTTATTTCTAATTGCACAGGGAAGACTCAAATATGGTCCCCACTACTCAAAATTAAGACTGATGATGAATTGAAGTGGGAAGACAGCCATCATCAAGAATTTGAGGGAATAAAGCAATACTTGTCTACGCCTCCAATCCTGATGGCACCTAAGAAAGATAAGAGTCTAAAGTTTTATATATTGGCCTCAGATTGCTCTATAGGATGTATGTTAGCTCAAGACAATGAGCAAGGTAGAGAGTAGGTCGTTTATTATCGTAGTAGAGTTTCAACTCCAATTTAGCAGCGGTACACACTAATTGAAAATTTGTGCTTAGCATTGTATTTTTCTTCACAAAAGTTAAGGATGTATATGCTGCTTATTTCTACTTACATTATTTGCCAAACTGATGTGATTATATACATGTTGTCTAGGCTAATAATGCAAGGCCAAATTGGAAAATGGACCTTGGCCCTCATGAAATTCGCCATCCAATACCAATCTCAACAATCGGTAAAGGACCAAGCCATAGCCAATTTTTTGGCTGATCACCTAGATCCCACTGATGTAAGGGACTAAATCTCATCACCAAAATTGCTCAATATATCCCTATTGCCATGTACCCTAGTCTTTGATGGTTCTAAGAATTTAGAAGGTTATGGAGCAAGGGCAGTCATTGTATAACCCAATAATAAAAGGACTAAAATGTCTTTTCGACTCAACTTCAAGTGCACCAATCATTAAGCTGAATATGAAGCATTAATCATGAGGATGGAGACACTTGAAATGGGGGCATCATCTGTATATAAAATGAGAATTAGGCCTAGTTATTGGCCAAATATCTGGTGAGTTCCAAATAAAAGAGCTGGGAACTATGCCCATTTTGCTTAGTGGCCACCCAACTAATGGATTGCTTTGATGTTGTAAGTATAAGTTACATACCTAGATAAGCCAATGCTGAGGCTGATACGCTAGTGAAAGCAGGGTCGGCCTCATTCTCATAAAAGGGCTAGGAGAATCATACAATCACATTACAAGTCCAATAATTGCCATCAGTGGCAGAAAGGTTTAGTATACTGAAACAATTTTGACCCTCATAGAAGAAGATTGATTGGAGGATTCCTATCATTGAATATTTGAAGCATATAAGTGTTAGTGTAGATCACAAGACAAGATTGTTTGAGATTCAATTCTTGGTGCTAGATGATGAGTTGTTCAAGAAACCTATCAAGGATGACGTAGTCCTTAAATGCCTATTAAAAAAACAAGCATGCAGGTGATAGTCGAAGTCCAAGAAGGAATACATGGGGCACATCAGGCCAAGACCAAGATGAAATGGCTTTTAAGGAGATATAACTACTATTGGGTAGGCATGCTAAAAGATTGGATTAACTATGCCAAGGGATGTCAAGCCTACCAAATGCATGGCCCAATTCAGCGAGTGCGCGCTAAGGATCTTCAGCCGGTGATAAAGCCATAGCCATTTAGAGGATGGACGATGGACCTAATCATCAAGGTATGCCAACCTTCTTCGGGCGAACATTGCTTTATAATAGTAGTTATAGGTTATTTCACAATATGGGCAGAGGTCGTACTGTGTAGAGCAGTGACTTCGGCCACTGTGATTAGATTCATTGAAAAACACATAATACATCGATTCTGGCTACCAGATATGATAACGCCGATCAAGGATCAAATATTCACAAGTGTTGAGACTATGGCTTTTGCAGAAAGCAAGGACTTAATACAAAGGCAAACAGTCAGGCCAAGTCATCTAACAAGATCCTAAAGGGAATTATTGAGAAAATTGTGAAAGAGAATAATAGGGAGTTGAAAAAGCTATTGTCCGAAGCACTCTGGGCTTATCGGACATCGAAGAGGTCTAGTACTGAGGTTACACCATTCATGCTTACTTACGGGCATAATGCCATGTGTAGACACCTCAATTTTGACCAGACTACCGAACCTAGGGAGAATTACCTTTGCATACGATGATGATACTATCCGGCACGCTTAGACGGTCTTCAAGAGCTCTTCATGAACTTCGAAAAGCTTTTCAAACAATTTTATTTGAAATAAAGGGAGGGGGGGGGGGGGGGGGGGTAAACAGATCTTCAAAGACAGGCTTCAATGATTTATCGAGTATCAGATACATGTGGAAAGGAAATTAGAGTGTTCGGGATATCAAAGATCCAAGGAAAGAAGGTTTAGAAGCTTAAAATCACCATTTTCCTATTTTTCTATTTTAAAAAAGGAGAAAAACAAAAAGAAAATCAATGCAGAACCAATGAATTTAGGCTTTTAAGATGAATTCTACTTATTCTAGACTTTGAAACAATCTCAAAAATAATTTATTTATAATATTTTGAAGCTAGAACAATTTTAATAAGGATTTTTTAAAAGGAAAATGGAGTATAAAAAAGAAAAACAAAAACAAAATGCTGAAAATGGAAAAAAATGGCACGCAGGACTAAGAGCCAACACTCAGTGAGCGCCGGTGTGGCATTCCTGAGTTCTGCAAAGTTCAAATTGAGTGTTGCCCTGTATGCAGTGTTGAGAAATAAAATTGCTTCTAGAACCTTCTTTGGATCCCTAGAATATCCCAAACGACCTTATTTCTTAAGGATGTATTTTATACCCTTAAGTCATCTTTAATATGATAAGATCATCTAAAAAGGACAAAAGTACCCTCCACTTTGAGGTTTTTCTATAAATATAGATCCCTTTCAAGAGAAAAGGGGTTGGTTGAGAGTTTGGCTAATTTTGAGTAAGAAATTCGAGAATTGAGAGAAAATTTGAGAGGTAGAGAGATATAATCACTACACCAGAAGACCCATTTTCTAATGGCTCAAATTTGACATTTCTAATGGATATTTCCATTACAATTTTGTAACGGAAAAATCCATAGAAATATCCGTTAGAAATCTCAAATTTCCCTTAGAATTTTTTTTTGATAAGTGAAGTTGTAAAATCAAAATGAACAAACAGTGGCATTTTTGTAAATAAAACTATCCCATGAAAATATGCTGTGGCAATTTTGTAAATAACATTACAAGAAAATTTCCCCAAAACTTTTCCCCCAAATTTTTTCCCTAAAAATTACAGTAACTCTTTATTATTTTTCCCTAGCTCAGAAAAGAGAAGAGGATAAGAGAGAGTAAAAGCAGAGGAAAACATGGGTCCTCCCTCCACCGCCATCGTCGCCATCCACCACCACTCCACTGCCATCGCCATCCACCACCAGATCTTGGTGGTGTTTGTTGTTCCTCCTCTGTGAGGGTATGGGTGAGAGAGAGAGAGCTGCTATTTTGGATCTGAAGTTCTCGCTGATGTCAAAGCTCCATCAGATCCAAGCTGTGACCGACCTTGTGACCTATTAATGCTTGAAGGATTTGATTTATTTCTTTCAGCAGAAGGTATGTACCCTAGATTCTGTTTTTTTAAGCAAATCCCTAACTTACTTGGATCTGTTGCTGTGATTTTTGATTTCTTCTCATTCCCTATCTCACCCTCAATCTACATCTCGATATACATACACGTATTACATATACATATTGAATTGAGTGGGGGTTGATGTTCGTTTCTGATAGAGTGGTCCATGCAGAGCTAAATGAGGTGTTGTCTAGAATGTATCTGTGATTCCTCTGATTTTGATTTTTAGTCTGTGATTTTTCAGAGTATTTCGTTTGATTTTGATTTTTATGATTTTCATGGGTTTTTTGGACACAGGCAAGACCAATGTAGGTTGGGTTCCTGCTTCTAATTTTCCCCCAATATTTGATCTCTGGTTTTTAGTTTTGTGCAAGTGCCAGTCCTCCTAATCTGAAGCACACTTTAGCTTTCTTTTACTGCTACTGATTTTGCTTCTGCTGGGTTTGTGTAAATTTCTGTTAATGGCCAGAAAAAAATGGTTCTTGGAGCCTATTTAATTACTTATGTCAATGACTTTTTATGGGTTTCGTTTGATGTTTGTAGGTGCTTTAGATAATTTGTATAGGCATATTTAAGAGTAGTGAAATAGATAATTTATCTTTGTTCTACTAGAGATTGCAAATTCACTTTAAATTTCTAATTTTTAGTTTTATACAGAAGAAAGATAGAAAAGGAAATAAAGAAGAGAAAAGGAAAGAAAAGAAAAAGGAAATAGACAACTATAATCAATTACAATAAATCTATTCCTAATCAGTCCGTGAATAAGTTTGACTATAATAAATATATATTCCAACACTACCCCTCAAGCTGGAGATGGAACAAAGATATCAATGAGATCCAGCTTGATCAGAGACGACTTCAGGAGAGAGGGACCAACAGACTTTGTAAACATATCAGCAGCTTGATTAGAAGAGGGCACAAACTCTGGAACAATGATTCCAGAATGAACTTTCTCTATAAGGAAATGAACATCCACTTCAATATGCTTAGTACGTTCATGGAGAACCGAGTCAGAAGCAAGCATAAGTGCAGACTTGTTGTCACAGAACAACGTAGATGAGCCATTAACCGGATAACCCAACTCCTTCAGAATAGAACGCACCCATAGAAGCATACATGTTCCCTGTGCCATGGCACGATACTCTGTCTCAGCGGAAGAACGAGTAACTACTGCTTGTTTCTTGCTTTTCCATGAGAGAAGATGATTCCCATAGAAAGTGCAGAATCCGGATGTGGACCGACGATCACTCTTAGTCCCAGCATAATCAGCATCAGTGCAGCAGGACACTCCAGACTGTATACCTGCAGAATAAAATAACCCAAGACCCGGATAAGTCTTGAGATACCGGAGTATATGATGAACAACATCAAGATGAAATGATCGTGGAGCATGCATAAATTGACTCACAACACTGACAGTAAATGTAATGTCGGGTCGAGTGTTGGTCAAGTAAATAAGACGGCCAATAAGGCGCTGATATACTGAAACATCAGAAACGAGTTCCCCAGACTCATTAGATAGCTTATGATTGGGATCCATAGGAGTGGAGGCAGGACAACATCCCATCATACCTCTATCTTGCAGAAGATCCAGAGTGTATTTTTGTTGAGACAGTGATATACCTTGATGAGAGCGAGCAACATCAATCTCGAGAAAGTATCGAAGGGGCCCCAAGTCCTTAACATCAAAAGATTAACTGAGAGCCTTCTTGACTTTGGTAATGCCTGGAGCATCATCCCCTGTAATAATGATATCGTCAACATATACCAGGATAATAATTGATCGGCCATCAGGTCGACGATGGGTGAAGCAAGTGTGATTAGAGTGGCATCGGGTGAAGCCCAAAGATAAAATAACCTTACTAAAGCGCTTGAACCAAGCTCGGGGAGATTGCTTCAGTCCGTATAAAGATTTTCGAAGACAACATACGTTTCTTGAATACTCCTCCTCAGCCCAAAAACTCAGAGGAGGATCCATATAAATAGTCTCATCCAAATCCCCATTTAGAAAGGCATTTTTAACATCCAGTTGATGTAGGGGCCAGTTATGAGATGCCGCCAAAGAGATTATAAGCCTAACAGATGTCAATTTGGCGATAGGAGCAAAGGTAGCACTAAAATCCTTGCCTGGGATTTGTGTAAAGCCCTTGGCCACTAGACGCGCCTTATATCGCTCGATAGTACCATTAGCCTGATACTTAATAGTGAAGACCCACTTACACCCAACAGTTTTCTCACCCAGGGGGAGAGGAACAAGTTCCCAAGTCTGATTACGTTGAAGGGCATCAATTTCCAAGGTCATTGCAGCCACGCACTGTGGATCCTGTAGGGCTTCAGAGACAGACCGAGGGATGGATGTGGAGTCAACCTGACTAAGAAAAGAGCAATAGGAATCTGAAAGTCCCTGATAAGAAACCTACTGATCAATGGGTTGATTAGTACTAACAAAAAAACCATAATGATTAGGAGGGTAATGAAGTCTAGAGGGATATCTAGAAAAAATAGAAGGTAAAGGTGGATAAACATTACCAAATTCTGGTGAAGATATTGGAAGTGGAGCCTGAGCAGGAGGCCGACGAGAGTACACCTGAGTAGGAGCAGTAGTGATAACCAGCGGAAGGTTGGAAGAAGGCTCCAGAGGTTGTTCAAACAGAGGAACAGGACGCGGAGGAGAGTTTGAATCCTCGGAGACTTCGGATGAAGGAGGGTCAGACACCGACTGAGGACCTACAAAAAATGGAGTATCTTCCAAAAAGGTGACATCCAAAGAATGATACATATGACGAGTGGTAGGATCATAATACCTGTAACCTTTTGACATAGGTGAATAACCTAAGAAAATGCAGCGGATAGCCTTGTTATCTAATTTTGTTTGAGTTGGACTACGATCTTGGACAAAGCATGTACAACCAAAGACCCGAGGTAGGATAGGAAAGAGGATTTTGTCGGGCTGAAGAAGTTGCAGAGGTGCCTTGCCTTGTAAAACACGACTTGGAGTCCGGTTAAGAAGAAAAGTGGCATCAAGAATGGCCAGATGCTAGAAATATTTGGGCACATTCATTCCGCACAGAAGACACCTAACAACAGACATGATGGAGCGGTTCTTTCATTCCGCCACACCATTCTGTTCTGGAGTGTATGGACAAGTGAGTTGCTAGAGAATACCCTATTTATTAAGCTCAGCCCAAAACTCATTAGTAATGTATTCACGACCATTATCAGAACGTAGATTACGAACAACTGTACTATATTGGGTCTTAACCATTTGTAAGAAGTTAGAAAACAAGGAGAGAACTTCAGATTTCTTCTTAAGCAAATAAACCCATGTATACCTAGTGTAATCATCAATGAATGTACCATAATAACGGTAACCAGAAATAGCAGTAATTGGGGAAGGGCCCCACACATCAGTATGGATAATATCAAAAGCAGATGGTGCACGATTCATGCGAGGTATGTAATGAGAACGAGTATGCTTAGATAATTCACACACAACACAATTGAATTTAACTTTCTGGTAGGCTTTATTTAATAATGGAAAAAGTTGACAAAGATAATGAAAGTTTGCATGGCCCTGTCATGCCCCGGATCCACACATATGAATCTAGGTCACGTGGCACGCCATCAAGGCTTACCAAAATGATTAGAGTTTCAAAAAATGTCCTTAATAAAAATTTTGCACCAAAACCACCAACTTCCAAATGGTTTTTCAAAGGTTATATTAAACACGTGTCCAAACACGCCTTAACGAGTTTCGTTTTCAAAAGTGACAGTTTCATAGGTCAAAGGGTCCCCAAAGGTACCTCCATGCCTAATTAGAAGTTGTTCCGAACATTGGAAGTAGGAGTTTGAAATTTCTGGCAGGGGGCATTTCGACCGGTTGAATTGCCCCGTTCGACCGGTCGAATGGGGTCTGTGCAGAAACCAAACCTCCAAAAGACCGTATTCACAATTGCTGGCGTTTTTCCGCAAACGCCGTTAATTACCGGCGCTTCCTACTAACGCCGTTAATTCCCGGCGCTTCCGCGACAAACGCCGTTAATAAATCAATACCTCTTTCACCCAAAGAAACCAACCCAATCCATTTTAAATCAAACCAAACAAAACCATTTCCACCAAACCTTTTCAAAACCAAACAATTCAAAGCTTTGGTAAACATTCAAAGAACTACCAAAACATATATATATATATCCATTATACAACCACCATAAACCCGTCCCGGATTACAAGTATCAAAACTACAAGTTTCACACGTCTTGGCAATCAAGGTCCTAAGGTGAACCAAGCGCCGTACTCGCATAAATAACAAGTCTTAATACAAGTTGCACGGTTAAACAACCGGCAAGAGTTAAACACATATTACAAAAGTGCTACAAGTTCTATAAACATTAGGAGCTTCCAGTCCTTCCTCGCCTCATTACCCGCGATTCTCCCCTCCAGTCCTTGCACCTGAATGGTTATTTATATAACCACATATATAGATTTGTTTAAGCTAACGCTTAGTGAATAATATGAATCAAGCATACGGATGACAAATATGTTCCAATCCATCATAACACATAACTATTGGTCTCTAGGGAATAAGTGCACATTCACCGATCCAAAGTCTTAAGACTCAACCACGACCCATGCCCCTTCGACATGTCGCGTTAATGCCTTTCTCGGCAAGTGACCGTCGTCACTACTAATCCTCCCTCTTCGAGAGGACGTCTCACGGTGAATTAGCACAAATCCCCCTTTAACCCACATAGGCACATACACATGCTCAACTAGCAACTCATCATGCTTTTCATTTCAACATGCCTTGGGCCTACTTTACACATTAGTTTTGCCCAATATGAACTACACATGTTATCTATATAAGGTTCCTAGCATATCACTGCATTAAACCATAGAATCATCCAAAACTCAAGATTAATATCACTCACCTCCGATTTACGCTCTTTAACGCCGATCCAAGGAAAACTCAAGCACAAGGAACGTGTAGTAATTCTTCTAATACAATTCCTATTAATCAAAAGTCCAATTATCAACTTTGTATGAAAATTCTATAAAATGAGTTTTCAGAAAACTTAACCAAACAAGGCCTAATAGGTATCAAAATGACGGCCTTACCTCGTAGAGTTCAAATACGGAATTTGATGAAAAACAAACGGGTAGAACTCCATCGATTCGAGTCTTGAAGCTCTAAGCCAAGAAATCCTCCATTTGGCCTCTTCTTGAATTTAGGTTAGACTTTATAAAAATTTATGAAAGTCATCTCTAACTATATATAGGCAACACTTTCAGAAATTGTGTTTACCTCCCCACGAGTTTTCAAAACTTCTAATCAGCCTCTTAAACTTTCCACACAGCTAATGCATAGCTCTTCAGGTGAAACCTCAAAATTAAAAAGGTTTTCGACTAAGTTCCGTTTGGTTTCTAAAATGCAAGTTTCTATAAATTTTACGAAATTGCTAATTAGCTTACCAAATTACGTAACATGTTCAATTCCGTCCTCACCAGGCATCTAATGACTCCGATGAGTCGCTATCAATAATATAATAGTCAATTATATTCACATATGCCTAAATAAACATTTAAGCACATAATCATGAGTTGTTACTCATTTTCCCAACCGTAGGGAATTCTCACATGCCCACCTTCTGGACTGCCTTCAAGGCCAAATACTGGGTTCTTAAAGACACCCTCCAACAACTAGTGAGTCATCACTCACTTCACACGTGTTCATTAACACAACAGTAAGCCTACCATGCATGCTAATATAATATAATTACATGCCGCGGGAGCGGGTATGACAGGCCCAAGCGGGCGTGCCACAATTTTATTGACTCTAAAGAAAACTAGAAGACTTAGAAGATTCAGGCAAAACAGACGCCTGAAGACTTGATGATGACAAACTCAAACTCCCGCCAGGTGGATCACCAAAATAATAAAGGCCATCCCGCTCATATCCCCTGCCAAAAATCTTCTTCAAAATCCGGTCCTACAAATGACAATAATCTGGTAAGAACACAATTTCACAATTAAGAGATTTTGCAAGACGACTAACTGAAAGAAGATTATAAAGAAAACTAGGGACATGAAGAACAAAAGATAAAGAGATACTAGGAGAGAGGCAAACATCACCTTTACTTTTCACATAGATAGTGGACCCGTCGGCAATACGCACAGATTAGGAGATGGGAACCAAAGAGGATGAAAACAAGGACAACTTACCAATCATATGATCACTAGCACCAGAATCCAGAATCCACGAGGGGTTTCTAGACCCAACATGGAGTGCAGTAGAAGGAGTACCTGAAGCCAAAGTAGCAGTGGGAGTGGTGCCAGAATGAGAACCTTGCTGAATTAATGACCCTATTTGAGATTGAAGGTGGCCCATCTGAGTTTGGAGTTGAAGGAGATCCGAAGTAGGAGTAGTCTCAACCATAGCAGCAGTGCGGGATGGACCTTTTCCTTTATTTCGAACACCTTTCTCATGAAGTTCTGGATGGAGTTTGAAGCAGCGATCCTTAACGTGACCAAGATTACCACAGTAAGTGCAGAAAGGGCGATTACCAGATCCAGGAGGACGAATGAATGGGCCCGTCGGGCTGCAAGAGCCATCTGATCACGCACTTGAGTGGGCTTAGGTAAAGCTGGAGGTTGAAGTAAGCGATGACGTCTCTCATCTCCATCAATAGTAGCAAAAGCCTCAAATAATGAGGGCATAGGGGATGTGTTTAAAATCTGAGTCCGGAGAGATTCGAACTCAGGTTTTAAACCCATCAAGAACTGGTAGGTGTGATGGCGATTGAGACGTCGGAGAGCAATAGTAGCTGCTTTAGGCAAAAATTCACTAAGAGGCTCATACTGAGCCAGATCCTCCCAACAGCACTGAAGGTAACCAAAATAATCAGCAACTGAAAGACCTAATGTAGCCTAAGAAGCCTGTGCAACATCCCGATAAAGTTCGAAGATACGAGAATTATTGCACTCATGAGCATACATTTGAGTCAGAGAGGTCCATAGGCTGGAAACAGTATCATGAAACATGAACATATGATAAATTCGATCTTCCATAGAGTTAAATAACCACCCCAAAATGGTGCAGTTATCAATATCCCACTGACAAATGTACGATCAGAGAGCGTTGGTTTGGGTACAGTGCCTAGAATTCATCTAGACTTACCTTTGCCTCCAAGATAGAGACGGAAAAAATGGGACCATGCGGCAAAGTTCCTTCCACTCAAAAACACACTAGTAACCCGTTGAGTAGGGGTGTGTTGAGAAAGAGACAGATCTGGACGAGCAGGATCAGTATTTTTTCCATCGTGAGCCATACCGGAGTGTCTGAACCCAAGAGAAAACCAACAAAAATTTGGAAAATCGAGAAGATGGAGGGCTACCCAGAATAGGTGGAGCACAGATGGGGCAATCGAAGACCAAATAATGGTCTGAAAGAGAGATGAGAAGGAGCACTAACGCTCTAATGCATCACAGGGATGCAAGATAGGCCCACAGAGGGGCGGAGGACAGCACAGAGGCTGTCGGAGAGGCACAAGGGCCTCGGTGGGGACCTGGGAGGTGCACCGGAGCCCTGGGGGGCTAGTGGGAACCTCGACTGATGGTGGGGGGGCTGCGCCGAGCTGGGCTGGGGGTGGGAGGTATTGCGGCGAGCCTAGGAGAGGTTGTGGGTGGCGGCGGCTGGTGGTGGGGAGCTAGGGTTTGGTGTTTTTGTTGTGGTTCTGATACCAAGAAGAAAGATAGAAGGCTAATTAATAATTTATTCATTCACAATGTGTGTACATATATACAAGCTAGGAAAAACAGAAAAAGGAAATAAAGAAGAGAAAAGGAAAGAAAAGTAAAGAAAAGAAAAAGGAAATAGACAACTATAATCAATTACAATAAATCTATTCCTAATCAGTCTATGAATAGGTTTGACTATAATAAATATATATTCCAACATGTACAATTATTGGTTCTCATCAGTTCTATGTTATGTGTTGGCCTTCTTTGGAATTAAATTTGGGAAGGATAACATTACTCAAAATGGATATTTTGATGGCCTTAATTCTTACACAGCCCTGTGATAATGGTTTTGTTACCTCTGTGATAATGGTTTTGTTACCTTTGGTTCAAAGTGACTGAGAGTAAGAACATATCTGTCTCTCCATCAAAATAGGTCAATCTCTTCTCTCTTCTCTAGTTCTTCTCTTCTATGAATCAAATTTTAGAACAAAGTCTCCTTCAAATTCTCTCCCTCCTCTCCGGCTTAAAAGTTGTTTAGGAATCAGTATTCTAATTTCTTTCCTTCTAATTGTTTTCCTTATCCCCTCTCTGTCAAACAATTCTTTTGTTCATCCAAGTGGGACTAACTGTTCAAAGGGGTTCCTTCTTCCTTGTTTGTTTACTATTATTTTGTTGTAATGCCCTTTTATTATTTGATTTTGGGTTTACATGTTGCTGTGAATCTGATATAACCATGTGAATGAGATCCTTTCAATACCTAATTTATATGCTCATGCTAGCACACCAACAAAGTTCATGAATGCTAGTCCAAAATCAGCCCCACCCCTACCAAATTTTGAACAAGGTGGAATTTGATTTTGGAAAATTATGTTATCCTCCACTTGTTTAGGCTAGAATTGTTCAGCAAAATTTATAGATCCAGAATTTTATGATTTAATCATTGACTGGGTGGTTAGTTGGGTTTTAGGTTGTTATTTCATGGGTCTAATGAGATGGTTTCTTTTAGTACTGAGTGTCAAAATGAGGTATTATTGGAAGTGAAAGATCTTAAAAGGATTGCAGCTTTGGTGACACTCACTGCCCCATATTTTGAGTCCTGCTTTGGGAACCCAACTTTTTAAGGGGACAAAAAGAATCTACACCTACTTTCCAAATTTTCTCCTAATCATTAGAACAATTTTTTTTTACTTTGTCTTAGTGTAGATTTCAAGGAGGGTTAGTTTTGGAAAGTAAATCAAAAAATGATACCAATTTAGGAAAGTGGACAATAATTTTGGGACATCCCAAAATGGAATAGTGGACTCAAAAAATGGGACGGAGGGATTATGATTTAATCAACTTGATGGAATTAATTCTAAGTTTTTAAAGAGTTTGGAAGTCATGGAGGTCAGGTTGTTCTGACCATGGATCTTAGTGAGTCTGGTAACTAATTGTATGTTCCATCGAAGTCGTATTCATGGTCCGATGAATTGTTCCAAATCAAACGCACCAATAGTAAGTAGGTTGAACATGATCACACTGCTATACATAAACCTATTTTCTTACAGGTGCACAAATGTTAAAAGGCTCATATTACCACCTTATAACTAGATATCCTCTGAAGGACTTGAAATGGCACTCCAAATGTTAATTTTCTTGAGCCACGTTCGATGATGGACATCACTCTATTAATTTTTAAAGTTGTTCAGAGGCATTTAATGTCACAGGTCCTAGCAAAACCTCTTTTGGTCATTTTCTTGATGAACCCTTTATTTTGTGATACAGAATGTCCCTAGAACAGAGGTAGAGTCATGAGAAATTTTTGAACATAGCATGAATATAAAAACATATTGCTCATTTTCGGGGCTTGTGTTTTTCACTCATGTCTGGAATTGTAAATATTTACAAGCTAATATTTCGTATTGCGCACAAAAGAAAGAGATAGAAAAAACAAGAGTTGCCCGTTGCAGTGTTTACTTCTTCCATGAGCAGGCTTCTTCTTACATCTTTTAGGTAATGGTGCAGTTTGCCATTCCTCTAATATGAACCAAGATGATGAGAAGAGCTGCGAAAACTTGGACTTCAACAAAGCCTCCTTTTTACTCAAAGTATGCGATCTATAGTTCCTACAAAACAGGCTGATAATCAACTGTCCTTTGGCTGCTTGTCATTTTGTATTTGAAAGATATAAGTTTACATCTGAATCCCTGATTTAGTCCTAAAATTTCTTCTGACCTTTATTGCCTTTTTAGATGTTTGGTAGAGATGCTTATTAAATGATTACTTGCTGAATGTTCTAGGCATTTTGAGTTCGAAGTTTTTTGCAATTGCTTTACTGGCATAAGGACAGAGTTCTACGATTATTGGAACGTATGCTGGGCAATTTGTTATACAGGTTTTTTTTTTCTGTAGTCTATATCTCTTTCAGTTTGGATGCTTTTGGTATCTCATAGTCTTTTTAAAGAGCAATTTTGATATGCTCTCGGGGTTTCCTATATCAATTTTGAAGTTGAACATTAGGATGTTGGTTTGTTGCCTCTCCACGTGTGAGACGAGGTCGCATCTCACATACAAGGGAGAGTGTTGAAGCTTGACATAAATCGTTGGGCCCATTCTCTTGTAGCTTAAGCTCTTGGAGCAACTGGTAACTTGACAATTATGTTTTAGTTAACGAAACTAGTGAGGGAGAAAATGTAGTGTCTAAAAAACTTAGGAGAAAAGCTCTAGAATCAAAAATCTTTGAGATGAGATGCCTCGATTGAAAATATAGAAGCCTTCGGGGATTGATCCTCGAATTTGCAAGTTTGATTCCCCCCTTTAAGCGATGTGCATGGGCTGTCGGGGTCCACCCGAACCCGACTCGACTTAACCCAAAATTGATGAGTCGATTTCACTTAATAATTCGGATGGATGACAGGTAGCAAGACTTCAACCTGAGGAGGTTTGTTTGGATGAACGGGTTTGGCTCTAACCTGACTCACCCGACCCATGAACACCCCTATTTGTGTCATAGTTGGTTAAAACATAAAAGTATACAAGATGCCAAAGTTTATTAGATGGTAGTGATATGTACCCTTCTCTGAACATGAGTGTGTGCGTTTATATGTAGTAATTTTGCTCCTTTTTTTTCTAGCAGTTTGCCTTTGGTGTACAACTCCCTGAAATCAAAACTTAAATTGCAAATTAATTAAACCCATTGTTTGATTAATTACTTTAATGATTGGAAATCTCTCTCGGCTCTGATCTATTGCCATATTTGGTAGTTTCATTTCTCTTAAAATGTAGGATGTTTTATTCAATTTTTAGGTAGATAAAGCTAGGAAGCGTTTGGACAAAATAGATGATTTCGAAGAGCCACTTCCAAGTGATGGTTTATTGAAGTGGAAAGTGTTTGTGTGTGTATTATAGATTCAATCAAATGTTTGTAAATTGTAATGTAATACCATAAATTGATTGTATGAGCATTTCTGCAAAGTCAAATTGGAATAAAAAGTCGAGAAATTTATAAACTTTGCTTTCTTTCTTTTTTCTTCTTTAGTTTGTCACATAAAATTTTAATGTTGTAGTTCAATTAATTATGCTTGTTAGTTAGGTGCAAAAAAAAAGGGAAGTATACAACAAAATTATTTTTTTAGATTTATGCATATTTCTAACGGATATATCCGTTAGTGTATTTTTTTTTTAGAATTACTAACAGATATAACCGTTAGAAATTGTTGACAAACCTTTAGTATTCAATATAAATATTTTAAAATCAGTGGAAAACTAACCGCTAGTAACAAGACTTTTAACAGATATATCTATTAGGAAAATTAATTTTTCTAACGGATGTATCCGTTAGTAAATCCGTTAGTAAATCCGTTAGTAATATTAGTAACACTAAAATACTAACGGTATATCCGTTCAAAATGTTTTTTTCAACGGAAATATTCGTTAGTAATGTGGCCATATGGTGTAGTGAATCAGAGTCTCTTCTAGAGAAACTCAAACTTTGAAGATCTAAAGTAAGTAATTCAAAGAATTTGAAGAGATCAAGAAGAAGAAAAGAGAAAAGAATAAAAAGCTTGAAGAAGAGAAGTGAAGAGGACTTGGAGATTGATCCAAATCAATCAAAACCCTTGTGAATCTGAGTATTCCCAGAGGTAATTCTCTCACCTAGTGTGTTATATTTCTATAATTCAATTATAACTCATAGAATTCTAGGATCCTTTTACACAATTTTCAAAAAGTCTCCTCTAACCCCATTTCATCACACATCACTTGAATTGTGATTGAATTCTCCACATTCTAACTTAAACGTCGCGTTCATTATTCTACGCTTATTAGCCTTATGAAATAATCTATTTTCATTATTTATTAGCCTTAAATTTGTCTTTATGTTCCCTAGGTTCACCACCTTGGCCATCCTCCATGGTACAGTCCACACATATATCCCATGTGTCCCCAAACATAATACCAACGCCCACTTCGGTACCAATTTGGTTGAGGCATCAACCAAATCAGATATACACACGAAAGGTTGGCCACTATGCCAAAACATCTAATAAATAAGCCGAGCATAAGGCTTAGGCTAGCTTGATCACACAGCCATTAGCAAAGGTATGCTCAGCAAGTCAAGCTACCAAAACATATAACACAACGGGGTGCGGTGAACACTAAAGGAATTGTATTATCATTTTCATTTATCGCTCGTATTATTCTCATTTTTTTAATTCACGTTTACTACTTAGCTCTGTTTCATCATAGTCCAATCACATCTCTAACTTTTAGATGCGTTCCAATTTCTCACAATATAGGGTTTTTATTTATTTACCCCATAACAATGGTACCATAAAATTCCAATCGAATTACAAGATCACTAATATACGATTCGATGTATCTAGTTTACCTTTTATCAAAATTTTCACAATATAAAGCCAATTATTTCTGATACGATTACCTCAACCAAACATTCAATATTAGCATACATGAAACATGTAATAAGAAATCATATTCTCTATACCATAAAATATTCAATTAGACATTTGTTCACTACTACTGTAATTGTATATTTTTGCCCCAACAGTGCAGAATCATGGAAAACACCATTTGACGAAAAGTGTGCAGAATTGCATTTTACATGGGGCTCGTGGGCAGAATCTTAAAACAATCAACGTACGAATTATTTATAATTTTTCTCTCAAACAGATCCGGGTTCATTTAAATAAATCCAAAAATCATCAAATAAATCTTAAAGTTTAAATCCACTAATAACGAACATACATATCCATACATACACCAATATATACATACTCCAACATGATTTCATGGGTCCTCTACTGATTTACTCAACCTATTCTAATAGATGAGAAATCGTAACGAAAACAAAATGAAATGAATAAAACAAATGATTAGCTCACCATTTATGAAACCATTAAGAAGATGATGAATATGATGAAGATAATGATGGATACGCAAAAATCCTACATCCTTCTCCTCTTCTCTTTCACTTTTCTTTTTCTGTGATTCTCTCTCTCTCTCTCTCCCTCTCTCTCTCTAGAAGTGTATTGTGGGCTAGGGTTTGTTTTTCTTCTAAAGGTGGATACATATAAACTCTTAATGATATAAATATGTTAATTCCCAAGTTTAGGCTTGTGGGCTCCCAAAAGACACACATATGGGCCGAAATGTATTTCAAAATACTTAAACAACTAGTCCAAAGGGTACCTATGCCCTAGGCACTTAATTCTCATGTTATATTCACGAATTAACTTTCTTATAGGCCCCGAAATACTACCCGAAACTAAACTCGTCATTCTCAAAAAATTGTAACTTGGTCATATAATAATCTATCATACAATTTAATTAAAGCTCGAAATCTAATGTCATAACAATAATGAAACATTAGAAATTTTAAAACAAAAACAATCGGGGAAATATTACTGGTATTACTAACAAATTAAATATGCTTACTAGTAATTTAATTCATGGGTTCTCCAAACTTAAAATTTTTAAACACGTGTTTGTGGACCACAGAATGCGTGTTGAGGGGTGGGTCCTAGCGTTCTCCCTCGATAGTGTCCTGGGATGGATCCCAAGGAGCACTTTAGGGAGAGCTAGGACTTTCTCACGCGATCTTAAAGACAAAGAGTCGCCACCTAATTTTTATTAGGAATTAGGAAACCCAAGTCTGACTCGTCCAAAATTGAATAAGGTTACTAGCCCTTCATTACCAGAAACTAGGTTCGGGGGTCTTAGTACGAGAGGGGAAGGAGCCCAAGTAGGACTAAAGCACCCCCTCCTCGCCCTTCCGAACGGTAGGCCTTGATTCAAATATCCTTATTCTTGATTCATAATTGGTGTTGTTTCCTCAAACATACTAGATAATATATACATGTCAAAAAGGAACATCTAAAAAAATCATGTCAAGAGATTAAATCAAGTAGAAGTCGGATGCACATGCAATACAAGAGAGAAATATACTTAGAGTGATTAGTCCCGCCTGAGACCGATGCAAGTAAAGGAAACATGTCATGATATGCAAAAGGAAATGAGAAGACTTACATTGAGTTGACTCAAGCGGAGTCGCAAAAAGCAAAAAGAAAGGAAATGTGCAATGCAATCATGCAACAATCCTAGATAAGATGTCTTTAACACATAAGCATATAAACGAAGACTATTCTAAAGGAAATGTGTCGTTTAAAATAAATTTATAAACCTAGAAAAATTCTAAGAGAAGGGATAGAAATAGTCCACGATACATGGGCACTAAGCCACATGTAGACGAGGCAAACCCACAAATCGAAGTCTGAATCAATAGCATTCAATCCTCTACACTAAGACACCAAGAAATACCCAGGCATTGCAAAAACACACACAAACAAATGATATGCATGAAAGGCGAGTAAAAGATGTCATCAATCATATTTCCAGATTCAGTAACCTCTAATGAATCTTATCAAAAGTGGTCTTAAACATGAACTGAGTTAAAACCCTTATACAGAAAGTTAAATACATGTCTTAGGGAACTTCTCCAAAAAGTAGAACCTATTTACCATTTTTGAAGTTCAAGAAATAAGAGTTTTGGGAACAGTGGACCAGGACTGTCCACTGTTCTTGTAAATATCATAATTAATTCTATAAAAATCATGTGAAGCTCTATTTAGTGTCAAAAGAAAGATATTTCATTGTAGTTTATGAAAACAATAATCCTATGGACATATCATGAACTTAAGGTTTCTGAAAAGTTGTTTTAAACAGACTCTGTTATTCTAGAAGTGTGGTATCATTTGACAAAGGAATGCAAAACACAAACAGAAATATAATAGAAGTTCATGAATCATGTTAATCAAGTTAATCTAAGCTTTTGGTCTCTCATCAATTTATCCTAGATGATTTCTAAACCAAGTTTTATTCATCAATTGTTGTTGAGTGATCAATGTATTTGTACACAATCATAATTGTAGTTAAATCTAGAAAATTTCAAAATAGTTGTATCAACTTCAAACGCTTAGAAAATGATCTTTACTCGATCGTATGCTCACGATTTTACATCAGCATATAGGTATATGAGTTAGGAATCATCCCCAAAAAGCAGAACATCGATAACTATTTTAGATTTTCTAAAATTCAAACACAAAAATACTATGTTCAAATCTGTCCACCGATTTTTCAACAATTTCTAAAAATAGCAAATGGATCCTAGAGGTTCTCAAAACGGATCGAATGAAAGCTAATTCATCAAAGTTTACCCAAAAATTTTGAAATCCATCAAACTATGGGTTTTGGTAGACCAAATCTTATGGACAAAACCAGTCTGTTTTACTGAATTTTATCTAGTTCATTTTAAAGTGTGGAAAAAACATCTTAGGTAATGATTGAAGTTTATTAGAGAGATCAAACTCATAGATCAACTTAATTATCATGATTCTCAATCAATTTAGCCCTAAAGTTCTATGAGAACGGATCAAAGAGACTTACAAATATCCTATTAGAGATGAATTTCAATAGGAATTCTAGGTAATAGGAATAATCAAGAGATAGGTATGAACATAGGAATTATCCTTCTCATAGATCATACTTCCAAACTATCATAGAATTCAAAATTAATACATATATATAATCTTGTATGCATGGATCTAAATTAAATAGAAGAATGAAATCAAAATTGAAAATCAAAGTGAAAATCAACCTCTAATTATAAATTATCAATAAAATAAAAAAGACTTGGATCTAGCTATGTGAGTGTGTGAAGAACAAGAGAGGAAGAAGATGAGTGTTCTAGCAAAGAAAATAAAACTAAACTAGATCAAGTCTTATAGATCTATATATAAAAAAATAGAAATTAGAGATGAATATTGATGTCTACCTCTTGGAGGATTCTCAATTATATGATCAAAGTGGACTTGAAGATTCTTCTTCTTCAAGTGTGCTTCAAGCTCTTCAAGCACTCATCCATAGGAGAATTGATGTCCAATTCATCTAATCTAGTTATTTTGAGATTAGTTTAAAAAAAGTTTTAATTCATAACTCACTTCATCTCTCTAGAAATCTCTCTTGAATTCTAAGTATATTTTTATATCTTATAAGTATATGAACTAGTACTCTAGTATATTCCAAGATCACTCAAGATGATCTCACATGAGATCAATATATAGAGTTTTGAAAACTTAACTCTTAATTTTCAGGGTTAAAACAGTGATTTCAGAGAGCAAAAAAGGGTTAAAATGGCTATTTCGGTGCCTAAACGCAGTTTCTAGGCAATTTCCTCGCAGTGGGAGGCTTCTAAAAGGGTCTAGAACTCAAAAAGCTCGATGGAGGGGGCACATGTTGGGTGGTGTCTTAGGTGGGACCCGCCACCCCCTAAGTGGGACCCACCACCTGCTTTTTGTGATCCCATGGTTGCCATTAAGCTCTGTTTAAAATATTACATTCACTGCTTTTCCAGATTTTTGTAAAAATGCTTTTTGGTCTCATAAATTGTCACTTTACGTACCGTTGGAAAATTGTCGAGTTGAAGTTCAGTATAAAAATATTCTCGAAGGTTTTGAAATGAAAATTGAAGTTCAATTGAAGTCCAGAAGTCCTCTAGAACTTTCGTCATCTTTTTGAAATCAAACGACGTTTTTTCCAAAATTGCTTTTCAATGCGCGTCGATTTCAAACTTTTCATTGAATTGAATCTCTGGATACCTAGAATACTGCATTTAGAATACTTCGTGTTCTTATAATCCTAGTGAATATGAATTATGAGAGACGATTTTGACAAAATCGAGATTTATGCATGGAAAAGGGCTTTTCTGAGCTTGAAGTCACTTTCCAAAGTTTGATATTTCGATTGTGTGGAATCCACGGGGTACTTTTCATCATCGAATCCTCCAAGATGTTGTCCTCTAAATTCTATCAGTGTGGTCAAAATTGGGTGTCTACAGTGTCTTACCTAGGCACAACCATATAATATTGCTAACTTAAAAAATTATAATTAAAATAATTATTCATACTTACAAATTTTAGGGTTGTTACAAGTTATTTTTTGAAAAACTTTTGCCAACCAAAGAATGTTTTCAAATGAATTCGAAGACAAAATTCTAACCTAATCACCTTTTGTTGAAAGATATTTTCACATCCCCATTTTTCAAATCCAGAATGTTTGGGGATTGTTTTCAAAAGAATCATATCACCTAAGAAATACTTTTCAAGAGAATTTCAAAATTTTCAAAAAAATATCCAACATTCAAAAGGGTAATGAGGATCACAATGAAAGGAGAAATTGGAGCATTTGACATAGGAGAGGATTTTATGTACTTATATATTTATGTGTTAGGATTAGGATTTTCTTTTTTTTGGCATATAGAGTAGGTACACACACATGCATTGCATCTGTGTGAGATATGAATCATTCATGAACATTTTGTCAAGCATTTGCAACTAATAAAGTCAATAAAATAAAAGGAAAATGTACGTGAAAAATAATGACCAAAATGAAAATTCTTTTGAAATCAATCAAAAGTGATTAAAACAAATATAGTTGTAGGTGAAATAGCACCAAATCCTAGAATAGTTTGTGTTAGAGATTTAAGCGTGAGAACATATAACAAAAATAGAGATGCTTATGCACACGGGTTGCTAGTGAGGTGAGGTGATTGTGTTTGGAATTGCTGCTACTGAGGCGAATGTGGTTGCTCTTGGAAATCTAATAAATTGAAAATCATCTGTGACACTCCAGTTGAGGCCAAGACGAGTCTAGTCCGGTAATCGAGTCATGTCTGAGTTAGAGTCAAGCGTCAATGTCAAAGTTGTGTTTGTTTTGTCAGTTTTCCATCAAGTCTATTGTCAAGTCTTTATCAAGTCCATCAAGTCAAATAATGTAATCCGCAGCTGGTCAAATAAAATATTATTTTGCTTATGTAAATGTGCCTAGTTGTGAATAAATGGATCGTTAAACCAAAAACGGAAGTAAAAATAAATAAATCAGTTTTCAAACAATCATGGAAAATATGTTGTTGATCAATCATTGCTTTGAAAAAAGACCCCCAAATTTTGTGCCAAATCCAAAAGGAGTAGAGAATTGATTAGCTTTACTTTTAGAATTTGAAGATTTTCTCGCTCAATCTTGGAAAGAGAAACATGGGACTTAAGGCTTGCTCACCATCCCCTTTTCTCAAATACCAAGCCTAAAAGATGAGCCCAACCAGTCCAAAGCCATAAACTTGGTCCTTGATGGTAGCCAAATAATTTCAATGAACTTCTTCTTCCCCCCCAAAAAAAAAAGACAGAAGAAAAAGGATCTCCCTAGGATGAAAACCCGAAAGGGCGCCTAGGCAAAAATTAGAGCATATAAAAAAAGAAGAGAAGAAAAGAAAAGAAAGAAAAAAAAAGGTCTCGCAAGGATGAAAAACCCATAAGAGCGCTTGGGCAAAAGTTAGAGCAAGAATAAGATGCGTGTTGATTTCAAAATCCCGAATTCTAGCCAGTCAAAATCATGAAGAAAATAAGAGATAGTGAGATAAAGAAAAGAAAGGAAAGAGACAAGAAAAAATAAGATTGAGAATTCTTGAGCACTTCAAAGAACATCATTGGCACATGAATTATCTCGGGGCTTTGTGTTGTTCTAAACAAAGAATAGCAATTGGAAATAAAAAGAGATCGAGATTTGAAAGAATCAATTAGTCTCAAAATTTTGTGAAAGGC
Organism: Hydrangea macrophylla; assembly: GCA_033977485.1. NCBI lineage: Eukaryota > Viridiplantae > Streptophyta > Magnoliopsida > Cornales > Hydrangeaceae > Hydrangea > Hydrangea macrophylla. The sequence continues at coordinate 58,561,398 of CM066999.1, forward strand.
TCATTGGCTAAGTGGGCCTACAAATACTTTAAGAAAACAAAGAGAGATTTGAAGGGATGATATTGCTTTGTAAGTATGATAGAGTATGAATAAAACCTAATGCATTATGGGAGTTGTAACGATTGATTGTCTAGTGAAAAGTTCAAAAGAATCAACCGCCACAAACCAAAAAGAAAAAAGAAGAAAAAAAAGAGAAAAAAGGGGAAAAGTAGTACATCATGCTACAAAAGGGCTAGCACAAGTGACACGCACTCACTAGACCCAAATGGCAACATGGCTCGAAAAGACCACCAATTCTTGAAGCCTTATTCTTTTAAGACCTCCAGAGTATATGAACTATGTTTTGACCTGATTCCCACTAGGGGATACATAGGCAGCCTACGCGGTTCAGTCACAAATATGGTCGCACCACATGGAATCTTTCTTTTAAGCCTTGGCCGAACTACTTTGGGCTTGATTCTCGCTCGGGGATAAGTAAGCGAACCTTCCAAGGTTCTCAGTCTGCGAACTATTAGCAACATCTTTTACCCCATTAGTTTTCTTGTTCTAGATTAGGGACAAACTCTGGTTTCCTGAACCCATGGTCCCTTTAAATGATGGGTTGACCCACCATATCCTACCCTATTCATACAGATTGCCTCCAAGGTGTTTGCACCAAAAAACCACCAATGGTTTTTGAGTTCGAGAGGCATAAGCTGGCTTCAAGAGGAGCCCGATAAGTAATCAAGAGCTTACACTCAGCGATTGAGCACTATTCTTGTATAAGTAAGCAATGGAAAGAGTTGGAGCCCGATTGGTTGAGTTAGCATAAATAATGTCCATTAGGCATCCATAAGAAGAATGCCTACCAAGGGGTGAATGTCATGTAGTACTAAAAGACAAGGCGCAAACTTGGGATATGGAGCCTGATAGGTGATGACTGTAATGCGCACGATGACCAGACACTATATTCAGAGAAAGTTGTATAAGAATTATGAGTGCCAGATTGGTCAGAAGCACGGGTAAAACCGTCATCGGGCTCGTGTGCGTCAGAAGACATGACAAGTGGAAGTTGAGCAATCCCAATGGTAATAAAGGTATGGTTCAAATTGTGTGAGCCTGTTCAATAAAGTGGTTCTATTCTTGGCTATCATGGCAAACGCTGTCTTAAAATTAAGGAAGTAGAGTCCTTTTAGGGAAGGATCATGTCACGTCCAGCTGGATATGGAAGGCTAATCCCCAGGATTACGGGATTGAATCAATCAAGGATGAGATAAGGAAAGAGTTGGAAGTATGGAAGGATCCTGCTAGTTGTCTCTTGCTTGGGGCGCAAGTGAAGGAGTGCTTACCATATCAGGATTGCTTTTTGGGCACTATAAATACAGAGGTAGGCCAACTGTGCAAGGGACTCCACGTCATTCTCAAAAATAGCACTCACACAGTATTCAAAGCATTTAAACCCCTATGTTCTTGCAACTGCATCTACTACATTCATAGCAAATAGGTCTGCCCTCTTTGTTATTTTTCTTATTGTTTTTAGTCTTTTGAACAATCAGAGCCTGTTCTGATCATGTTCTTTGGCTTTATTATTATTCTCTAAACATTCAATAAAATGTCTTCATATTTTATTAATCGTTTGTGATTGCTTACCTGATAAACTCTTGCACTAATTGGCTTATGCGCTTTAGTATTGCCATAGAATTTTTGGTAAGGGTACTTTCCTACTCATTACACACAATCGTTTAGTTAGAAGTCAGATTTCAAAGCCTTAAGTACCACTCACTCAAGCATATAGGAAATTTTTTTACATACACCGCTCGTTTGGCTCTGGCATGCCTGCACAAACTACAAGCAAATATTTTTTGCATGCCCGGTGGGACCCATACTCCTAAGATATGCCTCTAAAGAAAGAGAAGAAGAATGGGAAAAATGGACAGGATGATCCGACCATTGACCCATTCGCTGAAGTGAGCATTGGCCACTCTCCACAAGATATTGTTGTAACACTGGAAGCACTGTCAGAGGTTTTGAGGCTGAACGTTGAGCCTATGAGGTAGGATTACAATGCCTTATTAGGATCAAAGGATAAATTTATGGGGCTAGCTGACCTAATAGACAAGGTACATCGTGGTCAGATCAACTTGATTACATCTACCAGGGCTACGCATGCTATGATAGATGACTTGACTTCAGAAATCTCAGGCCTATCGAAAGCCATCTCAGCGCTACTAAATAAATTGACTCCTAAAACACCCAGGAACAAATTGGCACCTTTGGTTGGACTAATAGGAAGAAGGAGCCCACTTACGTTTGCCTAAACCTAAGAGAGAAGAACAGGCAAAGTAAGCAGCTTGATCCACCGGTGGGAGGTAGTGTGGTGAGCACCGATCCCAGTGGATCGGCAACACCAATGTTCATTCAACCTCTTGGCCGTAACACGGAAATAATTGATCATACTGGTTCCCGTGCCCACGTTGTTGAGGGGCAAAGAACTAATTACATATTTTGGCCTCATCAGGCCAATAACAATCAACACCAAATACCACCTCTAATAGCACCACCCATGGTGGTAGCGTAACCCGCTATCCCATAACCTATCAACATGCAGGAATTGGTGGCAGCCATACACGAAGAGTATGGCCCATTCATGAATAAAATGGAGAGGCCGAAGTATAGACGGCCATATCCTCTTGAAATTGACCAGGTTAATTTCCTCCAAGGATATAAGGTACCAAACTTTACCTTATTCTCTGGGGAGAGTGAACAGTCCTCTGTGGAGCACATTAGCTATTTTATAGTGCAATGCGGTCATGTGGGTAGTAAGGATCCACTAAAATTGAGGTTGTTCCCTAATTCCCTCATAGGGATAGCTTTCTTATGGTATGTTAATCTTCCCGATAATTCTGAACGAGACTGGCAAGGGATGGAAGAATTATTTCATGGCTAGTTCTATAGGATTGAGCCCGAAACGTCATTGGCAGACCTATCTAAGATGCTCCAACTGGTAGGGGAGACAGTGGAGACTTATATAGCTCGTTTTAGGAAGGTTAAGTATAGGTGTAAGATTGTGTTGCCCGAGGAGAAATATATTAAGATGGCTATAGGAGGGATGTCCTTTGAACTTTAAAAAAGGTTTGAAGGGACCGATGTTTAAGACTATTTGAGCTGGCATGGATGAGCAGGAGAAGAAAAACTCATCCAAGGGTACATACTATAAAGATCCCAATTACGTGGACCAGCTGGCAGATTATGAACTCGAACAAAAATTGACATAGGTGAGATAGTTTTCAAATGGCCAATAGTATGCAATGCCTTGAACAAGTCCGTGAATAATAATGCTGCTGTAAAAAATATGGCATTTGAGGCGGGCAAAAATTATACTTTTGACATCACTATGGCCGATTAGATTTTTGACGCCCTTCTAGCAAAAAAAGTGATCAAGCTTAGTGATGGTCATCAGATATTTAAGGCCGATGACATTAAAATTAAAGAATACTGTAAAGGGCACAACTCTTGGATACACTCTACTAACAATTGCATACTTTTTTGTAATGTGATACAGGAAAGCGTAGAGAAGGGAGTGTTCAAGTTCTCAGACAAGGCCATAGGAATTGATGCAATTCCATTTCCTTAGATCACAGGTGCCAACATGGTAATACCCGACCTGACAAAACTGATAAGGCCCAGAACAAAGATTGACTTGTCAGAGACAAAGGAAGAAAGGCCAACACACTCGGAGGGAAAGTAAGTTGCTAGTTCGGTCACTGAGGGGGCCGAGGTGATGATTCATGAGCTCCAGAGGACTTACCAAGAGAGAAAGAAAGTAGAATGTAAGGCCGAGATTGAAATAGCCCGATCAAATACAAACAATTTGATCACCGATCTGCAGCGATAGTTGGATTTGATAGAGCAAGGCCTCTACCCAAGGTGTAAGGCCGATATCAAGAAGCATGCCTCTAGCCCAAGCAAGAGGCCCAGAGTGAATGAGCAACCCGAGCATAGTCCGAGGAAGTCTATGCACGAAGGCTTACGTTGCCCATGAAAAGTCAGTTTAATACCGAATGGCAACCAAAATAATTGCCAACATTGTAAACTGGCTTAACAAATTTAGGCCGTTTGGGGATAAGGCATCATTAGATGTTTTCTAAACCAGATGCACCAGAAATGGGCCTAGCCTTGGACATGTGCCCAAGGATGGTAGTACCACCAAGGGTAAATGAGGGAAAATGGCATCAGGCTGAACAACCCAAGTTCCCAATGCAACCCAGGTATAGCAGGTCCCAAAAAAGGAGGTACCAACGGGCAAGGTAGGGTAAAAGGGAAAGATAGTATTGGGAAGATTGGGCTAACAATCCGGCAAGGATTTTACGGCCCTACGTACCAGACTCCCCTATAAATCAAACGATAAGGCAAAGCAAGGCCGAAGAAAACAAACAAGTCAGACAAACCCTGCAACACTATAAGATTGAGAAGATTGAGGAGGCCGATGTCTTTTCAGATTTGGAGAACTCAATGATTCAATTCTGGTCTATTCCAAAGGAATTGTCTACCAATATAGTGTTCACTCTACTCATGTCTTTCATGGGAAAGCCAGATCAACCAGCGACCATAGAAGGTGACATGTTAAAAGATCAGGTTAAAGAGACAACAGCTATACAGGAGTTGTTCTGGGATGGTGGTGAAACCATTAGACCAGAAAGAGTGGAGGCCACAGGTAAAAATGTGGATGCCACCGATTGACCTAAGATCACCATCTTAAGGCCAAAAGGGCGGCAAGATGAAGAAGGACAAGTATCAACAGGGCCTGTCAAGGTTGTTTTTGAAAAATCAACCTATCAGATGTCTCAGCACTTGAAGCCTCTCTATGTCAAAGGACATATTGAAGGAGTCCCAATAAACATAATTCTCATCGATGGAGGGTCTACTATCAACATCATGCCCCAGATCATGCTAAGAGTTCTTCAAAAACCTGAGTCAGATCTAATTCCGATTGAGATGAACATCCAAAGTGTCACCGAAATACCTTTAAGGACTAAAGGTATCCTACCTTTAGAGTTAACATTGGAAGCAAGATGGTCATGACAGTTTTCTTTATCGTGGAGACATTGGCTGCGTACAACGCACTGCTAGGCTGAGACTGGATCCATCCCAACTACTGTATCCCTTCCACTCTACACACTACAAGAAAAAATGCTATTTATGTCACTTTTATTTTGAGTGACATAATTATTCCCTGCGTGTACTTTTTATGTCACTTTTTAAGTATTTGTGTTGGTTTTTTAAAAAGTGACATAAAAACTTTATTATTTATGTCGATTTTTGTAAAAGTGACAAAACTAATAAAGTTTTTATGTCACTTTTTGAAAAAATGACATAAATAATGACACTCTTTTATGTCACTATTGAAACAAACGACATAAATATGCTAGTATTAATAAAACGACATAAATAAAAATGCATTGGTAATTTTGTAAATAAACATTACTTTTCTTCCATATAAACATTACTTTCACTATCGTCTCTTTCAAAACCCTAGTTGCCTCCTTCGTTGTCTCTCTCTCTCTCTCACTCTCTCATCAAGACTTTGAATCTATGAACTACCTGAGATTTTGATTTCCTATCTCTCTTGTTGTTGTTTTGGTTCAGATTTTGATTTTCGAGTACAAACGATGCCCTAGACAAGCGATCTTCACAAGTTTAGATCTGATTTTGGTATTGTCAAGTTTGATATGTTATATATGATTAATTTTTTCACAAGGTTAGATCTGAATTTTTTTTATTTATGTATCTATCTCATTGTATATCCTATTGTCACAAAGAAGAGGAAGAAGTCATTGCCAGAAAAGATGATACTGGGGCACCTATCGCCATTACACCAGCTCTTCTTTGAGGGTTTCGTGTTCATCTCTTCAATTCTCTGGTCAAGATAATGAGATTTGAAATGTGGGTAATGTGAAAATTGGCGAGATTGAGCCAAAAATGTCAGAGAAAGTGGTTGTGGAGGGGATGGAGACGAAGGAGGAGGAGACACTAGTGGTGATGAAGGAGAAGCAGTTTATGCATTCAAATACGGTCCCACCGATTATTAGGAGATGGAATAATGGTAAAGTTGGGTCTAGTAGTGTGAACTTGTTGAAGATTTTGAATGACATTGATGATCATTTCTTAAAGGCTTCAGAGAGTTCACAAGAGGTTCTATGATGCTGGAGGCGACTCGGTTGCATTATCATTCCAATTTTGCAGATAATCGAGGTGATGGAGTTTTTTTTTGCGTAATTATTGCAATCTTTTCATTATTACATTTCTGGTAGAATCTTTTGTTGCTTATACTAGTTCTATGACAAACTAAATAAAATCAAATTCTAAACTTTCTAGGCTGTTTGGGGGGTCCAATGCAAAGTTTGATTTGCCATTCCATTGCTGCAAAATTGGGAGCCTGTTTTATTTTTGTTTTTTTTTTTGACGAGTATTTTCAATTATTTACCTAATGTTCATCAAAATAAAAAACTTGAAAAAACAGGTAACATGTGATTCTAAAGGATTGGGATTTTTCTTCAACTTTTATCTCTCCTAATAGCTCTTTGAGGTTGCCCTCATATATAAAAGATGTTGACAACATATAGCAGATCTACCTATGAATTTGTCAATGTTTATTATTAGCTTGAAGGCTTATTAGGTGGGTTGTGTGCACTAATCACAGAGTGTACATATCACCTCCTTGTGAAAAATTGCAGGTTTTTAATCCACGTAAAGTTAGCACGATTAGGTAGGCTGTGTGCACTAATCAATTTGGTAAAATCTGAGTGGAACATCTCCAACTTCAGAAATTTGACTAGAAAAAGGGTAGAATTCACATATCATGGAAATGGATAGTTGGGTGTTTCACCACATCAACTAGAAAATCCAGGAAAAAAAAATTGCACATTTTGTTGACTTAGGGAATCTCAAAACTGAAGAATTTATTGATATATTGGTCTTGTTTTCTTCTTGCCCAATAAGTCCTATATATTGAGTTACAATTTTCAAAATGTCATTGAACTCATTGTTATTAGCTTCTCCTTACTATTGGAAGCATCAGTTCATATGGCGATAAAACACCACTTGATGAGGCTGAAACATTTTTATTTCGCTACTTGCTTTTTTTGCTAGAAGGGAATTAGTATAATTTAAGCTAACCATTCTAGAAGTTTAGTTGATTAGTGGCCCATGGTCACGGTGTCAATTACTCAGTTCTTTTTCTCCATAGATAGTAGCACCTGCAAATAATATCATATTCTCTCTTTTCATTTTTGTTTTTGGCCTCGAATTTTCAGCAACAATTGGTTATTGTCCTACAAAGTGAGTTCCTTATTTTTTTTGGATGTCATTTTGATGCTTGCTTCCTAGTTATGGAAAGGATCCGTGTTCGTTGAGAAACTCATGCTCTAACTATGGAATTAATCTTCACCTCATGTGTTTCTAGTTAACTTGCTATATATTTTGTAGTCCTATAGAATACAAGCCATGTTATGTCTAACACATCTTATGAGATGTATTCCCTTTTTGACGCATTCATCTGTTTGTTGCCTAGATCTTCCATCGTCATTATATTCTCTTTGTCTCACATCACTTGTCATAATCCTAATCATCATTTTAATATCTGTACAGGTTAGATAAATGTGTATTCATGGGCTGACACCAGAGGGGTTTGGTCCTAATTGCGCATGAAGTGTCCACAAGGACCACAACATAAGTACATAACCAGATACTCTGGGGCAGAGAACTGTATGTACCTACATTAATGTAATGGCAAAAGCTGTCTCCAATACAATTGTTGAAAGAAATTGTTTCTAATAATGTAATCCTTAAACCACTAAGTCTAACAAATATTTTCATCCTTGCACACTTGTTTCGACCTCATCTGCTTGAGCTATCATTGTCATCATTATTATTAACTTTTGGTCCTATGCAGACAAAAAATACCACTCCTGCATGTTAGGAGAAATGTGTCACTCGCTTGCTGTTGTATCATTTTTGTGTCAATTTTCTAGATATGATTCTTACATATCCTATCTTCAGATACATGGGCATGCGAATCAGTCTCCCATTGCCGTCATGGTACTCTCAGGTTCTTTATATACTAAGGCTTAATTATGTCTGTAATACTTATACTACTTTAGGTAAACTAGTTCCACCAAATTTACTAAATATTTGTTTTGTTTTCTTGTCTACAAAGTGTGAATCTTCTTGGAGTAACATGAGAAGCTATTGGTTGGGCAGGAAAATAGTTTTGACTTAGATTCTTTTCAACTTTGTCCCGGAGGACTTTGTGTTCTACTAGGGAGTGTTTACAAGAAATTCTGGTGTGGTGTGCATCGGACGTGCCAGAGTCCATGTGGACTCAAGAAAAGTTGTGAACTCAATCTGACTTCACTATTGGGCGATTTGTTAAAATATTAACAAAATACAGGTTTTTACTCTACTCTGATGCAAGTAAATAAATACAAATAACGGAAAGAAAAAGGAACTAATTTAGAGGTTCAGAATATCTCTACCATCATCATCTTCTCCATTGATTGAAAGAAAAGTAAATATTACAAACACTCAATGAACAATGAGATCTCACAAATCACTCAAGAACAAAAGCAGTTGTTATGAGGAGAAACTAAAGTCTGCTGAGAGCAGAAGGTGGCGAGTGTCTTAGCCCCTTTCAAATGTTGCACACCCTGCCCTATGTATAGACTTTGAGAGAGAGGAACTGTTCAAGTTAGTGGGATTAGTGGGTGGTGGTTCCTGATTTCCAGGCATGAACAAGTTACTGCACCCATTTCGTTACCCCACGATTATCCATGATCTGTCAATTATCCTTCTTCTGCCACGTTCCTGTTTTGTGTAACTGCCTTTTTTCCAGCTCAGCATCTTCTAAAGCACAATTTCTTATTTCAGCTAACTGCTCGACAGACTTGTGGATAAATCCCAGGTGACCAATTTCATCCTTCTTTGAGTAGCATAATTTTTACTGGTTGATGGAAGTCGGCCTCCCACTTAGCTGGAAATCTACTATTCATCGGTCTCGTTCAACCGATGTCGTCTTGACTTTAATTATTTCAAAGATTGCCTTTACCCTTTCCCAAGCCCGATATTACATTCTCATGGTTTGCTTCTGTTAGCTATCATCCTACGGTCTAACCACTATAGGATATGCAAGGGTAGCCATCGGCCTTATCACTTGAGGTCAAAATATATCGTGTCTATCGCTGCTCCCTTCTATATCGGCCTAACTTATCAAGACCGATATATCCATTAGAACCTATTATCCTTTTCTGTTTCAACGCCGATAATAAGTTGGGATGAATCAATCTTTTACAGTCTTAATTACTTGGATATCGGTCTGATTTGACCGATGTTATGGCTGTTGTGGCCCAGGAATTGCTAGTTAAAGCCGAGGTATTACATTGAGGACCATGTATCATCTTATCCTCAACTATTTCTGAGATCACTTTCCTTCGTCATTGGCCTTATCACCTTCTCATCTGCTTATCTGGTCTTATGATCAAGCCAGGTGATTGTCATGTGCTTTGGGCAAATCCAAATTAGGTGTAAACAATGCCCCCAAAATGTCTTGTCAAACATTGTACAATTAGTTTGAAGAGACGTTTGAAATTCAAATTTAAATGCCAACTGCAATTAGTGGCGTATGGCTCCACCTGGAATCTCCCCAGTAGCTCATTCTACCTCGTTTCTAGAAATGAGGCATACCTCTTGGGAACTCGTTCCCAAATCATGATGATCCCCCTTCTCCATCCATATAAACCTTTCTGTCCTTGTTATTTTCCCCTTTCGCTTTCTTGCCTTAAACTTTCCAGAAAAATTTTCTTTCCTTTCCAAATTTCCATGGCTTCTTCCTTTGCAACTGGTACTTTCCAAACCACCGGTGCTACCTCATCTTCTCCTACTGCTACTGGTACTACGCCGACGGCAAAAACTAATACCACCGCTGTTAAACAAGCCCTCGAGACAATTCCTGGGCTAATCAATCCTCAGGTATTGATTCCTATTCCTTCTTCAATAGGACTTGGACCTTCCTTTGACTCTTTTCCTCCCTCGTCTCTAGATCCCTATTTCCCTTTAATTGTAGAAGATAATGAATTACTTTACCGATCACCTAATTTTGACTAGGGCTCCCAGTATACTCCCTCAAACCCTTTGAGAAATTGGCCTAACCCTTCTAATTACTGGGTTTCTTGGGTAGATCGATTGGTGGAGGTGAAAAAGGACCTGTGGAAGGCCTTTGACATCTATGATGCCATCATGCTTAGCTGAGAGAGATTCTTCCTTGATAAGCCTCTCTTCTTTTCTTTTCTCTTCTTCTGGTCAACCTCGGCCAATGCTTTTTTCTTCCGTTGCGACCCTATGAGCCCAACCATCCAGGATGTTTGTTTCCTTACCGGTCTCCCTGCCCATGGTGAAGAAATTACTCCCAACCTTTCTTCCTCTCTAGAATTTGAACATCCTAGGACCATTACATGCGAGGGTTCTCGGGCCATCACTGCCTTCGGGCAATTCATCTCGGCCTGCATGGGTTAAGGGGAGGTCACTAATCAAGAACACGTTGCTTTCTTGATCTACTGGTTGAACCGTTTTGTGTTCTGCTCGGCCTCTTACGGGGTCATGAAAGAATATCACCATATCGCCCTGGCCTTGGCCTCAGGCAAGAAGCTTGCTCTTGCACCCCTCGTACTTTTTCATCTTTACCGCGACGTCCTTGAGCTTGTTTTTTTTAACTTTAAAACATTTGGGGGACCCCTTTGGCTCCTTCAATGATGGCTTCAATCTTACTTTCCTGAGAAGTGCTTGGTTGATAATTTTGATCCCGACACCCTACCAGAGCACTCATCAGCCTTTGCTTTTCACTTTGCTGGCTTCAGCCCGAAGGGTCTTTCTTTTGATCACCTCTTCTCATTCTTTTATGAACTTATGGGAAACCGTTTGCCCCAACTATTCCTTCCTTTTCACCCTCGGTGACGATGTCCGAGTTGGATCCTCCATAGTCCAGGCTAAGCTCCAGAGGCCGAGCAGGAAGAACATGAAGCAATTTGGGCCAGCTTCTAAGTTGGCCGAGACCTACTGTATAGCCCCACCATTCCTCAGTATAATAACAAATGTGGGGTGGAGTATTATAATGCTCCGGCCTTAGCCCGACAACTCGGGCTAAAGCAACTCATTACCATTCCCCCTTTCTGGACCTTGAATCGTTCCATGTCAGGGCGGTCTCTTCTTTCTGACCTGGCCAAGGTCGAGAGGTGCCGATCTTTTAACCGAATGGCCCGAGAAGGATTGGAGTTTTTTCCTTTCTAGGTGCTTCCTTCAACATCCACCGAGTTCAAAACTTGGTGGTCCAAAATACTATCGGGCTTACGTTCCGAGCCCCTTTTTGCTGTGCTTAATCGTATTTCTCCTCCTGTCGCCAAGAAACCATCTCGTTCCACTAACGCCTTTTTGGTTCAGGCTGCAGGTCAGAAGAGAAAAGCTACCACCTCCAAAGGTAAAACTCCATATCAAGTCGTTCTTGCTTTTGAAAATTTCTTTAAATTCAAATTTGATCCCAAACACCCTGAGATCATGCGGGCCGACATGAAGTGGCATTGGAGGGCGCTTGAACAGGAACACAAAGAGAAAATAGCAAGAGCATATAAGAAATACCTACAGACGGCTGATTATTCATTCGTTATTCCTTTCGAGGAGTTCCTCAAACCCTTTGAATGTCGGCCTCCTCCCTTGCCAGATGCTGATTTTGCAATTATCATTTCGATGGTGAATCCGCAATCATCATCAACAATGGAACCCTGGGAAAGACTTACTTATACCGGATTACATGATCTCGGTGTGGCCGATCATTCATCAACCATATGGGTTGTAGAAACTGGAGCACCAGTTTTAGGTATTTCCTTTTTTTATGTTTCATCAAGCGTTCCACTTCTCTAACTGATTTTATTTTCTATTGTTATTCAGATTCCATTCCGAGAAAGAATCCATCTTTTGTGACCGATGTCGAGTCGAACAAAGACGTCCCTCTCTCAACTCGTCAACGTCGTAACGTGTCTACGGCCACCGTAAAATTGGCCAAGGTATCACATCTCCCTTGTGTTTTCTTTTATTTCAAACATAAAAACTCTAGGGGCTGAATCCTTTTTGTTTGGTGATAGGGAGCTGGAGGTGCTGCTTCCAAAAAGATTGGGCAAGCCACGATGAAGCCTCCATCTTCTCGGGCAAAGATGCCGCCTCCCAAATCTCCTCTACCTCCTCCTGCCGCTCCTACCAAGGCCGCTCCTCAGATAACTTATGAACAATTGATGGCCAAGCTTCATCGGTTAAGAGGGCTTGATGAAGCAAGGCAGGCCATCCTGAAAGGTACGGCTGAGGTATTATCCCCTACCACTGATAGTATCGGTGCCGGTGATGCCTCAGGCACTGCTGAGGGCGAGAGGCATTCTGATTCGGATCACAATGATCCCATTAATCTCAGTGACCTTGGATCCCCTCGGGACACTGAAATAATGGGTGAGAGAGAAGTCCCCACTCAACCTCTTTCTACAGGTGGTTCACATACCTAGACATCGGTGTCACTGCCGGTTTTGATGCAAGCACCATCGGCACCACCACTACCGGCGACTTCCTCAACCAGCTCTCCCTTGGTCCAGGTAACTCGATTTCTTTCTTTACTATTTCCTAAATGCTTCCCCCGTCCCCCGCCTTTATGCTTATTTAATTCTTCCTTACAGGCAGAACCAGCTCTCTCTCCATTCTTGATTTTACCTCGGTCTCATCGGTCGAGGCCTTCTTCACACTTTTGAACCCCGAGAAGCTCCTTCAGACCGAACCTATGGTTGCTCAGGCTAGCGCTACTCCCTCTGCTGCCGAATATCAAAGGGCTGAAGAGTGGTTTAGGACTACGGTCCAATGCAAACTCTCTCAGCTTCCTGACTTTGAGGAGTTTCATTCAGCCATGGGGCTGCTGCTCTCTTGCCTGGATATAACTGACGAGATGAAGACCCATCTCAGGGATTTGCAAGTAAGACTCCCATATTATTTAAATAGACATCGAGCTGTCACCAAATGAGTGTCTGAGATTGAGGAAGAATCGAGGGTGCGAAAGGCGCATGTCGACAATCTGGGGGTCTGCAAGCAACAGTATGAAGCCTCCAAGGCCATGAAGGAGCGTCTTTTGCTGGAGAAGGCCCGGCTTGAGACCGAGTTGGCCAAAATCAACGCCGATTTGAAAAACACTGATGCTGGCCTTACTCTATCTAAGAAGGCTATCCTTGATGTCGGGCGTACTGCGCAGGAGTACGTGGCAGCCTTGATTTAGACTGCAGTTGAGGCAAGCAAATGGCAGGCCGATAAAGCTGGTGCCGAGAGGGAACTAGAGTACTTGGACCAAGCTTAGGAGGAGCTTAGGTTGAAATTCGCGAAAAAATAATGTATCATTTTTTTTTTCAGTATGCATGTGCTATGTAAACTCTTATGATAATCAATGAATTCTCGCTATTCTTTATCTATTCTTGCTGATTCCCAAAGAGATGGTACATACTACTTTAAATATTTTCCGTTTATCGGTCTTGAATGCATTTCACCATCCAAATCAATTAACCGATATGCACCCCCCGTAATGACCGATATTACTTGATATGGCCCTTCCCACTTAGCTGACCATTTTCCATATCGGCCATCTTTCTCACCCAGTGGCAATATGGCTTTCCAAACTAGGTCTCCTTCGCCAAAAGACTTGTGTTTGACCCTTTTGCTGTATGCCCGAGTTACTCTGTTCTTTTGTGCCTTAATGCAATCCAAAGCTTTAAGATGAACATCATCTAATTCTTTCAACTCGGCCAACATTGCTTCAGAGTACTCGGTGGATTCGAGGCCGAGTTGAAATGCTCATCTTACTGAACGGACTGTGACTTCCATAGGTAGCATAGCGTCGTGACCATAGGTAAGCATGAATGGAGTGATGTTTGTGGCCGATCGCTTTGATGTCCGATATGCCCATAACGCCTCGGATAGCAAATCATGCCATATCCTAGGATTGCCTTCCACTGTCTTCTCTATTATCCCTTTGATTATTTTGTTTGATGATTCGGCCTGTCCATTTCCTTGGGTAAAATATGGAGTTGAATTGAGGATCTTGATACCTCGACTTTCAGCAAATGCCTTAACTTCATCTCCCATGAAGACCGATCCTTGATCTGCTGTAATTGTTTCAGGAAGCCCGAATCGGTGGATTATGTGTTCATTAATGAACTTGATCATATATGCTTGGTTTACCGATTTGGCTGGTACTGCTTCCACCCATTTTGTAAAATAATCCGTTGCCACCACTATGAAACAGTGTTGACCTGATGACGGTGGGTATATTTTTTGAATCAGATCCATGGCCCAGCCTTGAAACGACCATGGCCTGACAATCACTTGCATCTCGGTAGCTGGTGCTCGCTGTATTGGCCCATGTTTTTGACATGCTTAACATCCTTTCACGTAGTCAATACAGTCTTTCAGCATGCTCGGCCAATTATAATTGTATCTTCTAAGAAGCCACTTCTTTTTTGTGCCTGCTTGATGTGCTCCGCATATACCTTCGCGTACCTCGGCCATTGCTCTCATGGCTTCGAGTTTGTCCAGGCATCTCAATAAAACTTCATCTTTAATGCTTTTCTTAAACAATTCTCCATCAAGTAGGACATAGTTGACTGAAGTCAATTTTGTTTTCCTCTCAGTCTGTCCACTTGGATGCAAAAGGCATCTGATTATTGGGACTCTCCAATCTTGATCGTCCATGACCACCGAGAATGCTTCCGTTGCCATCTCGCGCTATCTCACCGATGGCAAGATTCTTTTTTGCACTCGTATTAACTTTTCATTATCCATTACCTCCAATTTAGTTCCTGATGCGACTTGTGCTAAATTGTCAGCCTCGGAATTATAGGCTTGAGCAACGTGCTGAACACTAACGTCATCGAATTTCCGTAATAGCTGTAGGGTAATTGAGTTGAAGGGTAATAACTCCCAACTCTTGCACCTGTATTCACCAATCAGCTGGTTAATAACGAGGTTTGAGTCATCAATATTGTGAATCGCTAATGCGTCCAACTCGGCCATTATTTCGAGGCCAATGATTAACGCTTCGTATTCAGCTTGATTACTAGAGCATTCAAATTCTAATTTGAAAGAGAAAATATTAATATCCATGGTGATATCACGATTATCCCTGCCCCTGCTCCCTCAGCACTTCTTGATCCATTAAATATTAATATCCATGGGGTTAAAGCAATTGTTGATAATAGAGTTGAATCAATTGCTTCATTTATTTCTGGGCCGACATCCAAACAAGGATGATCGGCCAAGAAATCGGCGAGGGCTTGTCCTTTCATCGATCTCTGTGGAACGAATCGGAATGTGAACTCCATCATAGCTAGAGTCCACTTTCCTATACGCCCACGCATTATCGGTCTTGATAGCATGTATTTGATGACGTCAGTTTGGCAGATCAAATAAACCAAAACAGGAAGCATATATACTCTTAACTTCTGTGAGGTAAAGTACAAGGCTAAACATAATTTGTCTATCGGCGTATATCTACGCTCGACATGAGTAAGAACTCTACTTAGTTAATAAACTGCTTGTTCCTTTCCCCACTCATTGTCCTGTGCTATCATACAAGCTATTGATTCGTCTGAGACCGATAAATAAAGCTTTAATAGCCTTTTCTTCCTCGGGGGCATGATTACTTGTGGTTTTGATAGATATCGCTTGATGGCCTCGAAGGCTTGCTGATGCTGAGCTTCCCACCTGAATTCTTCTTCAGCCTTCAGCTTGAGTAACGGGGACCAAACATGTGTCCGTCCTGCGCAGTTTGAAATGAACCTCCTCAAAAAGTTAATTTTCCCGAGCAGTCTTTGGAGTTCTTTTTTGTTTTTCGGGGGTTCTGCTGCTTGAATAGATCAAACTTTATTCTTATCGATCTCAATGCCTCTTTGGTGCACTAGGAAACCAAAAAAATTTCCTGCTGATACACCAAAAACACACTTCAAGGGATTCATCTTAAGCCCATGAATCCTCATTCTTTCAAATGATCTTCTTAAGTCGTCCAAATGCTTCTCGTGTGTGGCTGATTTCACAACAAAATCATCGACATACACTTCCATGATTTTTCCAATCATATCATAGAAGATCGCGTTCATGGCTCGCTGGTATGTTGCTCTAGCATTTTTCAATCCAAACGGCATAACCACCCATTCAAATATTCCAATCGCTCCTGGGCATCTGAAGGCGGTTTTTGGAACATCTTCTTCGGCAATATATATTTGATTATGACCCGAATGCCCATCCATGAAGGATAAAATTTTATGTTTAGCCGCAGCATCAATGAGCTGATCGGCCATAGGCGTAGGGTACTCATCTTTGGGGGTTTCCATGTTCAAATTTCTAAAGTCAATACAGACCGTTATCTTGTCGTTTTTCTTCACTACAGGTACGATAATTGAAATCTAATCAACGTACTTGGTTGCTCTTATAAAGCCGACATTCAATAGTCGTTCAATTTCCTCTTTGACCTTTAGAACGACCTCGGGGGACATTCTTTTAGGCAATTGCTTGAATGGCCTGCACCCTTCCTTGATTGGTAATCGGTGTTCTACGAGCTCCCTTGCAAGGTCGGGCATTTGGTGGTATTCCCAAGCAAAACAATCTTTGAATTTCCTAAGTAGAGAAATCAATGATGCTTGGAAATCGGGCTCGAGCAACTGATTAACAAAAGTGGGTTGATATTCTCCATTTGCCCCCAAATCAACCTCAAGAAGAGGATCTTGCACATCGGCTTTCAAGTCGTCGAGCTTTGCTGGGGCCGATGCCAACTCGTCGAGGTTTATGCAATCCTCCACGACTTCTTGTTCTTCTGTGATATTAGCCATATTAGCCGATGACATCTGTGCTTGTTTATCTACCAGAAAAGCTTGGATTCTGGCTAAACTGGCCTGCACGGCCAATGCCCTTTTATGCTTCACTGAAGATGGGTTCTAGTCCATTAAAGGTGTTAAGTTCTACATCGTCATCGATAGGCGTAATCACGATTGATGGCCGATCGAGTTGTTTGTATATCTGAATTGACTGGTTCTTCTGGTCCTTTACCATGGTAGTCGATCTTGGCCTATCATTTTTATCTGTTCCAATGAATTTGACGGGGCCAATATCTTCTTCATACAAAACGGCCTCCGAGCAGTGAACCCGGGCAACAAAAGGCTTATGATCAGCCCACAAAACGTCCACTTCATCCCCATTCCAAAAAATTAGGAACTGGTGTAAAGTTGATGGGCTACACCAGCTAGTGTGGATCTAGTCTCTGCCGAGCAAGGCATTGTATGAAGCTCCATAATCCACCACAAAGAATGCTGTCATGGTGGTCTTCTTCCCCACTGTGAGCTCCACTGGGAGAATCCCCTTTGTCTTTGCTGGTGTTCCTGTGAACCCACAGACTGTGAGTTTAGTTGGGATTAATTCTTTCTCATCACGCTGCAATTTTAGCAACATAATTGATGGCAGGATGTTCACTGCTGCTCCGTTATCGATCAACACTCTTGAATATGTCACTCTGTCAATAGCCGCGTTAATGTATAACGGCTTTAAATGCTGTGACATTCCTACTGCTGGTTTTTCAAAGACTACTTTTGCGGGCTTCTTTCCTTCTTCATCCCCGATCTTTGGCCTGATTACCGAGACCTTTTGCTTCTCCATTTTTACTTCTCGGTTGACAATTACTGGAGTTGATGGACCCTTGTTCTCCTGCACATCATCCCCACTCTTGTTCCCCGGATCGGGCATTGCTCCGAAAGACATCGACAGCGTGTATACCATATTTACTGAGAAACCTTTTGGAATACTTCCAAATTGGACGTATCTGTCCAGTGATTCCTCGTAATCTGAAGCGATATCGGCCATTCCAAGTCCGAATCGTTCACTTCCGGAATTGATGTTATCTCAAGCTTCTGAGGCTTTGTATCTTGGTCTTCAAACTCGATCTTTTCCTTTCCTTTACGGCTTGGGATCATTCTCGGCACCATGTTCTTTTGTTGATCTGCCCGCTTCTTCTCCAAGCGGTATTTGGCTTCCCAATCCCTAGCCGACTGCCTTAGCATTTGCATCCTTCTCTTCTGGGTTTTACTGAAGTATGCATGTTCTGGGAATTTGGGGTGTTCCACTCTTTTCCATTGGTTCACTTCAGCTCATGGTGGAACGACCATCCGTGGGGCTCGGTCTTGGCATTGGTGCATTTTTCGTCTCACGTCCATGTACTCTTGCCTTGGTTCATTGCGATAATGCTCGCGCTTCTGGGAATCAGGCTTCCTACGGTATTCCTGGTTAGGGTAAGTGAGGCGGGTTTGAATCGGCCTTCTCGGACTTGGTGGTCGAGACGCCTTCTCCTTCTTTGCCTCGGTGTGTTTAATTACCTCGGCCTTGCATTTAGGACATAGCCCTTTCTCGATCAACTCGACCATCCATTGCAACGTCGGGACCCTATCTGTTTCAGCCTTGGTTTTGTCTGACGTAACTCTAGAAGCCATTCTTTCTTTTGCCTGTGGGTTTACTCTCGCGCTTGTTTCTGCGGCGTCAGCTCCTCTGAGATCAATTTTTTTCCTTGGCCTGTGCAGGATGTTGAAATCGGGCGCCACCATGTTTGCCCCCACTATCTCTGGAAATGGATTGCTGTCAACTTCCATCACGTCTTTTTCTTTCTCGGTAAACTTTAGACATCCCTTATCGATCATATCCTGCAATACATTTCGGAACACCAGGTAATTATTAGTGGTATGGCGCCATGAGTTATGCCATTTGCAATACTCTCTGCCTTTCAGTTCGTTGGCCGAAGGTAATTTAATGTCGTGTGGTAACCGAATCTGCTTATCGGCTAACATGAAGTCAAAAATTTGATCAGCCATCGCTATGTTAAATGAGTATTGTTTACCGGCCTCAAAAGGCTATTTCTTGACCGATGACTGCTGTGTCTCGGTCGGATTTGGCAACGGCTGACATAAATAAGGTCTTTTCAAAACGATCTCGGCCACATCAACCTCGGTGTTGATTTCATAGTCGGTGACATGAATATCTTAATTGGGATCCCTGTAATAGGTTCCCTTGGATGAATTCTTTCTTTCCTGTTCCTCCTCGAGCATACGCTCATATCGGGAAGCCCGGGTTGCCAATTTAAATAGGTCGCGAAAACTCATGCCTTCAAACTTTTTTTGTAGCTCAAAGGTGAGCCCTCCCATAGCTATATTGACAAACTCTTCTTCAGGTAAAATCACCTTGCAGCGGTGTTTTGCCCGTTTGAATCGGACAATATAGGCTTCTGTGGATTCATTTGGAAGCTGGCTCAGCCTAGTTAGAACGGCCATTGACACTTCGGGCTCAGTCCTATAAAATTGGGCATGAAATGCTTCCTCCATTTAGTTCCAAGTGTGGAATGAGTTTGGAGGTAAGTTGATGTACCAACTGAAAGCTACCCCAGTCAAGGAATTAGGGAAGAACTTTACTAGCATATCTCCCCGGTGACTCACCTCCCCGCTCTGAAGCAGGAAACGACCGATATGCTCCACGGTCGATTGGTCTCCCTCACCAGAAAATGTTGTGAAATTGGGCACCTTATACCCTCTAGGAAGAGGCACTCTTTCAATAGCATCACTATGCGGCCTTCTATAGATAGGTCTCTGGGTCCTACAGAGTAAACCACCAAAGTCTTGGCGAATGATATCAGCGATCTGTTCTCGGTCTATCCTAGCTGTCTGGACAGGGACACCCCTTCTAGTACCAATCTCATGTTCTAGACCGATTCTCTCGCTTTCTATGTGTTCGTCTTCGGTGACTAAATTGTCGCCGAACAACGGGTTAATCCTTCCCCACTGTTGGTCTGAATTTTGTTTGTTTAGACAAATCAGTGGATCCTTGATGGTGATGCCTGGTCGGGCTATAACCTTGGGTTACTAAGATTTCTTTGCCATCCCTCTTTGGCGATGTAATGTATTTTTCAGTCTGGGAGGAGGAAGGGGCATTCTGGCTTGCCCCCAACCAAACCCAACCCAAGACAGGGAAGTTGGTGGAATAGACGGCTGTGGATGATCACCCGCTTGATGCTCCTTCTACTCCCTCATTTCACGGAGCATCTCACTCTCTTGGGTAAAGGTTTGGTCTTGCCTAATGGACATCTCAGTCAATCGTTGGTTGAACATTCCCATTAAGTGATTACTCATGTTTGACAAGTCTGCCTGACTGGCTACTGAGCTAAATGACAGGTTCTATGATAGGTTCTAAAAGAGGTTCGCGTGACCCTACCTTCTGAGAAATTCCCTTAGATCGTGTTCCCTTTCTAGCCATTTGACACAGTGTCCCACTGGGCGTGCCAAAAATTGTTTACAAGAAATTCTGGTGTGGTGTGCGTCGGACGTGCCAGAGTTCGTGTGGACTCAAGAAAAGTTATGAACTCAATCTGACTTCTCTATTGGGCGATTTGTTAAAATATTAACAAAATGCAGGTTTTTACTCTACTCTGGTGCAAGTAAATAAATACAAATAACGGAAAGAAAAGGTAATTAATTTAGAGTTTCAGAATACCTCTACCATCATCATCTTCTCCATTGATTGAAAGAAAAGTAAATATGACAAACACTCAATGAACAATGAGAACTCACAAATCACTCAAGAACAAAAGAAGTTGTTATGAGGAGAAACTAAAGTCTGCTCATAGCAGAAGGTGGCGTGTGTGTTAGCCCCTTTCAAATGTTGCACACCCTGCCCTATTTATAGACTTTGAGAGAGAGGAACTGTTCAAGTTAGTGGGATTAGTGGGGTTAGTGGGTGGTGGTTCCTGATATCCAGGCATGAACAAGTTACTGCACCCATTTCTTTACCCCACGATTATCCATGATCTGTCAATTATCCTTCTTCTGCCACATTCCTGTTTTGTGTAACTGCCTTCTTTCCAGCTCAGCATCTTCTAACGCACACGTTCTTATTTCAGCTAACTGCTTGACAGACTTGTGGATAAATCCCAGGTGACCGATTTCATCCTTCTTTGAGTAGCATAGTTTTTGCTGGTTGATGGAAGTCGGCGTCCCACTTAGCTGGAAATCTACTATTCATTGGTCTCGTTCAAGTGATGTCGTCTTGACTTTAATTATTTCAAAGATTGCCTTTACCCTTTCCCAAGCTCGATATTACATTCTCCTGCTTTGCTGCTGTTAGCTATCATTCTACGGTCTAATCACTGTAGGATCTGTAAGGGTAGCCATCGGTCTTATCACTTGAGGTCAAAATATATCGTGTCTATCGCTGCTCCCTTCTATATCGGCCTAACTTATCAAGACCGATATATCCATTAGAACCTATTATCCTTTTCTGTTTCAACGCCGATAATAAGTTGGGATGAATCAATCTTTTACAGTCTTAATTACTTGGATATCGGTCTGATTTG
The DNA here is from genome assembly GCA_033977485.1 of Hydrangea macrophylla. Taxonomy (NCBI): domain Eukaryota; kingdom Viridiplantae; phylum Streptophyta; class Magnoliopsida; order Cornales; family Hydrangeaceae; genus Hydrangea; species Hydrangea macrophylla. The sequence goes on from CM066999.1 coordinate 58,582,873, forward strand.
ACCGATGTTATGGCTGTTGTGGCCCAGGAATTGCTAGTTAAGCCGAGGTATTACATTGAGGACCATGTATCATCTTATCCTCAACTATTTCTGAGATCACTTTCCTTCGTCATTGGCCTTATCACTTGTTCATCTGCTTACCTGCTTTTATAATCAAGCCAAGTGATTATCATGTGCTTTGGACAAATCCAAATTAGGGTGTAAACAGGGAGATAGGGTTTTACATACAAAATGGTTGTATAAGCATGTACACAGCGTCCATCATGAGTAAGTGAATAGCAACAATTGCTTGTGTAAATATTTATAGTATTTTTGTGTTTAGATACGTATGCTTGTTGGATCAACAGATACGCAACACCGTTTGGACCGACGTTTGAATATGCTCACCCTGCTGAGATAATGTTCCTTGGTTTCGCTACTATTCTTGGTCCTACCATCACAGGGCCCCATCTGTTAACTCTGTGGCTTTGGATGGTGCTTAGAGTTCTTGAAACGGTTGAGGAACATTGTGGTTACATTTTCCATGGGCCCTCTCAAATTGCTTGCCTTTATATGGAGGGTAAGTATATACACTTCTTCTTGCTCATTTCCATGCACCCCGTGACTGTCATTTATATATTTATCCATTTATACCTTCTAATTTGTTTCATTAACTTTACAGTGCTGATATTCACGACTATCATCATCGACTGCTATACACTAAGGCTTAGTTTGGCCCCCATGTGGCTTTTTAAAAGGAGCTTATGAAATTTATTATTAAGTTGGTTGATAATTTTATACAAGTGGCACACTACTCTTCAAAAAAATATCATGAAACCAAAAAGCAACCTTGAGCTTTTTAAAGCTCTATTCTAGAGCTTTTAAAAGTTCCCTCCAAAAAAGCCCTAAGTTCAATTTTTACAAAGCTCATAAACTAGTTAACAAATAAATTAACATGAAATTGTGCTTTAAAAAAGGAGAAGCACTAAAATGGGGGCCAAACTAAGCCTAAATCTGGCAACCACTCATCAACTTTTGTTTACATGGACTGATAAGGTTTTTCATATACTGCTCTGAAGCACGAATAGAATGTTTCTGTCTTACGATGAGATTGAGCTGCTACATTTCCAATCAAAGTTCACGAGAATTATATATTCCTAGCACTTGTGCACATGCACTTTTATTATGTTGTGTTGTTAAGCATGCATATACCAGAGAAAAAAAATGACAACTTGGGGTACTATAAGTAGAAAAAACACAAGAGAATTGCTCCTTGTAGTCAGTTCGGGAAATCTGAATGTGATTAGATGCAACTCGTACCCAGCGAATATTTTTTTACTGAAAAAATGAAAAATGAAATAGTTCTAACATATTTGTTAATATTGGTTTGGTCTCATTGGTTTGGATCTCCGGGTTGTACCGTACCATGTCTTTTCTGAATGTCTATCCGTCCATATGACTATTTTTTGTCCTAAATTGCACAGGAACTTAGAACAACCAAAATTAAAAAAAAAATTATGGGAAACAAATCATTAGGCTTGAGACTGTTGCTTCTACAGCCCCCTAAAACTTCCACATATATATATATACTAGTAATACAATACGTGCGTTGCACGTAGTTGGTGCTCATATTGTTAAAATAGTTATTAAAGACAAAGTTTCTTTTTTTGGAATTGCAACTACTATGAGTAAAAATAAGTAAAAATAAAAGTTTAGTCATAACTCAAAAGTAAGTTGATTGAAATAGTGCTATGGACTAAAAATTAAGGCAATTGGAATACTAAGAAGGAGAAATAAAAAGTACAATTAATAAAAGTACAGAACCATGAATATGATTTGTAATAAGATCATCACAATGAGCCAAATTTAAAATCTTAGTTGTCACTCATAATTATGTATAGGTGATTGATGAATAATTGAGTGTAAACAAGAAGGAAAAAGTATATTATTCTCACAGAAGAAAGCAATATAAAATGCTTGTTTATTATAGCATAAATTTGGAAATATCCTCTAGTAAAGAAAATCTAAAGACTATAGCAAAATACTTATATATATATATATATTCAAAACTTATTCCTTTTCAATTTTGATTTTATTTTTCACGGCGCTTTTCTTCTTTTCTATCACCTTTCTCTGATCTTTGTTTCCTTTTCTTGTAATTTTGGATGTTTTCATCGTCTTCAATAACAATAGATCCCAAGTCTTCCACTCGTTCAAGTGATTGAACAATGATTCATTTATTTGGTGAGAAATCTTTGCCATTTGTCGGTAATTTGAATTAGATTTTCAATCACCATATATAAATACTACTTATTCAATACTTGATTTTTTAATGAACTAATTCATTTTTTTTATACAATAAAAAATATGTACTAATAGAGAGGGAAAAAAAAAGGCTATACAACACAATAGCATAATTGTCTTTTGGACAATTAAAATCACTTTTGTTTGATGTAACTAACCATCAGGCCCTATATTGATCTTCTTGATGTTTTAGATTTGTAAAAGCAAATCTTATAAGATTGTTAGAGATTATTGTATGAGTTACCATGTGATCCTAGGTATAGAAAAGGACACTCCTACGATGTTTGTTGTCCAAATTCAAACATTCACACTTCATTGGATAATGTTATAATTCTTAAATGTGGTGTTCAATTACTCTAAATGTTATAGAACTTGATGACTAATGAAGATCTTAAATAAATAAATACTTTCTTTGGATTGATAAAAGGGTTAACTACATTTTACCCCTCATGGTTAGGCCTAATTTCACTTTACCCTCCCTGTGCTTCAAAAGTGGATATTTAACCCTTGTGGTTTTTGATGAAGTGAAACTGTTAAGATGTAATAACTTGAAATTTTAATTAAGGGTAAAACGGTAATTAAATGATTAAGTGTGAGCCTGTTAATTATTTTGGAGCAGTATTTGAATTTATATGAACTTGTGTCACTATATTTAATTATTTATTCATTTATTTATTTTATTTTCTTAATTGGTATTATATTATTTTATTACAATATTTTTTTTTATCTTAGGGTTAAAGTGGGTACATATTTTAAATTGGGTGTGTAGGGGTAGACCACACATACACACACATATACTACATGTATCTAAAAACACATTAAATGCAAGACAAAAACAAAACAAATGGAGGGCCCCACCCCCCTATATTGGCAGGCCACTTCTCTCTCTCTCTCCATCCCTTTTATTTTTTTTTTCTTTCCTTTCTCTCTCTCTTGTTCTTCTCCTTCTTCATCCATATGAAATGGGTGTATAGGAGCCTCCATAACCCTTCTTCTTCAACCTCCCAATACTCCCCCAAAAAGTCATTTTTGTAAGTTTTTCCATTTCACAAAATCTTCTTAAAATTTTAAGAGCTTTCTATTGGTACCAACGAAATTCGTTTTGGTGACCCCTACCTTAGTTTTCCCAAATCACATAGAGCTTTCAAATCTTCCATCTTCAACCATGGAGTCCCCTTGAAGAATTACTACATGCAGTGAGTCCTTGGGCTTCCTAGGACCTCTCTTTCCATATTCTTGAAACCATTTGGAGTCCTTTGCTTCTTTCTCAAATTTTGGGTGATTTTCCATTTATTTTGGAAAACCTACATTGAGGTAGTTTTACATTGTGCAAATTTTATATGTTATACATGTCTAAGATGATTTGAGTTCATATATATGTGCTAGGAGAGAATTTAAACACATGTGTAGGATTATCCCCAAAGTTGTAATGTTGGAATTATTATGCCTAAAATGTGAATTACATGCTTTAGTGGTGATTTTGTGGTGCTAAATATAATTAGAGGAATTTTAGAATAATAATTTGGACACATGTGTAGGATTTCCCAAAATTGTAATGTTGGAATTATTACACTATAATGTGATTTATATGCTTTAGTTGTGATTTTGGGGTGCTAAACATAATTAGAGGAATGTTAGAATGATAATTTGGACACATGCATTAGAATTACTCAAAGTTGTAAATTAAGGGTTGTATGCTAAATTTTGGATTTTGTGCTCTTGTTGTGTTAAATTTGATTATGTGGTGCTAGATATGCTTAGGATGCTCCCTTTATGTGCAAACACATGTTAGGACATTAGTTTAGAAATTCTCGTTAGGAATGTTAAATTATGAAATTTAATTACATTCTTTGAATTTCTTGATATCATGTTTAATGGACTAGAATTATGGCTTAATATATTGTAGTGAATCATTCTTAAAATCATTTATCAACATCATATGTATTGAGGCCTAATCGGCAAGCATTACATGAACACGACATAAATGTTTTGTTTTGAAAAGAGAAAAACCCCATGCGAGGGAATTTTATTTAAGAAATCCGGACGTGGGTTGTGATGTGAGACAGGGAGAATGACCCTTAGAAACATTCAAACTCCAGCTATATTCGGTTGGCTCCCGAAAGTTGGTATGCTACACTCCATGCGTGGGTGGCTCATGGTCCGGTAATGAGAGAGGTGTGCACATATCACGCATAGCCTTGCGGCTTTAATCATTTCATTGTAGCCGTGGTGGCGACCCGTTGCATCTCATTTCATTTTAGTCATGGATAGCATATAGAATTGTTACAATGTATTCTACGAGCCGTCGTTCTCATAAAAACGACAAAACTTTTTTCAGGTGAGCATGATAAAGGCAAAGGGCATATGTGACCCGACGCATAGGCGTTGATACCTTTTGTCCTGTTTTGAAGACTTGTGCTTAGACATGTTTATGATAGCTCTCTTGTAAGTTTTAACTTGTTGGGGAAGTTTGCAATAGTCTAGTACTCTTAAAGAGAATGGTTGTATTATTTTTCTTACAAAACTTCTAATGCTTGGACTTCCATATTTTGTCATTTTGGGAAGCCTTGTTGTAATTGATGGACAAATGTTAGTCCTTGTCTTTTCTACTTGTTAAACTTAATTATGTTATGTAAATTAAGTTTTCGAGGCCTTAGAATCTCTTTTAAAATTTTATGTATGTATGTTGATTTGAATCCTTGCCGGATTCGTTTATGATTGGTTTTGTCCTTGTCGGACTCATTGTAATCGTATGGAATCCTTGCCGGATTCATCTATGTTTGGTTTTGTCCCTACCGGACTCATTATATTTGTATGAACTCCTTGCCGAATTTGTCCATTTGGTTTTTAAAGAAAATGTTCTAAGATCTCTCTCCCCTAATCTCTCCCTCTCCCATTCTTCCTCTCCTCATCTCTTTCATTCCTCGTTTTTATTAAATTTTGAGTACATGAAGTTCCATTTGGTCTAGACACGTGTTATATGTTGTTTAGGATTTGTTTAGTCTTGTACCATTGTTTAAACTTGAAAATTTGGCATAGTTAGCAATGTTTCAAAATGCTGTCAAGTTGCTGTCAAAAGAGAAAAATTGCTACTGTTTTCTTTATTTTCTGCCCAAATGGTGCAGAATTGGACAAAATGTCATTAGACGAAAGTTGTGCAGAATTAAATTGTACTTGGACCTGCATGGACAGAATGTGAAATTTCTAAAGATACAACCACATACAGGTGTTTTAAAATTCAGCAACTATCAAAAATGTTTGTTTTTCAAAGTTATTGTATTTTTCCTTCTCTCCTTGAAACTAGTGCTCGTCCGGATAGTTTCTTGATTAAATTTTCTAGTGCTTCTATCTTTGTTGGGATCATTAACATGTAAGTCCATATTGGATTTATGTATTAATAAGTCATCCTTGTAGGAATCCCCGTGGGTTTCCAAAGTCGCTTCCGCATTTCGCGTAAAGATTTTAATTTTATTTTCTCTATTTCTCTATCTTTTCTCTTTCCTCACGCTTCGGCTTTCGGGGCGTGACAGATTGGTATCAGAGCTAACCGGGTTTGAATACCTAGGGGCTATGGGAGTTTAATTTGGGCTTACTTGCAAATTGTTTTTATTTACTACATGCCTAAGTTTTATTTATACTTCCATTGTTCTCTTTAGAGATTGCATTGAGTATTGAGTGGCCTAGTGAGCATGCCAATATGTTGAATGCCTTCGGGACTATATGACTACATGTTAAATTTTCATATTCTATGTGTTTACATTGGCCATGGTAATATAATCTTGATTCGATAAATGATTGAACTAGAGGTATAGTAGGATGTTAAAAATCTAATCCCTTGTTACCTCGTAGTTGTTTTCTACCTAGCTATGCCGCCACGCGTTAGAGGCCGTGCTAGAGGCCGACCTCCTAGCCGTGCTAGAGGTCGTGCTAGGGGCCGAGGTGGAGCCGCAGGTCGAGGAACCCAGTCTTCCTCATCCGCTTCTGCTCCGGTTCCTACTACTGAATCTACTCCAGCTTCTGTACCTGAATCTACTTTAGGAGTTCCCGATGGAGCTCAGTTCTTTCGTGAGATGGCCGCTGCTATGAGGGATTTCACTCAAGCTGCCCAAGCAGCAAGGAATGATATACCACCACCACCGGTAGCTCCTACTGGCGTGGCTCCTGTAGTGCCTATTGTTCAGGGGGAATCGAGGGCACAATCAGCTATGAGAGAATTTGGTAGAAAGAATCCTCCAGTTTTCTCGGGAGAAACGGACCCTGTTCAAGCGGAGCTTTGGTTAAAGAGGATTACTCGTATCTTTGAACATCTGGGTATTGTTGAAGATAACCTCCGCATAGATGCTGCTATATTTCAATTGGCGGGTCGAGCTCAGATTTGGTGGGAACTTGTCCTTACTATGCAAACTTTGGAGGGTATGTCTTGGAACACCTTTACCCAGCTATTCCTCGATAAGTATTTTCCACCAGTTGCTCGTAATGCCAAGAGAATCAAATTCCTCAATCTTCGTCAGGGTGAGATGTCTGTTACAGATTATGAAGCTCGTTTTGGGGACTTGGCTCGTTTTGCACCCGATATCACTGCCGACGATAAAATTAAGGCTAGGACTTTTGAGAATGGACTTCGTCAGGGACTTCGTGCAAAAGTTGTTGGATTCGAATTGGACTCCTATAGTAAAGTGGTTCAGAAAGCCCTTGTGTTCGAGGAGGAGTATTTGAGTTCAAAGAAAGATAAGGAATTCCGTGCTCCATCAAAGGGTAATCAGCCAGGTTCATCAAGTGGACACCAATTCAAGAAGCAAAAGCAAGAGTATGTCCCTCAACATTCTACATATTCTTCTCCGATACCTATTCAAGCTCAACCAGTTTCTCAGCTCCCACCTAAATCTCAGTTACATCAATCTCAGTCCCGTGGTTCTCATCGTTCTGGTCGTTCCCGTGGAGGGGGTAACTTCGGTCTGAGGAATTGTTACGGTTGTGGTGACCCAAACCACATATTTAGAGAGTGTCCATTTAATCAGACAGCATCGCAGGCAGTTGTACCACCACAAGTTCGTCCACCTTTTTCGGGACCTTATCAGCAGAACTATAGGCCACCTCTTTTATCACCACCGTCAGTTCTTTCTGCTCAGAGCTTCAAGCCTAATGCTCCTAAAGGCCAATACCATCATGTGGGACATCGTGGAGGAGGACAGCAAGCCCCAAGGTCACCTCCTACTGTGTTCAACCTTGTTGCTGCTGCACCTTCCGTAGCTAACTCCGATGCTTCAGTTATTCGAGGTACGTTATTAGTGTTTAGTTCTAGAGCTTCTGTGCTTATTGATACCGGCGCATCATGTTCATTTATATCTTCATCTTGTGCATCATCCTTGGATTTAGAAGTGAGCCATTTAGCTTCTACACTTTTAGTCGATACTCCCGTTGGAGGTTTAGTTCCCTTGGATCGGGTATGTCGTGGTTGTGAACTTGTTCTTGCCGACAATAACATCATTGTTGATTTAATCGTTATAGATATGCTTAGTTTTGATGTAATTTTGGGTATGGACTGGTTAACTACCTACCGAGCTTTTATTGATTGTTTCAAGAGAAGAGTCACTTTTGTGTTACCTTCCGGGGACCTTGGTCGTTTTGAGGGTGACCGCTTAGACTTTCCGATGCGTTTACTTCACGGTTTATGTAAAAGAAAGAATCACAATGACTACCTTGCTAGTTTGTTTTCCGATGAAGATGAGCCAACTTTAATTAACTTTCCTCCGATTGTTAGTGAATACTCCGATGTTTTTCTTGAGGACTTATCTAGTTTGCCGCCTATCCGTGAGATTGAGTTTACGATAGATCTAGTTCCCGGTACATCACCGATTTCAATTCCACCGTATCGTATGGCACCCACTGAATTGAAAGAATTAAAGACACAGTTAGAGGATTTACAACTTAAAGGTTTTATTCGCCCTAGTACTTCTCCTTGGGGAGCACCCGTCCTTTTCGCAAAGAAGAAAGATGGATCACTTCGATTGTGTATTGATTATCGTAAGCTAAACCATGTTACCATAAAGAATAAATATCCGCTTCCCAGAATTGATGATCTTTTTGACCAACTCCGTGGTTTAACTTATTTTTCTAAGATTGACTTGAGATCGGGTTATCATCAATTGCGAGTTCGGGACTGTGACATTCCTAAGACAGCTTTCCGTTCACGTTATGGTCATTTCGAGTTTCTTGTTATGCCATTCGGTTTAACGAATGCACCCGCCGCTTTCATAGATTTGATGAACCGCATCTTTAGTCCATTCTTAGATAAGTTTGTGATTGTGTTTATAGATGACATATTAATCTATTCACCTTCTAGGGAAAAACATGAGGAACATCTCCGAATTGTATTAGAAGTCTTGAGAGGGCACCGTTTGTATGCAAAATTTTCTAAGTGTGAATTTTGGTTACCGGAAGTGAAGTTTCTTGGTCATGTTGTTTCGGGTGATGGGGTACCCGTTGATCCTTCTAAGATTGAGGCCGTTCTAGATTGGCAGTAACCAAAGAATGTGTTTGAAGTCCGTAGTTTCTTGGGACTAGCGGGTTATTACCGTCGCTTCGTTGAGAACTTTTCCCGTTTAGCTATGCCTATGACTAAGCTTACTAGGAAGGGAGTGAAATTCGTATGGGACGATTCTTGTGAAAATGCTTTCCAACAATTGAAAAACCGTTTGACTTCGGCACCTATCCTTGTTATTCCCGAGCGTGGATTGAACTATACCATTTATTGTGATGCTTCACTTGAAGGTTTGGGTTGTGTATTAATGCAAGAGGGTAAAGTTGTAGCTTATGGTTCGAGACAGTTAAAACCTCACGAGAAAAATTACCCTACTCACGACTTAAAACTTGCCGCCGTTGTGTTTGCTTTAAAAAGTTGGAGACACTACTTGTATGGTGAAAAATTTGAGCTATTTTCCGATCATAAAAGCCTTAAATACATTTTTACTCAACGAGACCTTAACTTGAGACAACGCCGTTGGATAGAGTATTTAGGAGATTATGACTTTGACTTGCAATATCATCCGGGTAAGGCTAATGTCGTGGCCGATGCCCTTAGTCGTAAACCCCGTGGCACCTTAGCCTATTTACCTATCTAAGAGTGGAGGATGTTTGAACACCTTGACGATTTTGAGATTTATTGCGCAGAAAATCCCGACCGAGCTACTTTGTTACTTTGACCGTTCAACCGTCACTTTTGAATCGAATTTTGGAGTTACAGAAATCCGATGATGAGACCATGTCCTTAAAGTCCCATATGCTTAATGGAGATTTGGAAAAGGGTTGGACTTTCAATGATAATAGAGGTTTGAGGTTTCGAAATTGAGTCTTTGTTCCCGTAGCTTGTCGAGAGGATGTTTTGAAAGAGTTTCATCATTCCCGTTTCGCCGTTCATCCTGGGTGTACGAAAATGTACCATGATTTACGTCGTCAGTATTGGTGGAAAGGCTTGAAAAGAGCAGTTGTCGAGTTCGTCGCAAGTTGTCCAGTTTGTCAACAAGTAAAGGCCGAGCATCAAAGACCGGCAGGTTTGTTACAACCTCTCCCTATTCCCGAGTGGAAGTGGGAGCATATCACTATGGACTTTGTTACGGCACTTCCTAGGACCTCGCGTAAGCATAATGCTATTTGGGTCATTGTAGACCGTTTGACTAAATCGGCACATTTCTTACCAATTAAGGTAACCGACACCGTAGACACTCTTAGTATGATCTACATCCGAGAGATTGTGAGACTGTATGGTATCCCCATTTCGATTGTATCAGATCGTGATTCGAAATTTGTATCTCACTTTTGGCAGAGTTTGCAGAAAGCTTTGGGTACTCAACTTTTTCTTAGCACAGCGTTCCATCCTCAGACAGATGGGCAGTCGGAGCGTACTATTCAAATCTTAGAGGACATGTTGAGAGCTAGTATTATGGAATTTGGTGGTAATTGGGAAGAACATTTACCATTGGCCGAGTTTGCGTATAATAACAGTTATCAAGCTAGTATTCAGATGGCACCGTTTGAGGCGTTGTATGGTTGCCCGTGTCGATCTCCTTTATGTTGGGGCGAGGTAGGTGAGACTATTCTTCATGGACCCGATATGGTTAGAGAGACGTCAGAAAAGATTAAAGTGATTCGTGAAAAGTTGATTTCAGCTCAGAGTCGTCAGAAATCTTATGCCGATCGTCACCGCCGGCCTTTGGAATTTGAAGTTGGTAATCACGTGTTTCTAAAGGTTTCGCCGCGTCGTGGATTACAACGTTTTGGACAAAGCGAGAAATTAGCACCGCGGTTTGTGGGACCGTTTGAGATTCTTGAAAGGATTGGTGAAGTCGCGTATCGCTTAGCTCTTCCGCCTCAACTCTCGAGTGTTCACAATGTATTTCATGTTTCAATGCTTCGTAGATGTAACTCAGATCCACTCCGTCAGCATTACCCCGATCCATCGCATATCATAGATTGGACCGAGTTGCCTCTTGGAGAAGATGCGTCGTATGAAGAGCAACTCATCCGTATCATTGAGAAGAAAGACCGAGTATTACGAGGAAGGGTTATCCCGTTGGTAAGAATTCAGTGGAACCATCATGGTATTTCCGAGTCGACTTGGGAGGATGAGGATGAAGCTAGGAAGAGTTACCCTCACCTTTTTCCCGAGTAGAGTAAGTCTCTTTCATTTAATAATATTAGTTAGTCAAGGTTTGAGCAAGTCGTTGCTCCCTTTTTCGATTATTTGCTCCGAATTCCGGGACGGAATTCTCTTAAGGGGGGTAGATTGTAATAACTTGAAATTTTAATTAAGGGTAAAACGGTAATTAAATGATTAAGTGTGAGCCTGTTAATTATTTTGGAGCAGTATTTGAATTTATATGAACTTGTGTCACTATATTTAATTATTTATTCATTTATTTATTTTATTTTCTTAATTGGTATTATATTATTTTATTACAAATGTTTTTTTTATCTTAGGGTTAAAGTGGGTACATATTTTAAATTGGGTGTGTAGGGGTAGACCACACATACACACACATATACTACATGTATCTACAAACACATTAAATGCAAGACAAAAACAAAACAAATGGAGGGCCCACCCCCCTATATTGGCCGGCCACTTCTCTCTCTCTCTCTCTCCATCCCTTTTTTTTTTTTTTTTTCTTTCCTTTCTCTCTCTCTCTTGTTCTTCTCCTTCTTCATCCATATGAAATGGGTGTATAGGAGCCTCCATAACCCTTCTTCTTCAACCACCCAATACTCCCCCAAAAAGTCATTTTTGTAAGTTTTTCCATTTCACAAAATCTTCTTAGAATTTTAAGAGCTTTCTATTGGTACCAACGAAATTCGTTTTGGTGACCCCTACCTTAGTTTTCCCAAATCACATAGAGCTTTCAAATCTTCCATCTTCAACCATGGAGTCCCCTTGAAGAATTACTACATGCAGTGAGTCTTTGGGCTTCCTAGGACCTCTCTTTCCATATTCTTGAAACCATTTGGAGTCCTTTGCTTCTTTCTCAAAATTTTGGGTGATTTTCCATTTATTTTGGAAAACCTACATTGAGGTAGTTTTACATTGTGCAAATTTTATATGTTATACATGTCTAAGATGCTTTGAGTTCATATATATGTGCTAGGAGAGAATTTAGACACATGTGTAGGATTTTCCCCAAAGTTGTAATATTGGAATTATTATGCCTAAAATGTGAATTACATGCTTTAGTGGTGATTTTGTGGTGCTAAATATAATTAGAGGAATTTTAGAATAATAATTTGGACACATGTGTAGGATTTCCCAAAATTGTAATGTTGGAATTATTACACTATAATGTGATTTATATGCTTTAGTTGTGATTTTGGGGTGCTAAACATAATTAGAGGAATGTTAGAATGATAATTTGGACAAATGCAATAGAATTACTCAAAGTTGTAAATTAAGGGTTGTATGCTAAATTTTGGATTTTGTGCTCTTGTTGTGTTAAATTTGATTATGTGGTGCTAGATATGCTTAGGATGCTCCCTTTATGTGCAAACACATGTTAGGACATTAGTTTAGAAATTCTCGTTAGGAATGTTAAATTATGAAATTTAATTACATTCTTTGAATTTCTTGATATCATGTTTAATGGACTAGAATTATGGCTTAATATATTGTAGTGAATCATTCTTAAAATCATTTATCAACATCATATGTATTGAGGCCTAATCGGCAAGCATTACATGAACACGACATAAATGTTTTGTTTTGAAAAGAGAAAAACCCCATGCGAGGGAATTTTATTTAAGAAATCCGGACGTGGGTTGTGATGTGAGACAGGGAGAATGACCCTTAGAAACATTCAAACTCCAGCTATATTCGGTTGGCTCCCGGAAGTTGGTATGCTACACTCCATGCGTGGGTGGCTCATGGTCCGGTAATGAGAGAGGTGTGCACATATCACGCATAGCCTTGCGGCTTTAATCATTTCATTGTAGCCGTGGTGGCGACCCGTTGCATCTCATTTCATTTTAGTCATGGATAGCATATAGAATTGTTACAATGTATTCTACGAGCCGTCGTTCTCATAAAAATGACAAAACATTTTTCAGGTGAGCATGATAAAGGCAAAAGGCATATGTGACCCGACGCATAGGCGTTGATACCTTTTGTCCTGTTTTGAAGACTTGTGCTTAGACATGTTTATGATAGCTCTCTTGTAAATTTTAACTTGTTGGGGAAGTTTGTAATAGTCTAGTACTCTTAAAGAGAATGGTTGCATTATTTTTCTTACAAAACTTCTAATGCTTGGACTTCCATATTTTGTCATTTTGGGAAGCCTTGTTGTAATTGATGGACAAATGTTAGTCCTTGTCTTTTCTACTTGTTAAACTTAATTATGTTATGTAAATTAAGTTTTCGAGGCCGTAGAATCTCTTTTAAAATTTTATGTATGTATGTTGATTTGAATCCTTGCCGGATTCGTTTATGATTGGTTTTGTCCTTGTCGGACTCATTGTAATCGTATGGAATCCTTGCCGGATTCATCTATGTTTGGTTTTGTCCCTACCGGACTCATTATATTTGTATGAAATCCTTGCCGGATTTGTCCATTTGGTTTTTAAAGAAAATGTTCTAAGATCTCTCTCCCCTAATCTCTCCCTCTCCCATTCTTCCTCTCCTCATCTCTTTCATTCCTCGTTTTTATTAAATTTTGAGTACATGAAGTTCCATTTGGTCTAGACACGTGTTATATATTGTTTAGGATTTGTTTAGTCTTGTACCATTGTTTAAACTTGAAAATTTGGCATAGTTAGTAATGTTTCAAAATGCTGTCAAGTTGCTGTCAAAAGGGAAAAACTGCTACTGTTTTCTTTATTTTCTGCCCAAATGGTGCAGAATTGGACAAAATGTCATTAGACGAAAGTTGTGCAGAATTAAATTGTACTTGAACACTCGCGAACAGAATGTGAAATTTCTAAAGATACAACCACATACAGGTGTTTTAAAATTCAGCAACTATCAAAAATGTTTGTTTTTCAAAGTTATTGTATTTTTCCTTCTCTCCTTGAAACTAGTGCTCGTCCGGATAGTTTCTTGATTAAATTTTCTAGTGCTTCTATCTTTGTTGGGATCATTAACATGTAAGTCCATATTGGATTTATGTATTAATAAGTCATCCTTGTAGGAATCCCCGTGGGTTTCCAAAGTCGCTTCCGCATTTCGCGTAAAGATTTTAATTTTATTTTCTCTATTTCTCTATCTTTTCTCTTTCCTCACGCTTCGGCTTTCGGGGCGTGACATAAGATTTCCCTCAAAACTAATGAAAAATCTAAAATTTGCCAAAAGTGTCAGTCCTGGATGAATTCTACATATTACAGTTAAAACAATATTATAAGACTCCAATAACAATTACCTCAAAATTGATGAAAAATCTAAAATTGGCCAAAAATATTTAGCTCTAGATTAATTCAATAAAGGCCAGCCTAGGTAAAAATGTCATACTATTTGAATTCTAACACAATATACTGGATGCTCTAAATTATTTAACTATATAAAAGATGAATTCCAATGAAGGCGAGCCTAGGTGAAAATGTCACGTTATTTGAATTTCCAACATAACATACTGGCTATTCTAAATTATTAACTTTATAAAATGGTCCACATAAATAACGTATTACAGTTTAAACAATAGAATATTCAAATAGCAATTAAAACCTATACATGTCTTAGTGATAAAAAGAAAAGAAAAAAAGTACACTTTTGGACTAAAGTGAAACTGCTAAGATTTACCTCATAACTGATAAAAAATCTAAAATTTTTCAAAAATATTAACCGTAGATGAATTCAATGAAGGCGAGCCTAGGTGAAAATGTCATGCTAGCTATTTAAGTTTCCAACGTATTACAGTTAAACAATAGAAGACTACGCTATTTGAATTTTTAACATAACATATTGACTGTTTTAAATTATTAACTTTATAAAATGGTCCGTATAAATAGCGTATTACAGTTCAAACAATAGAAGACTCAAATAACAATTAAAACCTATACAAGTTTGAGTGATGAAAGAAAAGAAAAAGGTACATTTTTGGACTAAAGTGAAACTGCTAAAATTTACCTCAAAGCTAATGAAAAATCTAAAATTGGCCAAAAATATGAGCCCTAGATGAATTCGATGAAGGCGAGCCTAGGTGAAAATGTCACACTATTTAAATTTCCAACGTATTACAATTAAACAATAGAAGACTCAAATAGCAGGTAAAACCTATACAAATTTGAGTGATAAAATAAAAGAAAAAAGGTATCAATTGAAAATGTCATGCTAATTGAATTCCAACATAATATACTGGTTGCTCTAAATTATTAACTTTATACAAGATGAATTCCAATGAAGACTCAAATTGGCTGCCACACCATTTCAATTTTTAACATACCATATTGGCGCTTTAAATTATTAACTTTATAAAATGGTTCGTATAAATAACGTATTACAGTTAAAATAATAGAAGACTCAAATAGCAATTAAAAAGGAAACAAATTTGAGTGATAAAATAAAAGAAAATAGGTACAGAAAGGAAAATAGGTACCTTTGCCTAGCCGTAGATGTACTATCACGTTTGGTCTTGTATTGACATATTGAATGTTAGTAAAGAAATTTTCCTTCTCCTCAATATTTTCTTTAAGCAGTTTCTTCAGTTTTTTTTTTTCCTTCTCACTAAATACATAAATCAAATTTACCCTTAACTTAAAATAGGGTGTTATAATTCGGTAATAGAACATGATCATTTAATAAACAATTGTTTGTGATATAATATACTACATATAATTAGATATTTTGCTATCCAAGGTTAGGTTATTTAACTAAGGTCAATTTTAGTCGATTAGAGTTGTAACACGTGTTACTCGGCCTGTGTTCAAAACACAAGTGTTTCGATTAGATTTTTAATCACTCGGGTAGTTTTGGGTCGCTACTAAGACTCGTAAAATTTCATAGTTTGTATTTTCAATTTACTCAAATGATTCTTTGTCTTTATTGTAAGGTTATTAAAGGAAATTTATTGAACTTTGTAATTGATTTTTAAAAATGGATACTTATTTTAGGACATCCAAAAAAGAAAACGTCCACACTTATTTTGGGACGAATGGAGTAATAGGAAAGCAAATATTAGGAACTTCAGACAAATGAGGAAAATAGAGTCCATTAAGGGGAAAAAAAAAAAAAAAGAAGAAGAAGAAGAAGAAGAAAGTAGGACTAATGTTTTATTGGTACTCACTCATTAGAAGTAGTAGGGCAAAAAAAGAATAAGAAACAATAGAAGAACAAAACAATATGCCTTATGGTTTATTAGGGCTCATTAGAACTAACAGATTGGGAAAAAAAAATTGTAAAACATTTAAGGGGCTGGTATACTTAGATTACAAATTTATGATATACATAGATAGATGATTAAAAATTTATGATATACATAGATAGATTATAGTTATACATATGTGAGAAAAAATAATAATAAACGTATAATTATTAGGTAGGATGGGCCAACATTGGGGAAAAAAATAGGAATCAAAAGATGGTAGGAAAAAGAACAAAAATGAAATCGTGTAATCTAGTAGCTGAGTATCAGTTGGGTTCTTATGTTTCAAAAAGTCAATTAATAAATTTTTTTAGTAGTTTACAACTTACACAGAAGTTTAATTTCCAACTTGATGGAAGAATGAGTACAAAAAAAAATTCCAAATTCTTCTTCTTAGGGGCCATACTAACAACTCTGCGTCTCCAATAAACAAAAGTTTTTATAGTTTTAATTTAATTACTATGACTCTCATGGACAACCATCTAACATAAGAACCACGAAAATATATTTGAGTAACAAATGAAATTTTTTTTGTCAAAAAAATGTGCTTATTTTAGATATGATGTAGAATGTAATGGGTTTAGCATTTTTCTCCATATATATATATATATAGATATCCACTGGAATGGTTGAGTATCAGCTAAGTAAAAAAATTAATATGTTTTAGAAAAGCTTTTACTTTGAAATTCACAATTGTCATTGAATAAGTCTTTGGGCACAAACAAATCTCACAAACACAATCTACAAATACCACAATGTGTCTATCTCTCCCCTGTTGGGGTCCATTGACACTATGGGATTCACAGAGGAGAGGGCTAGACACATTGTAGTGTTTGTGGACCGTGTTTGTGCCCAAAGACTGAGGGTGTATTTGATAACCCAATTAAGTGTTGAAAATGAAAAGTTTTAGCACTTATTCTTTTTCAGTGCGTTTGATAATGTGCCACTTAAATGAGAAGATAGTGAAAAAATTTTATTGAAAATAATCACTGAATGAATTCTATTTCAATACTTGAAACACTGTTTTCATTATTGCAATTTCAATCGTTTAAAATTTACAGTACTTGAAATTCAGTACTTAATTTTCAGTTTTATCAAACAGACCTTTACTCTCATTGTCATTATCTTAACAAAAAATTAGGTTAGCCTAACGCAATCCAATAGCCATTCACGTATTAAGATTGATTTCTTTCCATGCAAATAAAAAAGATAAATAAAAGAAGGGTTTTGTTAACATGTGTTTTTTTAGGGTGTATGTTAAGATTTCAAAAGTGGAAATAAATAAGGGAGACAAACACTGAACCACACACCGAACATTGAAGCCCACAATGTATCCCTTATTTATTTATACTTTTAGAACTTTAACATATGCCCTTAGCGCACATGTTAGCAAAACCCATAAAAGAAAGGAAAGATAAGAGTTTAGTTTGGAAGGAAGAAAACAGAATAATGAACAAAAGCTAAATTCTTAATTGTACTGCAAGTTAGTAAATAAATCCAATTTACTTTTCTAGCGAAAAAGAAAGAAAGAAAAAGATCCATATTACTAATCTCTAAAATAAAGTAAATATATATATAAATACACACCTACAAGTTTAGCTCAAGTCAGTGCGCAAAGTTATGAAGCAACAATTGGAACAAAAAACATGAAAAAATTTAAAACAAACTTTGGTGATTATGATGTCAATTCCTAATCATAGAAGCCTACTAAACTAAAAATCCCAATCCAAAATCAAGATGAATGTTAGATTAATGGATGTCAATTCCTAATCATAGAAGTGTACTAAAAAGGGGGGGAAATTAATTTCAGGTCCAACGTGAGTCAATTTTTCTTCTTTTGAGACACTGACCATATAGTAGTTGTGAAGAAAAAAAAATACTTTAATGTTGTTATTTTTTTTAGTACTTTTTTTATAACACTTTAATGTTTTTATTAAATTGTACTATTGTAGGATTTTTGATTTATAGACAGACCAAAAAAAAAATGGCATACCAAATTTATTAAAACTTTATCAAAAAATCACTTGAGCAAAAGTACTGCACCGATTGAAAAAGCTCGAAACACTTAAGGGGATCGGTGCTGAACCAAATTTTGAGATATAAATTTGAGATCCATACCATTATTTCACATGAAATATATATGTAGTTCCCCAGGTAGTAAATACTATTCCTAACTATTTTACTATTTCATCTTATTTTCTTGAATAATGTTATGCTTCCTAAATTTTGTAATCCAAGTTTTTCAAAAACACGCGTGGCAGTAAAATTCACTTGATTTCAAATTCAGAGACATTTTCAAATATATTTTTAGATAATTCTTTCATAGAATGTGTCTGGATTTTTCGACTTCAGAGACCTTTCTCTAAACTCAATTTCTATGAATTTTTCATTTTTATAGACATTTTCAAGAGTTGATGGCAAAAAAGAGATAATAATAATCATTATTATTATTTATTATAATGTCAGCTACATCAGTTGACGAGCACTAACATCAGTGCGACAGGTACAATAAAGGTTTTTGCCAAAAAAAAAACCATTGAAGGACCTTAGAAAGGGTTGAAAAATCTTGTGGACCTAATTAGTTAAATTTTACTTGCTATGGACAAAAGAAATTTTTTTTTATCGTTTTGATTTTATATAATATTATTGCTTAGTAATAAAGTAAAAGTACAAACTTCTAATATAAGTTCCTATCAACTTAAGTGTCCTATATATAATTTGTAAATAACATTAAACAAACAACATTGTAGGAAATTTTCCCCCAAACTACCAAAAGATGTAAGAATACTTTTAGAGAATTTTGTAAGGCTACGACCTATTGCCAAAGTAAACTGTCTATGTGTATAAGTTTCAATTTACTGCATATATAGCCTGTTTGCTTTGGTAATAACTATTATTGCTTTGCCAATAGTGACAGCCTTTTGTAAAATGCTCCATTATGTCTTAAAAATTTTTTTCCTTCACATCCATTTTTAAATAAAAATACTCTATAGTAATTATATACATAAATATTAAATGCAATTAAGAATAAAGTGCAATAGACGAAATATTATAGTCGGATTAATGTATACTTATAGGACAATTGATAAATTACACTTGTATCAAATATCAAGTGGAATTAAATATCAATTATAGTACCAATTTACGATTTTTTTAGCCAAATTGTATACATTTTTTCCAATCATCATAAATGCTAACTTTTATTCATTACCTCCTTATAAAATTTTTAGTTTAATCAATAAATAAATCGCACTTGTTTAATTTTGAATCCAACAATACGACGATAGTCAGTAATCACAAACTAAAAGTAATTTTTGAATGACTATATTTATATGATTATACTCTTTAGAAGAATATATTAAAAAATCTCAGAGTCAAAGTTGATAAGATGATAATCACTAATAACAATTTAAAAATTATTACTCTTGAAAGAAAAATAAAAGAAAATTATATTAAAAAAAAAAAACCAATCAAGATATCCCAGCATATACAAAAATATAAGGGTGTAAAAAAGAAACAATTCGAATATAGTTATGAATGGTTAGAGTCCAAATCTATATTTTGTCTAAGAAAAAAAAGAGGAAAAAAGAAATATGAACGTGAACAATAATTTCAGTTTAGTGAATACTATAAGAGTTATGGCATGTTTGATAACCTAATTAAGTGGTGAAAATTAAATTTTTATTACTTTTTTTTAGTGCATTTGATAAATTTTTACTTAATTGAAATGCAGCCCAAACCCTACTGAAAACTTTAAGTGAAAAATTGTACTAAAACTAATCACCGAATGCAGTTTACTTCAATACTTAATACATTATTTTTAGTATTGCAAATTCAATCGCTTAAAATTTTTAATACTTAAAATTCAGCACTTAATTTTAGTACTTAATTTTATCAAACAAATACTTAGTTTAGTTGGAGTCCTATTAATCCATAAAGAGTCCACACACACAAAAAAAACTAAATAAATGAATACACACATAATACGAACCAAAGTTTAGTCAGAATCCTAATTCATCTAGTCTACTCAAAGCAAAGAAAAGAAAAGAAAAAAAAAAGTAACAAAACCATACCAAATAGCACCATCCCAAAAAAAGAAAACGAAAGTCACCTCCAAAAATTGAAAGAAATTTGATTAGCAAGTAGTAATGCTTATCCATTAGCAAAACATGGAGAAAAACCCAATAACAGGAACCTCAAATTCTATCATAAAAGTGATTTTTAAATGATGTGACAATGGGGTCATTCCTAATGTTATTAAATTGTACTATTGTATGACTCTTATGACGGACAAAAAAAAAATGGTATACTAAACTTAATAAAACTCTAAAAAATATCACTTAAGCAAAAGTGCACCGATTGATAAAAGTTCAAAACACTTAAGGCCATCGGTGCACTTATATATATTATAGATATAGATAGATATAGATATAGATATAAATATAGATATAGATATAGATTATAGATATAGATGTAGATATAGATATATCACGTGAGAGAGAGATAGAGAGAGAGAGGGTATGTGGATATAGCATTTAGAGGCTTAGAGCTGCAAAAAAAGACCTCCCATTTATTTATTACGAAATTTACTTAATCATAGTCATGATACATAGACTTAAGCATTTAAAGTCTTAGTGAGAGATTGACCTCCTTCAGTTTACAAATCCTAGAATGGATGCATGTATAATTGAATCGTGCTGTTTTTTTTTTTTTTTTTTTTCTGGATTTCCAAATGTCAAGTATATCTTTTTTTTTTAATTACTTTGCTAGAGGTTGATTTTTTTTGCTACACATCATATTCATTACATTTTGAATTGTATGTGAGAAAGGTATGATGGAAATGTTGCATGTATCAGTAAACAGACTCAGATTATTATAATTAGTTGGAATTTTAGCTTGAGCAATCATGGTAGTTTTATTCTTAACCGGTTGAACCAATATGATATTATTTTATTTAAAGTCAGTTGAATGTTGCAGCAAAACGCTCGGATTTAGTGGTTGATTTAATGTTCTTGGCTGGTATGTACCATACTTTTGGAAATTTGCATGACATGACTGATATAGTGGTTGGTTGAGATGGTAGAATATTTAATCAATCATGGTTTGACGAAGTTTGAAAAGGTCAAAAACCATTTGAGAAAATTCTGCTCCTAATTTCCTTGTCCCTTCTGTCCATATATTTTCTTTAATCTACACCTTAGAAATAGTTCAATTGAAAGAAGTAAGAACTGGTCATGAGTATGTTTAAGCTTCCTCGCTTGATTTGATGGTACACTTTGGAGAAAATAGCCTATTTTTCTGAGATTAAGGGTCTGTTTGGGAGTACTTAAAGTAGGATCTGGTTGAGTCTCAATCTAATTTTATGAAAACCAAGGTTATATTGTTTTGACATAGAACTAATAGATTTCGGACTAGAGTCGGACTTTTGTGCAAGAAATGGACATTTACCAAACACTTAAATTTATAGAACAAGTTCACTTATGTACCTCAAACTGACTCTTTGCCTTCCCAAACTGCTCTTGAGGATCTGGTTGGCAGAGAATATTGGCATGTTTGGGGAACCAAGAATTAGGTCGTCAAGGGTGTGAGGATAAGGTTGACTACTTAACCCAACATGCTTGATAGGCTTTTATTTATTTTTATTTTTTTGAAGGTTTTTATTTATTTATTTTTTATTTCATGCGCTGATGCAAGTCTGCAAAGAATTTCTAGGCCCCAAAAAGAAGCCCGTTTCAAAATTAACTTATTGAGTTTAGAGTAATTCTATTAATACCCACTTAATTTGCTCTTCACACCCACCTACTCTCTACACACACTACTTAAATTTAAAACAAAATAACTTACTCTTTACACCCACTATTAATTCCAATACTAACCTTAAACTTAAAAAAAATAAGAATGAAACTCTTTGTCTTACTCTCTCTATCACAAACCAGCACCACTTTGCCCCATCACCACCATGAGTATCTCCATCCTTTTTAACAATTGAGAAGATAAAATTCATAGAAGCCATGTTTCATGGAGCAAGACCCAGTTCTTATGGAATGCACTTCAATTTAGTTCAACAAGTAAAACACACTCCCTCTCTCTCTCTCTCTCTCTCTCACACACACACACACATGTACACAAATACAATATATATATATATATATGTATACATACATAGAACCTATAGCATGCAATTTATCATTCTGTGTTATAATAATTGAATTAAGAGAAACCTCAAGAATTTGGCATAACTTTTTCTACGCTACCAAAACTGCCAAGAGATATTGACTATTTTTTTTTTACCCTTGATGTAATTTTAAAAATAAATGGAGTGGTTGTATATTGAAACCCATCTGGGCACATTTGGTACTGAAATGTTGAAACATATCAATAGGAAGATTTTTAAAATTGGCAATGATAGCAAGATTGATGAAACAGTTCTATCGTCATTGCAGAATTGAGCGGATGGGCGAGTGCCCCAGTATCGTGGGCAACCAGACGCAACATGCTAATCAGATCGAGAAATTCTGGCAGAAACACAGAGAATAGAAACATAGAATTAAGAAAGTTGGGTTGCTGTCATTATGTCCTTATATGTCATTTCAGAAGGGGTAAAATTGTAATGAGAAACTTTCATTAAAGGGTGGGTTTAGAGAGCAAAATAGGTGGGTGTGAATAGAATTTCCCTTGAGTTTATTGTGTTCTTGTTTACACTCCACGAAATTCCTAAATAATCCCTTCTTTAATTAACATAACTCATCTTTACTTCTTGTGATAGACCTGTAAATATTTATATGATAACATAAACCTTTATTTTTTGTTATTCAGGACACATTGATCATATTGCAAGGGTCATGCGTGTTATTACATGGAATAGATCGTTTAGAGGTGTACCGAATGGTGATGGTGGAAAGGATGATGTCGGTGCTGAAGATTACGAGTAGGCCTAGCAAATGCAGCCCGTCATCATGGAACCCGCCCAAAACAGCCCGAAAGTTAATGAATTTGGGCCGCATAAAGTTGTATAGCGGGCTTAATTCGGGTCTGCTTTAACAGTTATGAAATGAATATGGGCTTTGATGGGCCCGTAGTGAAAACCTAAATGGCCCGCAAACAAGCAGCCAACATGTATGTGATCTAATCCGTCTAACCTAGGCATGGACTATTCGGATACTTGATAGCACGAATCAATAAAGCACCATCACATGTAAACAATCTAAACAAGCACAGCAAGAATAGATCGTTGAGCACATTACAGTCAAAATAGATCTAAGACAAGAATAAATTCTGAAAGCAATGATTTAATCAATAGTAGTACGATTTATTTATAAAAATCCTCTAAACATGTGACTGTCATCCATACATAATAAAACTAAAATAAAAGCATAAATAAAACCCTATTACTCATCTAGGGCTTCATTGAAACCCTAGATCTATGATCTAAGCTGCCATAGAAGTAGAGATCGGCAAGTAGTTGATGGAGGAGGCCATGGAAACCCTTGATCTTCTTCTTCTTCTCCTTGCTTCCCTCTCTTCAATGGCTGGAAGGATGGTTGTAGAATGTGTGTATAATAATTGCCAACCCTCTAATTGAAGTCAAATAGAGTATATATAGATTTACAACAAGTTTTGGAAGCCTTTACAACTCGAAACGGACTGAAACTGATGTAATTTACAATCTGGACGTCATTCTGCAGTTTCGTTTGCACAGGAGTCTTCAGTACACTGAAATACGCAACTATGATTTTTCCACATATCGCGCGAGCGCGAATTTTGGTACCTCGCGCGCGCGGATCGCGCGAGCGAGTTATTGGGGGTCTCGCGCGAGCGGATCGCGCGAGCGATTCTCTGATTTTCGCGGGCGCGGGCCGCGCGCGCGACTTGGATTTTTCAGCTTCTTTAGCTCTGCTTTTTCACCCTGTTTAGCCTGGTTTAGTTGATTTCTTCCAAAACTTGTCAGAAACTAGAAAACAGAGTAAAAATATACAAAAACAGAATAAAATGTACTAACAAATGCGCGTTAAAGGCATATAATTAGGATTAGTTCTCTCCCGATCACACCCCCAAACCTACATTTTGCTAGTCCTCGAGCAAAACTAAAATAAAAACTACTAATAAAAATCTATTCCATTTTCGTATGGATCACGATTGCATTTAGCATATGCAACAAGCCTTTTAAACCCCTAGGTGTCCCTAGTCGGACGAGTGAAGTCTCGTGAGGGTTCTCGTCAACAAGTCACCCACAACCATCTTTATTAAGTTGTAAACTTAAAAGGTTTTATTAAAAACGAAAAACAAAATATTCAATACTCCTTATTATAACTCAATGATTCGAAATAGAATAATGAACAAGAAGAAACGGAATCAAACGTCCACTTAAATCATGAAAAACAATCCCAACCACATGCATCGTATAAATCAATAGAGTTTCTCATACAATTGCACGTGTGTGATATGGTAGTCAAATGAACACGCGCATGTCATGAACTTGGAATATACTTCGGATAACCTTTTAACTATGCTTCGACTACGAATCTCACAATGTTAATTACACTCTCAAATGAAACACTCAGAAACAGGTGTAATTTTTCTAAAATATGTGAGTAAAGGAAATATGTTTTCAAAACAATAAACGCTCACATATGACTCGAAAAAGACGCATGACACAAAAAAAAAACGGTAGTCTCATGGATAGGATGCCAACCAATCAAGAAAAATTAATCATTACCATGTTTTAATCCCTCTCCCATCGTTTTCATATCCAAGCCATGTTTCCTAGGATCAAATAGGACTTTTCAAAGGTTGTAATGTGGCTCAGGCAATGAAAAAGGATAGAAAGGATTCATTAGGTAGTTTTCAGGATGGCATTGTAAGGCATGTTCGATTTCTTTCATTCTTCTTCTACAAACTTTCATCTTTTCTTTCTCTTCATTCCTTTTCATTCATTTTTCTTCTTTTTTTTTTCTTTCATTTTTTTTTCAACCTTCCTCTTCTGTATTATGTTTCTTTTCCTTTTTCTTTTCTTGCTTCTCAAATGATTATTCATCGAATACCAAGCAACTACCCCAATAGCATCTTATTTTCTTCTTCTCAATCAACACATCACCTTAACACTACTAAAAGGTGACAAATCTCTCAGTGGTGAACTCCGAGTTTGTCAAGTCGGAGCAAAAACAAGGATAATGGTAATTAAAGAAAGAAATGGCATTTTAACGACTCAAAGGGCGAACTAAGGAAATTTTTTTCTTTTATCGGTCGGTAATAAACAAAGAAGGCCTATAATCATGTCCTATGATTATATGGTTCTTCAACATGTACGACAGAAGATTATTTAGCATGGTAGTAACTATTTTAACTTGACTATCAACCAAAACAAGAATAATGAGACTAAACAACGAGTTAATGCGCTATTTCAATGAAATTCGATAATATGTACTTATAACCCTCGAAAAAGAAAAGATAGGCTCAAAACCTCACTGGGTCTAGTCTCCACCATGTGTTATCTAGAAATCCGAATCATATTATAGTTCACATCAAACATGTATTCAAGCGACTACGTGCAGTGCATAGGTTTATGTGCAAATCTATGATATAAAACTACGATTCAAACAATACATAACTTAAAACGTTACATCATAACTTCAGCAAATGTTTAATCACATCTTCCCTTGTTTACCATTCTATAACAATTCAAAGTTCTCTATCAAAAAGTATCAAATTGATATTGCAAAAACGTTAGTACTATCGTTTATTTAAACACACTTATTGAAAAATTTTAAAATTTTGCATAAACTAATGTGTGTATACCCCCAAACCTAAACCTTTCATTGTCCCTAATGAAACAATAAAATGAAAGAAAGGAGAGTACGGAAGGAAGGAACGATAGTACCTCGGTCTTGACAAGCATAGAACAGGTGAACACAAAGGAATATGGTTATAAAGTTCAATGTGACCTGTTACATCTAGATAAACGAAAAGAAACTAACAAAAAAAATATGAAAAGTAAATTAAACCAAAATATAACATATAAATCTAAAAACTAAGATAAAAGTATACTTTACTTTTCTAAAGATTTGCAGTGTGGAAGTAAAGGTCGAACCCACAGAGATTGATTACTACAGCGACTTAATTTTAAAACCTAAGTCTAATTAATTAGGAAAAACGGATTTGATTTTGAATTTAATTAAACTAATAACAATAAAAGTAAATCTAACTTATGAAAGCAATTAAAAGTGTTTTTAAATAATATTTAAAGGAACCTAGGATTGCAAATCCACCACTAGTTTCATAATAGGAATATTTATGAATTACTTTAGCTTATTACGTTGGATGATAATGGGGAATTGTAGCTACAAGCCCAATTCCTCCGACAAGAAGATAATCATGGTTCAAGCACCAACATAATCCATCTTCGGGTAGCACGAATTATCTCACACTAAACTAGGGTTGTGATCTAATCCGTCTAACCTAGGCATGGACTATTTGGATACTTGATAGCACGAATCAATAAAGCACCATCACATGTAAACAATCTAAACAAGCACAGCAAGAATAGATCGTTGAGCACATTACAGTCAAAATAGATCTAAGACAAGAATAAATTCTGAAAGCAATGATTTAATCAATAGTAGTACGATTTATTTATAAAAATCCTCTAAACATGTGACTGTCATCCATACATAATAAAACTAAAATAAAAGCATAAATAAAACCCTATTACTCATCTAGGGCTTCATTGAAACCCTAGATCTATGATCTAAGCTGCCATAGAAGTAGAGATCGGCAAGTAGTTGATGGAGGAGGCCATGGAAACCCTTGATCTTCTTCTTCTTCTCCTTGCTTCCCTCTCTTCAATGGCTGGAAGGATGGTTGTAGAATGTGTGTATAATAATTGCCAACCCTCTAATTGAAGTCAAATAGAGTATATATAGATTTACAACAAGTTTTGGAAGCCTTTACAACTCGAAACGGACTGAAACTGATGTAATTTACAATCTGGACGTCATTCTGCAGTTTCGTTTGCACAGGAGTCTTCAGTACACTGAAATACGCAACTATGATTTTTCCACATATCGCGCGAGCGCGACTTTTGGTACCTCGCGCGCGCGGATCGCGCGAGCGAGTTATTGGGGGTCTCGCGCGAGCGGATCGCGCGAGCGATTCTCTGATTTTCGCGGGCGCGGGCCGCGCGCGCGACTTAGATTTTTCAGCTTCTTTAGCTCTGCTTTTTCACCCTGTTTAGCCTGGTTTAGTTGATTTCTTCCAAAACCTGTCAGAAACTAGAAAACAGAGTAAAAATATACAAAAACAGAATAAAATGTACTAACAAATGCGCGTTAAAGGCATATAATTAGGATTAGTTCTCTCCAGATCAATGTACATATCCAATCTCTACACACTTTCTGATATCACTACAGAGTGCAGAGCAAAAGCTCTCTCTCTTAGTCTCTCTCAAGCCGCTAGCAACCTCTCTCTCTCTCTCTCTCACTGTGGCAGATCTTCACGCCAGAGGTCCAGAGGTGATGAACACTCAAAGATCACAAGCATCCATAATCAAGATCATAAATACATGCAATTTGTCTTTCTGGATTATATAAGTATGTACATATATATATAATATGTACATATGTAATCTATATATAAAATATGTACATATGTAATCTCTCTTTCTGGATTATATATGTATGTACACACAAACATATATATATATATATAATGTGCATATGCAATCTCTCTTTTCTAGATTATTCTAGATTTGGGTTCTCCCCCATTTTCCCCGATCTGCTACAACTCTCTCTCTCTCTCTCTATATATATATATAATATACATACATTTTTCCAGAAGGAACTTTTCCCATTTCTAAAAGGGCTCAGTGCTTGGAAAGTGAGAGACGTATAGTTTTGGGGAGGAGTGAACCCGGCCTGAACCCAGCCCGGCCACAAATAGACCCGTCATAGGCCCGGACCGAACCCGGCCCGCCCCGAACCCGCTCAGGCCCGAACCCGCCCAAGCCCGCCCATTTGCCAGGCCTAACTACGAGACACATGCCACTGTTTTGAATAAGTTTCTTGCCAGGGAGAAAAAGCTTTTTGATGAAGTGAAGGTGCACTTGATTCATTTAACTTAATTTGTAATTTTCCCTTCATTTTTGTTCTTCATCTTCTTTGGGCATTTGATAATTACTCACGCTTTTGCCTATACATTAAAAAAAAACTTATATTCACTCTCGCTTTAGAAAGTGAGTGAATAGTAGGGGGAAAGAAAGACGAGACGGCTCTCAATTTTTGGTAAAATTATTGCTTACATGGTGGCTTAATAGATGGAGAACTATGCGGGATCTTATTTGGTTAAAAAAAACCTTCATATATGGCTAAAAGGGGGAGACATATTTGGCCTATGTTGAAAAATTGAACAACTGAGTATACATAGGGAGAGGGCCGCTTTTAATTTCAATTAATCTGTAGTGAAGAAAAATGCAAAATGTATTTTGAAAATACTTTGCTCATAAGATCTATATTTTGATCATTGAAGGCTCGTTACTTCGTTAGGATATTATTTGACTTTGCAGTTTAAGCTTCATTCATTAAAGTCCCTCTCACCTTATGTGTATTAGTCTAAGGCCTTTCATCTATGACTCTAATTTTTGGCTTAGCTTAATTCCAGTCTTAGCATAGGGGTTGGAGTGTTTCTTTGAGTCATTCACTTTCTATCCGAATTTGCTGAACTAAAGAGCAGTCTTATAATAATTGTTTGATGGTCTTGTGGGTTCCATTCCCGTGTCGTTCCGAGTGTCGGATCCCACTTTGGTCTCCCAAATCACATATATAAGTATATGAATTTGCAGATTTGCATCTAACTTGTACTTCTTTACTCTTTTATTATTAATTTATATTACTAATGAAAACTTTTTTCTTTTTTTGTAGGTACAAATGTTCAAATTTTGATGGGGAGTTTGAACTAACAAGTAAAACCACCTTTTGTAGTGTTAATGTTTTCATAATGATTTTTGTAGTACTTGTGGATGGATATAACATGTATATGTGATTATCTTAGTACATGGGGATCCATTGTATTATTTTTTTTGTTGATTCAATTGGTTGATATGTTGAGATGAATAGATGAAATTTATTGGTTGGAGTAGATTGTTGAGTTGGATTTAATTTTGTACAGGGTGGTATTGATGCAATCACCAATTTTTAAAAAATTATATTTCAAACATTTATATCATTTTAAGAAAACTGACATAAATAAATAAGTATTTATGTCACTTCTAAAGTATTTATGTCACTTTTTATACTTCAATGTAATAATTTTGTTTGGTATTTATGTCGCTTTAAGTTAAAAGTGACATGAATAAAATTGCATTTATGTCACTTTAAGTTAAAAGTAACATAAATAAAATTTTAAGTATTTATGTCACTTTTTATTAACACATGTTTCAGTTTTATGAAACATTTATGTAGCTTTTTCACTGCATTTATGTCACTTTTTCAAACATTTATGTCGCTGTAATTTATGTCACTTTCTACTGGAAAAAAATGACATAAATACCTTTTTATGTCACTTTTTAAATAGCAATTTTGCTTGTAGTAATATCAGCTACTGACATCCTAGAGGGGGGACGAGGTTGAAGTAGTGGGGGCTGATACGAGGCCGTTCGTAGCACGTGTGCAAACGTCCGATGCAGTTCTTTATGAAGACGACATCAGTCCAGTCAAGCTATTAGGATGTGGCAAGTTGGGAAAACTGAATACAGCCACATTCCGCAAGGAAACTCCACTGGACTTAAAGTCAGGTTACTATATTCCCAATCGAACTGAAGAGTTAAGGTCGATTGAGATTAATGAACAAGATTTTATCGATGAATCTACAATTGAATGAAGTCCGGAGACAACTGGCCCTAAGGGCCAGCATGGCCAGGTGGTGTACATATCTAGCTGATAGAAGACTAGAGATCAGCTCAACCGATTATGAGGTAAACCTGGCCGATTGTATATACAAGGAAGAACTGCCAAAAGAGGAAGAGATTCAAATGGAAGAACTAGAAACGGCCACAGCAAAGCTGGACGATCTGAAGGCCGACATTCAAGATCCCCCTTTGGAAGTCAACTTGGGCGATGAAGGAGAACATAAGCCAACTTATGTAAGTCATATGCTAGAACCAAAGTTTCAGGCCAAGTTAATAGCACTTTTACATAAGTATAAAGACTGTTTCGCCTGGGATTACAACAAAATGCAAGGGCTATCTAGGGAACTGGTAGAACACTGATTACCAATCAAATCGGGGTTCAGGCCATTCAAATAGCTACTTAGGTGCAAGTCACTAGAGCTTACACTAAAGGTGAAGGAAGAAATTGAGAGACTCCTCGGGGCTGGCTTCATTCAAACTACAAGGTATGTAGAATTGGTCTCGAATGTGGTCCCGATGGTAAAGAAGAATGGGAAGCTTAGAGTATGCATTGACTTCAGAAATCTAAATCTGGCTACCCCAAAGTATGAATTCCCAATGCCCATGGCCGATCTGCTGATTGATTCAGCTGCCAAACACAAAATCTTATCCTTTATGGACGGGCATTCAGGGTACAACCAAATTTACATCGCCGAAGAAGATGTCCCAAAGACAACTTTTCGGTGCACGGGGGCAATTGGAACCTTTGAGTGGGTTGTGATGCCATTCGGACTGAAGAATGTAGGAGCTACCTATCAACGGGGTAACTAGTTCAATCTTCCATGATATGATCGGATGCTTTATGGAAGTATACATTGATGATGTGGTGGTTAAGTCTGGAATCAACACCGAGCATTCGGCCGACCTTGAGAAAACATTCGAAAGAATGCGAGCTCACAAGCTAAAGATAAATCCACTCAAATGTGCATTCGGTGTTTTGGCAAGAAACTTTCTGGGTTTCTTGGTGCACCAAAGAGGCATAGAAGTTGACAAGAACAAGGCTCGGTCTATCCAAGCTGAAAAGCCTCTAGCTAACAAGAAAGATCTACAAAGGCTGCTTGAGTAGATTAACTTCCTTAGGAGATTCATCTCCAACTATGCAGGGAAGACCCAGTGTGGACCCCACTTCTAATGATCAAGACTGATAAAGAATTCAAATGGGAAGACAGCCACTAGTAGGCCTTTGAAGGGATAAAAAGTACTTATCTACTCCTCATGTGTTAATGCCACCTAAGAAAGGTAGGTATCCTAAATTGTATATATCGGCCTCAAAATGCTCTATAGGAAGTATGTTAGCTCAAGATGATGAGCAAGGTGGTTAGCAAGCCGTTTATTACTTAAAGTAGAGTTTTAACTCCAATCGAGCAGCACTATGCGCCGATTGAGAAGTTGTGCTTGGCATTATACTTTTCATCACAAAAATTAAGGACATATATGCTGCCTGTCTCTACTTATATTAAATGTTAAACTGATGTGATTAAGTACATGCTATTAAGATTTATAATGCATGGTCAAATTGGAAAATGGACCTTGGCCCTAATGGAGTTTGCCATAGCAATCGGTCAAGGGCCAGGCCATAGCTAATTTTCTGGCCGATCACTCAGACCCTACTGATCTGGGAGATCTATCACCAGTACCTAAAATACTAAGCACGACCTTGGTTCCATGGGCGTTAATCTTTGATGGGTCTATAACTACAGAAGGTGCTGGGGCAGGGGTGGTCATTGTGTCACCTAAGAATAAAAAGACAAAGATGTCGTTTCAGCTCGATGTCAAATATACTAACAACCTGGCCAAATATGAAGCATTGATAATTGGACTAGAGATACTCCTCGAAGTGGAGGCATCGTCTGTATACATAAAAGGGGACTCAGGGCTGGTGATCGGATAGATATCAGGGGAATTCCGAATAAAAAGTTGGGAGTTATGCCCGTTTCACTCAGTTGCCACTCAACTTATGGATTCATTTGATGATATAAGTGTGAGTTATATACCCTGGTCTATGAACACTAAGGCCGACAAGTTGGCCAAAGCAGGATTAGCTTCACCTCCGCTGAAAGAAGTAGAAAATCAAACCGTCACGATACAAGTCCGAGCACTACCATCAGTGGCAAAGAGAGGCTGGTATACTACAACCAATTTACTCTTAATGGATGACGATGATTGGAGAGTCCCTATCATTGAATACTTAAAACACCCAAATGTTAGGGTGGACCGAAAAGTAAGGTTGTTTGCAGTCCGATTAGTGGTGCTTGATGGAGAATTATTGAAGAAACCTATTGGTGATGATGTAATCCTAAAATGCTTAGGCAAAAAGCAAGCCATGAAGGGATCTGTAGAGCTCATCAAGCCAGTACAAAAATGAAATGACTGTTACGAAGGTACAACTATTATTGGCCAGGCATGTTAAAGAATTGCATCAGTTATGCTAAGGGCTACCAATCCTGCCAAAAGCATGGCCCAATTCAACGGGTGCCATCCAAGGAGCTTATTATAGGTAGAGAAAACCTCATTATAGGTAGTTTGGGTACCTGGGTCCCAATTAGCAGGATCGTTGGATAGCTGAAGAAAAGAGCAGAATTGAAGAGAAAAGAAGGGTGTGAAAAGATGATGAGCTCGAGGGGAGCATCCTTGGTAAAAGAAAGTAAAACACTCCTCAAAGGAGTGGGAAGAAGGAGCAGCGTGATCAGGCTCCCTCCAGCACTAAATCCTAACTGAACAAAATTGGTCATACCTTGAACTAGGTATGCCTATATAAGAGTGGCCATGGCTAAGGATTTTCCAGAGGCAACCGCCAAGGCTAGGGTAGTGTATTCTTTTGTTATGGCCTGGCTGGTCGAGCAGAAAAGGTACCTATTTAGCTAGTAGATAAGGAATGTGGTATGCTTAGTATCGGACCCCTCTGTCTCCTCATTACCCATGTAAGCAGTCAGGAAACTGCCGTAGGCTATGATCGGTCTGTAGGAAATTGCCCCATCTCTGATAGATTCTTATTGAGGGTAGGAGAAGCTAGCTATTCCTACATCAAGCCCTGGAATAATCTCTTACCCGTGAGGATGGAGCCCAAGCAAGTAGCTAATATCTTTGACAGTTGGCCCCATTAGGCCACAACGGAAAAGGAATCCGTTGTACAAGGACGACCAGAATAAAAGAGATGAGAAGAAAAGGGATTGTTCTATCTCCAGCTTGGACTGACTGAGCATGATAACGTTATAGATACTTGTGCACTTCCATATTTCAGCCTTAGAGGCCGATACTTTTATCACCCATTTGTCCTAGTCCGCTGTCGAAGTAGGCCAACCCCTAATTGGGTGGGTGGAAGTCCAGACTTTGCTCCAGTTAGCGGGTAGCTGAAGGAATGATTCATTCACCACCGGTGGAAAGTAAGGGTTGAAGGCCACAAGTGGGTCACCGCGAAACACCGCGCCCAGACATGGTGCCAACAGTGAGCCTTCGAAGGTGCTATAATTGGTAAAACTATCAGTGGAGATATCCGAAGCATAGGTCTTGGTTAGTTGTCTCACTTCCCTACACCAGTTTTGGGGAGGAGGAGCATCCAAAAATGTCTTCTTGACCTTAGATGGTGCTGCTGGAGCAGTTTTTGGAGCCATTTTGGTGGTTGGTGATGGAGTTGTCCTCGCCGAAAAAAATGGGGGTTATAGAGAGAGAAACTCTGAGTTGCTGAGAGGAAAATAATTTGGGAAAGTGAAGAGATTTTGAAGATCCCTTCATTTTATATGTTGGAGTATTTAATAAGAGTGATTAGTAGGATTCTCAAGATCTGACATACTTTACAGGACACACATGTGGCATATTTCAAATTCAAAATGTCAGCTCCTACGAAGCTTCTCCTTCATCATGATGCTTCCACTAAATCTTCACCAACAGAATCTCCTTATTCCTGAGCTTCTTGATTCTACGGTTTAGAATCCGCACTAGTTCTTCATTGAATGTAACATTGTCATTGACTTCAATATCCTTGAAGTTAATATCGTGCGCTGGGTTGGGAGCATATTTTCGTAGCATACTGATGTGGAACACGTTGTGTACTCCTGACATCTTCGACGGCAATGCAAGTCGATAAGCAACCTTCCCAAGACGTTCTAGAATCTTGAATGGTCTAATGAATCTCAGCAATAGCTTGCCTCTCTTTTGACCAAATTTGACGATGCCTCGCACAGGTGAAACTTTGTGTAGCACGTGTTCTCCAATGGCAAACTCAAGTCTTTGTGTCGCTTGTCAGCATAACTCTTGTGTTACATCTGAGCTGTCCTCGTCTTCTCACGTACAATCTGGATCTTCTTACTTGCCTCTCATACCATTTTTAGCCCAAGAAGTTAAGTATCTCTTACTTCAGCCCAACATAACGGCGATCGACAAGTTCTCCCGTACAAAGCTTCAAACAGTGCCATCCCTATGCTTGCATTGTAATTGTTGTTGTAGGCAAACTCGATCAACGGTAGGTGTGTCTCCCAAGAACTCTCGAAATCAATAATGCAAGCACGTAGCATATCTTCCATCACTTGATTGTCTCATTCAGTCTGTCCGTCAGTCTGCGGATGAAAGGTTGAACTAAGGTTCAGTGTGGTTCCCATCGCTATTTGGAGACTTTTCCAAAATTCTGCAGTAAAGAGCAAATCTCGATCTGATACGACAGAAACATGTACCTTGTGTAACTGTACAACGTGCTATAGATATACTTGGCTTAAACATTCCACTAGATACGTCACATTATAGGCGATGAAATACGCCGTCTTCGTAAGTCGATCCACGATCACCCAAATGGCGTCATGGTTTTGCTATGACTTCAGCAATCCTACCACAAAATCCATGGCTATGTGTTCCCATTTCCATTAAAGAATTGGTAACGGTTGTAGTCATCTAGGTGGTTTTTGATGTTCTACCTTTACTTGTTTACAAGTAAGACAATGAGCTACATACTCAGCTACTTCTCGCTTCATTCCTTCCCACTAGAAACTTCGCTTTAAATCCTTGTACATCTTTGTACCTCCAGGATGTAGAGTCACCCGCGACTTATGTTCTTCATCCAATATTTCTTTTTGAAGATTTTTTTTGTCATATACACAAAGTCTATTTTTACATCGTAAGGCTCCGTCTGTACCAACACTCCAGACTTCAGGTTCCTTTGCTAACATTTTGCCAAACCATAACTATACCAACACTTCAGGTTCATGTTCCTTGTCTATTAAGCTTCTATAATATAGCTGATCAAAGTTGATTGGACCATAAGACATCCAAAATGTTGTCTTTCCATTGGTTCCACTGGCTGAAGATCGAACTCATCTAACACTTCTAATGCTCTCCATTCTTGAATTAATACTGCAACGATCACTAATCGAGGTCTACGACTCAAAGCATTGGCTACGACATTCGTTTTACCCGGATGGTACTGTAATGAAAAGTCATAGTCCTTAAGAAAATCCATCCATCTACATTGTCGAATGTTCAACTCCTTCTGAGAGAACAAATACTTCAAGCTCTTTTGATCAGAAAATAGATCAAACTTCTCTCCATAGAGATAGTGCCTCCATATCTTTAATGCAAACACTATTACTATTAATTCTAGATCATATGTCGGATAATTCTTCTCATGTACCTTCAATTGTCTGGATCCATATGCAACGACATTCTCGTCTTGCATAAGCACACAACCCAATCCCTGGTGCGATGCATCACTATAGATTATGTATTGCTCTCCACTCTTGGGTATCGCGAGTACTGGTGCAAAAGTCAATTTTGCCTTTAACTTCTAAAATGCACCCTCGTGCTTATCTGTCCATTCATACTTTCTCTCCTTTCTTGTCAAATTTGTCAAAGGTCCTACAATATTGGAAAATCCTTCGACAAACCTCCGGTAATATCCTGTTAGGCCGAGGAAACTTCTAACCTCTGTTGCAGTAGTTGGTCTGTTCCAGCTTAAGACTGCATCAATCATAGATGAGTCCACAGAGATACCGTATTGAGATATAACATGTCCCAAGAATTTGACCTCCTGTAGCCAAAATTCACACTTGCTAAACTTTGCATATAGTTTACTATCTCTGCATGTCTACAAAGCAATCTATAAGTGTTCCTTATGATCCTCTTCCATCTTTGAGTAGATTAGTATGTCGTTAATGAATACTATAATAATTGATCCAAACATAGTCTGAATACTCTATTCATAAAGTCCATAAAAATTGCTAGCACATTTGTCAATCCAAAAGGCATAACTAAAAACTCATAGTGGCCGTATCTCTTTCTAAACGTAGTCTTCATTACATCCTCTGGTCGAACTAAAAGTTGATGATATCCCGAACGTGAATCGATCTTTTGAAAGATCCTTGATCCTTGTAATTGGTCGAATAGATCATCTATCCGAGGCAGTGGGTATGTATTCTTGATCGTAACCTTGTTCAACTCCCTATAGTCTATGCAGAGTCAAAGTGTTCCGTCCTTCTTCTTCACAAACAAAACTGGTAATCCCCAAGGTGACGTACGTAGGCAAACAAATCCGAAATCTTCAAGTTCCCAAACTTGCTTCTTTAGTTCCAACATCACCATTAATGCCATCCTATATGGAGTCTTAGATATCGACAATGTGCCAGGTAATAGTTCCACAGAAGTCTACTTCTCATTTCGGTGGAAGTTCTTTAATATCCTGGAACACGTCCTGAAAGTCTTGTACGATAGGAATCTGATCCATCATGAGTTTGGTACTCGTACCTATACCTCTGACTCTAGCTAAACCACTTGTTAGAAACATGTCACTTGTTGACGGGCACTAAAATCTTATCCTCGGTCATCCTGGTATTGTAAATACAATCATCCTGGTAGGGCAGTCCGAATTGGCCTCATACTTAGTCAACTAATCCATCCCTAGGATAATATCGAACTCTGACATTGATAAAACTACTAAGTCTGCTGGAAAATTCCTGTCTCCCAAGGTCAATGGGCATCCTGTACACACTTTACCCAGCTTAACGGTCACTCCCAACGGTGACACGACATTAAGTGTTGACTCAAGTGTCTGGGGTTCTAAACCCAATTGACGCACAATCTTAATAGCAATAAATAAACGTACAACTCTAGTATCGAATAAAGCTTTAAATAGACTATCAAAGAGTACAAGCGTACCTTCCAAATATTGCTGCTCATTAGTATTAAAGCATGCTTCCGTAGGAATGATAGCATTCATCCTAGTCTAATTTGGGTGTCCTTGAATTCCTTGAACTGGTGCC
Organism: Hydrangea macrophylla; assembly: GCA_033977485.1. Classification (NCBI taxonomy): domain Eukaryota; kingdom Viridiplantae; phylum Streptophyta; class Magnoliopsida; order Cornales; family Hydrangeaceae; genus Hydrangea; species Hydrangea macrophylla. The sequence goes on from CM066999.1 coordinate 58,620,165, forward strand.
AATTAGTATCCTCCTTGTGGTGCATAACAATCCTTGATCAAGTGACCAGACTTATTTTAGTTACGACAGAACTGATCGTTATGGCAGTGGATCTTGGGAACAGTGCAATTCCTCGCTAGGTGCCCCGGCTCCCCCAGTTAAAACATCCTCCGTCACTTGGTGGTGGGGTTGTAAGTAGTACCTGAGGTTATGGTCCTCGCTGTTGATCTTGCTGGGGTCAAGGATAGCTCGACTGAAGCTTCTTGGTTCCATTCTAGGTTCTCTTGTTGCCTTGAAAGTTACCCTGAGGTCTCCACCCTTGGTATTCCTCGGCGGTGGGCTCTAGAAATTCCTCTATTACTGAAAACTTCTTGATGGCTGGGGTCGATTCGTCTGTTGTTGTACTGGATAGGCATCTTTTTCCAAACTCACAGCAAGTCTATCCAGTCCTTCAAAACTCTGGTTCAGGTGCCCAATCATCATATGACAAAGATGGGGGTTCACTCTTTGATGGAACCGCTTATTTACTTTTGTAGTGTATCAATCATATGCTGAGCGAATCGAGACAATCACTCAAACTGGGTGGTATGTTCTCTTACCGTCCAATCTCCTTGGACTAAGCTCATCAAATTCTTCTCCTGCTGATCTTTTTCATCTTTTGGAAAGTACTTCTCCAGAAATCTTCCTTTGAACGTTTCCCAAGGCATCGTCCTTACAGCGTTCATCCCAATAGTGGCTCATTCAGCTTCCCACCAATCTGTGACAGCATAGGTGAGCTTGAACTAGCAAGACGGTGATTCTCCTGTTCACTACACTCTAATGCTTTAAAGATCAATTCCATCTCTCTTATCCACTATTCGGCTTTCAATGGTTCTATTAATCCATCGAACTTCACAGGACGTAATCCACGAAAATGTGCTAGTAATTTGTCTCTGGTTGGTCTCTGCTGAAATGGTGTAGCTGGGGGTTGGACAGGTCATTGATTAGTAGCATGGTTGTAGTGTCGCCTATATGTTCCATTCTCTGCATAAATGCTTTAAAAACTCTGAATGGGTCCTCTAGAATAGGTGCTATAATTCGCGCTTGATGATTTCTCAAGGGCCCTACCATAGTGTACTAGTGAAGTATACCTACAAGAGACCTATCGATTAGCTAAAAGTCTTATTAGAGAAACAAAATCAAGATAGATCGACAAATAGTAATAAGAACTAATAGTTCTACTGATCAGTACATATCACTCAAACATACAATCCATACCAAAAGTACTGCTCGTATATATATATCAAAATATATACTGTATAGTACACACTAGTCCAATTGTGTACCACATAGGACTTTTTGAACGTTTCCCAAGGCATCGTGCTTACAGCGTTCATCCCAATAGTGGCTCATTCAGCTTCCCACCAATCTATGACAGCATAGGTGAGCTTGAACTAGCAAGATGGTGATTCTCCTATTCACTGCACTCTAATGCTTCAAAGATCAATTCCATCTCTCTTATCCACTATTCGGCCTTCCATGGTTCTATTAATCCATTGAATTTCACGGGACATAATCCACAAAAATGTGCTAGTAATTTGACTCTAGTTTGTCTCTGCTGAAATGATGTAGCTTGGGGTTGGAAAGGTCATTGATTGGTAGCATGGTTGTAGTGTCGCCTACATGTTCCATTCTTTGCATAAATGCTTTAAAAACTCTGAATGGGTCCTCTGGAATAGGTGCTATAATTCACGCTTGATGATTTCTCAAGGGTCCTACCATAGTGTACTAGTGAAGTGTACCTATAAGAGACCTATCAATTAGCTGAAAGTCTTATTAGAGAAACAAAATAAAGATAGATCGACAAACAACAATAAGAACTAATAGTTCTACTGATCAACACATATCACTCAAACATACAATCCATACCAAAAGTAATGCTCGTATATATATATATCAAAAGATATATTGTATAGTACACACTAGTCAACCTGTGTACCACATAGGACATAGGCTAAAATTGTAGTAAAGTCAGCTATTTACAATGCTACTACTACTGATAATATCTATACAAAGCTATGGTCTAATAGCTATCTCTCAAGCTCCTAAAATTATGTTGAAAACATGTCCTGATAAAACTAACAAAAACTAAACCTCCTCTAGGTCCTGACTCAAAAGTCATCAGCGTCTAATCCTGCTGGTGGTGCCTCATCATTTGATACAATGTCCATCTCTACAGGAGCCATTGGAGTAGTATGTCCTCCAACTACTACTCCTGTATCCCAGTCCTCAACTATCATCTCGTCTACATCCATATCCTCGACACCAAATGCAACCATCCCTGCTACCCACTTGGCTACCATGTTAGCAATAACTACCATATGTAATATAGGTCTTGCTGGTAACTCTGGCACAATAGGTATCTCTAGTATGACTACCTCCTCTACCTCAGGAACATCCCCTACTATTATCTCCAAAATCTCATCTCCCTCTATCACTGCATCATCCTCTCCAGCCATAACATCCTCATCAACTAGTTCTAGATCCTCCTCTGGATCTTTCTGCGGCTCATCATCATTGTCATCATCTACAGGCTCCTCCTCTGCTGGGTACTCATCGTCCATAGGCTCCTCCTCTTCATTCTCATCAATATCCATGTCAGGATGCTCATCCTCTAGCTGTGGGTCCTCCTTTCCCTGAATTGACTTATGCTCTAGAACTGGTACGTCGGGTACTGGTGATGGTGGGGCTGTCGATGCTGGTACTGGTGCAGCCTCAATAGGTCTCCCAAGAATGGCTCATTGCTCTATAGCATCCATCTCCGGCTTACTATAGATCAATCACAAAATCTCTTGAAAAAAATCCCTACCAATCCTTGTAGAATGATAAGCATCCATATGCATCTTTGCAGGGCGGGTCGTCCCGGTCACATAAAGGGCCTTCCACATATCCTCTTCTAGATACTGACTAGCTGTCTGGCGTATACGATCATGGTAGAACTTCGGGTCAGCTGACTCTACGGTATTTCCATGAATCACGTGTCCTCCATAGGCATAAGTCACAAACTTATGGAACTCTGGATCCATGATACTAACCTACAAAGAAAACTATCTATCGTTAGGAAGATGAACTTATCTTAAACTCACATCTCATCTCAGGGATCTTAAAATACTAGGACCAGATGGTGTAGAATCATTAGTGAACGAAAGTATCACAAACCTAAAGCTCTGATACCAAAAATCCTGTCATACCTGGAGCAGCAAAAATACATAAAAATAAATTTCCTTTTTTGGGTCCATAGGGAATGACGGGTAAAAGTCACTAACTATCATACCACATAATACTAGTCCAACTAGAACAACAGGAACAACAACAGTAAACAAACTGAAGTAATAACAGTTGTAACTATTACAAACATCAGAGTGGTCCTCAAGAACCTAACAGGTCTGGAGACAAAATATACCCAAGTACCTGTTACACTAATAAAGTTCAATAGAAATAATATTAAATATAAATCTCCATCTCTAGCTGGCGTAAGGATAGTCATTAGCATAACAGTCTTCTCCGGTTTAACCAGCATCAATGGGGCCACCCTTTTTTTAAACCCCTTCCGGGTAGTAACCATCACCGTAAGCTCAATCACCTGTATTAATAAGAATAGGGTAGTCTGGACAGGGAATGTTCAGGCAATAGCAGCCATCAACTTATTGAGAGCTGGGTGAATAGAAACTCACAGGGTACCAATTTTATAACATACTAACAAGGTATTGAAGTGTCTAAGATATAGTGTTACACTAGTATCTTTCTTTTTATTAACCAAAGTCTTTACACAACCCTTATCGTCTTGTTAACAATAAACTCAGCACATACTGACCCTTGGAACAGACTTGATTGTAAAACCCATGGATGCACCAATGCTCTGTCTACTACATCACCGCAAGTCATAGATACCTTCTACCGCGTAACACCGTAAGTCATAGAGGTCATCTACCGCTTACACCGCAAGTGGTAGATAATACGTCAGTCCATCCCCAGCATTTAATAACATATGCACAGTCAATCGTATGTCAGGAATTTAATGCTTCAAGCATCGACATATCAATACTATTGCCACGACCTATCGTCAGATCTACCGCGTACTTATGATCAAGATTCACCGCATGTCATAGACACATTCGTTTGTCAACCACGTACTTATGATCAAGGTTCACCGCATGTCATAGATACTTTATCAACTCAAGTTATAGACACATACGTCTGTCTACAGCGTTCACCAATGATCAAGGTTCACCGCATGTCATAGACACATTCGTCTGTCTACTACGTACTTATGATCAACCAGTATGCATCCCTGCTCTCTTCCCATAACTTATCACACCTACTTAACATTTGTACTGCTACTAATACATGACAACCGTATGTGGCCTGACTACTCAAATTGAAATGAATGAAAACTGAACTCAAATATGAACCATATAGTATCTAACATTATCACGTTAATCCATTTTTCTCAATCATACTTATCTTTGTTGTCATATTATCCTTGGTAAACCCAAAATCGCATAATAGAAGTTCAACTCAAAAATTGGATAATCGAATCTTATATATGATAAATCAAAGAAACAATCCATGTTTTGCAAAGTTCAATCGATTGAAACTATTTCAAACGATTGAGAAAATAATATTCGAGTGATCGAAGTCCTTTCAATAGATTGAACCTTCAATCGATTTAACTCAATTCAATCGCTCGAGAGTCGTCTTCTCCAGAGATTCTGAACAATGAATGTCCAGAGGTCTTAGGGCATGTTTGGGCCTATTTATCATGTTAAAAACTCGTAAAACATCATATTAAAGGTACTGAGTGAGTTTAGAACTCACCAAACATCGTTAAGGGCGTGTTTGGCTCGTCAAGCATTAAGCACTCTCTCTCTCCAATGGTGGTCTCTCTCTCCTTCTCTATCTCTGTCTCTCTCTATCTCCTTCTCTTCTCTCTCCTCACAAACTAGGTATATATATAGATATGTGTGTGTGTGTGTGTGTTTGTATAGATGTGAGAATATATATATATCAAAACCAAGCACACAATCTTACTCTCTCAAACTCTGGACAATAAACCTCACATATCCATGAACACAATGTATTTATAAAGGGGTTGGGGGTACAGGTGGCAATAATTGCGCAGAAACTGGAATTCCTGATGATTACAAGTTCGATCGATCGAAGCTACTTCGATCGCTCGAGAGTAGATCAGTTAGGTTTGATCGATTGAAAAGGGGTTGGTTTGATCGATTAAAGTAGGGACAATGTCATAAATTTTGGTCGGTAGGGTTTTGATTGATTGAACAAGGTTCGATCGCTTGAAAGAGGTTCGATCGATTAAAGAACAAAATCTTCGATCGCTTGAAAAGACTTTGATTGATTGAAAGTAAAACTTCAGGTATGATTAAGGGAAGTATATAGAATCTCTCTATATTAATAAATACTGAAAATACAGGGTATTATATATTTGAAACTAAAAAAGTTCAAAAAGTGTGGCTAGCTTGCGATATCCGCACAATCACAAGCTAAGTGCCAGGAGATCACGAATAAAAAAGAAGTGGCAGGAGATTGTGGATACTCAATTTAACCACGCTCATTAAAACTTTTTTCAAATTTCAAATACGAGTCACCACTTAATTTTTAAAAGTAAAATTAAGAAACCATTTTGAAAGCAAACTGATCTTTTGGAAACCAGAGATTTCAACGTCCAGGGATTATAGAATGAGAGGGGAAGGAGCCCGACAGACTAAAACACCCCCTCTCATCCTATCTCGTGATAGGCCTTTACTCAACATCCTTTCTAATCGAATTATTAATCTAAACATGCCCTCAATTAATACATATATATATTACAAAAGATTGTCGAAAGGGTGCCAGATTGCTAGCGATGAAAGGCATACAAAACCACGTAATTCAAATAGCAAGCAAGATGATATGAAATAGAGATCAAGGGAACTTACCCAAGATCCAGCTGCGAATGTTAAACGTGCAATGTATAAAAAAGTAGAAATCCTGAAAATGGTCTCTAATCATGTATATATACACATAAATCAATACCTAATCTAAGGTGTCGCACATGAGGTGAAAAATCAATAAAATCAAGAAATAAAATAATCGAAATTTAGTTATAAGTCCCTACCTACCCTAGCCATGCATCAATAGGGACTCCCCCTTTCTTAATGTAGCAATATATCCCCACCCCCCAAACGTGTGTAGTGATAGGTCCCTAATATCATTTAAATAGTATTGTTTTTACAAATCTACCCTTTTAAACACCAAACCTTTTATATATGCGTACATATAAATAAATATATGTATACGTATATATGTATTTAAATGCATGCAAAACTATTTTGAAATTGATTTGGAATGTTAATCAAAATAGATTTTATTCAATCCCATGATTTTAGCAACAATACAACCTATCATTATTGTGACCAACATGGTTTCATGAATCAAGGAATTTCTAATTTTGATTTTGCATGTTTATAGGATCCTTTAGTGGATAGGATAAGCACGTGCTTTGTTATATAGTGTATCTATTTATTCAAGACACTGCATTTTTGGCTCGTTATATACATGTATCTATATCCCATTTTTGGTTTGTTATATACATGTTTATCTCTGGGATTATATAAACATGTGAAATTTCGTATTCATGAGCCATATAAAATTTCATTTTTTTAGCACCATGTGAAATTTCATATTTATGAATATGAATATGAGTTCTGAGATTAAGCTGGAACTATATGAAATTTTCAATTGGAACTATGCATACAACTATGACAATGATTCGGAATTTGTACATTACAAAAGTGAATTTGTACATTACAAAAGTAGAATCGGTCCATTTTCCAAAACGTGATACATATTAATACATCCAAAATAAGCAGTTCATACTTTGTAACATTCCAAAATTGAGACTACACTACATGAGTTTTTGTTCCCTAATTTTGTTCATTTTCCAAGACCTTTGATGCGTGTTCAGTAGATCGTGCACTAAGTCTGTACGAGCATGTGTGGCATTACACTCGGATGTCAATGCTTTGCATTGGAAAATCATCTTCATCACATGGCAAACAATGACTTCGCAATCAACTTTGTCGTACACCTACTATGTGCAATAGGCGGTACTGGTCATCTCGGTCTTTTGTTACAGTAGCTTCAAAAAAAGGATTTCCAAAATTAGCCACTCAATTATCCGTTAAGCAATGTGAAATTTATTGCTAATGCAAGGACACACATATTACAAATCAAAACAAGATTATCGATTCTCGTATGTTATATCTGAATATGTGAATTTTCACAATGAATATGTAAATTTTGTGATAATCACACGGTGTAGAATTGGTAAAAACGCAATTCAAAATATGAGAAATATGGCATAAGAAATTTGGGTTGCAATATGAAATTTCTCAAATGCAAGCAAGTCTTTCTTGATATTTTGCAGTACATAATCTAGCAATTTCATATATCATGTGAAATTTCATAATGTTGGTGAAATTTCACTATTAACATGTGAATTTTATGATAAAAACTATGTAGAATTGGTAAAAAAACGCAATTCAAAAAATAAAAATTTTTGCAATATGAAACTTAGGGTTGCAATATGAAATTTCAAAGGGGCTGAAATTTCGCAGTACGCAATTCCAAAAAATTTGAAGAAACCCTAATATTAATTGGCGTATGAAACTTGGGGTTGAAAAAAATTCAAGTACAATGTGCAATTTTACAGTACACAATTCCAAAATTTTCATATTTTTTTCCACTAAATTTCCCAAACAATGACATACTGAGTTCAGAAGGGGAATTTTTAGAGTGAGTAATTTCGAAGAAACCCTAATATTTTAGGGAATTTTCACAAACAACATTGCAAGAATTTGCTTCAAAATCAAGATACATACCATAAAAATTTCAAATCCATAGCAAATAGTTCGTTTATGAGAAATTTCAATTGACTGGATTTTATAAAACCCTAACTAAGTTACCTATTTTCCCCATTTTTGAAGGCGACACAATGATGTTGTCTTTCCTCTTTCCATTGATGATATCAGCAACCCGATGATGAACATAAGTGCACTAGGGAAAATGGTGGAACGATGGTGAACGAATGTATACGCTGTCTTTCCTCTTCACAATAATGATCTCGGTGACCCGATGATGAACAGAAGTGCACTAAGAAAAATGGTGGAACAATGGTGTAACTATGGTGAACGAAGGTGCACTAGAAAAAAAAAATGGTGTCTGGTTTTTTGTGAAATGAAAATATGTGTTTGTGAAAGTGAAGAGGAAACCATGGCTGAAAATCTGTGTTTTTGTTTGAAATTTATGAATGCACGATTTGTGCACTATAAATGCGAGTATATATATACATATATGTATGTATATATATATGTATTTAGGGGCAGAGTTGTCTAAAGAATAATACAGGGACCTATTGGTAAGAAGTTTATTGGGCTAGACTAAGCACTAGAAAGGCCTACTTGTTTGAACTATATACTAAATGACCCATAAAATAAACTAGAGAAAAGAGTCAAGAAATTGTACTTCCATAGCGCTACAAAACAAAGGGTTAGTCCACATGCTTTGAACAAAATATAATGTCGAATCCTAAATAACATTCCCAAATTTCTAGCTTAAATCTATCAAGCATGAAAGAATTGACATAATCATAAATTCCTTCTAACTAGTTGAAGTTGCAACATCTCTATAGATATTCAAGTCTCAACTAGGAGCCAATGTAATGTCCATACAAAGATGGTATAATCCTAACATGGTCACAAGGAACTCACAACTAAGTTCAATTAAATGCAACTTAGCCCAAAATAAGTCTTACCTACAAGTATCAACATACATGGATGAATTCATGAACATGAACAAGAACAAGCTATGAATTATTCATTGGTTTGGATCATCTAAACTCTGTATTTAAGTTCAATTAATCATAATCACAACATATTTCAGGCCTTAGATCATCGAAAAGTCATTTGGACCATTATTTACAAAGTTTATCAAATCTGCCACAGAATTTTGGAAATTACAGAGAGCAGACCGGATTTTCAAAAATTGGAAAAGCATACTTCCTATGGTTTGATCTTAATGATTTTTGGACACAAGGTGCCTTTGTGAATCTAGTTTCTTACCCAAAAAGAAAATCAAAGATCAACCGATTCAATCCCCGGAAAGTAGATCAAAACCAGACATCACTCAGAATTTAACAACTCTGTGTCCAGAAATTTTGCGTGATTTTCTAAAAATAGTACACAAAGTAGATCAAAACCAGACATCACTCAGAATTTAACAACTCTCTATCCAAAAAGTTTACGTGATTTTCAAAAAATAGTAAACGAATCTAAATTGCTTCATTCTTTTTAGGGGATATTATTAATACATTAAAATTCATAGAAAAAGTTATTAAAAGTCAAAAATGTTTGGTTAAAGCTCTGATCAATTCAAATCAATACTGACTTACTCTTCTGAATTTTTGGATAGAGAGAAGCTAGTTCACAAATCCTAAGGTCACACCATGTTATCTATCAAAATCTTATCAAAACAAAAATTACAGTGGTAGATCTTTGTGTTATGAACACATTCCAATTGCTCTCATTCAATTCCAATGGATCATGACTTTATTAAAAATCCTTGATAAAAATCGGGTTATGAATTCACTGCCCCATTGTTAAGTTCACCATTTATCTGTTACCTCTATCAACCAAACCATGGAGATTGGCTTATCCTAAACCTAATCCTCCTCTCAATTGATGGTCATTGGAGATTAAAGACACCACCCTTATATATCTCAATGGAGTATGGGTGAACTTCATGAAATCTCGAACTAATGAACCTAAATCACAGAAATAGGTTTAGGCTCATTAGCCATACACAAGGATGATTAATATCAACCTTAATCCTCATGTAAATCACAAATTTACAGAAAATGAAAGGATCCAAGACAAGCTACTCAAGTGAGATATTTAAGATCTCATTAATCCAAATGAAAAAAATAATTATAAAACCTAAACCCAAATGATAATCCAAGTTAAATTCCTCTTAGAAGATTTGTTTTGCACTAAATCCATTATTGTTTAGACCCAAATCAAGGAACACAAAATGAAAGTTCAATCATAATTCAAGTGGTGTGTGATGAAATGAGGTTAGAAGAGACTTTTGGAAAATGTGTAAAAGATCCTAGGGAGTTCTATGAATTATGATTGAACTTGAACTAAAGGGCAATCAAGATTAGAGGTTACCTCCAATTGTCCTCAACTTCTTTGTGATTTAAGGGCTTTCAAAAGGATCACCAAGCTCTTCCTCTAACTCTTGCAAATGATTTACTCTTCAAATCTCTTAATTCTCTCTAGGATTCTCTCCTAATTTTCTCCAGAAAGTTGTTTAACAAAAAAGACCCATTGTAATGCGAGATATTCATCCCCTTATATGGACCAACTTCTGAGGGGTATTTCAGTAAATTTAAGGTGCAAATCCTAATCCCGAAAGTACTTTTGATGGTACAATGCGTACTATTTTAAAAGTAGGCTGTTTAAAAAATGCGGCACTTGGTGGAGTTATTTGCAACACTCAGTAAAGGCCACAACGGCACTCACTAATCGCCGTTACAACACTCAATGAGTGCCGCACTCAATGAGTGCCGCAGAAAACTCGCGGATTGCTATCTTTTTGTGCTCCTCATTTTGTTTTGTTTTTTGATTTCTTTTTCCTTTTCCTTATCCCTTTCATTCCTTTATGCTCTCAAAACTCCTTCTATTTTTTTGCAGCATTTGACGAGTTGTTCATGGTGCTCAGTGATCACCGGTACAGCTATCAGTGGATGCTAGAAGCCGTAGGCTCCGCCGCATGCCGTTTTTCTTTCCTTTCTCATGTTCTCTCCTTTTTTTTACTTCTTTTTTCTTTATTTTTTATTTATTTTTCCTTTTAAAAATTAAAATTGAAGAACTTTCGGAGAACTTGAATCACCTTTGAAATCCAAAAAATTTGTCGAATGCGGTCATCATTGATTTTGGAGGTAACAATCCCCTGAATTCGACAGTTGGTCAAAATCGGGGTGTCTATAGTTTGCCCCTCTTTGACAGAGCTTGTGGAGCAATACGTGTCACAAGTGAATGTCGAAGCCTATGTGAAAACAAGCCATTGACCAAACTGTCAGATTCAGGTAAAAACAAAATGCGTTGCAAAAACAGTCGCGCGAATGGTCCACGCTGGTCATGCTCGATGGTGAGCTGTCTATGTATCCCTACGGGAATCAGACCAGGACGTAGTTCGTACAAGGGAAAAACACACATGCACAATAGTCATACGGATGAATGCACCTATCCTATTGTGATGCACATGCTCATTCCATGATGGCTGCCAATGCAATTTCATTCTCCGTAAAAGCGATGATTTGAGATCACACCATTTCGATGTACCTAGATGTACTCTATATCTTATGCTACTTAATACTTATGGTTACTTAAATTTACTGGGTAACCTATCTTCAAAACTCAAAGTTTCTTTGACTAATGAGTTGGTCTTCTGGACTCGTAGCCATTTCGGCCAATCGGATGAATCCAATCAACTGGGCGGCGCTTCGCGACTTAGGCCCCAATGTCAATGCGGGTTTGCTCTAAATACCGCAACCCTTCGGCCCTGTTGGATATGTTTGCTCTAAATATTCGTACCCCTTCAGCCCCGTCAGATATGTTTACTCTAAATATCTGTAGCCCTTCGCTCCTGTCGGATATTTTTGCTTTAAAGATCCACAGCCCTTCGACCCCATCGGATATGTTTGCTCTAAATATCCTCAGCCCTTCGTCCCTATCAGATGTGTTTCCTCTAAATATCCACAGCCCTTTGGCTTTGTCAGATATGTTTCCTCTAAATATCCAAACCCCTTCAGCCTCGTCGGATATGTTTCCTATAAATATCAACAGCCCTTCGGCCCCATCGAATATGTTTGCTCTAAATGTCCCCAGCCCTTCTGTCCCATCAGATATGTTTCCTCTAAATATCCGTAGCCCTTCGGCTACGTCAGATATGTTTGTTCATCTCAAACTTCAAAATCAGGAGTTGGTCAGACTTGATTTTTACTTAATTTCAAAATCAGGAGTCAATCGAACTCGAACCAATTCAAATTCTCAAATTTATGAGTCAATCGGACTAAATTCAGTTCAATTTTCAAAATTTAATTTATTTCCAAGATCAGGAGTCCATCAGACTCAATTCAAATTATTTCTGAAACGGGAGTCTAACAGACTCAAATTACTTCAAATCTTAAAAAGATTTAGAATCAAATAAGACGTAAAAGAATTTAATTTCATAAACTCCAGAGTCAATCAGACTCGATTTAAATTCAAATTTCAAAATCTGAGTCGATTCGACCCAAATCAAATTTAATTCTAAAATTAGGAGTCACCTATACACAATTCAACTTTCGAACAAACTTAAATATTTGAAATCCGGAGTCAGTCAGGCTCCGCTCAATTCAAATTTTCACAAAATTAGGAGTTAATCGGGTTCAAAATTTTTTTAAATTAATCAAACAGACCCAAATTAATTTACCTTTTCCAAAATTCGGAGTCGAACAGACTCAAATCAATTTCCTTTTCTAAAATTAGGAGTCAATCAAACTCACTCAATTTCTAGAATCAAAAAGTCAATCAGACTTAATTTCAAATTCATCCTTCAAAATTTGAAGCCACATGGACTTGAAAAATTATTTTCTGGGGACCAAAGTGTAAAAGGCTGGCAAACTTTGGGTTTTGAATTTAAAATTCGAGACCTCTTTTGAATTTCGGGGGAAAAACTAGCGATCCCTCAGCTGCCTGATTCACAGCACACGGGCCGGAATGCGACAATCCGTGATTGCCATTCCGATACTCACGGAATATCACAGTGGCACTCAGCAAGTGCCGCGCGGTTGTCAAAGACTGCCGTTCGCAAATCCCCGAATGCTGCTCGAGGCGCAGATGGCTGTACATGTTTCATTTTCTTTCACTTCTTTCAATTCTCACAAAAACTCACTAAACTGAATCTCTCTCAAATTTTTTTTATTGATTTGGGGCGATCTACAGGGTCAGCAGGTTAGTTCCCCTCGATCAAAATCTTATTTTTCTCCTTATTTTTGTTATTTTCTTGATTTCTTTCCCAAAAAGCTTAATCTTCAACTCTCTTTCTCTTGACAAGTTGACTGACATGGCTAACGGCTCAGGCAGCTCTAGCAAGAAGAAGAAGAAGTACAAGGCTAATCCTCACTCTGACCCCACTTTTTTACTCCAAGACCCCAATGAGCACCTATCTGTTAGGGCATTTCGACGAGATGTATTCCCTTCTTTTCATTTCTCAATTTACAATTCTCTGCTTATCCCATGAATGCAACGTATGATAAAATTTTGAAATGCTCTCTTTTGATTATCAAATGGCCTTTGGAATGCATATGCTCTACTTTAGAGATTTTCAAGCGCTCTGATCATTCCTTTCTAATAAATTTTATTTATTCATTTTTATTTTTCATTTCTTTTCTTTTATCCATTCATTTTACTGATATTAAAATCTCGTGACTTGTTGCAGCTTCAGCCTGACACACTGAAGGATCATGGCAGCCTTGTTCACGGCTACGAGTGGTACCAGTCTCAGAATCAGACTGTACAGGATTATATTGCCGCAGCCGGCTTTGGGGACTTTGGTAAGCTCTTGATGAAGAGCTCAATTGACCTCAGGCAGATTCATGCTCTCTTGGAGCGGTAGCGGGATACCACCAACATGTTCCACGTCTTCTGTTTCGGTTACTAGGAGATCTATCCCTTGTTTGAGGAGTTCAGTGCTATCCTCCACATTGATCCTTTTGCTGATCTGATGGTCCCTGTGGATACCGGCATTTGGGCCCACTTGTTTAAAATAATTTTCAAATTCAAATTCAAATACAACGAGTCGCCACTTAATTTTTAAAAGGAAATAATTAAGAAACCATTTTAAAGCAAATCGATCTTTTTTGGAAACCAGAGATTCACCAGGTCCAGGGATTATGGAATGAAGGGGGAAGGAGCCCGGTGGACTAAAATGAAGGAAAAACAGCTTTAAAATTAATTTTAATCGTGCAGCGGAAAGGTTAAGTTTCAAAAAACTTATTGGAAGCCAGGATCTACTACTTGCCAATTTCATAGATGCGTACTAACAAGAGGGGACAAGAATTATACCTCGGGTTTTGAACCCAAATCTGATATTATTCTTCCTTGGTGATATAGAAGCCTCCACTAGGTTGTCTTCACTCTTATGACTCTTGCGGATGCCTGCTGGAAGGACTAGGGTTGGTGGAAACCCTAATAGAGAGGAAGGAGAAGGTTTAGGAGCTATAAAAATAGTTTCTGTAGCTTCTGGTGTATTAAAATAACAAACTCTTTTTTTTGGACACAACTGCCCTATTTATTGATTCCCAAAACCACCTTCAAGTGATCGAACCCGCCAAGACTTCAACCGATCGAGACAACTTTGATCAATCGAACCTGCCTTGACAAGATCCTCATGTGCCTTTCCTTCCAAGCATCCTAGCGGAGCTAAGAGTGGGACCTCCTAGGCTCTTTATTGTTGGCTCAGATCAGTTGTTAATTCCCATGACCAAATTCTTTGATTAGTAAACTAACCAAATGATCAGTTAACGTTTAATCCACTATAAAACGATAACTGAACTCCAACGCAAAAGAACATATCCGAAGCGATAACTAGACTTGTATGTTATACTAATTTCCCTCTACCTTTAGCACTGGTAATCATATTCAGGTAGTCGGATAACTGTTATTGTCAATCAGAATCATGAATACTTCTTGTATTCCTTGAGTCCCATTCACCTCTCATCGTTACCAAATATGTTGATAACTACTTATCAACAAGACTCCGGTTCTCAGTAATCAACTTGGTGACATTCTCAAGGGAATGCTTACTCTAAATTAGAGGGTAGATTTTATCTTGACAATATATGTTCACAACCCTATGAACATGACATACCCAAGATACCCAGGTGTTGATCTTCAATAGACCTCACTGATTGGTAAGTCAAAGCAGCCATATCCACTGTCTGTGTTCATAATTGTCTCAAGATTGAGAACACGTACCTTATACAAGTTATGAGTTCCTATCAACTGTTTGACAGTCTTGAGTGTCAATAGGAAAGCTCAGGTCCGTCAATGCACTATAAGCACTAGCATATTAATTAAGAGTTACACTCTAGTGATTGAGATTAATCATTCCATCCAATGGTAGTTAATCATGCTATAGTATAAACCTGATGATATATCTAGTCTCATCATCCACTGTGACAAGCTCTAAGTATCAAAGAATAATAATTCGTATCTCACTTGTATGTATCTCATACACACACGAATTACTTACTATGATACTTAAGGATTAACAATCATCTCATGAAAGAAACATACACAATGAAATGTAAAGCTGATATCCATATATTAAAATGTCAATGTCTCATACAGTAATGGTTTGAGGGCACAAACCCAACAAACTCCCACTTGTACTCACAATCATACAGGATTACATCTGAGACCTAGACTATCTAGTTGACGATCAAAGACCTTCTGTTGCAAGGCCTTTGTAAACGAATCCGCAAGATTGTCAGCGGTGGTAATCTTGGTGACAGTCACATCTCCACGTTAAACAATATATCGAATAAGATGATATTTTTGCTCTACATGCTTTCCCTTTTCGTGGTTCCTTGTCTCCTTTGAGTGAGCCACTACCCCACTATTATCCTTATAAAGCGTAATAGGTGACAGCGACGCTGGTACCACCTCGAGCTCCATAAGGAACTTCTTGAGCCGACAGCTTCTTTTGCGGTTTCACAAGAAGCTACATACTCAGCTTCTGTAGTTGAGTCTGTAATGCATTTCTTAATGCTCCTCCAACTGACAGCACCACCTTCTAAGGTAAAGAGATGTCCGTATGTTGACTTTCTCGAATCTTTATCTGACATAAAGTCCGAGTTAGTATATCCCACTGGAATTAACTCACTACCGCCGTATATAAGCATGTAATCTTTAGTCCTTCTCAAGTACTAAATAATGTGCTTAACGGCTATCCAGTGTTCTGGACCTAGATTCGATTGATATCTTTTAACCATGCCAACGGCAAAGCAGATATCTAGTCTAGTGCATAACATCGCATACATGAGACTTCCCACTGCCAAAGCATAGGGAACTCATGCCATACGATTCCTCTCCTCCTATGTCTTTGGAAACTGGTCCTTGGAGAACGCTAAACCATGCTTAAAAGGTAACAAACCTTTCCTCGAATTATCCATTGGAAACCTAGTTAGTACCTTATCGATGTAACTAGCTTGAGATAATCCCATTATCTTTTGCTTACGATCCTAAAAGATCTTTATCCTAAGGATACAACTGGCCTTTCCTGGATCCTTCGTATCGAAAGTACTAGCTAGCCAAACCTTGACCGTTGATAATGCCGCTACATCATTTTAAATGAGTAAAATGTCGTCAACATAAAGAACAAGAAAAGCCACCACTTTTCCTTCATTCTTCTTGTATACACAAGGTTCATCCAGATTCTGTATGAAACCAAACGATTTGATCGCTTGGTCAAATCGGATGTTCCAACTTAGGATGCCTACTTAAACCCATAAATGGACTTTTGTAACTGGCATACCAAGTTACCTTTCCAACCATCTATGAACCCTTTTGATTGCTGCATATAGATGTCCTCCTCAAGATTACCATTTAAGAATGTAGTCTTGACGTCCATTTGCCAGATCTCATAATCTAGGCATGCAGCAATGGATAAGATTATTCTGATGGACTTGAGCATGGCTACCAGCGAGAAGGTTTTCTCATAGTCAATGCCCTCCCTCTGAGTATAACCTTTCTCTACAAGCCTAGCCTTAAAGGTCTCAACCTTTCCATCAGATCCTCTTTTCCTCTTATAGACCTACTTACAACCAATGGATTTAATATTGGCTGGAAGTTCTACAATATGCCAGACCTGATTGGAATCCATAGATTCCAATTCAGCCTTCATAGCATTAACCCAATGAGCTTAATCAACATCAGCCATTGCCTCTTCGTATGTGGCAGGATCAGATTCAGATTCTATGGAGACAGCTTCAAAAACATCTCCTAGGAACATGTATCTATCAAGCTGGCTGATAATCCTCCTACTACAATGAGGTACAGGTGAGGAAATGGGTGAAGAAGTGGTATTTTCTTGATTTACATCGTTATCAACTGCGGGTTGGACTGACGGCTCTCCTTCTATCTCTCTCAGATCTATCCTTCCCCTAGGTTTATGGTTCATGATATAGCCATCCTCTAAGAAAATAGCATTTGTTCTAACAAACACATTCTGTTCTCTTGGATCATAAAAACACTATCCATTAGTACACTTTTTATACCCTATGAAGTAACATACTTCCGATCTAGAATCCAACTTGCTCATCTTTTCTTTCAGCACATGTGTTGGACACCCCCATATTCAGAGATGTTGCAAAGAAGTTGTGCCCAATCCACATCTTTCGTGGTGTCCTGGGAACAGATTTACTTGGTACTAGATTTAGTATATACACAGCAGTTTTCAAAGCATAACCCCAAAGGAATAATGGAAACTCCGAATAACTCATCATCGACCTAGTCATGTCTAAAAGAGTTCAGTTCCTTCTATCCGCTACACCATTCTACTGAGGCGTGCTAGGTGCAGTCAACTGTGATAGAATCCCATTCTGTATGAGGTGATCAATAAACTCATTAGAGAGGTAATCGCCACATCGATCAGATCGAATGGCCTTGATATGTGTTCCTAATTGCTTTTCTACTTCAGCCCTAAACTCTTTGAACTTTTTAAAGGCTTCAGACTTATGCTGCATTAGGTACACATATCCATACCTAGATTGGTCATTAGTAAATTTGATGAAATACTCATAACCACCCCTTGCTCTAATATTTATTGGTCCACACACATTAGTATGAACTAATTCCAACAACGCATTGGTCCTATTGCCCTTTGCTGGAAAGGGACTTTTGGTCATCTTACCCTCTAAACAAGACTCGCAGACTTCCATTGGTTCAAGAACCAAATCGCCTAAGACCCTTTCTTTGACTAGTCTGCCAATCCTATTTAGATTGATATGGCCAAGCCTCATATGCCAAAGCTTTGTTGGAAGGTTCCTTTCTTTTAGATCTTATAGTTACCACTAAGTTATTAAGTTCCATACAAGAATCTTTAGAAATATTGGGAGTAATCACATACAAGCCATTTGATTTAACACCAGAACAAATAAAAGAACCATTTCTTTTAATCACACTTCAGTTCCAAAATAAAAAGAGTAACCATTATTCAATAAATTTGAAAATGAAATTAAATTACGTCTCATTGAAGGGATGTAAAGTACATCTGATAAAATCAAAACTTTATTGTCTAGAAATTCTAAAACTATGACTCCTATAGCAACCGCAGATACGGTTGCACTAGAACCTAGAGTGTGGACACCAGCATTTGGGAGGGGCCCGCCTTTTAGGTTTGAAATTGTTGTTTTGAAAAGAAAAAGAAAAGGAGGTCTGTTGAAAATAGATTCAGAGTCGCCACTTGGTCTTTAAGGAACCAAGAAACCTAATTTTGACTCACCCAAATGGATAAAGGGCACCGGCCCTTCATAACTAAAGAACTTGGCTCGGGGTTTTGGTACGAGAGAGGAAGGAGCCTTTGTCGCGACTAAAACACCCTCAACTCGCCCCGTCTTTCAACGGGCCTCAATTAGCATCCAAATAATCATCTTATACTATTTATGGTTCGACAATTAATACTATGATAGTACATTACATCACATAAGAAAAGTTGAAATGGATGATCTAAAGATAAGATATCATTCATAAGATCTAAGTCAAATATCATACAATGTAAAGTGAAAGATCACACAATTAAACCTAGGAAAAATCATCTAATCACATATCAAGTAATTAAGACTTCCTAATCTAAAGGGGGACATAAATTGTTCTTGAAACAAATAATCAAAGAAACCAAAATATGCTTAGCAAGCTAGTATGATGCATGTTACTCTTTGAGAAAAGAAGATCTCTCAATCCTCAGGACGGATGAGAAATGAGGATTAGATCGAGGGGAAGCATGAAGGTGTGATCATGATCATTCCTTATAATCTTCTTAGATTAGGACTCGCAAAATCCCCAACCCTTGCATGAATGCAATGTATGATCCTGAATGTGCAAAGGTTGTAGTGTGTTTCTGTACATGGACTTTCTAAAGTGACTTAAAAGTCTAGAGAATGAATGAATGTATGAATGAAATCATCATGGGAAATGTACAAATGTAGTATGAAGTACTTCCTAAGACATGAACTAATTTGGAGTGCATGTAAGCATCAAATCAAAGGGGGAAAGTAAAAATGTGCTTGCTGTGAATAGTGGACAGAACAATAGCATGATCTTTTGGAAATTGAAAAGAAGGGTTAGGAATGTTTTCAATGCATTTTTTTATGGAGATCTTCCTTATTGTGTCTAGAACACAACCCAAAAAGCCAATATTTAATAACTATTACTGATTGAGAGAAATCATATGAACAATGGAGGTTACCCAGAAACAGAGTTCGTATTATCGACTGAAATGTCAAAACATCTTAGAAAATGAAGACAGATGATCTAGAGGCCCATTTTATACATAAAGTTCCCTAAGACATTTAAGTTCAAGGGAAAAATAAGTTAGGAACACTTGTTTTGGAAAAGTTTTCTGTAAAACAAGTTGAAATTAGACCAAGCTGCTGTGACAGCAAAAACAGAATATCTGGAGAAAATGTTTGGGTCCAAATGGGCCATTTTCAAGTATTTCCAAGTCAAACCAAAAATCATGGGTGTTTTTACTAATGAGTTAGGAAGACTTTCCAAGTGCCCTTGCATCCATACATTGAGTATTGAGTTCTAAAGAAATCTTTGAACTCAGATCACTCACTGTTTTGACTCACTGTTTTGAAGATTTTGGGAAAAACTAGAGTTTTCTTTCTTGAGATCAAAATGAGGGGTTTTAAGAGGGGCTTTGAAATAGAGGTTTTGAAAGCATATTTTCAATACTCAATGAAGATTATAGCCACTTACAATGTCAACATCAAACTCATCATCAAGAACCTCCAAGATTGTTGGAGAGATTTATTTTCATATTTGAACATAACTTCAAGGATACCTTGGAGGTATTGAAGTTATGATCATCATCTATCAAACATGTTTTTGAGGTCAAGAGCTACTATCCTTAAGGATTCACTCACCTCAAACTTCATGTCATCATCTAGATGATGATGAACTAGTAAGTAAATAAAAAAATCAAAAAGAAATGAGGTAAGAAGAGATGAACATTGTATATAAGCAAGTAGATAGCAATCAATCGATGATATTCATGATGTATTGAACTTGTAGTTTGGTGTTTCACTCATATGTGATGACATTGGACATGGAATAAGCTTCCACTCTCTTAAATTCTCACTAAAATGGTGGTTGGGTGTATTGAATATTGAAGTAAATAGGAGTAATGAAGTAAAAACAAAGTTTAGAACTCACTTTTGTTTTGAAAATCAAGAAGAAAGCTTCTTTTCTCTCTATTCTAACCTTATCTCTACAACTTTCTCTCCCAAAACTTTTCAAAGCTTACATTTGACACCCCCAAAATGAGAAGCCAAGGGGGGTTTATATAGACCAACTTGGGGTGGTTTTGGGTTTTTAGAAGTGTTCCCATTGTCTCCAAACATCTGAAAACATAGAACTACGTCGTTTTGGTTTTTAATTAATCAAAATGGGACCCCAAAAATATTTGCAAAAACATACTGTTCTGGAGGAGAGTGTCGCGGTGGCACTGGGCCTGTGCCGCGGCGGCAGTGGGCCAGTGCCGCGGCAGCACTGCTCCTCAATCGTCTAGATAATCCCATTTAGGCCCCCAGAGGTTTCGGTATTCGCGAAAAGGCCCTATTTCGTCCGAAATTCACAGAAAATGCGTACGAACTCAAAATTGAGGTTGTGATGTACCATTGGAAAGGTAATGGAGTCTGATTTACATAAACAATAGTTCGGGGATAGGAAACTTTGAAAAGTTTTGCGATATTTGTGGTAAAAACCGATTTGATCGCCCTTTTTGCCTTCAGAAATTCACAATAAATTCGTTTTAAATCCAAAAATTATGTGCGATATACCGTTGGAAAGCTATTGACCTCTAGTATCCATGAAAAATATTTGAAAATTGTCATGGTGCTCCGGTTCTAAAGTCAAACTTTGGTCAAACTGGTCAAACCTGGGATTCCCGGGAAGTTCTAGAAGCCTCTGGGAGCTCCTAGGAGTTGACGTTTTCGCTCGATTTTCTTTTAAAACTCATTTTAATACTTTCCACATGATCTAGAATGATTCTGGAAAATTTGTACCATTTCGGTCAAACTTGCTTAAACTTGGTCAAACCTTGGTCAAACTTGGTCAAACCTTGGTCAAACCGGTCAATGGAGACTTTCCGGAAACTTCCGGGTCTTCCGGGGGTCTCTGGGAGCTGACGATTTCATCCAATTTTACTTAAAAACTTATTTTATCATTTTTCTTACGACGTAGCATGTTTTCAGAACTTTTGGTCCAAATCTGGGAGCTTTTAGGCTTTCAGGGGCATTTTGGTCATTCTGAACATTTTGAGAAATAGAACCAACTTTCCCTTTGAGTCTTTTCGATCATTATGAACCACCAAGCTATGGGTCTCCTAAATTTGATAGCCGACAAAATGGGGTGCCTACAGTTTGCCCTCTTTGGCATGAACTTGCGAGGCAACGCATGTCGCAAGCGAGTGCCAAAGCTTTAAAGAGACAGGACTCTTTGGAGGCTATAGATTTAGGATAAAAAGTGTTACAAAAAATGCAATGATGCTGAGGCCTAGTGCTGGTCGTGCTCTGCGTGAGCTGCCTACGTATCCCAAGGGGAATCAAACCAGGACGTAGTTTGGGGCACAACGGAATAAATCACACACGTATGTACACGACTATCAGGCGGATGCTATGCTATATGAGTGATATGCCATACATGGATGTGATATGAATTGTGTCATGAGTCCTATCGTGTCTAGTATTACAACCCTAGTGTGAACAGGTGCCATGGGGTGTGCCACTCCGAATGGGCTGGTGTTGTGCTGGTGACTATGATGTGGATTACTCGGATAAGGACATCAAGGTTTAGAAGACTCTAGGTCTAGGGGCAAACTTCTGGAATTTAGGAAGTGTGCTTTGTAAGCAAAACGGATCGGGCGCGGGGTCCTCGAGGATGATAACTAAAGATAACCGTCAAGTGAAGGAGCTCACGATAACTGACAGTTTAAGGAAACTAGAGTGAGGAAGCTCAGGAGCGACAAGTGAGAAAGCTCATAATAAGTGAAGAAGCTCATGATCTTGGACAAAGGAGTAAGGAAGCTCACGATAAGTGAAAAAGCTCACGATAAACGACAGGCAGGGAAGCTCACAATAATCAATAGGTAGGTGAGGGGGACTAACAATTTTGGACAAATGAGTGAGGAAGCTCACAATAAGTGAGGAGCTAACGATAATTGACATGTAAGAAAGCTCACGATGAGTGAGGAAGCTCACAAAAAATGAACAGGGAAGAAGCTCACGATAAGTGAGAAAGCTCACAGTTTCGGAGGAAGGAGTGAGGAAGCTCACGATAAACGAGTGGTGAGGAAGCTTATGATTTTGGACAGAGGAGTAAGAAAGCTCACGATAAGTGAGGAAGGTCATAATTTTAGACGAAGGAGTGAGGAAGCTTATGATAAGTGAGAAAGCTCACGATTTTGGACGAAAGAGTGAGGAAGCTCACGATAACCGAGTGGTGAGGAAGCTCATGATAATTGTTTGGTGAGAAAGTTCGATAGCTGAGTTGGTGAGGAAGCTCATGATAATTGCTTGGTGAGGAAGCTCATGATTTTGGACAGAGCAGTGAGGAAGCTCACGATAGTTGAGTTGGTGAGGAAGCTCACGATATTTGTTTGGTGAGGAAGTTCGATAGCTGAGTTGGTGAGGAAGCTCATGATATATGGATAAAGGAGTGAGGAGGATCACAATAGGTGAGGAAGCTCATGATAATAAATGGACACGGAGCCTTAAATTGTGAATTGGCAGTGCTTGCCCTGGGAATCGGGGTGATTTGACTGTGGGCGGTGCTTTCAATTATTGGCTGATCCTGAGAGTTGGTTCTGATTGTCGTTATCTTCTGCTAGGGATAGTGGGGGATTCTTTAGGAATCTTTTTTAACTTCTGCACTAGATCCAGGATTCGTCTCCAAATCTGTCACGGTTGATCGAAATGACCGAGAACTAGGATCCATCTCTGAATCTCTCGTGATTGATCAAATTTTGTAATGCTCAATCCAAAAGAACCGATTAGGGCTTTCGGGAGCTGATGGACTCTCTGAGAATCTCTTTAAAATGATTGATAGATGTGGGAGTTAAACCCTAACCTAAATGGTTTACACTAAAATATTTTCCTCAATCTGGAGGGCTGGTGATGAAGGATTTGGCGATAAGGGATTTGCCTCAATCTAGAGGGCTGACAATGAAGGATTTGCCTTAATCTAGAGGGCTGATGATGAAGGATTTGCCTCAATCTAGAGGGCTGATGATGAAGGATTTGCCTCAATCTAGAGGATTGGTTATGAAGGATTTGCCTCAATCTAGAGGGCTGATGATGAAGGATTTACCTCAATCTAGAGGGCTGGTGATGAAGAATTTGCCTCAATCTAGAGGGCTAACAATGAAGGATTTGCATCAATCTAGAGGGCTAATGATGAATGACTTGCCTCATTCTAGAGGGCTAACAATGATGGATCGAGATGACGAGTCGACAGTGAACTATTGTGACTGTCAGGATTGAACTGACGATGTACGAATCGAGATGACGAGTCGACAGTGAACTACTGTGACTGTCAGGATTGAACTGACAGTTGGACTAACCGTGATGATGTACGAATCGAGATGACGAGTCGACAGTGAACTACTATGACTGTCATGGATTGAATTGATGGTTGGACCAACCTTAATTAGAAGAACTGACGAATTGATATGCCTGCTGCGGATGAAACCTTTTCAATCTTGACTGAAATGGGCCACTGGAATGGATAATGCACTCTGCTAGGAAGAAGGAAATACGCCCATTGAATGCGAGTCAAGTTATCATTCTATTTGTGATGAGGGATACGGAGATGGTCTGCGGCAGTTAAGGTTTTGATATTGAAAGAGGAGGGTGATCAACAATCACTCATGGACTTATGTTGCTTTAGGATGTGTGGATACCGGGCTTCCACCGCTTTTTGTTTTGTTTTGAAATTTGTTTGATTTTGAATCAAGGAAAGAGAAAAGGTCTGTTGAAAACAGATACAGAGTCGCCACTTGGTCTTTAAGGAACCAAGAAACCTAATTTTGACTCACCCAAATGGATAAAGGGCACCGGCTCTTCATAACCAAAGAACTTGGTTCGGGGTTTTGGTACGAGAGAGGAAGGAGCCTTTGTCGCGACTAAAACACCCTCAACTCGCCCCATCTTTCGACGGGCCTCAATTAGCATCCAAATAATCATCTTATACTATGTACGGTTCGGCAATTAATACTATGATAGTATATTACATTACATAAGAAACTTGAAAATGGAAGATCTAAAGATAAAATATCATTCATAAGATCTAAATCAAATATCATGCAATGTAAAGTGAAAGATCACACAAATAAACCTAGGAAAAATCGTCTAATCACGCATCAAGTAATTAAGTTTCCTTAATCTAAAGGGGACATGAATCGTTATTGAAATGAATAAACAAAGAAATCAAAATATGCTTAGCAAGCTAGTATGGTGCATGTTATTCTTTGATAAGAGAAGACCTCTCAATCCCCGGGACGGATGAGAAAGGATGATTAGATCAAAGGGGAAGCATGAACGGGTGATCGAGTTCATTCCTTATAATCTCCTTAGATTAAGAGTTACAAAAACCCCAAATCTTTGCATGGATGCAATGTATGTATCTAGAATGTGCCAAGGTTGTAGTGTGCTTCGTGTTTATGGATTCCTAGAATGACTTAGAAGTCTAAAATGTGTATGAATGGATGGGTGAAATCAATATGGGATATGTACAAATGTAGTATGAACTACTTCCTAAGATATGAACTAATTTGGAATGCATATGAGCATCAAATCAAAGAATGAAAGTTGAAATGTACTTGCTGTGAATAGTGGACAGAACAGTAGCATGATCTTTTGGAATTTGAAAAGAGGGGTTAGGAATGTTTTTAATGCATGATTTTTTATGGAGATGTTCCTTATTGTGTCTAGAACACAAACCAAAAGGCCAATCTTGAATAGCTATCACAGATTGAGAGCAATGATATAAACAATAGAGGTCACTCAGAAACAGAGTTCGTACTGTCGACTGAAATGTTAGAAAATCTTAGAAAATGAAAACGAATGATCTAGAAGCCCATTTTATACAGAAAGTTCCCTAAGACATTGAATTTTAAGGGAAAAATAATTTAGGACCACCCCTTTTGGAAAAGTTGTCTGGAAAAGAGGTCGTAAGTTGACCTAGCTGCTGTGACAGAAAAAACAGAATGTTTGGAAGGAATGTTGGGACCCAAATGGACCATTTCCAAGTACTTCCAAGTTAAACCAAAAATCATGGGTGTTCTCTAATGAGTTAGGAAGACTTTTCAAGTGGCCTTGTATCCATATGTTAAGTATTGGGTTCTAGAAAAATCTTTGAACTCAACTCACTCACTGTTTTGACTCATTGTTTTGAAGATTTTGGAGAAAACAAAGTTTTGTTTCTTGAAACCAAATGAGAGGGATTGAGAGGGGTTTTGAAATAGATGTTTTGAAAACATGTTTTCAACACTCAATAAGGATCATAGCCACTTAGAATACCTACATCAAACTCATCATTTAAGAACCTCCAAGATTGTTGGAGAGATTTATTTTATTTTTTTTGAACATAACTTCAATACATTCCAAGAATACCTTGAAAGTATTGAGGTTATGATCATCATCTATCAAACATGTTTTTGAGGTCAAGAGCTACTATCCATAAGGATTCACTCACCCCCAAACTTCATGTCATCACTTAGATGATGATGAACTAGTAAGTAAATAAAGAAAATAAAAAGAAATGGGATAAGAAGAGATGAACAATAAATAAACAAGCAAGTAGATGATAATCAATAGATGATATTCATGAAGCATGAGACTTGTAGATTGGTGTATCACTCATGTGTAATGACACTAGACATGGAAGAAGCTTCCACTCTCTTGAATGCTCACTAAAATGGTGGTTGGGAGTATTGAATGTTGAAGTAAATGGAAGTAATGAAGTAAAAACAAAGTTAGAACTCACTTTTGTTTTTGAAAATCAAAGAAGAAAGCTTCTTTTCTCTCTACTCTAGCCTTATCTCTACAACTTTCTCTCCTAAACCTTTCCGAAACTCACCTTTTGACCCCCTAAAATGAGGAGTAATGGGGTGTTTATATAGGCCAACTTGGGGTGTTTTTGGGATTTAGAAAGTACTCTCATTGGCTCCAAACATCTGAAATCATAAAACTACGTCGTTTTGGCTTTTAATTAATCAAAATGGGACCACAAAACATATTACAAAAATGGACTGTTCTGGAGGGGAGTGTCGCCGTGCCGCGGTGGCAGTGCTCCTCCCTTCGTCTGGATAATGCTGTTTAGGCCCCCCGAAGTTCCGGTATTCGCGAAAAGGCCCTATTTTGTCCGAAATTCACAGAAAATGCATACGAACTCTAAATCGAGGTTGTGATATACCGTTGGAAAGGTAATGGAGTCTACTTTACATAAAAAATAGTTCGGGAATAGGTCACTTTGAAAATTTTTGCGGTATTCGCGATAAAAGCCGATTTGATCGCCTTTTTCGCCTTTGGAAATTCATAATAAATTCGTTTTAAATCCAGAAATTATGTGCGATATACCGTTGGAAAGCTATTGACCTCTAGTATCCATGAAAAATATTTGAAAATTGTTTTGGTGCCCCGGTTCCAAAGTCAAATTCTGGTCAAACTGGTCAAACCTGGGATTCCCGGGAAGTTCTGGAAACCTCCGGGAGTTCCCAGGAGCTGACGTTCTCGCTCGATTTTCTTTTGGAACTTGTTTTAACACTTATCTCATGATTTAAAATGATTCTGGTGAATTTGGACGATTTTGGTCAAACTTGGTCAAACTTGGTCAAACCTGGTCAAACCTTGGTCAAACCTAGTCAAACCTTGGTCAAACCGGTCAACGGGGACTTTCCGGGAACTTCCGGGACTTCCGGGGGTCTCTGGGAGCTGACGATTTCACCCGATTTCTTTTAAAAACTCATTTTAATACTTTTCTAATGATATAGCATGTTTTTAGAACTTTGGGACCAAATCTGGGAGTTTTCAGGCTTTTAGGGGCATTTTGGTCATTTTGAGCATTCTGAGAGATAGAGCTGACTTCCGAGAGTCCTTTTGGGTCTTTTGCGATCATTGTGAACCACCAAGCTATGGGTCTCCTAAATCGGATAGCCGACAAAATGGGGTGTCTACAGGATGAAAAAAGGTCATCAACGGCCACTCATGGACTTATGTTGAATGAAGAAAGACGAAAGATCAACAGCCATTCATGGACTTATGTTGCTAGGATGAAAGAAGACCATCAACAGCCACTCATGGACTTATGTTGCATGAAGAAAGACGAAAGATCAACAGCCACTCATGGACATAATTGCTAGGAGAAAGGAAGATCATCAACAGCCACTCATAGACTTATGTTGCATGAAGAAAGACGAAAGATCAACAGCCACTCATGGACTTATGTTGCTAGGAGAAAGGAAGATCATCAACAGCCACTCATGGACTTATGTTGCATGAAGAATGATGAAAGATCAACAGCCACTCATGGACTTATGTTGTTAAAAGAAAGGAAGATCATCAACAGCCACTCATGGACTTATGTTGCTACGAGAAAGGAAGATCATCAATAGCCACTCATGGACTTATGTTGCATAAAGGAAGAAAGATCATCAACAGCCACTCATGGACTTATGTGGCATGAAGGAAGAAAGATGGTCAACTTTCGATGGCTTGGAAAGGGATGAAATTTTCCCCCAGTTTGGATGCTTCTCATGCTGACGCCTTGACTGGTGCAGTAATAGTGTTTGGTACTCCTGCTTGCATTATCCTTGGAACACTCTTAAAAAAAATTTATAACTTTATTTGGAAAATTCTTTATTAGTCACTGTCAACTCACTTATTTGAGACTACGATAGACTTGACGACTAACAGACATCGACACATGAGGACGACACATTCGACACTGAAATGAAACAAGCTCGACTTGCCAAAACTTAATGTGCTCTTGTCATAAATGATGTACCATTTCTCTTTTGTGTTTACTTCTCACCTTAACGTGGCATCACTTTGATGGTGAATCTTATTTTTGAAAATTCCTCCCTACTGATCTAATCAATTTCTTTGCTTCTCCCAAGGTGTGGTTTGAATTAGTGCCTTAGCTTATAGAATAAAAGATGCTCCATTTCCATCTATTCAAGATAATGTTTGTGACTTAAAGGCTTACCATTGGTGTATAGGGTTCGGGTGGCAAACGAAGTTTGCCCCTAGTTTGAAGGGCATGAAGTGGGATCGGTAGGCAAACGAGGTAAATGACCGAAGTTTGCTCCTAGTTTGGAGGAAGGTTCATTGGAGGTTTTGGGCAAACGAAGTAGGTGATCGAAGTTTGCCCCTTGTATGAAGGGTAGATAGTAAAATTTAGGCAAACGAGGCGAGTAGCCAAAGTTTGCCCCTAGTTTGGAAGGTGATTTCTGGCTTGAGGTAAGGACCGTGACGTTAATCTCTCAAATACTCATAACTTTTGCCTAGGCACCAGTGAGGTGACCTAGCGAGCTCTTTTATCTCTTTTGTTATTTCTCACCTTGGATTTAGCTCTAATTTTTGCCTAGGCGTCCTTTCGGATTTTCAACCTAACGAGCCATCCTTCTTTTCTTTTTGAAAGTCTGCCTACGTACCCCTGAGTGGGGATCAGGTCCAACGTAGTTCGGGCCAGGACCTTTAAAGAAGAGGGGTTAATATTAATGGTGTCAGCCGAACCGATGTGATTGCCTACGTATCCCCGAGTGGGAATCAGGTCGAGCGTAGTTCAAGGCAAGGCTTTAAAGGATAAAGGGGTGAGGGTTTATCAAACCAATCGTCAAAGAAATTCAAACTTAGGTCACTTATGCTAGCCTTGAATGAGAGGATTCAGTTTCCATCTTCCTTTCTTTTCTTTTTCTTTTTCTTTTTCTTTTTCTTTTTCTTTTGTTTTGAGGATTGTTCCTTTTCACTTTCGCCCAGCCAGTCAATTTTCCTTTTTCACATAGTTGAATCATGTGAGATCTTCCAATCATAATCTCAAAATTCCAGAATGTGCACGTCAGCTCTCGGAATTTATGTGTGGTCGTTCCGAGCCTTTGAAATATGATCTAGGCACGTTTTTTTATGTACCTTGAATCGTACAATTCTCTCATTTGTAAAATCATTTTGGCGGGCTAAGGTTAGATCTTGGAAATCAATACCTTTTTAGTTCTAACTTTTGCCTAGGTGCCCTTTCAGGTTTTCATCTTTTTTTTTCTTCTATTTTTATTTTTTTGAAAATGGAGATGAAACTCACTGAAATGTTTGGCTGTCATCAAGCACCAAGTCCGCACAGGTTCGCATGGCTATCAATTGGGTTAGGCCCAAGGCTTTGAAATGGTAGAAATGGTGGAAAGGGTGTTGGGCAAGCCCCAAATCAGTCTCAAGTATGTCGTTTCAAGATTTGAGCAAAAGCATCTTTAAATTCTTAAAGTAAGACTAATCAATTCTCAACTCTTCTTTGGTGTCAGCGCAAAATTGACTTTGACCTTTCAGGATTTTTTTTGCTTGAGTAAAAAAATTATTTTTTTAGCACTGTAATATCCATGGTAATTTGAAAAGTGACACTTCAATTTAGCGATTCATGCATCTATGACTAGGCACATCATATTAGGCAAAATGAGACTTCAGTCCATCAGTAGAGAAGGATTACAGACTCATTAACAACTTGATGACAGATAGACTCGACCACAAGACTAAACTTGAAATAGACAAAACATAGGACATACTCATCTAGACTCGACCTGGTCTCAAATGGAATGTCACAGTGACTCGCTTATTCTTATTGTTTTTTTTTTTATAGCAAAAATTCCAAACACTATCGCTCCACTGCACGGATTCAACATTCATGGGTGTCAATGAAAGGGATCATTTGAAAGGATAGGCCATGGGCTTAGGTACCATGGGGTTGAATGGGTGGTGGCTCGATGATTCCTCGATTAATGAGGTCTTGGATATCATGGCAGAGACGTATGCACCGGTTGGTGTCATGGTCTGGGCCTTGGTGGTGGGCACAAATTTTGGACAGGTCACAACTAGGCGGAGGGATGTCAGCACGAGGCTGAAGGAGTCGGAGGGGCCCCTTTTTGATGAGGTTATCAAGGATAACGGACAATGGCACACCCAGGTTGGTGAAGGTTCTTGGGTTGAGGGTTTTGTTAAACTTTGAGTTCAAGTGGGTCCTTGGATTTGGATATGGACTAGGATTACCAAGGCTAAAGTGCGGGTTTAGATACAAGTAAAGATTTGGACGTGGAAACGGGCTTGGATAGATGGCGTTGGGCAACCCATACTTCCCTTTATCGATGCTCTGCACCATCTGCTCGAATCGGCTGATCCTTAAACTTAGTTGTTCAACAGTAGTTTGTAGTTTGTTCACTTTCTCCTCCAGAGCTTGGTAGGCCATTGGCGGGTTTATGATAGCCTGGGCTAGCCCACGATTGAGACAATGAATTTGGGAAGGTACAGAGGTGTCCTTACCCGGGGCTATGTTTTCTGCAAATAGAAGTAAAAGCCCAAATTAACAGAGGCACGAAATACTTCTTATGGACTCCTAGCAGGGAGAGCTGGTCAGAGTCTCAAAGAATTTATCGATGTGAACTGATGATGGTTGTAGTATGTATACGACTTCTATACAATGATTGAGATGGGTGAGGATGATGACATGTATGCGCTTGATGTGCAGAGACTGAAATATGTAAGAGTGACAAGATGTGCGTGCATGTAGACTGACACGAATCGTGTATGCATATGAGACAAACATGCGGATGCAAGCCCTAATCGATATGATGCCCCTACTTCTAACAGATAGCAGTTAAACAAATAAGGTCCTAGCCATACAAAGTGTGCTAACATTACTTTCCAGTATGATCACTGAGGGATAACAGGGATTTCAGGGATACTTCGGGAATAGAGTTTCTGGGAGAAACAAGGATTTGGAAGATTCGGAGAAATTTCTTGAAGTCATTTGAGTTTCTAGGAGAAATAGGGATTTCTGGTTGATTTGGACTGAGCTTCTAGGAGAAACTGGTATTTTGGGTATTTCTGAGAAATATGGATAGAGTTTCTAGGAGAAACAAGTATATCTTGGCATTTCTGGGTGATTTGGGCAGAGTTTTTGGGAGAAACAAGTACTACGGGTATTTTTGGGAAATTTGGATAGAGTTTCTAGGAGAAACAAGTATATCTGGGCATTTCTTGGTGATTTGGGCAGAGTTTTTGGGAGAAACAAGTACTATGGGTATTTCTGGGAAATTTTGATAGAGTTTCTAGAAGAAACAAGTATATCTAGGCATTTCTAGGTGATTTGGGCAGAGATGCTGGGATTTTTGGAGAATCTGGGAGATTTGGACAGAGTTTCTAGGGAACAAAATTTTTGGGAAATAGGGATTTTTGGAAAGTCTTGGGGAACTTTGGCAGAGTTTCTGGGGAAAACAGGTATATTTGGAAAAGGTTTTTGGGAGAAACTCGAAAATTAGAGTTCATGGGTGAAACTGGGGTTTCTGGGTGATCTGGGTAAATTGGACGAAGTTTCCGAGGAAAATTGGAATGTATGACAGGAGCAGGTGATGATGGTGATCATACTGTCTAGTAGGTTTTCATACTCCTATCTCTCAGGACCAACAAACAAGGCTTGCGGTGTATATCTTTGTGAGCATGGAGCAGACATCCTTATCATGGTGCCTAGGCAAGTCAATTCAATGTGATCACATGTAAGTGATTGTCTTGGGAATCATAAGAAAGAGGTTCTGTTCTATGCCACATAAGCGTCTACACCACGCAGTTAATCCCGTCAGGGCATACAACAGTTATATCACATTGTCCTATCTGAAAAGATAAATGAACAGTCCTATGAAAGGTTCTACAGGAATCTATATGCAAAGGCTGGGTTTAGTCAAAGAGGGTCCGTTGATGAGAGTTCCAATAGACCGTCAGAGAGACAGTACGGAGGTTTTTACTCTTTTTGATATACCTTGGAAGGTACAGTATCAACGGTGACTTGTGCCCTAGCACAACAAGACCTAAACAATATCAGCGCCGCGTTTCAGACACAGTCGGAGGGGAAATGCAGAAGTGCAATGCGGTGAACCAAACACAGTAAAAAGATGATTTTAAGGATGTTTCTTATGAGTCAAACCTCTGTATTATTTTGTTTTGAAAATAAAAAAAATCCCCAGCAGAGTCGCCAGATTGTAGACACCGGCATTTGGGAGGGGCCCGCCTTTTAGGTTTGAAATTGTTGTTTTGAACAGAAAAAGAAAAGGAGGTCTATTAAAAACAGATACAGAGTCGCCACATGGTCTTGAAGGAACCAAGACACCTAATTTTGACTCACCCAAATGGATAAAGGGCACCGGCCCTTCATAACCAAAGAACTTGGCTCGGGGTTTTGGTACGAGAGAGGAAGGAGCCTTTGTCGCGACTAAAACACCCTCAACTCGCCCCGTCTTTCAACGGGCCTCAATTAGTATCCAAATAATCATCTTATACTATGTATGGTTCGACAATTAATACTATGATAGTATATTACACCACATAAGAAAAGTTGAAATGGATGATCTAAAGATAAGATATCATTCATAAGATCTAAGTCAAATATCATACAATGTAAAGTAAAAGATCACACAATTAAACCTAGGAAAAATCATCTAATAACATATCAAGTAATTAAGACTTCATAATCTAAAGGGGGACATGAATTGTTCTTGAAACAAATAATCAAAGAATCCAAAATATGCTTAGCAAGCTAGTATGATGCCTGTTATTCTTTTAGAAAAGAAGATCTCTCAATCCCCGGGAAGGATGAGAAAGGAGGATTAGATCGAGGGGAAGCATGAATGTGTGATCATGATCATTCCTTATAATCTTCTTAGATTAGGACTCGCAAAAGCCCCAAATCTTGCATGAATGCAATGTATGATCCTGAAATGTGCAAAGGTTGTAGTGTGTTTGTGTACATGGACTTTCTAAAGTGACAAGTCTAGAGAATGAATGAATGTATGAATGAAATCATCATGAGATATGTACAAATGTAGTATGAACTACTTCCTAAGACGTGAACTAATTTGGAGTGCATGTAAGCATCAAATCAAAGGGGGAAAGTAAAAATGTGCTTGGTGTGAATAGTGGATAGAACAGCAGCATGATCTTTTGGAAATTAAAAAGAAGGGTTAGGAATGTTTTCAATGCATGATATTTTATGGAGATCTTCCTTATTGTGTCTAGAACACAACCCAAAAAGCCAATCTTTAATAACTATTACAGATTGAGAGAAATCATATGAACAATGGAGGTTACTCAGAAACAGAGTTCGTACTGTCGACTGAAATGTCAAAAAATCTTAGAAAATGAAAACAGATGATCTAGGGGCCCATTTTAAGAAAGTTCCCTAAGACATTGAAGTTCAAGGGGAAAATAAGTTAGGAACACTCTTTTTGGAAAAGTTTTCTGTAAAACAAGTTGAAAGTAGACCAAGCTGTTGCGACAGCAAAAATAGAATATCTGGAGAGAATGTTTGGGTCCAAATGGACCATTTTCAAGTATTTCCAAGTCAAACCAAAAATCACGGGTGTTCTCTAAAGAGTTAGGAAGACTTTTCAAGTGGCCTTGTATCCATACATTGAGTATTGAGTTCTAAAGAAATCTTTGAACTCAGATCACTCACTGTTTTGAAGATTTTGGGAAAAACTAGAGTTTTCTTTCTTGAGATCAAAATGAGGGGTTTTAAGAGGGGCTTTGAAATAGAGGTTTTGAAAGCATATTTTCAATACTCAATGAAGATTATAGCCACTTACAAAGTCAACATCAAACTTGTTAGCCTTAAGGTATATTAAGGCATATTTAATTATATTTTGATGATGTCAAATATGCTATGATAATTACATAATTCATATTGTTTCATTCTTTGTTATTATCATAGTCATTTTTATGCTCATATATAATCTCATGTATTAATATTGTATCAATGTTTTAACATCTTTGTGTGCATGAGATTCAATTGATGTAGATCAAGATTACAAGGAGCTCAACAAGGATCAAGCTTGGAGACTTGAAGATATTTTATCCTTAGTTGAAGTCTAGGACCATCATTGTAAGGCATCTTGATCTCACACTCATAGGGGCTCAAACAAATGCTAAAAGTTAAAGTTTTGGAAATAAATTTTAAGTGAGTCATATTTAAAGCAATGCCCCAACCAATTGGAAAATAATTAAATGTTGAATCTTATATGGTTGGAAAGGTATTTGAATCTAGTTTC
This sequence comes from Hydrangea macrophylla, assembly GCA_033977485.1. Lineage (NCBI taxonomy): Eukaryota > Viridiplantae > Streptophyta > Magnoliopsida > Cornales > Hydrangeaceae > Hydrangea > Hydrangea macrophylla. The sequence goes on from CM066999.1 coordinate 58,654,866, forward strand.
CAAAACATCAAACGGATTGAAAATCCGAGTTTTGTAGAGGGAGTTATGGCCATTTTAGTGGAGATGTGTCAGGCTGCCAAACAGGGAGGGGCAGTCGACTAAAGGCCCGATTCAGTCGACCGCAGTGAGCAAAATGCAAACAAAACCCTCTGTAAACACATCTCAATCTACTGCTTCAAGGACCAGTCGACTGCTTCAAGGTCCAGTCGACTGAATCGACCTGAAAGGCAATAACGGCTAGTTTTTAAAGGGGCTTTTAATTACCAAACTTGCCACCAACGGCTATAATCTTCCAAGGCCTATAAATACATGTTTTCCCAAGCTATTTAGGGTTGTGATTTTGATTGGAAAACATAGTATTGAATCACACAACTTGTTGATTTTTAATCATTCATACTTGAGCCCTAGTTTGAGTGAAAAATCAATTTGCTCTAGATTTCAATTGTAATTCTTGAGAGAGCAAATTGTAGTGAGCTTTTATTTGTATTTTCTACTCACTAAGGAGTTATTGTGTGAACTTCAAATTGTATTATCCACTCTAGAGAGAGAGAGTTCAATTTGTATTCAAATTAATTTGTAAAGGTTGAGGGTTAGTAACCCTTGTGTGCAAAGAAGAGGTGTTCTTCTTTGGGAGAGATTGAAGGCTCTTGTAACGGTTTGGTGCACACCCGTAAGTGCTCTGGGATTAAAGGAATCCTCAAGAGGTGTTCTTGAGGGGTGGACGTAGGCCACGGGGTGCGACTGCCGAACCACTTGAAAAATTGGTTTGCAAGTTTCTCTTCCCTTCTCTCTTTATATAATTGCTTGTGATTGTGTTTGATTTGCTATTAAGTTTTGAAAAGGTTAAAATTCCGCTAAAACCTTATTCACCCCCCCCCCCCCTCTAAGGTTTCCATATTTGGGACAACAATTGGTATCAGTGCTTCGGCTCTTCTATTTTCAAAAGATTTTGAAAAGTTTGAGTTAAGATCCAAAGGAAACCGACTCTTCTTACATTTATTATTGTGAGGGTCAATCAACATTAAGACCACCATGTTTTAATGGCTCAAACTATGCCTATTGGAAAAATAGAATGAGAATCTATATGATTTCTCAAGATTTTGATTTATGGCAAATTGTGGTTAAAGGGCCTCATCTACCTACAAAAATTGAAAATGGTTTTTCTATTAAAAAGACGGTAGATGAATATAATGATGCCGATAAGAAACTCATAAAAATAAATGCTGTGGCAATGAATTTATTATATTGTGGTTTAGACCCAAATGAATACAATAGAATTTCATCTTGCGAATCCGCAAAAGAAATTTGGGATAAACTTGAAAATGCTCATGAGGGAACAAGCCAAGTTAAAAAGTCTAAAATCAATTTGCTTGTTCAAACTTATGAAATCTTTAAAATGTTGCCATATGAATCTATTGGAGATTTGTTTTCTCGTTTTACCATTCTTATTAATAACTTGAAAACCCTTGGTAAAGTTTATACTAATGAAGAAATGATTGAGAAAGTGCTTAGGTCTTTACTAAAGGATTGGCAACCAAAGGTCACGGCGGTTCGTGAAGCAAAGGAGCTTTCATCACTCTCCTTGGAATAACACATGGGTTCTCTCATAAATGAAATGGAATTGGCCGTCTTTGAAAGTGAAGACAAGAAATTGGAAGTGAAAGAGGCCAAAAGAGGAGACATGGCTTTAAAATCCTCAAGCTCAAAGAAAAAGAAGAAAGATGTTGAGAGTGATGAGGATGAGGAAATGACAAAGATCACCCGAAAATTTGCAAAGTTTCTAAAGAAAGAAAAATCGGGAAGAAGTCACCCAAGGAGGAAAAACACAAAAAGAAGACAATCAAGGCCACCAATAGTAGTTCCGAGAGCGAATCATCGGACGACGACTCAAATGGTAAAGAGATTGTCAATCTTTGCCTCATGACATTGGAAAGGGCCTCTCCGACTACCTCGGCAAATGGAGCATCCAAGAAATGCTTGGACAAAGGTTAAGTATTGATTTGGTTATGGTAGGTTAGTAGGTAATTTTGTTTTGATTTGTTTTCATCATCCTACTTAATTTTGTTTTAATTGATTTCATATCATACACTTATTTGTTTCAAATCATCATGCTCTTGATATTGCTTATTTGAAAAATGATGATATATTTTTGTTTGATTAGACAAAGTTTTTAGAATGATTAAACAAAATGATGTTTTGTGAATCATTCAAATTTTTGCTGCTGAACTGTCATTTTTATGAACTGCTGAACAAAGCAGTCGACTGGTACCTCGACACAGTCGACTGATTCAGGTGTGAGGCATTGAAGTTTTTGATTCTGCATTGTTAAGTGGACTGTGACGTCGACTGCTTTTGCTCCCTGTTACCTTCTGCCCTATTCCGTCGACTGTGGCATCGACTGATCCGATTGAATTTTTTGTTTTTGAGCTCTCCAACTTTATTATTGGTATCTTTTGGGAGAATATGCTCTCTATTCATATCTTTTGGTATCTTTTTTCATTGCACATGCTTAGGGGGAGCACTTTCATGTATTCATTTGCTCACATGTGGTTATATTTATTTATTTTTGTTATCATTTTTGACCTTTTGATTTGTATGCCTATTGTGAGAGGGAGCTTTGTTTTTTATCCCCAAATCTTTTTGATAATGTCAAAGGGGGAGAAATATGAGAAGTATTGGGGAGAGACCAAATATGAGAAGTATTGGGAAATGACCAAATGTGCTTATATTGGCATATCCTTCATTGGTTGTTTGCCATCATCAAAAAGGGGGAGATTGTTAGCCTTAAGGTATATTAAGGCATATTTAATTATGTTTTGATGATGTCAAATATGCTATGATAATTACATAATTCATATTATTTCATTCTTTGTTATTATCATAGTCATTTTTATGCTCATATATAATCTCATGTATTAATATTGTATCAATGTTTTAACATCTTTGTGTGCATGAGATTCAATTGATGTAGATCAAGATTACAAGGAGCTCAACAAGGATCAAGCTTGGAGACTTGAAGATATTTCATCCTTGGTTGAAGTCTAGGACCATCATTGTAAGGCATCTTGATCTCACACTCATAGGGGCTCAAACAAATGCTAAAAGTTAAAGTTTTGGAAATAAATTTTAAGTGAGTCATATTTAAAGCAATGCCCCAACCAATTGGAAAATAATTAAATGTTGAATCTTATATGGTTGGAAAGGTATTTGAATCTAGTTTCCAAAACATCAAACGGATCGAAAATCCGAGTTTTGTAGAGGGAGTTATGGCCATTTTAGTGGAGATGTATCAGGCTGCCAAACAGGGAGGGGCAGTCGACTGAAGGCCCGATTCAGTCGACCGCAGTGAGCAAAATGCAAACAGAACCTGTAAACACATCTCAGTCGACTGCTTCAAGGACCAGTCGACTGCTTCAAGGTCCAGTCGACTGAATCGACCTGAAAGGCAATAACGGCTAGTTTTTAAAGGGGCTTTTAATTACCAAACTTGCCACCAACGGCTTTAATCTTCCAAGGCCTATAAATACATGTTTTCCCAAACTATTTAGGGTTGTGATTTTGATTGGAAAACATAGTATTGAATCACACAACTTGTTGATTTTTAATCATTTACATTTGAGCCCTAGTTTGAGTGAAAATTCAATTTGCTCTAGATTTCAATTGTAATTCTTGAGAGAGCAAATTGTAGCGAGCTTTTATTTGTATTTTCTACTCACTAAGGAGTTATTGTGTGAGCTTCAAATTGTATTATCCACTCTAGAGAGAGAGAGTTCAATTTGTATTCAAATTAATTTGTAAAGGTTGAGGGTTAGTAACCCTTGTGTGCAAAGAAGAGGTGTTCTTCTTTGGGAGAGATTGAAGGCTCTTGTAACGGTTTGGTGCACACTCGTAAATGCTCCGGGATTAAAGGAATCCTCAAGAGGTGTTCTTGAGGGGTGGACGTAGGCCGTGGGGTGCGATTGCCGAACCACTTGAAAAATTGGTTTGCAAGTTTCTCTTCCCTTCTCTCTTTACATAATTGCTTGTGATTGTGTTTAATTTGCTATTAAGTTTTAAAAAGGTTAAAATTCCGCTAAAACCTTATTCACCCCCCCTCTAAGGTTTCCATATTTGGGCCAACAAAACTCATCATCAAGAACCTCCAAGATTGTGGGAGAGATTTATTTTCATATTTGAACATAACTTCAAGGATACCTTGGAGGTATTGAAGTTATGATCATCATCTATCAAACATGTTTTTGAGGTCAAGAGCTACTATCCATAAGGATTCACTCACCTCAAACTTCATGTCATCATCTAGATGATGATAAACTCTAAGTAAATAAAAATAATAAAAAAGAAATGAGGTAAGAAGAGATGAACATTGTATATAAGCAAGTAGATAGCAATCAATAGATGATATTCATGATGTATTGAACTTGTAGTTTGGTGTTTCACTCATATGTTATGACATTGGACATGGAAGAAGCTTCCACTCTCTTAAATGCTCACTAAAATGGTGGTTGGGTGTATTGAATATTGAAGTAAATAGGAGTAATGAAGTAAAAACAAAGTTTAGAACTCACTTTTGTTTTGAAAATCAAAGAAGAAAGCTTCTTTTCTCTCTATTCTAACCTTATCTCTACAACTTTCTCTCCCAAAACTTTTCAAAGCTTATATTTGACACCCCCAAAATGAAAAGCCAAGGGGGGTTTATATAGGCTAACTTGGGATGGTTTTGGGGTTCTAGAAGTGTTCCCATTGGCTCCAAACATCTGAAAACATAGAACTACGTCGTTTTGGTTTTTAATTAATCAAAATGGGACCCCAAAAATATTTGCAAAAACATACTGTTCTGGAGGAGAGTGCCGCGGAGGCACTGGGCCTGTGCCGTAGTGGCAGTGGGCCAGTGCCGCGGCAGCACCGCTCCTCAATCGTCTGGATAATCCCATTTATGCCCCCAGAGGTTTCGGTATTTGAGAAAAGGCCCTATTTCGTCCGAAATTCACAGAAAATGCGTACGAACTCCAAATTGAGGTTGTGATATACCATTGGAAAGGTAATGGAGTCTACTTTACATAAAAAATATTTCGGGGATAGGTTACTTTGAAAAGTTTTGCGGTATTTGCGGTAAAAGCCGATTTGATCGCCCTTTTTACCTTCGGAAATTCACAATAAATTCGTTTTAAATCCGAAAATTATGTGCGATATACCATTGGAAAGATATTGACCTCTAGTATCCATGAAAAATATTTGAAAATTATTATGGTGCTCCAATTCTAAAGTCAAACTTTGGTCAAATTGGTCAAACCTGGGATTCCCGGGAAGTTCTAGAAACCTCTAGGAGCTCCCAAGAGCTGACGTTTTCGCTCGATTTTCTTTTAAAACTCATTTTAATACTTTCCACATGATCTAGAATGATTCTGGCGAATTTGGACGATTTCGGTCAAACTTGGTCAAACCTGGTCAAACCTGGTCAAACCTTGGTCAAACCGGTCAACGGAGACTTTCCAGGAACTTCCGGGTCTTCCGGGGGTCTCTGGGAGCTGACGATTTCATCTGATTTTACTTAAAAACTCATTTTATCATTTTTCTTATGACGTAGCATGTTTTCAGAACTTTTGGTCCAAATCTGGGAGCTTTTAGGCTTTCAAGGGCATTTTGGTCATTCTGAGCATTTTGAGAAATAGAACCAACTTCCAGGAGTCCTTTTGAGTCTTTTCGGTCATTGTGAACCACCAAGCTATGGGTCTCCTAAATCTGATAGCCGACAAAATGGGGTGTCTACATAGAGTAAGTACGATCTCTCCATCACTGCACCTCCTGGTTGATCTGAACCCCTACAATGAACTATAGATATGGTTAGTCGCACTAGAATCAATGCACCAAGTGTTTGAAGTATCCGTTGTAAAACTTACTTCAATCATATGTGATTCAATCATACCTTGAACTCTTGTAGCTAAGAATTCTGGACAATTCCCCTTCCAGTGGCCCTTCTCACTACATTGGAAACACTTTCCTTTGCCTTGGCCACCCACCTTCCCTTTGCCCTTACCTTTTTCTTTGGATTTTGCAATCTTAGGGACCGGTCCAACACTTGGACCACTAGTGCCAGCCTTTTTCTTCCCTTTCTTTCCTTTCGGTGTAGATCGGGAGGAAGAATAACTTTTCTTAATGTTCAAAACGTTGCCTCCAGGTTTGATCACCCTTCCGCTGCTTGTAAAGAACTCATTAATTCGCTCATTGAGAAATCCATTTTATTCATATTATAGTTTAGTTTAAATTGAGTAAATGATGGCGACAGCGTATTGAGGATCATATTAACTTGGGTATGTGCGTCAATTTTGGCACCTAGGGTCTCCAGCTCGTTCAAATAACCAATCATTTTTAAAACATGTTCTTTGACTGGAGTCCTTTCTGACATCTTAGCACTCATTATCTTCTGCATGGCTACCTGTCTAGCAGGCCTCTATGTTCCCCAAACATCTTTTTTAGGGATTCGATAATATCACTGGAAAAATTGTTCGACTGGAATTGGTGTTGCAACACACTAGCCATTAAGGCCAGAATGTAGCAACGGGCCATTCCATTCGACTTATTCCATTTATTGAATTCGTGTTTGGCAGCTGCAGAAGCATTTGCCGTGGGTTCTTCGGGGGATGGGTGGTGAGAACGTATATGTGATCATCCATAGTTAAAACGGTGCCAAGGTTTCATTTCCATTCAGTGTAGTTATTTCCAGTTAAATTGTTTTGAGTGAGTATGGTGGCAAGTGGACTAAATGTAGATCCAGACATAATGGTTTACTGAAGAAAAAAAAATCAAAAGACAAAATAAATATGGATATCAGAATTTGACAGTTTGAAAAAAAAAAAAGAATCATTATAACTCTTATTTTAAAGCAAAGTCGTCGGAATATCAAAACGAAAGAGTAAAGCCTCCGTGTGGTAGTCAATACTCGATCTTTCGATCAATCATGACTTGTCCGCTATGCAACTCCTGCAAAACAAGTTATGACTCCCAAACCTATTTAATCTCTAAGTTTCTGAATAATGCCCCATGTGGGATCCCTTATCCATAGCTTAGCTAGTGTATTGCATTATTTAGGATCTAATCACAACTGCCTCAAGTAGCGCCTCCGTATGGTGGTCACCCTCTAACACGTCTGATTGATCCTATCCATAGGAAGTTCACATCTAGTAGCCAATGAGTAGTGTACCCTCCGTATAGAATGATCACCCCTGGCGAGGTGACACAGAATGCACTACTCATCTTACAGTGAACCATTAATGGAAGATCGTGGGTGTTATAAATAAGACCCTCTCCCACTAGATTTGGTACATAAGGATTTTGCTTTTGAAAAAATTGTTTCCACACATTACCCATAAATATCTAATGTTTACTAATGTGTTGAAAATAGGTTTTGATTTTATTTTAGAAAACTTTTGTTATATACATGCAAGTAGTAACAATATAATTAAATGCCAATCACAACCAAGCACATAAAACAAAAAACTAAAATTGAAACAAAGGCATTCATTTGCCTCTATCTCCCATGGCTCTATCTTCATAGAACCTCCTACTTGGTTTGATCGCCTCCAGCTGCATCTTTATGGACAATAGCTTCTTCCTCTATCTTTATGTATATTCTAATTCTATTACATTGCTCATATGCTTTCGAAGCCTAAAATTTATCTAGAAATAGAAATTAACAACAAGAAAATAAAGAAGGCTAGGGAAACCGGTGCGACTTTCCTTTTCGTAGGATTGAAGTCGTAGCGCCCTTTACACATACCTTAAAATCAAACCAATATTAAATACAGTTTACAATCATCCACCAATCACAAACATCTTAATACAAAATTAAAACTTTGATCTTCGTGCCATGGGAGATAGAAGATTAATCTTACTGCAAAAGGGTTAGTCGTACGCACATCCAAGCATATATAACAAATATGTGTAACTACTGAATCCCCTAATTAATTCACACAGTGCATAAACTTTTTACGCACTGAATTAGAACTCAAAACAACATCTCATTTCTCTGTCACATTTCGATCGATCGACAAAGGTTCGATCGATCTAACCTTCGATCGATTGAACATAGTTCAATCGATTGAACTTTCAGTTTCACAAAAAGGTTTGAAAATTTTTACAGAATAATTAAAAGATTAAAGTGAATATTTTAAAATCTTCAAAACTATACACTGAACACCTGGACAGAAAAGTAGTCTCGATCGATCGAACACCATTCAATCGATCGAACAAAAAGAAAGTTCGATCGATCGAAACCCTTTCGATCGCTTGAGAACAGACACAGTTCGATTGATCGAGACTACTTCGATCGATCGAATTCATCATGCATCCAATGCAATCACAGATTTGTATTTTTGCTAAGATAACACTACAGAAATAGATCTGTGATTATGCATTTCCAAAAATAGTCCTAAAATCAACATGCAAATCAAAAATAGTGTTCCAAAACGCATCTATAGATCCAAACAAGCATGACTCTGATACCAATTAAAGGAAAAACAGGTTTAAAATTATTTTTAAATGCGCAATGGAAAAGGTTAAGGTTCAAAAAATTCATTGGTAGCCTAGGATCTACTACTTGTCAATTCCATAGATGCGTACTAACAAAAGGGGAAAAGAATTATACCTTAGGTCTTGAACCCAATTCTGATATTCTTCTTACTTGGTGATATAGCAGCCTCCACTAGGTTGTCTTCACTCTTATAACTCCTGCGGATGCCTGCTGAAAGACTAGGGTTGGTAGGAACCCTAATAGAGAGGTAGGAGAAGGTTTGGGAGCTCTAAAAATAGTTTATGCAGCTTCTGGCGTATTAAAATAACGAACGCTTTTTTCTAGAAGCAGCTGCCCTATTTATAGATTCCCAAAACCAGCTTCAAGCGATCGAACCCGCCAAGCCTTCAATCGATTGAGACAACTTCGATCGATCGAATCTGCCTCGACAAGATCCTTATGTGCCTTTCCAAGCATCCTAGCGGAGCTAAGAGTGGGACCTCCTAGGCTCTTTATTGTTGGCTCAGATCAGTTGTTAATTCCCATGACCAAACTCTTTGATCAGTAAACTAACCAACTGATCTGTTAACGTTTACTCCATTAAAAGCAATAACTGAACTCCAACGCAAAAGAACACATCCGAAGCGATAACTAGACTTGTATGGTGTACTAATGTCCCTCTACCATCAACATTCATAATCAAATTTAGGTAGTCGGATTATTTTTACTTTCAACCTGAGTCATGATTACTTCTTGTATTCCTTGAGTCCCATTCACCACTCATGATTACCAAACATACTAATAATACTTATCAACAAGACTGCAACTCTTTGTAATCAACTTGGTGACATTCTTAAGGGAATTCTTACTCTAAATCAGAGGGTAGATTCTATCTTGATAATATATGTTCACAACCCTAGAACATGACATACCCAAGATACCCAGGTGTTGATCTTCAATAGACCTCACTGATTGGCAAGTCAAAGCAACCATACCTACAGTCTGTGTTCATAATCGTCTCAAGATTGAGAACACGTACCTTACACAAGTTATGAGTTCCTATCGACAATTTGACAGTCTTGAGTGTTAATAGGAAAGCTCAGGTACATCAATACACTATAAGCACTAGTATATTATTTAAGAGTTACACTCTAGTGATTGAGATTAATCACTCCATCGAATGGTAGTTAATCATGCAATAGTGTAAACCTTATGAGATATCTAGTTGCTCGGGAGAGAACAAATCCTAATTATACGCCTTAATTCACATTTGTTTGCCATTTTTATCCTATTTTATTATATTTTTACTTTCTTTTCTATTTTTTATCAGGATTTGGAGAAAAGTAAGGATTCCAGGTTAAATGGGGTAAAAAATCAGAAGAAAAGAAGCTAAAAAAACCACATCGCGCGCGGCCTGCTCGCGCGAAAGGCCCAAAATTGCTCGCACGACATCCCAATATCGCGCTCGCACAACCCACTCGCGCGACCTGTGTAAACATCAAAGTTGCGTATTTCAGTGTACTGAAGATCCCCACAAGAACGAAACTACCTAATTATGTCCAGATTGTAAAATATAGCAGTTTTAGTGCAATTTGGCTTAGGAAAGCTTCCTAAATCCTTCCAAACTCTATATAAATCTTATTCTAAATCAATTCTAGGGTTACACATCATTACACAACATTAGATACATCCATATACAACAAAAACTTCAGCCATTGAAGAAAGGAAGGCAAGGAGAAGAAGAAGAAGACCAAGGATTCCCATGGCCTCCTCCATCAACCTCTTGTCGTTCATTAATTCTATGGTTTCAATGAAACCCTAGCCAAGTAATAGAGTGTATTTTATGTTTTTATTTTAGTTTTATTATGTATGGATGACAGTTACATGTTCTGAGAATTTTTATAAATAAATCGTGCTCTTATTGATTAAATCGTTACTTTCAAAGTTTACTCTTGTCTTAGATCTATTTTGATGGTAGTGCGCTCAATGATCTATGCTTGCTGTGCTTGTTTAGATTGTTTACATGTAAAGGTGCTTAAATTGAATTGTACTATCAAGTATCCGAATAATCCATGCCTAGATTAGACGGATTATACCACAACCCTAGTTTAGTGTGGGGTAATTTGTGCTAACCGAAGATGGATTATGTTGGTACTTGAACCATAGTTATTTTCTTGACAGAGGAATTGGGCTTATAGCTACAATTCCCCATTATCATCCAACTTAATAAGCTAAAGCATTCGTAAATAACCTTATTATGAAGCTAGTGGTGGATTTGCAATCCTAGGTTCCTTAAGATTATTATAAAAACAAATATTTAATTGTTTTCATAATTTAGATTTACTTTTATTGTTATTAGTTTAATTCAAATTAAATCCAAAATCCGTTTCTCTTAATTAACTAAATTTAGGTTTTAAAAATTAAAGTGCGTAGTATTCAATCTCTGTGGGTTCAACCTTTACATCCACACTGCAAATCTTTTGAAAGTAAAGCATAAGTTAAGCATACTTTTATGTCTTGATTTTGACAAGATCAATTTTTGGCGCCGTTGCCGGGGATTGCATTACTACCTTTAGTTTTATAATCTTAGTTTAGTTAATTCGTAAATATTAGACAAGGTTTTTCCTTTTCTTATTTTTTTGTTTTTATTTTGAGTTACTAGCTTTTCTTTTTATTTTTGTAATTTCTTAGGTACTCAAAATTCTAGTGTTTCAGAGTGGAGCAGCTGTGCACGTCAAAGGAGCTTACGTGAGAAAAAATAAATAAAATTCAAGTAAATCGCTTTCTTTAAAACTTCGCATCAAATCACTGTAAGTCAGGGCGCTGAGACGCAATTACTTGCATTAGGTTAGTTGTGGAGTGAGCACTACATTAGCTAGGAAACCTGGGGCACTAGGCTTTGATGCGATTCACTACATAAGAATAATTACATGCATCATAGTAGTACTGTGTGCTTGTCTGTTGTCTGATTTGTGTGATTATTTTGTATTTGCTGAGTCAGTCCTTATTTTAATTTAATTTTTTTTTAGTTTATGTTTGGTATACGTTCTAGTAAACCTGAATTACAAACTTTTGATCCTAAACTTAAATATACCCTTAGAGTCCGTAGGTCGTCAACACAAGCTTCTAGAGCTCGGTTGATGCTAGACGATGAATCCACACCAGAACCGTCATCTCTGTTTGAGTCAGAAATCCGAAGTACTCTTAACCGTTTAAGAAAAACCAAAACAACCTATTCAAATGGCCGATTTTGGACATAACAGGAATAATAGAAATAATCAGAATAATGGGGATAATCTTAACATACTCCCACCTCCACCGTTAAAGGATTACTTTACTCCTACCGCCTACATACCACCGTCATGCATTGAATTACCGGAAGTGACTGCAGCCCACTTTGAAATGAAATCGTTGACTATTGCACTCCTTCCGTCATTTCACGGTCGTGTTAAGGAAGACCCTTATAATCATCTAGGCGAATTTCAGGGTATCTGTGCTACTTTAAAAATACAAAATTTAATAGATGATGAGTTAGAATTGCGTCTTTTCCCATTTTCACTTAATGACAAAGCGAAGTATTGGCTCCAATCCTTGGAGCCAAATTCAATACAAACATGGGATGAATTGCATGCTGTTTTCCTATAGAAATTTTTTCCCACCACTAGAACAAATCAGATTAGGAAATCTATAACTAATTTCACAATGCAAGATTGCAAAACCCTTTATGATACGTGGGAAAAGTTTAAAGAACTCTTACGTTCTTTCCCTCATCATCAAATACCCAAATGGCAACTTGTGCAAGTCTTCTACGAGGGACTAATTCCCGCTGTTCGTAACTCCGTCAATGCTATTTGTGCAGGGACGTTCCTCTACAAGAGTACCGATGAAGCTTGGAAGATATTCGAAACGCTAAGCGAGAACTTGATGCACCAGGCTGTGTCGGTACATTTTGAAGGATATCTGCCACCAGCAAAAAGAGAGGTAAAAATTGAGTCAAGTCATTCAATCGAAATACAAGAATTAAATAGAAAACTAGACCAACTTATGATGATGGGAAATAGGTCCAATTCACCTCCTCACGAAGTATGTGCATTGTGTTCTGCACCGTCACATAATATCTTTGCATGTCCTTCCGCATCTCAATTCCCAAAATTCGTGGAGCAACACATTAATTCTATTCAACAATTCCCACAAAATAATTATAATCCTGCACCGACTAATTTTTCTAATACTTATCAAACACAGCCTCAACAATATCAATACCAACAATCCAATCCTCCTCCACCTCCACGTAATAATGCATTTGAGGAGAATGTATTGGCCTCACTTGAAAACTTTGGGTCAGTAGTCTAGTTAGTACATTCCCACACCCAGTCCATTGCAAAACTAGAGTCCCAAATGGGACAAGTAGTGAGTACATTCAACCGTTTGATCGAGAGTAAGTTGCCAAGTTAATCTACTCAGCAACCTAAGGGGCAATACGAGGTGGGTGGTACGAGTGAGAGCATGAACGCTATTTTGACTAGGACGACTACTCGAGATGAGGAAGTTGTTGTAATTCTAGATGATGGTGAGAAAAACTTACACGTTAATTCGAATAAAGAAATGGGTGAGGACGTGAGTAGGAGTAGAAAAGAAAATGAACCGGTCCCAACGAATTATATTCTAAGAATGCCATATCCACCAAACGTTGAGGGACCGTCACATTTGTCTAAGAAAAGGTAAAAAACTGAGGACATACTCGAGGTATTCAAACAAGTGAAAATTAATATTCCATTCCTCGATGCTATTAAACAAATTCCCGCTTACGCTAAATGCCTAAAAGACCTTTGCACGCAAAAGCGCAGTTGCGCAGTCATACTCCTAAAAAGGTCTTTCTCACAGAAAAAGTGAGCTCAATTTTTCAACACACTACTCTGAAATATAAAGATCCAGGTACGCCTACGATTTCATGTGTCATAGGTGACACTAACATTCATCGAGCTCTCCTTGACTTAGAAGCTAGTGTTAACCTCTTACCTTATCACATCTATAAACAATTAGGACTAGGTGAACTTAAACCTACGGCCAATACAATACAATTAGCGGATTGTTCTATTAAAATCCCTAGAGGAATCGTCGAGGATGTCTTAGTAAAAGTTGATAAATGTTATTATCCTGTCGATTTTATGGTTCTTGACACTGAACTGGTGCTAGATGCTAGGAAGCACACTCCGGTCATTCTAGGTCGTCTGTTTTTAGCAACCGCTAGCGTGCATGTTAATTGTAGGACGGGGGTAATGAAAGTGTCATTTGGGAATATGAATTTGAAATTGAATGTTTTCAACGCTATTGATCAACCACCCAAAGACGACGATTACCTATGTGAGGCGGAGAGTGAGGTAAGACGGAATATTGAACCTAATATAGGAATAAATACGTGTGAGGAAAATAATATGGTTAGTGATGAGCGGACAAATTCGAATAATCTGGACTCTAATGATGAATTCACTCGGAGGGTAAGAAATAGATTTGAACATAATAAGGATGAATCGTCAATTGAATTAATCCAAAGCGACGTTATTGCTGCTTATCACCGGGCTCTTCCTGTTATCCTAAGGGGTACAAAGTCTGATTTTCAACCTCCATAAATCTTGAGCTAGAACGGTCTAGCTAAAGATGTAAAAGATAGCGCTTCTTGGGAGGCAACCCAAGCTTTAGTTCGTTCGTTTTCCTTAGTTTTAGTCATTTTAAGTCAGTTTTGGTCATTTTGGACAGGTTTGGGGGTCGGAATAAATTTATTTTGAACTAATATACATTAAAATAATGAAAAAAGAGGAAAAGACAAAAGTCGCGCGCGCGTGCCGCTCGCGTGACAGATCACTCGCGTTGCCCGCCCGCGCGATATTCTCCCTTAGACAAAATGTTTTCAACTTTTTATTATATGAGCTCTCTGTTACATCTCGCGCATAGAATCGCGCGCGCGAGAGGTTCGCTCGTGCAATTTTGGTACTTAGAAAATTTTTCTAAATAAAATTAATAACAGGCCTCAGGTTTACCTCGCGGAGGAATTCGCTCGCGCGGTCCGCTTGCGCGAGATGGGGATTTCTCAATTTTTCTCTTTGTTCTTTGACCTTCTATTTCCCAAACCTATCTAGTTGTTTTTCATTTTTGTTTGCTCTTTTCAGTTCTTTTCGTTTAAGTTTATCTTTGTTTCCATAGTTCTAGTTTTATTTTTCTTTATTTCCTTTACGTTCTTTTAATTCTAGTTTAGTTTCTATTGTTTACAAAAAATAAATAAATAAATAACAAAATAAAAAGAGAAAACATATGTATTATATACTAGCTTTTATTATTTATTTGTTTGTTTAGTTTTCTTTTGTTAAGTATTGAACAGGTGAAATAGTGCTCCGTTTGGAGTAATTGAACTTTGATTCCATATTATTATACGTTCATCTGTTTGTGAGTGCCGAGATTGAGGTATTATCGTTCCTTTCTTACCTACTCTCATTTCTTTCATTTTATTGTTTCATTGAGGACAATGAAAGGTTTAGGTTTGGGGGTATGCACACACATGCACATTATTACATAAATTTTTTCGATACTTGTGCTTAAATAAACGATATTAGCGATGTTTTTGTAATCTCGAATTCGATACTTCTTAGTATGTAACGTGATTCGTTATAGAATGGTAAATAAGAGAAGATGTAATCAAACATTTGCTAAAGTCATGATGAAATGTTTTAAGTTATGTATCATTCTAATCGTAGTTTTATATCATAGATTTGCACACAAACCTATGCACTGCACGTAGTCACTTGAAGACATGTTTGATGTGAACTATAATATGATTCAGATTTCTAGATAACACAAGGTGGAGACTAAACCCAGTGAGCTTTTGAGCCTATCTTTTCTTCATAAAGGGTTATAAATGCATTTTGTGTTTGTCGAATTTCATTGAAATAGCGCATTAACTCGTTGTTTAGTCTCATTATTCTTGTTTTGGTTGATAAGTCAAGTTAAAATATTTGTTACTATGCTAAATAATCTTCCGTCGTAAACATTAAAGAACCATATAACCATAGGACATGATTTTAGGCCTTCTTTGCTTGCTACTGACCGATAAATGATAAATTTCCTTAGTTCGCCCTTTGAGCCATTAAAATGCCATTTTTCTTTAATCACCATTATCCATTTTTTTTGCTCCAACTTGACAAATTTGGAGTTCACCCTTGAAAGATTGATCAACTTTTAGTGGTGTTAAGGCGATGTGTGATTGAGAAGAAGAAGAGAATACAATATGTTTGGGGTAGTTGCTATGGTATTCAATGAATATTTGTTTCAAGAAGCAACGAGAAGGAAAGAAAAAAGATAAGAATTGAAAAAAAAAGTTGAAAGTAGAAAGAAGAATAGAAAAAAAAGAAAAAAAAATTAAAGAAAAAAATATATGGAAAAAAGTATGAAAAGATGAAGTTGGTAGAAGAGACGAATGAAAGAAATCGTACATGCCTTACAATCTCATTATGAGATTACCTACCTAATGAATCCTTTCTATCCTGTTTCATTGCCCGAGCCACATTACAACCTTTGAAAAGTCCTATTTGATCCTAGAAACATGGTTTGGATATATAAACGATGGGAAGGGGATTAAAACATGGTAATGATTAATTTCTCTCAACTGTTGGCGTCCTATCCATGAAACTGCTGTTCTTTTGTGTCATGCGTCTTTTTCGAGTCATATGTGAGCATTTCTCGTTTTGAAAATATATTTCCTTTGCTCCCATAAATTAGATAAATTACACCTATTTCTGAGTGTTTCATTTGTGAGTATAATACATTATGAGATTCGTATTCGAGACATAGTTAAATGGTTATCCGAAGTATATTCCAAGTTCATGACATGCGCGTGTTCATTTGACTACCATATCACACACGTGCAATTTTATGAGAAACTTTATTGATTTATACGATGCATGTGCTTGGGATTGCTTTTCATGATGTAGGTAGACGTTTGATTCCGTTTCTTCTTGTTCGTTATTCCGTTGCAAATCATCGTTTTATAATAAGGAGTATTGAATGTTGTTTTTCGTTTTAATAAAACTTTTCTTTACAAGTTAATAAAGATGGTTCTGGGTGACATGTTGGCGAGAACCCTCACGAGACTTCACTCGTCCGACTAGGGACACCTAGGGGTTTAAAAGGCTTGTTGCATACGCTAAATGCAATCGTGATCCATGCAAAAATGGAGTAGTATTTTTAATTTTTAGTTTAATTTTTATGTTCTTTTTGCTCGAGGACTAGCAAAATGTAGGTTTAGGGGTGTGATCGGGAGAGAACAAATCCTAATTATACGCCTTAATTCACATTTGTTAGCCCTTTTTATCCAGTTTATTGTATTTTTACTTTTTTTTTTCTGTTTTATATCAGGATTTGGAGAAAAGTAAGAATTCCAGGTTAAATGGGGTGAAAAATCAGAAGAAAAGAAGCTGAAAAAACCACATCGCGCGCGACCCGCTCGTGCGAAAGGCCCGAAATCGCTCGCGCAACCCGCTCGCACGACATCCCAATATCGCGCTTGCGCAGTCTGCTCGCGCGACCTGTGTAAACAAAGTTGCGTATTTCAGTGTACTGAAGATCTTCACGTGAACGAAACTACTTAATTACGTCCAAATTGTAAAATATAGCAGTTTTAGTGCGATTTGACTTAGAAAAGCTTCCTAAATCCTTCCAAACTCTATATAAATCCTATTCTAAATCAATTTTGGGGTTACACATCATTACACAAGATTAGATACATCCATATACAACAAAAACTTCAGCCATTGAAGAGAGGAAAGCAAGGAGAAGAAGAAGAAGACCAAGGATTCCTATGGCCTTCTCTATCAACCTCTTGCCGTTCATCAATTCTATGGCCAACTAAACTCAAGATCTAGGGTTTCAATGAAACCTAGCCAAGTAATAGGGTGTATTTTATGTTTTTATTTTAGTTTTATTATGTATGGATGATAGTTACATGTTTCGAGGATTTTTATAAACAAATCGTGCTCTTATTGATTAAATCATTACTTTCAAAGTTTACTCTTGTCGTAGATCTATTTTGATGGTAGTGTGCTCAATGATCTATGCTTGCTTTGCTTGTTTAGATTATTTACATGTAATGGTGCTTAAATTGAATTGTGCTATCAAGTATCCGAATAGTCCATGCCTAGATTAGACGGATTATACCACAACCCTAGTTTAGTGTGGGATAATTCGTGCTAACAGAAGATGGATTATGTTGGTGCTTGAACCATAGTTATTTTCTTGACGGACGAATTGGGCTTGTAGCTACAATTCCCCATTATCATCCAACTTAATAAGCTAAAGTAATTCGTAAATACCTTATTATGAAGCTAGTGGTGAATTTGCAATCCTAGGTTCCTTAAACTTATTATAAAAATAAATATTTAATTGCTTTCATAATTTAGATTTACTTTTATTGTTATTATTTTAATTCAAATTAAATCCAAATTCCGTTTTTCTTAATTAACTAAATTTAGGTTTTAAAAATTAAAATGTGTAGTATTCAATCTCTGTGGGTTCAACCTTTACTTCCACACTGCAAATCTTTTGAAAGTAAAGCATAAATTAAGCATACTTTATTTCTTGATTTTGACAAGATCACTAGTCTCATCATCCACTATAACAAGCTCTAAGTATCAAAGAACAAGAATCCGTATCTCACATATATGTATCTCATACATACACGAATTACTTACTATGATACCTAAGGATTAACAGTCATCTCATGAAAGAAACATATACAATGAATGTAAAGCTGATATCCATATATATTAAAATGTCAATGTCTCATACAGTAATGGTTTGAGGGCACAAACCCAACATTAAACACCCCCCTTCATCCTATCTCGTGATAGGCCTCTACTCAACGTCCTTTCTAAACGAATTATTAATCTAATGCAATTAGCAAGCAATGTGATATGCAATAAGGGACAAGAGAACTTACCCGGGGTCCAGCTGCTATATAGAAACGTGCAATGCATACACAAAATTTAAAGCCTAGGAAAAGGTATCTAACACATATATACACATAAAACAAGACCTAATCTAAGGTGTCGTGCATGGAGTCAAAAACTTAATAAAATCAAGAAATGATTAAACTAGAGAAAGGTTGAGAAATCATACCTTAGTAGCGTTACAAAACAAAGGGTTAGTCCACATGCTTTAGATAACATATAAAGTTGAATCTTAAATAACATTCCTAAATTTCTAGCTTAAATCTATCAAGTATGAAAGAATTGACATAATTATATGAATTCTAATTACAAGTATCAATCTACAAGGATGAATGTACATGAGTACATGGATGCGAACAAGAGTAGGCTGTGAACTTATCCATTGATTTGGATCATTTGACCTCGGGATTTAAGTTTAACTAATCATTATTGAAGCATGGTTTGAGTCTTAGATCATGGAAATATCATTTAAACCATTATTTACAAGTTTGGTCAAATCTGTCATAAGATTCTGAAAATTACAGAGAGCAAATCAAAACTTCAAAAATTGGAAAAGCATAGTTCCTATAGTTTGATGTCAATCATTTTTTGACACAAGATGCCTCTATAAGTCTACTTTCCAACCCAAAAATAAAAATCAAAGATCAACAGTTCAATCTCTGGGAATTAGACAAACACTAGACATCACTCAGAAATTTACAACTCTCTGTCTAGAGATTTAGTACGATTTTTTAAAAATAGTAAAAAAATCAGAAACACTTTGATCTTTTTAGGGTACCTTTATAACACATTAAAATATCCAAAAAAAATTATTTGAGGTCAAGAAAATTTGATTGAAACTCTGATTTACTCATTTCAAGAGGGTGTTACTGTTCTAAAACTCTGGACAGATTATTGTAGTTTCACAAAACTCATGACCAAACCACTTTAAGCATGAAATCTCATTAAAACAAACATCACAATGGTAAAATTTGTGTTATTGACATTCTCCAATTGGTTTCATTCAATTCAAATGGTCGTTATTTAACTAAAAATCTTTGAACAAAAGCGGTTGGTGAACTCACTGCATCTTTTGTCAAATACATCTTTTATTTATAAACTTCAAACTTCCAAGCTATTAGGTTTGGCTTAACCCACACTACTCCTACCATTTGATGGTCATTGGAGACTAAGGACACTCATACTAATGGACCTCAATGAAGTATGAAGGAACTTCATGAAACCCTAAAATAATGAACCTAAACCATGGAGATAGTTTTAGATTCATTGACAAAACATACTAGTGTCAACCTTAATCGCCTTAGAAAGCATGAGCTTACAAGGAAACTAAGGGACTTCAAGTCAATAGATTCAAGTAAGACATTGAAAGTCTTATGAATTTTAAGAGATGATTATAATCAAAAAGAAAAAAAAAAAAAGGAAACCAAGACTCAAGTACTATCTAAATTAACTTCATGACTTATTCAACCTTAAACCCAAAGTCATTTTGATCCAAAAACAATAGATTAGAAGTTCGATCACAATATTAGTATGTGCAAAGGACCCCAAAGAGTCCTATATGTTGTGATTGAACATTTATTAGAGACCAATTTACCTAGAGGTTACCTCCAAATATCCTCAACTTCTTAGTTGTTTCAGGATTTTTCGAAGGCTAGTCAAGCTCTTCTTCTAGCTCTTCCTTCTAAAGGTTGCTTCTAATTGTGTTTAGAAAATATTTAAGAAGTTTAAAAGAAGGAGAGTCAAGATAAGGTTCTTAGATTCAAAATTTCAAAACCAAAAGAGAGATCCTTTGTGATGGGATATTCATCCCCCATATATAGGCAAATTCTAGAGGGTTATTCTGGTAATTTCATAGCAAAAACCCTAATTTTGGATGTCCTTTTAAAGGTACAAACATACTATTTCAAAGCTGGCAACCACAAAATGCAGCACTCAATGAATGCCGGGGCGACACTCATTGAATCCTGGCGCGATGTTCACTGAATGCCAGTATGACATTCAATGATGCCGCGGACAACTCCACAGACTGCCATCTTTTTTAGAATTTTAATTTTTAGCAGCATTTGATGCCTTTTTGCGACTATCAGTAACTGCCATTGTGGCACTTATTCACTGCCATACGGTAATTAGTGAGTGTTGCAGCGGCAACCCATGACTGCTGCAAAGTGTTTTGTGTGTCGTTTTCTTCTATTATCCCTTTTATTTCTTTCTTTCTTTATGTATTGAATTGCAGAGCCTTTCAAAAAGCTTGAATCACCTTTTGGAAGTCCTAGATTAGTCGGACATTTTCATCATCAGATCTAGAGGTAACATTCCCCTTAATGCGACGTTTGGTCAAAATCGGGGTGTCTATAGTTTGCCCATCTTTGGCAAAGCTTGTGAAGCAACGCGTTTTACAAGTGAATGTCGAAGCCTATGTGAAGACAAGGCTTTGACCAGACTGCTGGATTTAGGTAAAACAAAATGCATTATAAATGAAAATGGGTGCACAACAATGGTTTAAGCTGGTTGCGCTCAATGATGAGCTGCCTACGTATCCATTTAGGAATCAGACCAAGACGTAGTTCGGGCACGGATCAAACACACACAAGCACAAGTAGTCATACGGATGAATGCACCTATCTTGTTATGATGCATGTGTTCACGCAATGATGACTGTTAATGCAACTTCGTGTTCTATAAATGATGTGACTCTAAAATGTGCAATCCTGAGGTTTTTTCAATGTAATCCATGCCTTTTGCTACTCATTGTTCATGTTAATTCTCTTAAGCATATATGGCCATTTCTACCGAAAGGACTAATGCAATTGACTGGGCGGCGCTTTGTGACTTAGACCCCGGTGCCAATGTGGGTTTGTTCTAAAATATTCGCAGCCACTCGGCTCTATTGGATGTGTTTGCTCTATAAATAAGCAGCCGCTCAGCCTCGTCGGATTTGTGTGCTCTGTAAATCTGCAGCTGTTCGGACCCATCGGATGTGTTTGCTCTGAAAATCCACAACTGCTCAGCCCCGTCGGATGTCTTTGCTCTAAAAATCTATAGCCGCTCGGCTCGGTCGGATATGTTTGCTCTGTAAATTCACAGTCGCTTGGCCCCGTCGGATGTGTTTGCTCTGAAAATCTACAGCCACTCAGCCCCGTCGGATGTGTTTGCTCTAAAAATCCATAGCCCCCTCGGCCCCGTCGGATGTGTTTGCTCTATAAATCCGTAGCCTCTCGGCCCCGTCAGATGTGTTTGCTCTGAAAATCTATAGCCGCTCGGCCCCGTCGGATGTGTTTGCTTTGAAAATTCGCAGCCGCTCAGCCCTGTCGGATGTGTTTGCTCTGTAAATTTGCAGTCGGTCGGCCCCGTCGAATGTGTTTGCTCTGAAAATCTACAGCCGTTAGATGTGTTTGCTCTAAAAATCCGCAACCGCTCGGCCCCGTCAGATGTGTTTGCTCTGAAAATCCGCAGTCACTCGGCCCCACCAGATATGTTTGCTCATTCCAATCGTCCAAATCGGGAGTCAGACATATACATTTAATTCAATTTTCAAAATTCAATCAGACTCAATTCAATTCACTCTCCTAAAATTAAGAATTTTTCATACTCAAATTAATTCATCTTTTTCGAAAATGAGAGTCAATCAGACCCAAATTTTATCAAATTTCAAAAAATCGGGGGTTGGTAGGCCTTGGAAATTATTTTTCAGGGGGTTAGAAACCAAAAATGGCAATCAGTGCCAAAAATGAGTTAGAAACCAAAAATGAGTAAACTCCGGGGTCCGAATTCAAATTTTAGGACCCAATTTGAATTTTACTGAGTGCCAAAATGGCAATCAGTGAGTGTCGTACGACAGTTCATCAACTGTCGCGCACAATTACCGAGTGCCGCTCGGGATGGGCCGACTGCTTATACGCCCATTTTCATTCTATTTCCTCTCATTTCTCTCTAATCCTCTCAACCGAAATCCCTCTGGAGATTTTTCTCTATTCCTTGCATTGATCCACCAGGATTAGCAGGTTAGTTCCTCGTGATCATAATCTTGTTACTCTCTTTATTTTCATCATTTTCTTGATTCTTTTGAAAGATTTTAACATCCAGTTCTTTCCCTTTTGACAGGTCATGGCTAGCGGCTGGAGTAGCCGAAAGAAGGCTAAGTATAAGGCCACACCTCATTCTGATCCTACTTTCTTACTCTGGGATCCGGACAAATATCTGTCTGCCCGAGCGTTCAGACGAGAGGTATGCACACCGCCTCAACTCTCCTTATTCAAGTGTAAATTTGGGATGCATGCACCTTGCCCTCTTGGGATCCTGAGTCTTTTGATTGCTTATCCATTTTCATTCCTTCTTATATGAACCTTATGAATGTAATGACACTAAAACTTATTTACACAAGTGTCATGCCTGCAGAATCTTCTGAGCATTCCAAACATTCCTTTTCATTCATTCATGTTCGAATTCATTGTTCACTATTATCTATTTTATTCCTTCCTTTGAAATTTTCTCATAACCTCATGAATACGATGCATGTCGAAAAAACTTTTCATACCCTCTTATCAATGCGAATGTCATGCTTATAGGATTCTTTGACCATTTTGAATGCTTCTCTCATGCTTTATTCAATATTTTATGTTCTTTATTCTATTTCCTATAAATCTTATGAATGTTACGACAAAACTTCTCATGATTATGAGTGTTATGCTTGTGGATTTTTTCGAGCGGCCCATGCGCCCTTTTATTCATTCAAGTTCAATTTCAATGCTTTTGACCCTACTTTATGTATTTCTTTTAAATTTTCTCACACAAAGTTCATGGATGCGATATATGTTATCAAAAAATCCATATGTTTTCCCAGGAACATGAATACTATATTTGTGGAATTTCCCGACTATTTCAACTACTCCCTTCACACATTCATTATTCATTAGTTCTTTATTACTGCTCTCTTTTTTCTTTTATTATTTCTTTATTCCTTTCTTTCACCTATTTATTTACTGACACTAAATTTTGTGATTTCTTGTAGCTCCAGCCCAGTGTACTGAAGGGGCATGGCAGTTTGGCTCATGGCTTCGTGTGGTTCGATATGCTGAATGCGACCGTGCTAGGGATACATCAGGGTTGTAGGCTTTGGGGACTTCATCAAGCTTTTGACGAAGAACTCCTATGATTTGAGGCAGATTCACGCTCTCTCGGAGCGATGGTGGGAAACCACTAACTCGTCCCACTTTAAGTTCGGGAGATGACTATGACCCCCTACTCGATTTCTCAATGATTACCAGGATCCCATTCAGGGGAGGTACACCTCTTTTTATTCTCTTTCACTATTTGAAATGATCTTTGAATTATTTCATAATTCTAGAATCCAGAACCTCACACCCTTTTCCTTTCTTTTTTTTCTTGCAGATTTGGTCCCATGAGTATCTACAAATGATGTTACCTGAGATGCAATGAGCGAATGCCCTCATCATACCCTAGGGGCTGAAGTGGCAGAAGTAGCGGGACGGGCGAAAGACCAGGGCTTATGACTTCATCTCATTCAAGAACTTCCTGACAAATCTACGAGAGCCACGTGTCCAGTGGAAGCCTTGGGTGGATGTCCTTCCCCTTGCCCCTCCAGGGATACAGCAGTCAGGTGGTTATGACCCGATGAGATTGTTACTGGATGGCCCTGACGCTTAGGAGTGGTACTTGGGAAAGAGAGTGACCAGGTAGTCGCTAATGGCTCCTGGGTTCTACGAGCCACGTCCCCCACCTCCTTCTATGAGAGCTATGGAGATGCTTCAAGATAGTCCACTCACGGTTGCTCTGGATAGGTTCTCGATCCAGGAGTTCCTAGAGCCTTCAAATGGGTATGCAGCTTTTCGTGCTGCTAAGCTGATGAAGAACTTCCCCTTGATGGAAGTGACCCGGGGGAGTTTCCTTTGATTCTTCAATCATTCTTTTTAGTTCTTTTCAAAGTATTCTAAAATTTCTTTTCTTTCTCTTCACAGCCTATTCCTGCTATATCTCGGACTCCATCTTTGCCACCATGGGATTGGAGCGCCAGGACGGTTTCTTACTGGGAGCAGGGCATGACTGAGGTCCCTTGATATCACACGAGTGCTCCCACCATCCCACTACAATACGACCACATTCTGAGGGATTATGCAGAGGAGGGCCTACTCTACGCTCATAGCGTGAGAGAGTGAATCCACAGTCAAGAGTGGAGGGTAATCCTCTAGGACCTGTCTTTGACTTTCGCACTCTTACTCTGATGTTCTAACCCTTCCCTTAATGATTCACGTTGATGGGGCGCGGGCAACTATTGAGGCTCATGCGAGAGCCATGGTAAAACTCCTACTGACCTTTTTTTTATACTTATTATATTTATTTATTTTTCTTTAAAATAAAACTTGATTATTGCAATCTCTTTCTTCGCTCAGGAGGAAGAGAATAGGGCTTTGGTTCTGTAGGTGAGGGAGCATCAGCAGTTAGGGATAGGTCTCAGTGGGGCTCATGGAGGCACTGGATATGGTGGAGGTAGCAACGGTGGCAGAGGTGGAGGAAGTAGTGGCGGCAGAGGTGGAGGCAGAGATGGAGGCAGAGAAGGAGGCGGAGGCGGCGAGAGTGGCACAGAGTCAAAGGAGGAGCCTCTCAGACGTATCACCCGTCAGACTTGTGGCTGAGGCTGGGGCTGGCTTTGCTTTTCTTTTATTCTTTTTATTTCTGAATGCTTTGGAGAGGATATACACATATATGGATGACTGTACCCATAGTCATATACTAATTATTATTTTTGGTGATGGCTCCTGGATAGCCGAGATAGGGTAGGCATCTACACAGTTTATTATGATTGCTTTTATCCTTTTTCCGCTTGCTCTTACTGCTTATATCTTACTGCACATCGTATGTGTGACCATGGCTTGGTCCTCCCTTTTATTTTGATTTTCTGTGACTAGTGAATACTTGTAACTTTGTTCATCCCCCTTTTATTTGAAAAAAATAATGAATGTAGCCATGGCTTGGCCTGTTGTGTGTGATGCATGATGCACACGTTTTATAGCATATACAGTTTTTTTGTTTGCAAGTGGGTTGAAATTATTACAAACAGGTCTTGGCCAAAAATAATGTTGTGCGGTACTCGGTTAGACTTGCACGGCACTCACTGAGTGACGCAACGGCAGTCCGTGACTGCCATGCGACAGTTGCTGACTATCGTACGGCATTTCAGTGAGTGCTGTGACAGTACATTGAGTGCCGCCCTAGGTTCTGGGTAGATCCACTCCTATTTATACCCTCCTCTCTTCAAAACTCCGTAAAACACTCTTCTCCTTTCTCTACTTCTCTCTTAAATGGCCCCCATTAGCTCTCAAATCCTCTTCCCATAGATGGACACTATCTCTGGCATTGAAAAGCTCAACTTTAAGTGTTTGAGATTGAACAATCTCTTTTCTTTCTAGCGGATGATTCTAAACGAAAGTGTGCTTCAAGCCGCTATTCAGTGTTGGGATCCCTCACTGCACGTCTTTCGCTTTGGCTTCCAGGAGATCTGTCCTTTATTTGAGGAGTTCAGTGCTATTCTGCACACTGACCCTTCTGCTGATCTAATGCGTAGGCTAGGTATGTTTAGGACCTCGCTACTCTTCTTCATACATCTCAAAATGCAATAGGCTCTTTAATTCATGATCGGTAAATTAATTTTGAGCGTCTTTCGAGTGGTTTTTCAGTACGGACTTCTCCAAGATGTTACTGGGGACATTATTGCATATTTTACGAGGAATTCTGTCATGTGTTCTTCCATCGTGAAAGTTTTCATTGAGGCCTGGCAAGACAGGGTGGCCGCTCCCTTTCGGAGGATTCTGACTTCAGTCATTCCTACCACTGAGTACCTTTTGCAGATCCAGATTCTAGTCAAGAGACAGACTTCGTAGACATACATAGAAAAAAGTATAACAGGACGGAGTTTTATTTTACAAAAATTCTGACAAGTCCTGTCCACTTTCCTTGCGCCTTTGAATGTGTTTTTCTAATTTTCCAAAGAATGTTTATGTTTAGGAAATGTTCTATTATGTTCCATAAATGTATTCACTCTTTCGATCGATCCTTAGGTTATAAAGATCCTCCTTTTGAAATCTTTTCTTGGCTTTTCGTTACTTTGCTTTGAATCTTACTTAGAGCTTTAATCATTCCATACCATGAATTCTTGTTTTCTCCTTTATTGTACTTATTTTGATAGCCAGGGGATTCAGAGATGGGCTTGAGGTATTACCTGGGTTCCTCGATTTAGCAATCAAGGTTTGCCCCTGGTTTTGGAGCTTTGAAGTGGTTCTGGGCAAACGCAAGTTTGCCCCTAGTTTAGCACATGGATTTTCTTTGGGTTTTTCATGGACTGAAAGCTTTTGAGAGCCCGCCTACTTATCCCTAAATGGGTATCAGGTCCACAGTAGTTCAGTTTAAGGCTTGACGAAAGGTGCTGCTTGGGCGATTACTAATGACCGAACCGAGCAGGTTGCCTACGTATTCCCGAGTGGGAATCAGGTCAAGCGTAGTTCAATAAGGTAGGAGGTTTTGTAAGAAATGGTTTCAAGCAAAGTATATCTTGAGGTGATCAAGGTTAATCAGTTGTTTAAATTCAACCCCATCTAGGACCATAAGATAGGCAGCCCCTCCAGAAAGGAGGGTCTTAATGATATATGGCCCGACCTAGTTAAGCTTGAACTTTCCTCTGGGGTCATAAATAGGCACTTTCAGTTCTTTGAGGACCAGGTCACCCTCAGCAAGCTTCATTGGGTGAACCTTTTTGTTGAAAGCACGAGCTATCCTCTTCTGATATCCTCGAGTATGGTTTATTGCAGCCAACCTTTTCTCATCGAGCATCGTTAACTCCTCATACCTTCCCTAGATCCATTCTAGTTTGGTTACTTCACACACTGCTAAAACTCGTAAAGACGGCATTTCCACCTCAACCGGAAGGACAACTTCCATCCCATAAACCAAAGAATACGATGTAGTCCCAATAGAGATTCTCATGGAGGTCAGTTATCCCCATAGTGCCAATAGTAGTTTCTCGTGCCAATCCTTGTACGTGTCTGTCGTTTTCCCCAAGATTGCTTTGACATTCTTATTTGCTGCTTCTATAGCCCCATTCATTTGTGGTCTATACGGGGATGACTGATGATGTGTTATCTTGTATTTCTCTAAGAGTGGGCTGACTTCTCCTTGGAAATGACTACCGTGATCTGAAATAAGCTCATTTGGGACCCCATATATGTAATTATGTTCTTCTCTATAAAGCTCACCAAATCTTTAGCCTTCAAAGTTTCATATGACGCAGCTTCCACCCACTTGATGAAATAATCAATCGCCACAATTATGTACCTGTGTCCATTAAAGGCTTTCAGAACTATCTCGCCACAATTATGTACTGGTGTCAATACCTCATACCAAAAATGGCCAAGGCGTGGTCATGCTATAGAGTTGAGAAGGCGGGGTATGCATTAGATTTGCATGGATTTGGCACTTATGGCATCTTCTGACATACTCTCAGCAATCTCTATCTAGGATTGTCCAATAATACCCTTGGCGAATTATCTTCTTTGCCAGCATATGCCCATTTATGTGGGGTCCACAAACTCCTTTGTGTATTTCCTCCATTATTCTCTTAGCCTCCTTTCCATATAAACATTCCAGATTATACCCGGTATACGACTTTTTCCACAGCTTGTCCGCATAGATCACAAATTGGGTGAAAAATCTTCGAATCGCCTTTCTATCCTTTTCTGAAGCTCCTTCGGGGGTACTTTCCTTCCTTAATGAAATTCTAAACATCCTTATACCAAGGCACCTCCCCTTCATCTTCTAGGACTGCGATCATCTCAAATGAAGGTAGGTTCCTTATCTCTATGGACAGTGGGATCATGGTCACTCTGGAGGGGATTTGTATCATCGAGGCTAAGGTTGCTAGGGAATCAGCCAATTGATTTTCTTCACGGGGAAGGTAATAGATGATATCTTCTTAAATTGCACCTTCAGACTCTCCAGATAGTCATGGTAAGGTCTCAACTTCTCGTGCTTCACCCTCCAATCACCCCGTACTTAGGATATGATTTAGTTGGAATCTCTGAAAACATCAACCCTCTCAACTTTTAAGGCTAATGTCGATTCCATCCCAACTATGCATGCTTCATACTCTGCCGTGTTATTGGTTGAGTTGTACTTGAGCTTGATGGCTAAAGGGGTCGGGGTCCCGTCTGGTGCTACAAGGATGATTCCAAACCCATAGCCTAGTTAGTTAGCTGTCCCATCAAAATACATTTTCCATAAGTTCTCCTCTATCCCCATCACTCCTTCATCTGAAAACCGAAACTCACCCTTTTCTTCAGATTCTATGGCAAGGTCGGCTAGGTATTCGGCGATAGCTCTTCCTTTTATGGATTTGGAAGTGGCATACTTGGTGTCGAATTCAGCCAACATCATGGTCCATCGGGAAATTCTGGTGGTTAGGATGGGTTTTTCAAATAGGTATTTAAGTGAGTCTATTCGAGAGATTAGGGTTACGAGAAAAGCTAACCTGTAATGCCTAAGGTGACGGGTACACCAGACTAAGGCCCAATAGGCTTTCTCTAAGGGTGAATATTTTAGCTCGTATCCGGTCATCCTTTTGCTTAAATAATAAATGGCTTTTTCTACGTGCCCATCTTCTCCTTCTTGGGCCAACATACACCCCATCAAATCTTCGGACACAGAAAGGTATAATAATAAAGACCTACCGGGTGAGGGTGGCGATAAAACTGGTGGGTTTTGGAGATAGAGTTTGATTTTATCGAAAGCTTGTTGGAATAGGGTATCCCATTCAAACTTCTCTCCTTTCCTAAGCAGCTTAAACAAAGGGTCACATGTCAGGGTGAGTTTTGAGATAAAGCGGCTTATGAACTGTATTCTTCAAAAAAATCCCCTCAATTCCTTCTCATTCTTTTGTGGCTGCATTTCAACTATGGCCTTTATTTTAGTCAGGTCCATGTCTATTCCCCTCTGAGTGATAAGGAATTCTAGCAACTTTCTGGTGGTGACTCCGAATGTGCATTTCTATGGGTTCAACCTTATTCTAAATTCTCTTAACCTTCTGAAGAACTTTCTCAATGCCTCCAAGTGTCATGTCCTCTCCTTAGATTTCATAATCATGTCATCCACATACACCTCTACTTCCTTGTGGATCATGTCATGCAGCAACGTAGTAGCAGCCCGCTAGTACATTACGCCCGCGTTCTTGAGCCCAAACAGCATCACCCTATAGTAGTATGTACCCCATGGTGTGATAAAAGTGGTTTTTTCTCTATCCTCGGGCGCCATTAGAATCTTGTTATAACCTGAGAACCCATCCATAAAAGACAGGAGTTCGTGCCCTGCAGTATTGTCTACTAATACATCAATGTGGGGTAAATAGAAATCATTCTTAGGGGTGGCCTTGTTCAAATCTCGGAAGTCGACACAATCCTAACACGACTGTCCTTTTTTGGGACCGGCACAATGTTGGCAATCCACTCAGGATGCTTGGTGACCATCAAGAATCCGGCTCTCAATTTCTTTTCAACTTCCTCTTTAACTTTGAGTGCCCATTCAGGCCTCATTCGCCTCAATTTCTATTTTACCGATTTTGAGTTGGGAAAGAGGGGGATATGGTGTTGGACTATTTCTGGATTGATACCTTGCATATCGTCGTAAGACCAAACATCTTTGAATTCATTTAATAGTTTGATTAATTCTTTGCTTTCTTTATGACTAAGTGTAGAGCCAATAAAAATATTTTGAGGATTATCTTCATTTCCAAGATTAATCGTTAGAGTGTCCTCAATGATTTTACATGCAGATTCTTTTTCTTTTTCAATTAATTTTTACAATTCAATTGGTATTTCATGGTCATCACATTCATTGAGCGCATTCGAGTCGGCAGAATTAGTCACACTTTTACTAGACTCAAAGACCCGTTCTTTGTTGACCCCCTTCTTGAGTTCCACAGTGTGGCAGCCTGGCAGATTCCCTACTCCCATCTTTGCTTCTTCCCCAGATTCTTTCATTTTATTTCCTCCGTCTTCTTCTTACATTCTTTCCACCATACCCTCAGCATATTCTTCTTCGACCTCATCTTTCACGACCCCCTTTTTGCATGTCCCCTTAGTTTTTGTACTTTCTTCGCACAATAGGTTCCTCATCACCGAGCCATCTAGTGTACCAATCCAGTCTTTGACAGTGGCTGACTTCGCGAGGACCTGCAAGTACGGGTCTTCATACTTAGAGAATTCATGGGGGAAGGAGATTTCAAACCCTGGCTTTAAGCGATTATCCTTTTGATCAACCCATGGTTCTGGGACGGCACAAAAGGAGAAATCCTCTCCCTCCTTTACAAAGTCCCCATTAAATGTTTTCTGGTACGGGACCAATGGTGCATCAGCTGCCTTATTCTTTTCCTTCAGTTCTTTCTTCGATGGTTGATAACCAGACCATGAGTATGAGTTTGCATGGGGATCATTGGAAACTCCGGCAAACCTTGTAGATTCTTTCCTAGTCCCAGGCCCGGAAAGAAATCCATCTTCTTCATAATCCCTGCGACCAGCGGGCTTACGTACTGATAAAAGTATAGCGGCAGGAACTTCCTTGGCTTTACCTCCTCCAACATGTTAATAAACTCAAACCCTCCTAGACTCATCTCTTCTTCTTGTAGCTGTAGCTCTAGAACTAGTGCGCTTAAGGAAGCTTCAGACAAACGGACCCAACTGTCCCCAAAGATATCATAGACTTTGTTCTTCCAGATGCACTTGACCTTCTGATGGATCCTCGATGGTATGGCACCCAAACAGTCTAGCCACGGCCTTCCCAACAACAGGTTAAAAGAAGCAGGTATGTCAATAACCTGAAATTCAACTTCTTCTTCCAAAAAAGCGACAACGAGGTGGAGAAAAATTATACCTATGACTGTTCTCTGAGTGTTGTCATACGCTCTTACCTTCTATTCAGATAATATGAAAGTCAAATCATCCAGACCCATTCGCTTGGCCGTTCAAAATGGACACACATTTAGAATAGACCCGTTGTCAACAAGACAGGCAGGTACGGTATTTCCCAAGCATTCCACAGTGATGTACAGCGATTTATTGTGAACAGACCCCCCGAGCGGTAAGTCATCTGAGGAGAAGGTGATGGCTAGAGTTGGACTTTTGCCGATCATTCCCACGAGGTCTTCTGGTGCTGTGTTGATAAAAACGTCGTCTGATTCAAAGCATCCAAGACTGCTTGCCTGTGGCATTTAGAAGCGATCAATAACCCCCATATGGTGATACTGGCCTCAGTATTCTTCATTTGCTTTAGAACTCTGTCTTCTTCTTCCTCTTTGTTCATCTTCCCCTTTCCCTTGTCCAATTCCCTCCCCAGGTGATCTTCCTCTAACTCATAAGGTTTGAAGTGTCTGCCTGACCAGGTTAGATGATTGATTTCTTCCTTTGGCCATAAATTGTCGACTTTTGAAACATCTTTCACATTTTTCTTTTTCTGTTCCCATTTCTTCGTCACTCATATACCATAGGTCATCTTCCACTTGACCCACATCGGTACTGTTAGTCTCCTGATCCCACCAATCCGCTTGCTTTGACGTTCCCTCTCCACATCCTCCTGATTGATTCCCTAGAGTACAAACTATCAATTCTTTTGGCAGCTGGTATGGCTTCCTTGGTGTCCTGACTTTAGTGATTAACCTAGACAGATCGAAGATTGTCTCTTCTATCCCCAGGAAGTAACGACCTTGTGGCGGCGGTGCAGCATGGTGATTTGGCAGCGGATTCCTTGTAACATTAGGAGTTTTAACAGGTGGCTCAGATATCACCTTGTTATCAATAAGGTCCTGGATTTCATGCCTCAGCCTTATGCACCGATCTGTAGAGTGACCCTTTTGTTGGTGAAATTTCCAATAGAGGTCTTCTCGAAAACTTGGCAAAAGTGGACTTGGTAAAGGTCAAGATTCCAACGGGTGAAGATACCCTTTTCGATGTTATGTCGAACTTTCTCTCTGGAGGCCAGAGTGACCTCCTGAATATCCTCCATTTGACCCGTAGCTTGGCCTCCTATACCGATTCAGTTGTTCTTCTTTCTTGATTGCCCCTTCTTGAATTGTATCCTCTATTCTCGTTCCCACATCAAAGAATTCAGCGAAGGTGTTGATCGACTGAAACCTCATTTTTTCCTAATACACCGGTTGCAGGTTCTTCATTAACATTCAGATTTGATCTTTCTTAGGCGGTGTCACGCTCCAAAGCACCAAAATAGGAAAAATAAATTTCCTTTATGGGTTTGTAGACATGACTGGTTGAATTACCGATTTGTCCATGACCAAAATGCCATTAGTAAACAACACAACCTAAAGGATAAAACCGATGTCTGCTTACATGATTATAATACAATAAAAAGCAACAGTACTAGCTAACTAAGTACATCATGGTAGATACATCAGAGTCTTATGGCTTTAGGGCCTCACAAAACTTATTACAAAAGATATGATAGGTCTTCTGATAGAGATTACAACCAAAAACATTTACGAAAGACAGCCACTAGTCTCCACTCTAACTAGCATATCCATAGTCATCTTCGGTGTATTCTTCCTCTACGTCCTCCTCTTGCGTAGCATCATAACCCGTGTACTCATCACCTGGATAAGCTGGACATGGGAATGTCCAGCGACATGAACGTCGTGAGCTTATGAAAGCCAAGTGAGAACACTAAATCAAATGGAACATATATAGCCACACACAACAAGAATCCGCTAACTACTTTTAATGTCTTTTAGGATCTTTGCGTTAACCAAACAATCTTTCACTAACCACCTCGACACGAAGAATTGAAAGGAGTCTCAACTCTACAAAACTTAACCCATAACTAAATTGACCAACAACATCGACTAAAAGAAGACGCAACTCCAAAGTATTCAATATTCTGGGTATAACGCATCCACAGTTTAAAAAAAAAAGAACAATACTCGACAAGGAAATTGCTTGATTGCACAAGTCACTAACGATCCTCAGGTCAACTGCACGACCGAACACGTTATGACGATCCACAGATCAAGGATAGAATAACTCTTGACAATAAATCTCTTGATAGCACACGTCACTAACTATCCTCAAGTCAACTGCACGACCGAACACGTTAGGACGATCCACAGATCAAGGATAGAACAACTCTTGACAATAAATCACTTGATTGCACACGTCACTAATGATCCTCAGGTCAACTGCACGACCGAACACGTTATGACGATCCACAGATCAAGGATATGAATCATAATTCCCCAATTGACCCCACAAGATCACCGAAAGGCTGACTCCGCCAGAAATACCCGAACACGACACCGAGGTCTATAAATCAACTTTGATGAGAGTCAAACAACGAGAAATAAAGATTAACATCTACTACTTGCATAAAATTCATTATTTAAGGGTTTTCCATTATCTTACGCATTCATACATTTCGTAGATTAGTTCATTATTAACTTCCAATTATAACCGTCAAGATTTCGCTATATGTCCAACATTTCATTTTACCCCATAATACACTCACGATGGAAACTTTCCCAATCACTATTAACGCAATAATTGTGCCATACAACATACTTATGACTTGAGTATGGATTCTCAATGGTCATCATACTATACTTATAACAACAGTAGCATAGCGTATAGCTCATGACTCTATAAATATGGATTTGATACCAATAATTATATAGATAACACCATTAACTTGCTCATCTATGTGATAGCACTTACATTGGCATGAATATTCATAGCAACACAGGTACTGGAAAACTAGCATCATCAATCAACACAATGCATAAACATTACCTCATACAAAAAGCATTACAATCTGCCAAGATATATTTCACTGTGTTGACTGAATTTATATGATCTATTTGGGCATGATGAGTTACTTTATAGATCAAACTCAAAACTAGAACATTATAGGTATTTTGATTATCTTTATATGCAAAAAAATCTAGCTTCATGTAGATTCTAGATTTTTGAGCTGTTCAAAATATTTATTTTACTAAGACATTTCTATATTTTCGGACTGCTCTGTCCCAGATTTATAGCACTGCGTTGTACGTTAATTTCACCTATGAAGAATTCATTTTTAGACTGAGCTATAGAAGAGTTATTTGTAGATAATTGAGTTAGCTTTCTCCACAAAAAAAAAACTTGCTTAAATTGGAATTTTGAGCTGCTCAAAACGTTCATTTACTAAACTACATTCTGCTGGAAGTTTCTATTTCTCAGATTTATAGTACTGCGTTGTTCATACATTTCACCTATGAAGGAGTGATTTCTAGAATAAGCTATAGAAGAGTTATTTGTATATAAATGAGTTAGCTTTCTCCACAAAAAAACCTAGCTTAATTCATTTTTGAGCTGCTCAAAACGTTCATTTTACTAAACTACATTTGCTGGAAGTTTTTATTTCTCAGATTTATAGTACTGCGTTGTTCATACATTTCACCTATGAAGGAGTGATTTCTAGAATAACCTATAGAAGAGTTATTTGTAGATAAATGAGTTAGATTTCTTCACCAAAAAACCTAGCTTAATTTAGATTTTTGGACTGCTCAAAACGTTCATTTCACTAAACTACATTCTAATGGAAGTTTCTATTTCTCAGATTTGAAGATTTGTCTTGCATGGCATGAAAACTTCAAATAACAACATTAAGCCCTTACTAAATATTCCTACATACTAGATATGTTCTAAAGTGATTTATTAAACTCACCTAAACTTGAAATTGAGCTTGGGCTTTGGATTTGAACTTAGGAAGCTTGAACACAGGCTTCAATGGTTGAAGCTTCTTCTTCTTCTTCTTCTTCTATCTCACCATGGAGTTCATCTCCTAGCTCTCTCTCTAAATCTATATGTGCAGATTGTAAATGCCTAAGAGAGTAAAATGCATGGATGGGGCATGCTTATACAGAGAAGGTGGAGGGATATGTGTCACCATACATGTGCTAGAGTGTACATGCATGGACAAGTGTCCTAGAGGTGGACAAGTGTCACAAGCGGTGGTGACAAGTGTCTAGGGGGGTTGCATGTGCTACAAGTGGCCGGCCATGGTGGGGCCCACCT
This sequence comes from Hydrangea macrophylla, assembly GCA_033977485.1. Lineage (NCBI taxonomy): Eukaryota > Viridiplantae > Streptophyta > Magnoliopsida > Cornales > Hydrangeaceae > Hydrangea > Hydrangea macrophylla. Next base: position 58,690,481 of record CM066999.1, read on the forward strand.
CAAGTTTTGTACCACTTCTTCAATTTATGTCCATAAGTCCTCGTTATACGTGTCAGACTCAATTTACATGCAAACAGGTATTGTTTCTAATGTCGGGATCCAGGTATGGGACTAAGTTAAGTTTAATTACGGTGTCACACCCGTCCCAGAAATTCATAATTTTATCATGCATATTTGTAATTTGGGAGTTATCGATGTTAGTTGATAATGGTGATGAGGTTAACTGTGAGTTAACGGTAAGGTGTCAGTGAGGACACGGGAACATGGCAGTTCATATTGCATTAGGCATGAGTAAATGGCATTTATATGATTTAAATGTTATTTGACTTTATCTGGTATTCCTGTGAATAGTAATTATACCTGTGTAGTATAATTCTGGTATTTGGATACTTCAGTATATCAGTTTGAGCACTGTGGTGAGAACGTGAGTGATACGTTAATTAAAAAGGTAGGTTGTGTAGAGATTCCACAAAATATAGTTTCGGACGTTATTTTTGGACCCAAACAAAACCTAGTTGAAAACTTTTGAAATTTATAGTTTTCACTTGTAAAGTTATAAAATGGACGTGTGCGAAGTTTTGAGAGCTAATGAGAAGTTTGAGGAACTCGTGGGGAGGTAAACGCAATTCCCAGAAAGTTTTTCTATAAATAGTGGTGGATGAGATTCATTCTCATCCAAATCCTTCTAAAATATCGAGAGAGAGGAGAGAGAAAGGGGGATTGGAGCCAACGGGCTTTGCGACGACAAACTATGACCGTTCGTCCATCAGATTCTCTCCAGATTTTAGATTTGAACTCGTGAAGGTAAGATCTACGTTTTCATACTACTTAGGCCGTGTTTGGCCTTTTTTTGTAAAAATCTTAATTCTAGGAATTTGGGAAAAACAGGTATAAACTTGTAGGAATTTTTTCAAATTCGAAATCCGACGATTAATTGACCTCCTAGTCGATCCTTCAAAGTTTGGGGGAAATCGCACGAGGTATAAAGTTCTAACTTGTGAAATATAGAGAAATACATGTTTTATATTTCGACGACGAAATTGAGATCCGGGCAAAATCCATGTGAAAAGCATGTCTAAATTTACGCGAGCACGTTGAGTTGTCTATGTGGGTCAAAGGGAAGTCTTATACAAATTCATGCCGGAGTAAGCTTCTCGTTGTTTGAGAATTTTAGTAGCGACAGCTACTGTGCATGGTTGTAGGCTTGGAGTTGCCATGGCACTTGTGGGGATGTAATGGTTGTAGGCTTGGACTTGCCATTGACATCGCAATTTAAGGCTTGGACTTGTCGCTACCGGATGAATGCGTATTTTTCTCCCTAGAGACTATTGATATGATTTATGAGATTAAAGCATGTTTTGTCATATATTGCATATGTTAGACTTGTACGCTCAGCATATAGCTGAGCAGTGGAGATGTACTCCATTGCAGGTAAGAAGAAAGACAAGAAGAAGCGTGATGAGTGAGGCCGTTAAAGAACGCCGGGGGAATCATTTGTTTATATTTTTGTTTCTATTTCCTAAACTGGTATCAAGGAATTGGGTTATGTAATACGTTGTAATAGATCTTTGGATTAGTTCCGTAGTATGGTAATCCTGTATTTGAACGTCTGTGGTTATGTTTTAAATGTTGTAATTCAGTTATGGTTGTGATTGTTGTTAGTGTGGAGAAGCATGAGTTGTTAATTTTCACAACAGGGCTGCCCAGCAGAGGAGCAGTCGACTGGACCCTATGTCAGTCGACTGGATCTCGTGTGATTGAGACACTGAAATTGAATAGTAAGAGAAGCAATCGACTGGACCCTTTGTCAGTCGACTGAGTCACTGTAGATTTTAGCTACTGATCCAAATACTAACCAGTGCAGTCGACTGGATCCCCAGATTAGTCGACTGGATTTCCTTTTAGAAGTGTTGCATTTTGTTTCTGCCTTACACAGTCGACTGGGATTCCTTGATCAGTCGACTGGACCTCTGTCGAGAATTTTAGGTTTTGGTTTCTGCTAAGTACAGTCGACTGGACCCTAGGCACAGTCGACTGAACCTCTATTTTCAAAAATTGATTCTTTTGGATGTGTTTTCAATTGAACAAAACTTTTTATAACTCTGATTTCAATAGATTTTCAACTCAGAGGGCAATGTTTCCTAAGTTTTAAAATACCTAGGGTTGTTTTTAAGTTCTTTCCGTTGCGTATAAGTTATATGATGTTTAGATGAGCCTTGATGGCGTGCCACGTGTCCTGTTTCCGTGCGTAGTGGGATGGGTCATGACATTTCGTGGTATCAGAGCTAGAGGTAACAAAACTTTGGAAATGTTCGACGACGAGTGGAGTGTTGAGTGAATTACCACATGTTCTAGATTGCATCCATACATATTAGAGATGTTTGGAAACATGCATAGTGTTTATGCATTGAGAACTACAGGATTGTAATCATGAGTGACGAAGAGCGAGAACTATCGCCACACACTCGACGTATGAATAACATGGCAGAAATGATGGGGAACATGGGGGAAATGATACGGAATATAGCAGGGCGACTGCCTCCTACGCCCCAAATCGAAGTAGAACCAATAACTGTAGTGCATGCACTCAAAACTAGAGGCATAAGATCTGTCTCAGAACAATTTGCGCGAAAGAAACCAATGGAATTTCATGGGACACCCGATCCAACGCTCGCAGAGCACTGGATTATGGACATGGAGAGGATTTTTCGATCTATTCCGATGAACGACAGGGAGAAAATGGAAAATGCAAGTGATGTGCTGAAGGGTGAAGCCCATAACTGGTGGGTAAATGTTCTGGATCACGGAGCACCGATTACTTGGGAAGGGTTCAAGGCGGAATTCAATCGCCGGTTCTTTCTGCGAGCCATCTACAATGCAAAGAAGAGAGAGTTTGATAACTTGAAGCAGGGAGATATGACTGTGACCGAATATACTTCCAAGTACAATGCTTTGTTGAGATTTGGAAAGGATTCCGTACCAAAGGAGGAAGATAGAGCAAGGAAATTCGAAGAGGGTTTAAGGGAAAATATTCGTCTAAGGGTGGAAACCTACGAGCATTTAACTGTGGCAACAGTACAATAAACGGCGCTAGTGGCCAAGAGTGGGATGGAAAGGTCGAGGCAGAATCAGCACGGTAAACGAAACAATGAGGGTGGTGATAGGAACCAAGGCGGATCTTTCAAGAGGCCGTTTCAAAGAGGCTCTGGTTCTAGTTTCAGTGATTTCAAGAGAACGCCAAGTAGCATACCGTTGTGTTCACTTTGCAACCGACCACACTCAGGCCGATGTTTCATGACCAAACCCCAGAACAGGAACCAAGGCGGTAGTACTAATTCAACACCCGACATGAGAGGCAAGTGTTATGATTGTGGAGTTTTTGGGCACCAAGCCAAGGATTTCCCGAGGAAGTATCCTCAGCAAGGAGTTAGTTCTATGGCTTCCAGTGGGTCAAAGCCTAGACAATCCAATGACGGGGGACAAAGGACTGAACAACATCAAAGAAGAGCATATCAGATGAACCCAGGAGATATGACTGCTTCCGAGACAGTAGTCTCAGGTATGGTGCTTGTATGTTCACACTTAGCACGCATACTTGTCGACTCGGGATCTACGCATTCATTTGTATCGCATGCCTTTGTCGAACATTTGAATGTTAAATCGGAACCGTTAGGATATGAATTGTCTATTGCTGTGCCACTTAGTAAATCGATAATGACGTCTACTATATATAAGAACTGTGAGATCAAACTAGGCAAAAAGTTGATGACTGTAGACCTTATACCGATTATAGTGAACCATTTCGATGTGATACTGGGAATGGATTGGTTAGCTCTTAACCACGCCACAATAGACTGTGAACGAAAAGAGGTTAATTTTCGATCATCGGTACATGGGAACTTTTGTTTCCAAGGGAGTGGGGTTATACCGCCGCCGTATTTGATTTCAGCTATCCGAGTGGGAAGGTTATTGAAAAAGGGATGTCAAGGATTCCTATGTTTAGTAACTGATGTCTTAGCGACCGAATTAAAAGTAGAAGACATTCCGATAGTGCGAGAATATCCAGATGTATTTCCTGATGACCTACCAGATGTTCTTATTGAGAGAGAGGTTGAATTCACTATTGAGGTTATACCAGACTCAAGACCTGTATCAAAGGCACCGTATAGAATAGCACCCATAGAATTGAAAGAGCTGAAAATCCAACTACAAGAGTTACTTGACAAAGGTTTCATTCGACCAAGTGTATAGCTGTGGGGAGCTCCAGTATTATTCATAAAGAAGAAAGATAGCTCAACGCGTAGGTGTGTTGATTACCGGGAACTGAACAAGTTAACAATTAAGAACAAATACCCGTTACCCAGAATTGATGACTTATTTGATCAACTTCGTGGGGCACAAGTATTCTCCAAGATAGACCTGAGATCGGGTTAAAGAACGCCGGGGGAATCATTTGTTTATATTTTTGTTTCTAGTTCCTAAATTGGTATCAAGGAATTGGGTGTAGACACCCCATTTTGTCGGCTATCAGATTTAGGAAACCCATAGCTTGGTGGTTCACAATGATCGTAAAAGACCCAAAAGGACTCCTGGAAGTCAGCTCTATCTCTCAAAATGCTCAGATTGACCAAAATGCCCCTGAAAGCCCGAAGACTCCCATATTTAGTCCCGGAGTTCTGAAAACATGCTATGTCATAATAAAAATGATAAAATGAGTTTTTAAGTAAAACCGGAAGAAATCGCCAGCTCCCAGAGACCCCCGGAAGTCCCGGAAGTTCCCCGAAAGTCCCCGTTGAGCGGTTTGACCAAGGTTTGACCAGAGTTTGACCAAATTTGACCAAGTTTGACCGAAATTGTCTGAATTCACCAGAATCATTAGAAAAGTATTAAAATGAGTTTTAAAAGAGAATCGAGCGAAAACGTCGGCTCCTGGGAGCTCCCGGAGGTTCCCAGAACTTCCCGGGAATCCCAGGTTTGACCAGTTTGACCAAGATTTAACTTCCCGGGGCACCGAAATAATTTTCAAATATTTTTCATGGATACTAGAGGTCATTAGCTTTCCAACGGTATATCGCACATAATTCCTGGATTTAAAACGAATTTATTTTGAATTTTCGAAGGCGAAAAAGGCGATCAAATCGACTTTTATCGCGAATACCGCGAAACTTGTCAAAGTGACCTATCCCCGAATATTTTTTATGTAAAGTAGACTCCATTACCTTTCCAACGGTATATCACAACCTCAGTTTGGAGTTCATACGCATTTTCTGTGAATTTCGGACAAAATAGGGCCATTTCGCGAATACCGGAACCTCAGGGGGCCTAAACAGCATTATCTGGACGAGGGAGGAGCAGTGCCGCCGCAGCACCGACCCAATGCCGCCGCGGCACTCTCCCCCAGAACAGTGAGTTTTTGTAATTTCTTTTGTGGTCCCATTTTGATTATTTTAAAACCAAAACGACGTAGTTTCATGATTTCAGATGTTTGGGACCAATGGGAATACTTCTAAAACCCCAAAACCACCCCAAGTTGGCCTAAATAAACCCCCCATTGCTCTTCATTTGGGGGGATTCAAATGCAAGTTTAGAGAAAGTTTGTGAGAGAAAGTTGTAGAGATAAGGTTAGAGTAGAGAGAAAAGAAGCTTTCTTCTTTGATTTTCAAAACAAAAGTGAGTTCTAAACTTTGTTTTTACTTCATTACTCCCATTTACTTCAACATTCAATACACCCAACCACCATTTTAGTGAGCATTTAAGAGAGTGGAAGCTTCCTCCATGTCCAATGTCATTACATATGAGTGAAACACCAATCTACAAGTTCAATACTTCATGATTATCATCTATTGATCATTATCTACTTGCTTGTTTATTCATTGTTTATCTCTTCTCACCTCATTTCTTTTTTATTTTCTTTATTTACTTACTAGTTCATCATCATCTAAATGATAACATGAATTTTGGGGTGAGTGAATCCTTATGGATAGTAGCTCTTGACCTCAAAAACATGTTTGATAGATGATGATCATAACGTCAATACCTCCAAGGTATCCTTGAAGTGTGTTGAAGTTATGCTCAAATAAAAAATAAGTTTCTCCAACAATCTTGGAGGTTCTTGATGATGAGTTGAATGTTGGCATTTTAAGTGGTTATAATCTTTATTGAGTATTGAAAATACACTTTCAAAACCTCTATTTCAAAACCCCCCTCAATCCCTCTCATTTTGATTTTAAGAAAGAAAATCTTATTTTCCCCAAAATCTTCAAAACAGTGAGTCAAAACAGTGAGTGAGCTGAGTTCAAAGATTTCTCTAGAACTCAATACTCAACATATAGATGCAAGGCCACTTGGAAAGTCTTCATAACTCATTGGACAACACCCATGATTTTTGGTTTGACTTGGAAGTACTTGAAAATGGTCCATTTGGACCCAAACATTCATTCCAAACATTCTGCCTCTGCTGTCACAGCAGCTTGACTAACTTCCAACTTCTTTTTCAGAAATATTTTCCAAACGGGGTGGTCCCAACTTATTTTTCCCTTAAACTTCAATGTCTTAGGGAACTTTTTGTATAAAATGGGCCTCTAGATCATTCGTTTTCATTTTCTAAGATGTTTCAACATTTCCATCGACAGTACGGACTCTGTTTCTGAGTGACCTTCATTGTTTATGTGATTTCTCTCAATCTGTGATAGTTATTAAGGGTTGGCTTTTTGGGTTGTATTCTAGACACAATAAGGAACATCTCCATAAACAATTATGCATTGAAAGCATTCCTAACCCCTCTTTTCCATTTTTACAAGATCACTTTACTGTTCTGTCCACTATTCACAGCAAGCACATTTTAACTTTCATTCTTTGATTTGATGCTTATATGCCTTCCAAATTAGTTCATATCTTAGGAAGTAGTTCATACTACATTTCTACATATCTCATATTGATTTCATCCATCCATTCATGCACATTTTAGACTTCTAAGTCATCCTAGGAATCCATGAGCACAAAGCACACTACAACCTTGGCACATTGTAGACACATACATTGCATCCATGCAAAGATTTGGGGTTTTGTAACTCCTAATCTAAGAAGGTTATAAGGAATGATCATGATCACACGTTCATGCTTCCCCTCGATCTAATCATCCTTTCTCATCCGTCCCGGGGATTGAGAGATCTTCTCTTCTCAAAGAATAACATGCATCATTTTAGCTTGCTAAGCATATTTTGATTTCTTTGATTTATTTGTTTCAAGAACAATTCATGCCCCCTTTAGATTAGGAAGTCTTGATTATTTGATACATGATTAGACGATTTTTCCTAGGTTTATTTGTGTGATCTTTCACTTTGCATTGTGTGATATTTGGCTTAGATCTTATGAATGATATCTTATCTTTAGATCTTCCATTTTCAAATTTTCTTATGTGATATAATATACTATCATAGTATTATTTGTCGAACCAAATGTACTATAAGATGATTATTTGGATGCTAATTGAGGCCCGTCGAAAGACGGGGCGAGTTGAGGGTGTTTTAGTCATGACAAAGGCTCCTTCCTCTCTACTACCAAAACCCCGAGCCAAGTTCTTTGGTTATGAAGGGTCGGTGCCCTTTATCCGTTTGGGTGAGTCAAAATTAGGTTTCTTGGTTCCTTAAAGACCAAGTGGCGACTCTGTATCTGTTTTCAACAGACCCTTTTCTGTTTCCTTGATTCAAATTTCAAACAAGTTTCAAAAACAAAACAAAGCGGTGGAATCCCGGTATCCGCAATCTGGCGACTCTGCTGGGGATTTTTTATTCTAAAACAAAATAATACAGAGGTTTGACTCATAAGAAGCATCCTTAAAATCATATTTTTACTGTGTTTGGTACACCGCATTGCACTCTTGCATTTTCCCCCTCCGACTGTGTCTGAAACGCAGTGCTGACATTGTTCAGGTCTTGCTTTGCCAGGGCACAAGTCACCGTTGATACTGTACCTTCCAAGGTATATCAAAAAGAGTAAAAACCTCCGTACTGTCTTTCTGCCGGTATATTGGAACTCTCGTCAACGGACCCTCTTTGACTAAACCCAGCCTTTGCATATAGATTCCTGTAGAACCTTTCATAGGACTGTTCATTTATCTTTTCAGATAGGACAATGTGATATAACTGCTGTATGCCCTGATGGGATTACCTGAGCGGTGTAGACGCTTATGTAGCATAGAACAGAACCTCTTTCTTATGATTCCCAAGGCAAATCACTCACATGTGATTACATTGAGTTGACCTGCCTAGGCACCATGACAAGGATGTCTGCTCCATGCTCACAAAGATATACACCGCAAACCTTGTTTATTGGTCCTAAGACATAAGAGTATGAAAACCTGCTAGACAGTATGATCACTATCACTATATTGACCCGTTTCTCCCAGAAACTCTGTCCAGATACCCCAGATATAACCATATTAACCAGTTTCTCCTAGAAACTCTGTCCAGATATCCCAGATATAACCATATTGACCAGTTTTTCCCAGAAACTCTGTCGAGATACCCCAGATATAACCATATTAACCAGTTTCTCTTAGAAACTCTGTCCAGATACCCCAGATATAACCATATTAACCAATTTTTCCCAGAAACTCTGTCCAGATACCCCAGATATAACCATATTGACCATGTTTTTTCCAGAAACTCTGTCCAGATGCCCCAGATATAACCATATTGACTAGTTTCTCCCAGAAACTCTGTCCAAAATTACCCGAAGTATCCCGGAAATCCCTTTTATCCCTTGGTGATCATACTGGAAAGTAAGGTTAGCACACTCTGTATGGTTGGGACGTTATTTGTTTAACTGCTATCTGTTAGAAATAGAAGCATCATATAGATTAGGGCTTACATCCGCATGTTTGTCCCATTTTGCATACACCATTCCCCATCAATCTGCACGCACTGTTTCGAGTCGGTCCACATCACTGTCTTTGTCTGTCTAAAGTCACCACTGTCAAGATCTAATCTAGTCCTCTCCAAATCTGTCAGGTCAGTATAGATTCCCAAGGTCAGCAGTCAGGGTCCTCTTCGTGGGTCAGGAGTTCGGATAATCGATTGATCAGAATCAGTCCGACAGCTTACTTTAGCATGAATAGGGAGGAGTTGGAAAACAAGGTTACTGAATTGGGAGCGACCATAAGCCAGCAGTCCGACAGCCTGGCCCAAGTTCTGAAGTTCATGGAAGAACTGAAGCAGCAACAGCCGCAACCTCCACCCGGGTTTCCACCACCAGGATTTGAACCTCCCCTGCACGAGAATAATAGGGAGGAAGACTGGTTTCAAGGGGTCCCACCGCTTACGTATGAGAAAAAGCTCCAAGAGAAAATGGACAAGGTCGACAAGCTAGAAAGCGTACTGAGAAAAAGCAAAGGGGTCGATGATTACATGCTAGACCTGGAAGGCCTCTTCGAGCCTGTCAAGCTGAAACTGCCAGAGAATTTCAAGATGCCTGCCATCGACCGTTTTGACGGAACTGGGAATCCGAAAAGTCATGTGAAGCTATGTATGAGTATCTTCCAGTCCATGGGTTGTACCCACGAACACATCGCGATGTTGTTCCCGCAAACTCTTGCAAAGTCTGCACTATCATGGTTCCTAACCTTGGAAGCCTCCAAAACCCGAGCCTGGGAAGACATCGTTCGAGTGTTCGTCGATCATTACTCCTGCAAGCAAGAGCTGGATGTCACCATTAGGGATTTGGAAACAACCCGGCAAAACAACAATGAATCATTCGCTGCATTTCTGAGCAGATGGAGGAACAAGGTAGTCCAAATGACCCACCGGCCGATTGAAAAAGAACAGGTAAAGATGCTCATCCGGAATCTGCAGCCCCTCTACCATGAGAAATTATTCTACCAGTCCATCTCCACCTTTGAGGAGTTGTTTGAAGTCGGAACCCGAATTGAAGACGCTATCAGAAAAGGAAAGATAAAAAAGGAAGAGCCCCCGAGTCAGTCCAGAAGGCCTAACTACTCCTAGAATCCCCCGGATGTCAATGCCCTTAGCAGCCAACCCATGGCGTACCCTCTTAGGCCGTACCAACCCTCCAGCCAGGCAAACCCCTCCAATCGCCCCTTCTAGAAAAAGCCCCCTCGCAACTTCGCCAAGTTAGAAATCTCTCTCTCCTCAGCTTTAGACCGCCTCCTCAAAAAAGGCCATCTCCAACTACTCCAACCCCGAAACACCCCCCTCCCGCCAAACTGCGATATGTCCAAGCGGTGTACCTACCACCAAGCCCCAGGCCACAACACTGATGATTGCGTGCGCCTTCGCCATGACATTCAAGACCTTATTGACCAGAACATCATCGAGCCGCCACCAAAGCAGCCCCATATCACCCAAAATCCTCTACCAAACCACCAAAATGTCAACCTCATTGAGTACAACCCCGTACCCTTCAACCCTGCTACTTATATCACCCCCCTAGGACAACCCTTGCCTTTCATTGACATCCCGGATTCTGTGGGAATTCATCTGATTGAAGGGGAGAATGACGAGTGGCAGCAACAGCTAGACGATGAGTAAGACTTGTTGTTTCTGGAAGAGAACGATCTGGGGGTGGTAGACCTCAAATGGTATGATCCCAATGATGAAAGTGATGCTTCTATCTGGGACGAGCTGGAGAAACCATATGTGGGAACGGATTGTGATTGGTTCAAAAAGGATGGGACTGTAGAAGGGCCTACTCCTGCTGAAATTGATCACCTGACCAGGTTAGGCCGTCACTACCAGCCTCTGCAGCCTACTACTGAAGCCATCGAGAAGGGTCCAGTTAAAGACAAGGGGAAGGGTAAGATGGATGAGATCATCGAAGAGGATAATGAATTGATAAAACAGCTGAAGAAAACCCAAGCACATCTCTCAATGTGGGACATCATGGTAACATCCCATAAGTATAGGCACGCCGCGTTGAATGCCTTGGCTGGAATTGAAGTCCCCATCGACGCCGCGTCGGAGGACATGGTAGCTTTCTTGGGCGCGCTTACCCCCGACCCAATCATTACATTTTCTGATGAGGACCTGCCACCAGAGAGATCCGCACATAATAAGGCATTGTATATCACCGTGGGATGTAAGGGACAACAGGTTCCATTTTGTCTAGTCGATACGGGCTCGGCCTTAAATGTTTGTGCCCTAAGGACTGCCACCGCCTTGGGGATCAATATCCTTGACATCACACCATCTGTGCAATCTGTAAGGGCCTATGACAACACCAGGAGAAATGTGATGGGAACCGTTTCTCTCCAAATCCGGGTAGGATCTTTGGTGAGCACCGAAGTCTTTCAGGTCATGGACATACCTGCCTCTTTCAACTTGCTGATCGGAAGGCCCTGGTTGCATGTCAACAAAGCCGTATCGTCCACTATGCATCAAATGATCAAGTACATCCATGAGAAGGAAGTGAAAATCATCCTCGGTAATAGTTGGGGTAATGAAGCTTTCCCGAACTACGCTCCCGTCTTTGAAATCCAAATACCTGAGTTAGAATAAGGAGAAATTGGGGGATTCTTCATGGAAGAAGTCCACATGATCAATGATGAAGACAGGTTCCCTGAGATCCACTCTGCGGTTGTCAACATCGTTCGCAAAATGAACTACTTCCCTGGAATGGGATTGGGCCGACGCCAGCAAGGGATTCGAGAGTTCCCTCATATCAAAGGACAGCAAGGTACTTTCGGGCTAGCATACAAGCCCACTGAAGAAGACATCGAGCTACAAAGGCCATGGAAGAAAAGGGTAAGGGGTCTCCCACCATACCGCAAGACCTTGAATGGACAATTCATCAAAGAGGGGGATGACTTCCCTTACTTCGGGTTCCCTGAACCCTGGATCCATCAAACCACTGGGAAAAGGCACCTCGGACTTGATATCTTCGCTGACTACGAAAGGCCTCCATATCAAGATCCGTTCTATCCCGAAGAAATTGAGAAAACCCCGGAGGAAGACAGGTTAAAATACCTTAACACTGAAGCCATCGAGAAAATGTGGGAGGAATCTGCTGAGAAGAAGGAAGAAAAGAGGGCCAAGAGCCAAGATGATCAGATCTAGCCAACTGAGGAGGGTCTGAGTAACCAGGCTGTAGAGTCATCTGTCTGTGTCTCCCTATCCCCTGTTCCCCCAGAGTCTGTACTGCAGATTATTGAGTCTGTACCAGAGTCGGCTGCTGTAAGCCCACCACTGTCCAATGTAGTCACTTCACCTATCATGAATGAAATGAAAGACGATTCTGCTTACTCCTCTATGTCTAATACTTGTGAATGCACAGATCCCTCCGAGGATCTCCCAATTGAACTTAAGCAACTAATTGAAAAACCACCTGCTTATGAAGTAATCGAAGATACTTTATCAGTTAACCTAGGTGAAACAGATAATCCCCAAATTGTGCAAATTGGCTCAACTCTTAATAAAGAAGAAAAAGAGAAATTAACCCTCTTGCTAAAAGAATTCAAAGATGTTTTCGCTTGGTCTTACAAAGACATGCCTGGGGTCGATCCCGACATTCTCCAACATCATATTCCCCTCCTCCCTAATTCTAAACCTGTCAAGCAGAAACTAAGGCGCATGAGGCCGGAGTGGGCACTCAAGGTTAAGAAAGAAGTGGAGAAGCAATTCAAGGCAGGATTCATCATTGTCACCGAATATCCGGAATGGGTTGCCAATATCGTGCCAGTCCCGAAGAAGGATGGAAAAGTTCGTGTGTGCGTCGACTTCCGTGATCTAAACAAGGCCAGTCCCAAGGATGACTTCCTGCTTCCCCACATTGACGTTTTGGTAGATAACACCGCAGGACATGAGCTACTATCATTCATGGATGGATTCTCAGGGTATAATCAGATTCTTATGCCGCCAGAAGATCGGGAAAAGACGACATTCACCACCCCCTGGGGGACCTACTGTTATAGAGTAATGCCTTTCGGACTCAAGAATGCTGGGGCAACCTACCAAAGAGCTGCCACCACTCTGCTGCATGACATGATTCACAAGGAAGTAGAAGTATACGTAGACGACATGATCGTGAGGTCCAAGGATAGAGAAGGACACCTAGTGGCATTAGAAAAGTTTTTTGAAAGGTTGCGTAAGTACAAGATGAGGTTGAATCCAAAGAAATGCACTTTCGGTGTGACCTCCGATAAACTCCTGGGTTTCCTCATCACACAAAGGGGGATAGAGGTGGATCCCTCCAAGATCAAGGCAATCCTAGAAATGACACCACCACGGAATGAAAAAGAGGTAAGGGGGTTCCTCGGAAGAATCCAATTCATCAGCCACTTCATTTCCAAGCTCACAACTACATGCGATCCTCTGTTCCGATTGTTGAGAAAAGGGGAGAAGTTCCAATGGGATGACCAATGCCAAGCCGCTTTCGACAAAATAAAAGCTTACCTTCAAAATCCGCCTGTCCTTTCACCACCAACGCCTCATAAGCCCTTATTTCTTTACCTATCTGTCTCCGAAAATGCCATGGGTTGCATGCTGGCCCAAGAAGGAGAAGAAAGCCACTCCAAAAAAGCCATATATTACCTCAGCAAGAGGATGACTGGGTATGAGCTCAACTACTCTACCCTCGAAAAAACGTGTTGGGCCTTGGTTTGGTGTACCCGCCGACTGAGGCACTACATGCTGGCCTTCCCGGTTGTGCTCATATCCCGCATGGATCCTCTAAAATACCTCCTCGAAAAACCTGCCCTGACCGGTCGTATATCCCGTTGGTTACTTCTACTATCCGAATTCGATATCAAGTATGTTACAAGCAAATCCGTAAAAGGGATAACCGTGGCTGAGCATCTTGCGGAACACGCCATTGACTCCGAAGAAAGTGGAGACTTCCCATTCCCGGACGAAAATATCATGGAAATCAAGGAAGAACGATGGAAGTTGTACTTTGATGGAGCAGCCAACATGAAAGGCTACGGAGTAGGAATAATCCTAGTATCACCAAACGGAGAGCACACCCCACTGGCAGTCAAGCTCAATTATAACTCCACCAACAACACTGCTGAATATGAAGCGTGCATTCTGGGGATGGAAGCGGCCATAGAATTGAGAATTGAAAAGCTAGATGTCTTCGGAGATTCGAATCTCATCGTGTCACAAGACAGAGGGGAATGGAAGGTGAAGGAAGAGAGGTTGAAGCCCTACCATGACCATCTCAATGGACTCAAGAAGCACTTTAAGAGCATAACGTTCTTCTACTTGCCTAGGGAAGAGAATCAGCTAGCTGATTCGTTGGCTACCTTAGCCTCCATGATCAAAATTCCTATGGGAGTCAGGATGATGCCTTTGGTAATTGAGCAAAGGTACGAGCCTTCGTTCAACATGATCGCCACAATCGAAGCAGAAGAGAATGAAACACCGTGGTATCAGGATGTCTGGAACTTCAAAGAAAATGGAACGTACCCCCAAGAATCTACTGAAAAAGACAAAAGGGCCATTCAAAGATTCGCAGCACAATTTATCATCTGCGGTGGGAAACTGCTGAAGAAAGGATACAACGGTCACAACCAGACTTACTTGTTTGGGAAAAGCTCCAGAAGAATGATGGAAGAAATACACGAGGGGGTATGCGACCCCCGCACATGAACGGTCACATGCTGGCCAAGAAAATCGTAAGACAAGGGTACTACTGGACAACATTGGAGAAAGATTGTTGCGAATACGTAAGAAAGTGTCACAAGTGCCAGATCCATGCAAACATGATGCATGTACCACCATCCCTTCTATACAGCATGACCTCACTTTGGCCATTCTCCACCTGGGGAATCGATATTATCGGTGAAATCATTCCGAAAGCTTCAAATGGAAATCGATACATTCTGGTGGCCATAGACTACTTCACAAAATGGGTAGAAGCTGCATCCTACACTAAGTTAGGAGCCAAGGAAGTGGCCAAATTCATCAAGAGAAATCTCATCTGCCGTTATGGAGTTCCCCATGAGATTATTTCGGATAACGGAAGTCATTTCAAAGCAGAAGTTAGGGATCTGTTCGAGGAATACAAAATCACTTATCACAAGTCATCACCATACAGACCGCAAACTAATGGGGCGGTCGAGGCTGCAAACAAGAATGTTAAGGCCATACTGCAAAAATCAGCCGATATTTACAAAGACTGGCATAAAAAGCTACCGTTCGCACTTTGGGGATACAGAACCTCGATAAGGACGTCCACAGGAGCAACTCCTTACTCACTAGTGTATGGGATGGAAGCGGTACTTTCGGTCGAGATAGAATTACCGTCCCTACACGTGATGGCAGAGTGTGAAATTTCGGAATCAGATTGATTGAGGAAAAGGTATGAAGAATTGGCCCTCATAGATGAAAAGTGCCTAGCGGCAGTCGACCATGTTCGAATCTACCAAAAGAGGATAGCCCGTGCTTTCAACAAAAAGGTTCGTCAGAGGAAGATTGTCAAGGGTGACCTTTTCCTTAAGGAGTTGCGAGCTCCGATCTTTGATCCCCGTGAGAAGTTTAAACCTAAATGGGTCGGCCCTTACATCGTCAAGACTGTTCTTTCCGGAGGAGCAACTTATCTCATGGACCTCGATGGTGTTGAATTCAAAGAACCAATCAACATGGACCGCCTCAAAAAGTACTATGCTTGACCAATCCACAAAAAAAGCCCCATTTCTTTCCAACCTTGCCTGAACTACGCTCGACCTGATTCCCACTCGGGGATACGTAGGCAACCACATCGGTTCGGTCGCTCCACCAATAAAAATAACCATTTTCTTTCAAGCTTTGGCCTGAACTACGCCCGACCTGATTCCCACTCAGGGATACGTAGGCAACCACATCGGTTCGGTCGCTCCACCAACAAAAATAACCATTTTCTTTCAAGCTTTGGCCTGAACTACGCTCGACCTTATTCCCGCTCGGGGATACGTAGGCAACCACAACGGTTCGGTCACCCCACCTACCTAAAATCAACTCGCTTCTTTCCGATCATGGCCCGAACTACGTTGGACCTGATCCCCGCTCGGGGGTACGTAGGCAGACTTTCAAAAAAAAAAAAAGGGGGGATGGCTCGCTAGGTTGAAAATCCGAAAGGACGCCTAGGCAAAAGTTAGAGTTAAATCCAAAGTGAGCAATAACAAAAGAGAGAAAAGAGCTTGCTAGGTCACCTAACTGGTGCCTAGGCAAAAGTTATGAGCATTTGAGAGAATAAAGTTGCAGTCCTTACCATAACTCAGAAGTTACCCTCCACACTAGGGGCAAACTTTGCCACTCGCCTCGTTTGCCTGAACCTCTTCTAAACTAGGGGCAAACGTCGATCGTCTACCTCGTTTGCCTCACAACCATATATGTCCCAAACTAGGGGCAAACTTCGGCCACCCGCCTCGCTTGCCTCTAATCGTCCTAGCATGCCCAAGCAAATACCAAAAGCAGCATCTAATTGAAATCTCGATTACAAAATATTTTTAAAGCTAAAATGCATAAAATGAGATTTTCAAAGTAACCAAGGTTCACCGATAAACAAACTCTGAATATTACATAAGTAGGAAAAATCAAAAATAAAAGTCTTTCGAAAAGCAATCACACACGATTCAAAGACACTGGGAGGAATGAGCAGAATCAGTCAGGTCTAGTTTTATCTTTATGTCTTTTATTTCTTCAAAGGTCTTTAGAAATAGGCCCTTGCTCGGCTGGCCCAGCCCCTGATGAAAGCAGCAATGGTAATGGCTCTGACTCTGGAAGCAAAGACCCTCTCAGTAAACCCCCGGGGGACTTCTTGAACTTGCCCATACTGTCTGGCCAACCGACGAGGATGATAGAAGGAGGTCTCTCTCAGTCCCATCGGCCACACCCTCTGAAAATCTCCAAGACTGGTGGTCACAGCATAAAGGCCCCAACGCCTCACAATCCAGCAAATGTCAGCCTCAGATAAGGCGCCCATCATACCCACCCAATCAGCAGAAGTAAAATGAGTATGAAGCACAGCTCTGCGAAAATAAACTGGCGGCACATTACCGATCCATAACTGAAGACGCTCGTAGAGCCAAGCCTGTAACACCAGAGGCGCCCCAGAAAGTAGAAGCATTCCTTGACTTGAAGCGCGATCCAAACCATTCAGGGTCTCGGCCAGAACCATGGCCATGGGATTCTTACCTGCCTTCAGCCCGAGACATACATGCACTAAGTCGCTAGAAGCGCTCAAAAACAAGAAGTGTGAAGTCATACATAGAATCAGAGCAGCCCCACGAGTACCATCATACACGCTGGGATTCCCAGGACTGGCATATCGAGCAATTATGAAAGCAATGTCAAGAACCTCACCTTGAAGCAGCCGGCGGGAAATAGTGATGGAACAATTCAGATACTCAGCCAAGCCTCGCGTAGGACTGAGGGTATCAGCAGAAGGGAGAATCAGGTCCAAATCAGAATCATAGCCCAGGATGGCACAGAACTCCTCAAACAAGGGGCATATCTCCAAGCCATTGAAATTGAAGACATGGTTCACCGGGTCCCAGTGAGCAATAGCAGCACGCAAGAACTCAGTGTTCAGGGTCATCTGGCAAAGAGAGAATAGCTCAGTCAAGCCGTAGCTAAAGAGGTTGATCCGCTCCACACCATCTGTGATGTTCAGCCAAGCCGTGAGTTGAGCGGGATCATACAAAGCCATGTTTTCGGTCGCGGCTCTAGGAAAATTCAAAATTTTGGCAGCACCTCCCCGTTTCACGGACTATCCCACCTGTAAGGCAAAAACACTCACTATTACAAAACTGCCCATCGCAGTAACACCCAACAATCACAGTGCACATGTATCATCATCAACTAAAAACAAGCACACAACCGCGCCTCCAAACCGGAAGCTATCCGGCCTAAAAGGAAAAACATCATAATAATTTGTCAAAGGTCACAAAATGTTCCACACATCATCCTACACTGTCCAAATAGTCACATCACCAGTATAACCCGATCAAAAACATAAAAAGAAAATATAATAAAATTCCCGCTTAGGGGGGAGGGGGGGCTCAATCCTCCTTTTCTTCATCCTCTGTCGGACCGCCCGGAGTGTATGTCGGCGACGGTCTCCTCCTACCACCTCTGCACCTTGGACCAGTTCTCGATGAGCTAGCACCACCTCCACGGTACTGCACACACAAATAAAATGAAGGCAATCAGTAAGGGAACAACAAAAGTACAAAAACAGAGTCGAGTCAGAGACTTACCAAAGACGCCATCTGATTGGCGGCAAATTGCCGCATGCCATCCATCTGTCAAAGGGTAAAATCCAGGATTAGGACCTCATAACCTTAAGGAGTGCAAAAATAAAGGACATACCCGGTGGTCTCGTGTGAGGACCAAGGACCGAAGGCTAGCCGCCAAGGCGTGACCCTCCTCAGCGTAACTCCAAGGAACGTTGAGGACGCCCGCTGGCTGAGTAGGGTACCCGCATGTGACTCGTGGCACCTCCATCACTTGGGGAGTGCCATCAGCGCCTAGAACGTTGACGGTCCAATCCCAAGGAAGGATAGGATTGGAAGCCAGAGGGGCCTGCCTCCTGTACATCTCGCGGAGCTGTGGGCACAAAATAAGTTAAGAAAAGATAAATCAAAGACATAGGCAATGGATAAAAACAAAAACATAAAACTCACCTCCAGGAGTGGGAAGTTGGGCATCAGGAAATAACCACGGTAAGCCTCGTAACCGGTCTCAAAGAGAAAATGGTCCCAAACATCGGTGCCAGCCAAGGCCGCCAGCAGAGCATCACCAGAAAGGTCACTAGCATCCATCGCAGGGGGATTATGAGGGACCCGATACCTGGAACCACCAACCACCTGCCGAGACACTCGCTCACCAAGGAACCACTGCCTGCACTTGGTACTCTCCATCAAAAGTCGACAAGAGGAAAGAGGTTTGACCGCTTGTATCTCCTCAGGGGCGGCATAGGCAACGCGCTCCCAAGGAGTCCAATCAACATGAGCAGCCGTCAGTCCGGTTAGGAAGTTTCTGAGCAAAACAATCCAGTGGGCCCCACTCTTCACCCCGACAACATCCCTCCTCCATCTCAAGCCTCGTGGGAACAAAGGCACAGGAGCCATGCCATCCTCGTCTTCGCCTGATTCATCCGCAGGGGAGGGAGCCAACATCTTCAGGTACTCGAAGCTCCAAAGCTGCACAGACAAAGGAGAAAATCAGATGAAAAAAATAAATACAGAAACTGAAAAGTCAGAATATAAAGCAGGATGCGGCATATACCTCCCAAGCTCGCCAAAATCCCCCTGTTGATTTAACATCACCTCGGGAAACCTCACCCATGTGCTTGTAAAGATGGGCCAAGGCAGCACCGCCCCAGTCGTAAGAAGGGATCTCATCGATGGTCGCCAGGCAAGAGAGAAGTCTCAAGTTCACCCGGTCATTCCGAGTCGCAAAGATCGAGCAGCCAAGGACATACAGAAGATACACTCTCAAAAGCTGGGAATTGTTCAGGTTATGATTCCCTCTGCCATAAGCCCGGTAAAGCCAGCCACAAGGAAACCAGTGCCTCTTCGAATTGGGGGGGAATAGCCCCAATCAACATCTCTACAGCCTCAGGGTCAATCTCATAGAAATAATCCAGAATCAGGCGTTTCCCGCCTACCCTCAAACCAGTAATCATAGAGAAGTCGAAGGGCGTCATGGTCATCTCACCGAACGGCAGGTGAAAAGTATTGGTGGTGTCCCACCACCTCTCAGCCAAAGCATAAAAGTGTGCCAAATCATTGCTGCTCTTCGAAACCAAACAGACAAAGCCTCCGAACCCGGCGTCATCGACCATCCTCTTGACGGTGGGCGAGAGTTGAGTATACCACAGGAAAGCATGAGCGAGGTTACCGTGGCCCTTCAGTGCTACTTCCGGTACCTGCACATACCAGAGACGACAAAAGCAATGCATAAAATCACTATTCACGACCCGAGGTCCAAATTCGCAAAATCAATATTTGAGCACAAATCAAACTTCTAACGATCTCTAGGTGCACACTACGGCTCACAAAACTAGCACAATACATGGAAATAGTCCTGAAATGTCAAAGGTTTCACATACCAAGCTCGCTAGAGCCGCGACCGAAAGATGATGTGGGGGGTCCCGTAAAATCAAGTCCGGGGTTTGCATCTCGGCTTTCATCCGTTCCTTGGCCTTCTTAGACGGTCTCCTCGAGCTCGAAGCCATGGATCTACAAAGAAAATGGAAGTTAAAGTTAAACTTTCTTCTTGAAAAATTGAGCAAACCAAAACACCAATTAAAATTCCAACTACGGGGTAGGATTACTCACCTGAGCGTGGACAAGCTGCGTTTTGGCGATTTTTGGCTCCAAAAACACCCCAAAATGGCCAAGAATGAGCTTCAAAAGCTCAAAAACCCGAGATATACAAAGATGGAGTCTGGCCACCCAGTGCCGCCGCGGCAGTGGCCAACTGGCCCCGCGACAGTGGCCCAGTGCCACCGCGGCACTGCTCCCCGCGGGCCCTGTTTTGCTCCGTTTCGCTCCGTTTTGACCTGTTTTGGCCTTTTTTATTTTTGGCCCCGATCAGCCCTGGTGGCCCATTCCGGTCAAGATTTGTAAGGTTTTACCCCAAGCAGGCTAAAAGTTGTCAGAACTACCTCCAGCAGGCAGAAATTGGGAAAAATTGACTCCCGAGGACCTGAATCGGCTATTTCAGAACAACCGTCGTAAATTTTGATCAAACACAAGAGTTCCGAGAATGAATCCTGGATTTTGGCCAAGGCACCGAAAAATAGAAAAGAGATTCCCCGAGAACCCCGCATCATCCCCCGAGGATAGAAGCAGAAAGATACCGGCCCCCGGAGGCCCCGACAGGCTCTCTTGGATTGAGCACCGCAAGATTTGATCAACCGTGAGAGATTCAGAGTTGGGTCCTGGTTTCCGATCAAGAAAAGAGATTCCCCGAGAACCCCGCATCATCCCCCGAGGACAAAAGCAGAAAGATACCGGCCCCCGGAGGCCCCGACAGGCTCTCTTGGATTGAGCACCGCAAGATTTGATCAACCGGGAGAGATTCAGAGTTGGGTCCTGGTTTCCGATCAAGAAAAGAGATTCCCCGAGAACCCCGCATCATCCCCCGAGGACAGAAGCAGAAAGATACCAGCTCCCGGAGGCCCCGACCGGCCCTCTTGGATTGAGCACCGCAAGATTTGATCAACCATGAGAGATTCAGAGTTGGGTCCTGGTTTCCGATCAAGAAAAGAGATTCCCCGAGAACCCCGCATCATCCCCCGAGGACAAAAGCAGAAAGATACCGGCTCCTGGAGGCCCCGACCGGCCCGCAAGATTTGATCAAGAGAAGCGGTTGAGATCCCAGAAAGAGTCGCTTCATCCCCAGCAGATTCAGATTAATCCTCAGCGGATTCGTACACCGTCAGTTCAATCACAATAGTCCATTGTCGACTCATCATCTCGATTCAAACATCGTCGGTTCATTAGTCATCATCGCTCTCATTCAAAATATGTCATGGGGCTTCCATGTTCATCGCTTGATATCTCAGGATTTCATGTCCATCACTTGATTTCTGTGTCCATCTCTTAATTCCCAGGGCATTCGTATCCGTCGGTTAAACGGCATCTCTGATTATAGTCCTCTGGGACCCCACATTCAATTACATCCGCTTGCAAAGCACACTTCCCAATTTCTAGAAGTTTGCCCCTAGACCCAGAGTCTTCTAAACTTTGATGTCGTTATCCGAGTCATCCTCCACATCACAGTCACAAACACTAGCACAACACCAGCCCACTCGGAGTGGCACACCCCACAGCACCTACTCATAATAGGATCATAACACTAGACATGGTAGGACTCATGACACAATTCATATCACATTCATGCATTGTATATCATCCTCGTAGCATAGCATCTGCCTGTCTCGTTGTGCATGTGTGATTTGTTCCTTTGTGCCCCGAACTACGTCCTGGCCTGATTCCCCTTGGGATACGTAGGTATCTCACGCGGAGCACGACCAGCACTAGCCTCAGCATCATTGCACCTTTTGCAACGCTTTTTTTGATCCTAAATCTATAGCCTCCAAAAGACCTGTCTCTTCAAAACTTTGGCACTCGCTTGCGACATGCGTTGCCTCGCAAGTTCCTGCCAAAGAGGGGCAAACTGTAGACACCCCATTTTGTCGGCTATCAGATTTAGGAAACCCATAGCTTGGTGGTTCACAATGATCGTAAAAGACACAAAAGGACTCCTGGAAGTCAGCTCTATCTCTCAAAATGCTCAGATTGACCAAAATGCCCCTGAAAGCCCGAAGACTCCCAAATTTAGTCCCGGAGTTCTGAAAACATGCTATGTCGTAAGAAAAATGATAAAATGAGTTTTTAAGTAAAATCGGAAGAAATCGTCAGCTCCCAGAGACCCCCGCAAGTCCCGGAAGTTCCCCGAAAGTCCCCGTTGACTGGTTTGACCAGAGTTTGACCAAGTTTGACCAAGTTTGACTGAAATTGTCCGAATTCACCAGAATCATTAGAAAAGTATTAAAATGAGTTTTAAAAGAGAATCGAGTGAAAACGTCGGCTCCTGGGAGCTCCCGGAGATTCCCAGAACTTCCCGGGAATCCCAGGTTTGACCAGTTTGACCAAGATTTGACTTTGGAATCGTGGCACCGAAACAATTTTCAAATATTTTTCATGGATACTAGAGGTCAATAGCTTTCCAACGGTATATTCCACATAATTCCTGGATTTAAAACGAATTTATTTTGAATTTCCGAAGACGAAAAAGGCGATCAAATCGGCTTTTATCGCGAATACCGCAAAACTTTTCAAAGTGACCTATCCCCGAACTATTTTTTATGTAAATTAGACTCCATTACCTTTCCAACGGTATATCACAATTTGAGTTTGGAGTTCATACGCATTTTCTGTGAATTTCGGACAAAATAGGGCCTTTTCGCGAATACCGGAACCTCAGGGGGCCTAAACAGCATTATCTGGATGAGGGAGGAGCAGTGCCGCCGCGGCACTGGCTCACTGCCGCCGCGGCACTGGCCCGGTGCTGCCGCGGCACTCTCACCCAGAACAGTGAGTTTTTGTAATTTCTTTTGTGGTCCCATTTTGATTATTTTAAAACCAAAACGACGTAGTTTCATGATTTCAGACCCCAAAACCACCCCAAGTTGGCCTATATAAACCCCCCATTGCTCTTCATTTGGGGGGAGTCAAATGCAAGTTTAGAGAAAGTTTGGGAGAGAAAGTTGTAGAGATAAGGTTAGAGTAAAGAGAAAAGAAGCTTTCTTCTTTGATTTTCAAAACAAAAGTGAGTTCTAAACTTTGTTTTTACTTCATTACTCCCATTTACTTCAACATTCAATACACCCAACCACCATTTTAGTGAGCATTTAAGAGAGTGGAAGCTTCTTCCATGTCCAATGTCATTACATATGAGTGAAACACCAATCTACAAGTTCAATACTTCTTGAATATCATCTATTGATCATTATCTACTTGCTTGTTTATTCATTGTTTATCTCTTCTCACCTCATTTCTTTTTGATTTTCTTTATTTACTTACTAGTTCATCATCATCTAAATGATGACATGAAGTTTGGGGTGAGTGAATCCTTATGGATAGTAGCTCTTGACCTCAAAAACATGTTTGATAGATGATGATCATAACTTCAATACCTCCAAGGTATCCTTGAAGTGTATTGAAGTTATGCTCAAATAAAAAATAAGTTTCTCCAACAATCTTGGAGGTTCTTGATGATGAGTTGAATGTTGGCATTTTAAGTGGTTATAATCTTTATTGAGTATTGAAAATACACTTTCAAAACCTCTTTTTCAAAACCCCCCTCAATCTCTCTCATTTTGATTTCAAGAAAGAAAACATTATTTTCCCCAAAATCTTCAAAATAGTGAGTCAAAACAGTGAGTGAGCTGAGTTCAAAGATTTCTCCAGAACTCAATACTCAACCTATAGATGCAAGGCCACTTGGAAAGTCTTCCTACCTCATTGGAGAACACCCATGATTTTTGGTTTGACTTGGAAGTACTTGAAAATGGTACATTTGGACCCAAACATTCCTTCCAAACATTCTGCCTCTGCTGTCACAGCAGCTTGACTAACTTCCAACTTCTTTTTCAGAACTATTTTCCAAAAGGGGTGGTTCCAACTTATTTTTCCCTTAAACTTCAATGGCTTCGGGAACTTTCTGTATAAAATGGGCCTCTAGATCATTCGTTTTCATTTTCTAAGATTTTTCAATATTTCAGTCGACAGTACGGACTCTGTTTCTGAGTGACCTACATTGTTTATGTGATTTCTCTCAATCTGTGATAGTAATTAAGGGTTGGATTTTTGGGTTGTATTCTAGACACAATAAGTAACATCTCCATAAAAAATCATGCATTTAAAGCATTCCTAACCCCTCTTTTTCATTTTTACAAGATCATGTTACTGTTCTGTCCACTATTCACAGCAAGCACATTTTAACTTTCATTCTTTGATTTGATGCTTATATGCCTTCCAAATTAGTTCATATCTTAGGAAGTAGTTCATACTACATTTGTACATATCCCATATTGATTTCATCCATCCATTCATGCACATTTTAGACTTCTAAGTCAACCTAGGAATCCATGAACACAAAGCACACTACAACCTTGGCACATTCTAGACACATACATTGCATCCATGCAAAGATTTGGGGTTTTGTAACTCCTAATCTAAGAAGGTTATAAGGAATAATCATGATCACACGTTCATGCTTCCTCTCGATCTAATCATCCTTTCTCATCCGTCCCGGGGATTGAGAGATCTTCTCTTCTCAAAGAATAACATGCATCATTTTAGCTTGCTAAGCATATTTTGATTTCTTTGATTTATTTATTTCAAGAACAATTCATGCCCCCTTTAGATTAGGAAGTCTTGATTATTTGATACATGATTAGACGATTTTTTCTAGGTTTATTTGTGTGATCTTTCACTTTGCATTGTGTGATATTTGGCTTAGATCTTATGAATGATATCTTATCTTTAGATCTTCCATTTTCAAATTTTCTTATGTGATGTAATATACTATCATAGTATTATTTTTCGAACCAAACGTAGTATAAGATGATTATTTGGATGCTAATTGAGGCCCGTTGAAAGACAGGGCGAGTTGAGGGTGTTTTAGTCGTGACAAAGGCTCCTTCCTCTCTCGTACCAAAACCCCGAGCCAAGTTCTTTGGTTATCAAGGGCCGGTGCCCTTTATCTGTTTGGGTGAGTCAAAATTAGGTTTCTTGGTTCCTTAAAGACCAAGTGGCGACTTTGTATCTGTTTTCAACAGACCCTTTTCTCTTTCCTTGATTCAAATTTCAAACAAGTTTCAAAAATAAAACAAAGCGGTGGAATCCCGGTATCCGCATTGGGTTATGTAATACGTTGTAATAGATCTTTGGATTAGTTCCGTAGTATGGTAATCCTGTATTTGAACGTCTGTGGTTATGTTTTAAATGTTGTAATTCAGTTATGGTTGTGATTGTTGTTACTGTGGAGAAGCATGAGTTGTTAATTTTCACAATAGGGCTGCCCAGCAGGGGAGCAGTCGACTGGACCCTATGTCAGTCGACTGGATCTCGTGTGATTGAGACACTGAAAGTGAATAGTAAGAGAAGCAGTCGACTGGACCCTTTGTCAGTCGACTGAGTCACTGTAGATTTTAGCTACTGATCCAAATAGTAACCAGTGCAGTCGACTGGGTCCCCAGATCAGTCGACTGGATTTCCTTTTGGAAGTGTTGCATTTTGTTTCCGCCTAACACAGTCGACTGGGATTCCCTGATCAGTCGACTGGACCTCTGTTGAGAATTTTAGGTTTTGGTTTCTGCTAAGTACAGTCGACTGGACCCTAGGCACAGTCGATTGAACCTCTGTTTTCAAAAATTGATTCTTTTGGATGTGTTTTCAATTGAACAAAATTTTTTATAACTCTGATTTCAATAGATTTTCAACTCAAAGGGCAATGTTTCCTAAGTTTTAAAATACCCAGGGTTGTTTTTAAGTTCTTTCCGCTGCGTATAAGTTATATGAGGTTTAGATGAGCCTTGATGGCGTGCCACGTGTCTTGTTTCCGCGCGTAGTGGGATGGGTCATGACATTTAGTGGTATCAGAGCTAGAGGTAACAAACTTTGGAAACGTTCGACGACGAGTGGAGTGTTGAGTGAATTGCCACATGTTCTAGATTGCATCCATACATATTAGAGATGTTTGGAAACATGCATAGTGTTTATGCATTGAGAACTACAGGATTGTAATCATGAGTGACGAAGAGCGAGAACTATCGCCACACACTCGACGTATGAATATTATGGCAGAAATGATGGGCAACATGAGGAAAATGATACGGAATATAGCAGAGCGACTTCCTCCTACGCCCCAAATCGAAGTGGAACCAATAACTGTAGTGCATGCACTCGAAACTAGAGGCATAAGATCCGTATCAGAACAATTCGCGCGAAAGAAACCAATGGAATTTCATGGGACACCAGATCCAACGCTCGCAGAGCACTGGATTATGGACATGGAGAGGATTTTCCGATCTATTCCGATGAACGACAGGGAAAAAATGGAAAATGCAAGTGATGTGCTGAAGGGTGAAGCCCAGAACTGGTGGGTAAATGTTCTGGATCAAGGGGCACCGATTACTTGGGAAGGGTTAAAGGCGGAATTCAATCGCCGGTTCTTTCCGCGAGCCGCCTACAATGCAAAGAAGAGAGGTTTGATAACTTGAAGCATGGAGATATGACTGTGACCGAATATACTTCCATGTATAATGCTTTGTTGAGATTTGGAAAGGGTTCCGTACCAGAGGATGAAGATAGAGCAAGGAAATTCGAAGAGGGTTTAAGGGAAAATATTCGTCTAAGGGTAGAAACCTACGAGCATTCGACTGTGGCAGCAGTACAACAAACGGCGCTAGTGGCCAAGAGTGGGATGGAAAGGTCGAGGCAGAATCAGCACGGTAAACGAAACAATGAGGGTTGTGATAGGAACCAAGGCGGATCTTTCAAGAGGCCGTTTCAAAGAGGCTCTGGTTCTAGTTTCAGTGATTTCAGGAGAACGCCAAGTAGCATACCGTTGTGTTCACTTTGCAACCGACTACACTCAGGCCAATGTTTCATGAACAAACCCCAGAACAGGAACCGATGCGGGGGTAGTACTAATTCAACACCCGACATGAGAGGCAAGTGTTATGATTGTGGAGTTTTTGGGCACCAAGCCAAGGATTTCCCGAGGAAGTATCCTCAGCAAGGAGTTAGTTCTATGGCTTCTAGTGGGTCGAACCCTAGACAATCCAATGACGGGGGACAAAGGACTAAACAATGTCAAGGAAGAGCATATCAGATGAACCCAGGAGATATGACTGCTTCCGAGACAGTAGTCTCAGGTATGGTGCTTGTATGTTCACACTTAGCACGCATACTTGTCGACTCGGGATCTACGCATTCATTTGTATCGCATGCCTTTGTTGAACATTTGAATGTTAAATCGGCACCGTTAGGATATGAATTGTCTATTGTTGTGCCACTTAGTAAATCGATAATGACGTATACTATATATGAGAACTGTGAGATCAAACTAAGCGAGAAGTTGATGACTGTAGACCTTATACCGATTATAGTGAACCATTTCGATGTGATACTGGGAATGGATTGGTTAGCTCTTAACCACGCCACAATAGACTGTGAACGAAAAGAGGTTAATTTTTGATCACCGGTACATGGGAACTTTTGTTTCCAAGGGAGTAGGGTTATACTGCCGCCGTATTTGATTTCAGCTATCCGAGCGAGAAGGTTATTGAAAAAGGGATGTCAAGGATTCCTATGTTCAGTAACTGATGTCTTAGCGACCGAATTAAAAGTAGAAGACATACCGATAGTGCGAGAATATCCAGATGTATTTCCTGATGACCTACTAGATGTTCTTATTGAGAAAGAGGTTGAATTCACTATTGAGGTTATACCAGACTCAAGACCCGTATCAAAGGCACCGTATAGAATGGTACCCATAGAATTGAAAGAGCTGAAAATCCAACTACAAGAGTTACTTGACAAAGGTTTCATTCGACCAAGTGTATCGCTGTGGGGAGCTCCAGTATTATTCGTAAAGATGAAAGATGGCTCAATGCGTATGTGTGTTGATTACCGGGAACTGAACAAGTTAATGATTAAGAACAAATACCCGTTACCCAGAATTGATGACTTATTTGATCAACTTCGTGGGGCACAAGTATTCTCCAAGATAGACCTGAGATCGGGTTAAAGAACGTCGGGGGAATCATTTGTTTATATTTTTGTTTCTAGTTCCTAAATTGGTATCAAGGAATTGGGTTATGTAATACGTTGTAATAGATCTTTGGATTAGTTCCGTAGTATGGTAATCCTGTATTTGAACGTCTGTGGTTATGTTTTAAATGTTGTAATTCAGTTATGGTTGTGATTGTTGTTACTGTGGAGAAGCATGAGTTGTTAATTTTCATAATAGGGCTGCCCAGCAGGGGAGCAGTCGACTGGACCCTATGTCAGTCGACTGGATCTCGTGTGATTGAGACACTGAAAGTGAATAGTAAGAGAAGCAGTCGACTGGACCCTTTGTCAGTCGACTGAGTCACTGTAGATTTTAGCTACTGATCCAAATAGTAACCAGTGCAGTCGACTGGGTCCCCAAATCAGTCGACTGGATTTCCTTTTGGAAGTGTTGCATTTTGTTTCTGCCTAACACTGTCGACTGGGATTCCCTGATCAGTCGACTGGACCTCTGTTGAGAATTTTAGGTTTTGGTTTCTGCTAAGTACAGTCGACTGGACCCTAGGCACAGTCGACTGAACCTCTGTTTTCAAAAATTGATTCTTTTGGATGTGTTTTCAATTGAACAAAACTTTTTATAACTCTGATTTCAATAGATTTTCAACTCAGAGGGCAATGTTTCCTAAGTTTTAAAATACCTAGGGTTGTTTTTATGTTCTTTCCGCTGCGTATAAGTTATATGATGTTTGGATGAGCCTTGATGGCATGCCACGTGTCCTGTTTCCGCGCGTAGCAGGATGGGTCGTGACATACGGTCAAGTCGGGGCGGTACTTATAGTCTAATTAGTAATTACATTACACTGATACAGTCACACAAATAAAATAATAATAGACCATATATGGAAATTCAGAAAAGTGATAATATTATAAGTAGAGGAAAATTACAGGTATTACATCTTCTACCACCTATTATAGGATTTCGCCCTCAAAATTAGGACTATCTAGGCACTAAACAGAAAAAAGAAAATTTCTCTTGCATCTCCGATTCCAGCTCCTAAGAGGCTTCTCCTTCGTCATGGTGTTTCCACTAAACCTTTACCAGTGGTATCTCTTTGTTCCTCAGCTTCTTGCTTCCACGATCCAGAATCCTTACAGGTCCTTCGACGAATGTAGCATTGTTGTTTACTTTAATATCTTTGAAATCAATCTCATGTGTCAGGTTATGAAAACACTTCCTCTACATACTCACATAGAAAACATTATGAACTCCCGACATCTTCGGTGATAACGCCAATCTATAGGTGACTTTCCTTATGCGCTCTAGAATTTCATCTAGTCCAATGTAGAGCGGTGGTAGCCTTCCCCTCTGTTGTCCAAGCCTCGTAATGCCTAGAATCGGGGAAACTTTCAAATACACATGACCTCCAACTTCAAATTCTTAATCTCGACGTCATTTGTCTGCATAGCTTCTTGTATCTACTTTACACTACTTTCACCTATTTCTTTTGTCCGTCAGTCTGTGGATGAAATGCGAAACTCAACTTCAGAGGCATTCCCATTGCTTTCTGAAGACTCTCCCAAAATCTAGCGGTGAACCTTGAATCTCGGTCTGATACTATCGATATTGGTACTCCATGTAATCGCACCACTTGTTGTAGGTATAGTCGACTCATCTTCTCGACCAGATAGGTCATGTTGTAGCCAATAAAATGGCCAGATTTGGTCAGTCGATCAACAACTACCCAAATAGAGTCATGGTTCTGTTGAGATCTTGGTAATCCCACGACAAAATCCATGGTGATATATTCTCATTTCCATTCTGGGACTTGTAGAGGTTGTAGTAATCCCGGAGGTCATTGGTGTTCTACCTTGACTTGCTAACAAGTACGGCATTTTGCTACATATTCTGCGACTTCTCTCTTCATGCCTTCCCACCAAAAGTTCCTTTTTAAGTCTATGTACATCTTGGTTCCGCCGTGGTGTATAGTCATCCTTGACTTGTGGGCTTCATCCAGAATGTCTTTCCTCAAATTATCCGTGTCGGGTACACATAACCTGTCCTTACATCTGAATCCCCCATCTGTTCCAATATTCCATTCAGTCGGATCCTTTGCTTTTGCCTTCTCAAACCATTTCCTCAACCCTTCGTCCTTCATTTAAGCTTCAAGTATTCGGTTAATGAGGGTTGGCTGCACCATAAGACATCCAAAATGTCATCCAATACTTGGTCTTGTAGTCTGAAAGTTAAATTCTATTAAAGCCTCTAAGGCTTTCCATTCTCTGATCAAAAGTGAGGCAATCAACCTTTGGGGTTTTTGACTCAGAGCGTCTGCGACTACATTTGCCTTACCGAGGTGAAACTACAAATTAAAGTCATAGTCCTTAAGTAGCTCCATCCAGCACCGTTGTCTTATGTTTAGTTCGTGAAAGGTGTATTCGTGCTTGCCCTTCCACTTAAACTTCGAGTCCTTTTTCGTTAGTTCAGTTAAAAGAGATGAAACCTTTGAGAATCCTTCCATGGATCTCCTGTAGTATCCAGCCAATTCGAGGAAAATTCGTACTTCTGCTGCATTGGTTGGTCTATTCCAATCAGAAACTACATCTGTCTTTGTTGAGTCTACAAAAATCCCTTTCTGTGAAACTACGTGCCCCAAGACCTTAACTTCTTTTAGCCAAAACTCATACTTA
Source organism: Hydrangea macrophylla (assembly GCA_033977485.1). Taxonomy (NCBI): domain Eukaryota; kingdom Viridiplantae; phylum Streptophyta; class Magnoliopsida; order Cornales; family Hydrangeaceae; genus Hydrangea; species Hydrangea macrophylla. The sequence continues at coordinate 58,721,421 of CM066999.1, forward strand.
CTACACTTGGCATAGAGGAGATTCTCTCTAAGTGTCTGAAGTACAATCTGTACATGCTTCTCGTGCTCTTCTTCACTCTTCGAATAAATGAGGAAGTCGTCGATAAACACGATGATGAATTTATCCAAGAAGGGTCTAAACACTCGATCCATCAAATCCATGAATACAGCCAGGGCATTAGTTAATCCAAAAGGCATAACTAAGAACTCATAATGCCCATATCTTGTCCTAAAAGCTGTCTTCAGTATATCCTCAGGCCTAACGAGTAACTGGTGGTATCCGAATTGTAAATCGATCTTCAAAAAGGTTGTCGGTCCTTGTAGATTATCGAATAAATCATTTATCCTAGGGAGGGGTACTTGTTCTTGACGGTGACCTTATTCAATTATCTGTAGTTGATATAGATTTGGAGGTTTCCATCCTTTTTTCTAACAAACAGTATTGGGGCTCCCCAAGGTGACGTGCTCAGTCTGTTGAGTCCAAGATCTTCTAACTCTTGTACTTGCTTCGTCAGCTTCAGCATTTTTGTTGGGGGCCATACGATAAGGAGTCTTTGGATAATGGCATTGTTCCGGGTACTAGCTCAATACAAAAGTCGATCTCACGCTTAGATGGTAGTCCAAAGATGTTCTGGAAGACATCTTCATAGTATCGAACTATCAGAATTTGAGCGATCGTCGATTATAAGCTTATGGTTTCCACAGCGGCTAAGCGACCTATAAGAAAGGCATCACTAGTGGGGTTGCATTGGAAATCGAAGGGTGTACTCCTAGGTACTGAAAATGTGATCGACTCACTAGCACAGTCTAACTCTGCATAATACTTAGTGATCGAGCCAATCAATTCCTAAGATCACATCAAACTCCTTCATTAATAGAACAATTAAGTCTGTAGGTAGGTTCATATCCTCCAATGTCAAAGTGTAGTCCTTGCACACTTTTCCTAGCTTTACGATCACTCCCAAGGGTGATGCCGTGTTCAGAGCTACCTCAAGTATTTGGGGTACTAAACCTAAATGTAGGTACAATCTCAAAGGCAACACATGAAAGCACCAGTATCAAAAAGAACTTTAACTCGACTAGCATATAATGTGAGTGTACCTTCCAAGTTCTACTGTTCCTTTTCATCATACCCGGCCGCCTCAGGTATGATAGCATTGAGTCGAGCTTTGCTAGCTTGACCTTGAGTAATAGGCCCATAATAGCTTCCTCGCGGCGCTTTGCATTCTCTGCCATGTGTCCTCTCTTACCATAGTTGTAACAAACAACATTATTTCGATTGTTGACCCTAGGGGCCATGTAGTCTCGTGCTAGGAGCCCAAGGATCCCACAATTGAAACATTTCTCCATGTTGTTCCCGGTAGTTGTGGTTGGCACTTGTGGTACGGGAGGTGCTGCATGCTTATCCTGCGGAAAGGTAGGTCCTGGTTTCTTACAACTATTCCATGGGCATTTGTTTTGTTAGAAATGGGTCGGAGGTCTTCCTCTTGGTCCATTCCTAAGCTGGGGTGGCTGACTTGACATCCGCTTGTATGCCTATGTACCTAAATAAATATCTATTGGCTATCCTCCAGTCCTAACCATGGTTACGAGACATATAAATGATATAAGGTATAGCTAACTATTCTAATATGAGTACATAACACATCAAGCATATATTTCATCAAGTAGAGGAAACAAATCTTCATAGATAACTTTACATATTTACATAGAAAGGCATATATGCTACTACTAATTTGTGTTACATGCCTGGGTACATAATATATACACAAAAGATGGGCAACTAGCCCTAATACAAGTAGAGCTCTAAATCCTGGAGAGCCTATAGCGAAAGTCCTCTGTATATGACTTGTATGGTGGACCATGATCCTAGATTGAAATCTCCCCAGGTGGAACTCAATCCAAGTACGGGTCAAACTTATCAACCATCTCATCTTCGTCCTTATCCAAAGGCTCTATCTTTGCATCCTTAGAGTCATCCTTAAAGTCATCCTCAACCTCTAGCTCTCCATCCTCCATGACTACCATCGCATCCTCCTCACTAGCACCCTCTGTTGGGTCAAAATCCTCTGCTAGGTCAATACCCACTACTGGGCCAATCTTCGTATCTACCCCGTACTCCATATCTATCCGGGATGTAATAAGGTGCCATGCTAATCACAAAACTATCATAAGGTTTATATCTTCATTGATGGAAAAAGGTCTATCAGTTTATAACTTAAGTGTGTAGGACAATCGGTGTACACGTCTTAACCTAAAGCTCTGATACCAAAAATCCCTATCATACCCCAAAGCACCAAAATAGAGAAAAATAAATTTCCTTTATGGGTTCGTAGACACGTGACTGGTTGCATTACCAATTTGTCCATGACCAAAATCCTATTAGTAAACAACACAACCTAAAGGATAAAATCGACGTCTACTTCCATGATTATAATACAATGAAAAGCAACAATACTAGCTAACTAAGTACATAATGGTAGATACATCAGAGTCTTACGGCTCTAGGACCTCACAAAACGTATTATAAAAGATATGATAGGTCTTCAGATAGAGATTACAACCAAAAACATTTACAAAAGACAGCCACTAGACTCCTCTCTAACTAGCATATCCATAGCCATCTTCGGTGTATTCTTCCTCCATGTCCTCTTGCGTAGCATCATAACCCGTGTACTCGTCACCTAGATAAGCTGGACATGGGAATGTCCAGCGACATGAATGTCGTCAGCTTATGAAAGCCGAGTAAGAAAATAAATCAAATAGAACATATATAGCCACACACAACAAGAAACCGTTAACTACTTTTAATATGTCTTTTAGGATCTTTGCGTTAACCAAACAATCTTTCACCAACCACCTCAACACAAAGAATCGAAAGGACTCGCAACTGTACAAAACTGAACCTAGAACTAAATTAACCAACAACATCGGCTAAAAGAAGATGTATCTCTAAAGTATTCAATATTCTGGGTAAAACGCATCCACAGTTTAAAAAAAAAACAATACTCAGTAAGGAAATCACTTGATTGCATACGTCACTAACGATCCTCAGGTCAACTGAACGACCAAACACGTTATGACGATCCACAGATCAAGGATAGAATAAGTCTTGACAATAAATCCCTTGAGAGCACACGTCACTAACGATCCTCAGGTCAACTGCACGACTGAATATGTTATGATGATCCACAGATCAAGGATAGAACAACTCTTGACAATAAATCGCTTGATTGCACATGTCACTAATGATCCTCAGGTCAACTGCATGACTGAACATGTTATGACGATCCACAGATCAAGGATACGAATCATAATTCCCCAATCGACCCCACAAGATCACCGAAAGACTGACTCTGCAAGAAATACCCGAACACGACACCGAGGTCTACAAATCAACTTTGATCGAGAGTCAAACGACGAGAAACAAATATTAACATCCCTTATTTGCATAAAATTCATTATTGAAGGGTTTTCCATTATCTTACGTGTTCATATATTTCGTAGTTTAGTTCATTAATAACTTCCAACTATAACCGTCAAGATTTCGCTATATGTTCGACATTTCATTTTACCCCTTAATATACTCACGATGGAAACTTTTCCAATCACTATTAACGCAATAATTGTGCCATACAACATACTTATAACTTGAGTATGGATTCTCAATGGTCATCACACTATACTCATAACAACAGCAGCATAGCGTATAGATCATGAATCTATAAACATTGATTTGATACCAACAATTATATAGATAAAACCCTTAACATGCTCATCTATGCATTAGTACTTACCATGGCATGAATATTCATAGCAACACAGGTACTAGAAAACTAGCATCATCAATCAACACAATGTATAAACATTACCTCATACAAAAAGCATTACAATCCGCCAGGATGTATTTCACTGTGTTGACTTAATTTATATGATCTATTTGGGCATGATGAATTACTTTATAGATCAAACTCAAAACTAGAACATTATAGGTATTTTGATTATCTTTATGTACAAAAATATATAGATTCATATAGATTCTCGAGTTGTTCAAAACAATTATTTTACTAAGACATTTCTATATTTTTGGACTGCTTTGTCCCAGATTTATAGCACTGTGTTGGACATGAATTTCACCTATGAAACATTTATTTTTAGACTGCGCTATAGAAGAGTTCTTTATAGATAAATGAGTTAGCTTTCTCCACAAAAATACCTTGCTTAATTCAGATATTTGAACTACTCAAAACGTTCATTGTACTAAACTACATTCTGCTGGAAATTTATATTTATCAGATTTATAGTACTGCATTGTTCATACATTTCACCTATGAAGGATTGATTTCTAGAATGAGGTATAGAAGAGTTATTTGTAGATAAATAAGTTAGCTTTCTCCACAAAAAAACCTAGATTAATTCATATTTTTGAGCTGCTCAAAACGTTCATTTTACTAAACTACATTTGCTGGAAGTTTCTATTTCTCATATTTATAGTACTGCATTGTTCATACATTCCACCTATGAAGGGCTGAGTTTTAGAATGAGCTATAGAAGAGTGATATGTAGTTAAATGAGTTATCTTTCTCCACAAAAAAACCTTGCTTAAGTCAGATTTTTGAGCTACTCAAAACATTCATTTTACTAAACTACATTCTGCTGGAAGTTTCTATTTTTCAGATTTGACGATTTCTCTTGCATAGCATGAAAACTTCAAAATAACAACATTAAGCACTTACTAAACATTACTATATACTATATATGTGCTAAAGTAAACTTGAAATTGAGCTTGGGCTTTGGAATTGAGCTTTTGAACACAAGCTTCAATGGTTGAAGCTTCTTCTTCTTCTTCTTCTTCTATCTCACCATAGAGTTCACCTCCTAGCTCTCTCTAACTCTATATGTGCTGATTTTAAATGCCCAAGAGAGTAAAATGCATGGATGGGGCATGCTTACATAGAGAAGGTTGAAGGATATGTGTCATCATGCATGTGCTAGAGTGTACATACATGGACAAGTGTCCTAGAGGTGGACAAGTGTCACAAGATGTGGTGACAAGTGTCTAGGGGGTTGCATGTGCTACAAGTGGCCTGCCATGGTGGGGCCCACCTTAGGTTTTGTGCTACTTCTTCAATTTGAGTGCATAAGTCCTCGTTATACGTGTCAGTCTTGATTTACGTGCAAACAGGTATTGTTTCTAATGTCTGGGTCCAGGTACAGGACTAAGTTAAGTCTAATTATGGTCGAGTCGGTGCGGCACTTATAGTCTAATTAGTAATTGCATTACACTGATAGTCTCACAAATAAAATAATAATAGACCAGATATGGAAATACAGAAAACTGATAATATTATAAGTAGAGGAAAATTGCAGGTATTACAAGCGGCCTCTGTACCATCTTAGCTACCTTTCCTCTCCATCTGCTCAAGTATTCTGCGAACAATTCCTTGTTCCCTTGCCTGGTAGTATCCAAATCTCTGATTGTGACGTCCAAGTCCTGGTTGTGCTCATATTAAGCTATGAATGATTTGATCACTTCCTCCCATACTCAAGTTCTGCTTGGTTCGAGGGTAAGATACCAGGCCAAAGAAACCCCGGTCAGAGTTTGCTGAAATAAGGCGGACATCATAGAAGTGCTCAATCTACTAGGTTGGAAGGCCCTGATACACATCCTTACATGGCTACGAGGATTCCCTGTTCGGTCAAACTTGTTAAAAACTAACATTTTGAAACCGACTGGGAGTGTCTCACGGACTCCACCGTACAGACCTTCTAACTCCATCAGATAAGTGTCGACCCCCTAAGCCTTGCGCATCACCCTTTCCAGCTTCTCTATCTTTTCAGTCATTACCCTCTCTTTGTCATTCTTTTCTCTTTCCACCCATTACCTTTCTGCTCTGGGAACCTCGACCCTTGGCATCTCTGGATCATCATACCAACCTTCTTCCCTTGCAATAGGTAGATCATTGTTTGGTGGGTTTCCAACTGGTGGCGGGCGTGCTATTGACTCTATTTCGACTTTTTGCCTCATCTGTTCTGCTTGTTGTTCGACTAGTGTCCTTAATTCTACTACTTTCCCATCATTTCTTTCGTCTGCCATCTCAATGTTTTGTTTCCTTCTTACTAACCTCACTGTGGGATCTCTAAACCAAATCGTGCTCGAACTTGATGCTATTTTGGCCCTACAAAAGAATTTTTAATGATTTTCAAAAAAATTTTGTTATTTCTTTCTCTATTATTTTTATTTTTGAAAAAACTTGGTAAGAAAATTTTTATGGATAGTTCATATGTCACACGGATGCAATGCATGTGTGTGTGCTACTCTATATGCAAAAGAAAGAAAAATTCTAACCCTAACAAATAGTCACATAAGTATATAAGATCCTTACTCATGTTAAATGTGCCAAATTCACCTTTCATTTGCGATCCTCACTACCCCTTCCGAGGTCGGTATCTTATTTGAAAAAGCATTTCTCTAGATGCTGAGATTTTCCAAAAACAAATTTCTCAAGAATTTTTATTTGAAAACGAGGACATGAAAACTTTTCTCAAATTCTTGAAATTCATTTGAAAAGGCATTTCTCCCAAAAACAATTCGCAAATTTTTTGGACTTTTCCTTTGAATAAACTTTATTAAAAATTTACTTACGTCTCTAATAAGATTTTGAAAGAGCGGTTGAAACTTTGCAATAAAGATGACAAGAATTGCTTGCTTACAAAGATGGATTCAAAACTCTTTGGGTAGAAGGATCACATGATCGGATTATCACCGTATTTTTCATGAATTCGGATGCATACAAGGTCAATGATGCTTAACTAAACATGATACGAGAGATGTAATCTTATAATGAAATTTAAGCAGATTCCCAAATGTCATGGGACATGAAGAAGAATTGCTCAAAAGTGATTAAGAGTGTACATGCCTCACATCAAGCAAGTATCGTCATCTCAAGTAATCCCTTCCGGGCATACAAGACTTCCTAACACATTAATCCTAATCAAGAATTGATTTCCTACGGTTGAAAGGTTCTATGGAAACTGCCATGCAAAGGCTGGGTTTGGGTCAAATAAGGGAACCTTGACACACACCTGATAGGATGCTTCATATACCAACACATGGTACGAGATCAAGGGTGATCACACAGTCCCATGATGGCTTGACCGACCGGGTTGCCCCAAGCCTCCAAGGTCATAGTTCTATGCGATCGACTGGCTGGGCATGCAAGTGAAATGCAACAGGCATACAAAGATTAATTAATTCGATTAAAAAGGATGATTTCAAGTCTAATCCTCGAGTGTACCCAAAATCAGAATTTTGGTCTGCAAAACCAGAGATTTTGGGTTCGATCCCTAGCAAAGTCACCAGATTGTGGATACTGACATTTGGGCCCACTTATTTAAAGCAATTTTCAAATACAAAGAGTCGTCACTTAATTTTTAGAAGGAAAAAAATTAAGAAATCATGTTAAACCAAACCGATCTTTTTGGAAACCAGAGATTAACCAGGTTCGGGGATTATGAATGAAAGGGGAAGGAGCCCGGTGGACTAAAACACCCCCCTTCATGCTATCTCATGACAGGCCTCTACTCAACATCCTTTCTAATCGAATTATTAATCTAAGCATGCCCTCAACTAATATATATGTATGTATACATTGCAAAAACATGTCAAAAAGGGTGCAAGATTGCTAACGACAAAATATCATTCAAAACCACATAATGCATAATGCATAATGCAAGTAATGTGATATGGAATAAGGGACAAGAGAACTTCCACGGGGTCCAGCTGCGATATAGAAACGTGCAATGCATACACAAAATTTAAAGCCTAGGAAAAGATCTCTAACACATATTTACACATAAAACAAGACCTAATCTAAGGTATCGCGCATGGAGTCGAAAATTTAATAAAATCAAGAAATGATTAAACTAGAGAAAGGTTGAGAAATCATACCTTAGTAGTGCTACAAAACAAAGGGTTAGTCCATATGCTTTAGACAACATATAAAGTTGAATCTTAAATAACATTCCTAAACTTCTAGCTTAAATCTATCAAGTATGAAAGAACTGACATAATTATGAATTCTAATTACAAGTATCAATCTACAAGGATGAAAGTAAATGAATACATGGATGTGAACAAGAGTAGGCTGTGAACCTATCCATTGATTTGGATCATTTAACCTCAGGATTTAAGTTTAACTAATCATCATTGAAGCATGGTTTGAGTCTTAGATCATGGAAATATCATTTAAACCATTATTTACAAGTTTGGTCAAATCTGTCATAAGATTCTGAAAATTACAGAGAGCAAATCAAGACTTCAAAAATTGGAAAAGCGCAGTTCCCATGGTTTGATGTCAATGATTTTTGGACACAAGATGCCTCTATAAGTCTAGTTTCCAATCCAAAAAGAAAAATCAAAGATCAACGGTTCAAACTCTGGGAATTAGACAAACACTAGACATCACTCAGAAATTTACAACTCTCTGTCCAGAGATTTTGTACGATTTTTTAAAAATGGTAAAAAAATCAAAAACATTTTGATCTTTTTAGGGTACCTTCCTAACCCATTAAACTATTCAGAAAATTTTATTTGAGGTCAAGAAAACTTGATTGAAGCTCTAATTTACTCATTTCAAGAGGGTGTCACTGTTCTGAAACTCTGGACAGATTATTGTAGTTTCACAAATCTCATGACCAAACCACTTTAAACATGAAATCTCATTAAAACAGTGTTAACATTTTGTGTTATTGACATTCTCCAATTGGTTTCATTCAATTCCAACGGTTCGTTATTTAACTAAAAATCTTTTATCAAAAGCGGTTGGTGAACTCACTGCACCTTTTGTCAAATACATCTTTTATTTAGAAACTTCAAACTTCCAAGCCATTAGGTTTGGCTTAACCCACACTACTTCTCCTACTATTTGATGGTCATTGGAGACTAAGGGTACTCATACTAATGGACCTCAATGAAGTATGAAGGAACTTCATGAAACCCTAAAATAATAAACCTAAACCATGAAGATCGGTTTAGATTCATTGACAAAACATGCTAGTGTCAACCTTAATCCCTTAGGAAAGCATGAGTTTACAAGGAACCTAAGGGACTTCAAGTCAATAGATTCAAGTAAGGCATTGAAAGTCTTATGAATTTTAAGAGATGATTATAATCAAACAGAAAAAAACAAAAAACAAAAAAAAAAAACAAAACAAAAAAAGGAAACCAAGACTCAAGTAATATCTAAATTAACTTCATGACTTATTCAACCTTAAACCTGAAATCATTTTGATCCAAAAACAATAGATTAGAAGTTGAATCACAACATTAGTATGTGAAAAGTACCCCAAAGAGTCCTATATGTTGTGATTGAACTTGTATTAGAGACCAATTTACCTAGAGGTTACTTCCAAATATCCTTAACTTCTTGGTTGCTTTAGGATTTTCCCAAGGCTAGTCAAGCTCTTCTTCTAGCTCTTCCTTCTAAAGGTTACTTCTAATTGTGTTTAGAAAATATTTAAGAAGTTTAAAACAAGGAGAGTCAAGATAAGGTTCTTAGATTCAAAATTTCAAAACCAAAAGAGAGATCCTTTATAATGGGATATTCATCCCCCTTATATAGGTAAATTCTAGAGGATTATTCTGGTAATTTCATAGCGAAAACCCTAATTTTGGATGTCCTTTTGAAGGTACAAATGTACTATTTCAAAGCTGGCAGCCGCAAAATGCGGCACTCAACGGAAATGGAAGCGGCACTCAATGAATGCCAGCGTGACAATCATTGAATGCCAGCGCGGCGTTCACTGAATGCTGATACAACATTCAATAAATGCCGCGGACTGCCGTCTTTTCTGGAATTCTAATTTTTAGCGGCATTTGATGTCTTTTTGTGGCTATCAGTAACTGCCGTTGCAGCACTTGCTGACTGTCATACGGTAATTAGTGAGTGCTGCAGCTGTAACCCGTGACTGCCGTAAAGTGTTCCGTGTGCCATTTCCTTCTATTCTCCCTTTTCTTTCTTTTTTTCTTTATGTTTTGAATTACAAAGCCTTTCGAAGAGCTTGAATCACTTTTTGGAAGTCATAGATTAGGCAGACATTGTCATCATCGAATCTAGAGGTAACACTCCCCTTAATCCATTATCTGGTCAAAATCAAGGTGTCTACAGTCCCCCCCCCCCCCCCCCCCCCCCCCGTGCAGGCTAGTTGTACTCAAGATTTGGCTGCCTTCCTCCACATTTCCCGTAATGCCACAAGTTCTTTTATTTATGACAGGTAGATCGACTTTGAGCATCTCACTTCAGTCTATGCTCCCATGGGGGGACCCTTATAATGGCGGGTACCAGATTATATGATGCAGTGCATTATCTATTGCTATGCTTTCTTACTTCTTCTTCCAATCGTCTTCTGACGTTCTTATACCCATTGCATGTGGTTTGCTGAAAATAAAGAATGTCGTTATGCTGGTTCCTGGTGAGACTCTATTGGGACTAGATCATGCCAATATTGCTGGAGCCATGTTATCTTCTGGGGCTCCCTTTGTCATACAGGTTTGGCTCATGGAGCGTCTGGACCTCTTTATCCTCCCTCTACACTTTTGCAGGTCACTTTTCTGTGATTGTCTAGAGATCCACCACCTATACCACTATGTTGCTGCTTGGTTCAATTGGCTTCAGGGTCTCTCTTCTAATGACATCTACTGGGTCTTCTAGCAGTGGACTTATTGCTCTATAGCAGTACGACTTCTGAGGCAACCTGCATTTGGTTTCCTGGCTTGCATGCTACCACTTTTTATATTCCTGGCCGAGTGGTTCATCAGTACAGACTTCTCCTGGATGTTCCTAAGGATGTTACCATAGATTTCACGAAGAGTTCTACCATACGCCCTTCCATTGTAAAGGCTTTTACTGAGGCTTGGGATGATAGGGTGGCGGCTCCCTTTCGGAGAGTTCCTACTTCAGTTGTGCCTACTGACAAGCGGGGGTATTTGTAAAATACAACCGCATTAAAAGAAAAAAATACACGGATTTAGTTCACAACTTCTTGCTTTATCTGAAATGTGTATCACAATGCTGGTTTTTACGCAATGTGATTAATCTATGATAAGTTGTATTGTTTTAGCTATTATTTGTGCAGATTATTGTTCTGCAGTGAGAAGAAATGAATAAGAGGATAAAGGGAATGCTGGATTATAAACAAGAGAATTCAAAGCTAAAATACAGAGTTCGAGCAATTGAAGATGTTCAATCAGTCGAGATTCTGATCGATTGAGTACGGTTCAAGCACTTGAGTAATTCAGAAGTTTAATCGATCGAGTGATGTTCGATCGATCGAACATAGCTTTTATCAGAACTCACGCGCATGCAACAGAATAGTTGTAATCAACCCTAGCATTAGGTTTATGTATAAATACTCATTATGTTTACGTCCCAGGGGACGCCCACTTTACTTTTCATCAGTTTACATAGAGAGAGGAGAGTCTGTTCTTGATTTTTGTAGGTTTTAAGCTTTGCATATTTATTTTGGGATTGATTTCTACGATTTAATATAAGTTTCTCCATTCCAGGTTCTATAATCTTAGTTTATTCACATTCTTCTTGCTTAATATCGTAGTTTAATCTATTAGAATCGTTAGTTTTTGTAGTAATAGTCTTAAATCACTTGGTTTTATAGTTTTCATGTTTAAATCACAACCAAACATGACCTTAATGAATTTTCACGTTAAAAACGAATCTGTGATAGTCCAGACCATGTATGAGTAGTCCCAGGGTTGGGAGATCATGATGAAACAGTGATCTCCAACCTCTATCATGCAGCAGAAAAATACCTGTGTTCGATCGATCGAAGTTAGTTCGATCGATCGGGCCAGAGATTGAGTCAAGCGATCGAAGACATTTCGATCGATTGAGAGTTGACAAGATTCGATCGATCAAAAGTGCGTCGATTGATCGAACTCTCTGATTCTTGAGAATGTCCTTTGCAGTATTCCTAGACTTTCTGCTTCAGAGATTTGTTATCAAACTGTCCGCAAATGCTCAGTTTGTCAAAACAGTCTCTGAACTCGAGGTCTTAAGGCATTTTTCTTCAATATCTTTTGCAAACCACCTTCAATGCTAACACCATTGTAGGTGCGAGTCTTAACTATTGTTTAAACCACTTTCACGTGTTTCAAATTAACTATGATGATATAGTCCCGGTCATGAAAGGGCTATGGATTCTTTATTCTAAGAGAAAGAAATATGGAATACTGTAGAAGATGTACTCCACTGAGCTTCAATGCAACTGCTTGGTAAATGGCTAGGTCGCTGTGATTCGTGTGATCCCAACACTCCCCTTTTATTAAGTAAAAACCCATTTTAAATATTGCTCGATTTAATTAGTTAATTATTAGTTTAAATTAATCGCTTTAGTAATAGTTACTTTGTGGAACTTTGTGTTCTACACTCTTTAAAATATTGATTTTTATTTTTTTCCTTTTAGAGATTAATCTAAGTTTCTAGTTCTCAACCTTCCCTGTGGGATCGACCTGGAATTCCAGTACTATATTACTTGCACGATCACCTACACTTGGGTGTTGCACAAGAGCACACAAAATAATTCTCGTGTCAAGTTTTTGGCGCCGTTGCCGGGGAAGGCAACAAGCTAACGCTTAGATTACCTCGATCTATCTTTATCTCTTTCTATTTTCCTTTTCTTTTAATTCTTTAGATTAAAACCTTTTAGGATCCTTTCCCTTTCATGCCCGATAATTCCATTGAAGGAATTCTCGAAAATCCATTCTACTTATCTAATTCTTCTTGTTCTATTAATCCCGTAGCCACACCTACAGATTCAATGACTGACAATCAAAGCGAGAATAAGGATAATGTGGTTATACCTATTGATGATTCGATGCATCCTTTGTGCGATCTCATATAACCTAACCATGCACCTACGCGTTCTTGTATTCTCATTCCACCCCATGCGGGCGAATTCCAATTTCACAACAGAATGATTCAACTCCTTCCAACATTCCATAGAATGGAGAGCGAAAAGGCATATCTATATGTCAAGGATTTTGCAGATGTTTGTAAAACGTTCTCACAAAATTGTCTTATAGATGTAACACGTCTAATGCTATTTCCCTTCACCTTAAAGGATAAAGCAAAAGCGTGGCTACTCACCCTTAAGCCAAATTCTATCTTCACCTGGCATGCGATGAACACTACTTTCTTAAAGAAATTCTTTCCACCTCGCATGACCACAGAACTTAAACGGCAAATAACTCTTACAAACAAAAGAGCAATGAAACGTTCACCCAAACTTGGGAGTGTTTCAAAGATTTGTTTCTCTCATGCCCACATCACGGGTATGAGAAAAGGCGAACCATTAGCTACTTTTACGAAGGGTCAAATGGTAAAACTAAAAAGTTGGTTGAAACCATGAGCTCAGGTCCATTTCTTCGCAAAAACACCGAAGAGGCTGAAACCCACTTCGAGTGGTTAGCTGAGCATGCTCATGAATGGTTAAATTCTGAAGACATTCCATGCACACAAATATCAGGTGTAGAGGAGAAAAGTATCTATCAACTAAAAAGTAAAGATCATCTAATGACCAAATACGAAGGACTAGCAAAGAAGGAAGAGGAGTTAGGGATGAAAGTAGAGAGTTCTAGACAGGTTTTACCTGAAGAACCATGTGGCACATGCAATATGTTGGGACACATAACTCAATACTGTCCCAATGTGTCGTACTTTCAAGAGCAAGCCCCTATGGAAATGAATGTCATGCAAGGATACAGAGGGGCGGGGAATTCCTATAATAACAATAATAATATGCAAAATAATAACAATAGATGGAATCACCCGGGTTTTGATTGGAAAAACAATGCTGGGACACAAAATCAATACCATCAACAACAACCCTACAACAACAATAACCAATATCAAGGGCAATACAATAGGCAGTCCCAGCCATTTAATCAAAATAGATTAAATAACTACAACCAAGCTCAACCCTCTAATACTCAACAGTCAATGTGTACGTGCCACCACACAAAAAGGTGCAAGAGGAAGATCCACTCTCTAAAGTGAATTTAACACAATAGTTAATTCCAATGATGAGTAAAATATCCGCAACATTAGAGAGAATGGATGCACGACAAGAGGGGTCGAGTGGAATGTTTCCTGCCCAACAACTTCAAAACCCTAAGGGATACAACAACGGTCCCAATAATCAAGAACATGCTAAAGTAATGACTACTTTGAGAAGCGGCAAGATTATAGGGTACAGCATGCCTCTCTTCACTCCTGAAGAGTATGAGGAGGACAAAGTGGTAAACAACTACAAACCCTCCACTCAGAAAGAGGAGCCATCCACTAATGAAGAACCATTAAAATCAAATGATGATGCTCCTAAAGAAGTAGAAGAAGTTAAGAGAAGGCCCAGAAAGGAACCCGTCAATGATGAATTACCTAAATACCCTTTTCCCGCGCCTTACCCTCAAAGGATGAAGAAACCCAGAAACAAGGTACAGAATCAGGAGTTCTTGGAACTGTTTAAACAAGTCAAAATAAACCTTCCACTCCTTGATGCAATCAAACAAGTACCGGCCTATGCTAAGTACCTTAAAGATTTGTGCACGGTCAAAAAGAGGCAAAGTGTGAAGAAACACGCTTATGTCGCTTGCCAAGCAAGTGCAATCATCCAAAATGAATTGCCTCCAAAACTCAAAGACCCCGGTACTCCCACTGTCTCATGCCAAATTGGGAACCAAATAATAGACAATGCACTCCTTGATCTAGGAGCAAGCGTAAACCTACTGTCATACTCAACTTATAAAAAATTAGGGTTTAGTGAACTCAAACCTACCCGAGTTGCACTATAACTAGCAGATAGGTCGGTCAAATACCCAAGAGGAATATTGGAAGACGTTCTTGTACAGATAGACTCCTTTATCTTCCTGATTGATTTTGTAATTTTAACACTGAACCGGTGTCTAACTCTTGTGCACAAATCTCGGTGATATTTGGACGTCCGTTCCTCAACACAATCGATGCTACGATAAAAATAAGAAGTGATACAATGACCATCGTATTCGGGAACATGACTTTAAATGTCAAGATCTTATCAGATCCCTGACCTGAAGAATACGAGGATGAGGAAGAAGTTAATTCCATTGAAACAGTAATTGAAGATGCGGTTGATTTCATTGATTACAAAGATCCTTTGGAGGTAGTGGTGTCATAATTCGACGCTGTCTATCAACCTAATGATTATACTCCATTGGATGCTGCTTTAAATCATACTTGACTCATGATGGAAATGAAAGAGGAGGATAGAGCTGAATGCATGTGGGTAACACCATATGAACCATTGCCTCCCAAAACAAAGTTAATCATGCCTTCAAATTTTTAGTTTCCTGATCTGGAATTAAGGGAGCTCCCAAAAGAGCTCAAATACGCTTTTCTAGGGACTGAAAAGACTTATCCTGTCATAATTTTATCTATGTTAAATTCGAAACAAGAGGGCAAGTTAATGCAAATGCTGAAACAACATAAAGGAGCATTGGGATGGACTATTGCCGATCTCAAAGTCATAAGCTCATCTGTCTGCACCCATAAAATATATTTGGAGGAAGACGCTAAACATTCACGACAAATGCAAAGGCGTCTGAATCCCAACATGCAAGAGGTAGTCAAAAAGGAAATTTTAAAACTACTTGATGTTGGGATCATATATCCAATCTCTGACAGTCCTTGGGTTAGTCCAACCTAGGTTGTACCAAAGAAGGCAGGCATAACAGTTATTCTGAATAAAGACAGCAAATTAGTACCAACACGCGTCCCCACTGGATGGTGAATGTGTATTGATTACCAAAAACTGAATACCGTGACTCGAAAAGACCACTTTCCTTTACCATTCATGGATCAAATGCTAGAACAAGTGGCAGGTCAGAAATACTATTGCTTTTTGGACGAATACAGTGGGTACATCCAAATCAAAATTGCTCCTGAAGATCAGGAGAAAACAACCTTCACGTATCCGTTCGGTACTTTCACATACCGTTGTATGCCCTTCAGCTTATGCAATGCACCTGCTACCTTTCAGCAGTGCATGTTAAGTATTTTCAGCAATATGATTGAACAAATACTTAAAGTATTTATGGACGATTTTTTGGTGTTCGGCTATAGTTTTAAATTTTTCTTAGACAATCTTGAACGTGTGTTAGCAAGATGCGAGGATAAACACCTAGTACTAAACTGGGAAAAGTGTCACTTTATGGTGACCAAGGGAATCGTCCTCGGCCACATTATTTCTGATAAAGGTATCCAAGTAGATAAAGCAAAAATTGACATAATCTCGAAGCTACCTGTCCCTCATACAGTTAAAGACATTCAATCTTTTTCTGGGACATGCAGGATTTTATCGTCGATTCATTCAGAATTTTAGTACAATATCCTGACCACTCTGTCAACTGCTCGTTAAAGACGCACCATTTGAGTGGTCAGAAAGCTGTCATATGTCATTTGATACACTAAAAGAGCATCTTACCTCCGCACCGATAATACAGGCACCCGACTGGGGTTTGCCGTTTGAATTAATGTGCGATGCTAGCAACTACGCCATTGTTGTAGTGCTAGGATAGGGGAAGGATAATAAGCCATAGATAATCTATATGCCAGTCGAACGCTGAATGAAGCTCAGATCAATTATACAACCACTAAAAAAAGAGCTACTGGCTATAGTCTTCGCTTTGGATAAATTCAGGTCTTATCTGATAGGGTCCCCTATTGTCTGTTTCACAGACCACTCGGCCTTCAAATACCTGCTATCTAAAAAGGATGCGAAACAGAGGCTTATCCGTTGGATACTCCTACTCCAAGAATTCGATATCATAATCAAGGATAAAAAAGGAGTAGAGAATGTGGTCGCCGACCATTTGTCGATTAACTTTTGTTGAAAACACTGAACCCATACCAATAAAGACGAATTCCCAAATGAGCAACTGATGACCGTCTTGGGTTTACCCTGGTATGCAGATATAGTAAATTACCTAGTTATAAGAGAGACCCCGAGTCATTGGTCAAATCAAGATAAGAAATGATTCCTCTCTTTCGCACATCACTTCTTCTTCGATGACCCGTACTTATTCAAGTATTGTGCTGATCAGGTCATCCGACGTTGCAATCTGAATGAGGACATCACTGTAATTCTTGCATCATGTCATTTGAAAGCCTGCAGTGGCCATTTTGCTTCACAAAAGACCACACAAAAAATCTTACATAGCGGTTTTTATTGGCCAACCATATTTAAGGATGCCTATTCTTTTTCTAAATCGTGTCAATGTTGTTAAAAACTTAGTACAATTTCAAAACAAAACTCTATGCTCCTGACACCCATAATCACAATTAAAATTTTTGATTGTTGGGGCATAGACTTCATGGGCCCATTCCCGAAGTCAAACAACTGTGAGTATATACTCCTTGCTAGGGAGTATATCTCGAAATGGGTAAAGGCAATCCCAACAAGGCAAAATGATCATCGAACAGTAATTTCTTTCTTTAAAAAAATTTTCTTTCGCATTTTGGAACACCAAAGGCATTAATTAGTGACCAAGGAAAGCACTTTTGTAATAGACCCTTGGAGTCACTGCTTAAAAAGTATGGGGTTAACCATAAAATTGCCTTAGCCTACCATCCACAAACAAGGCTAACCAAGAAATCAAACATATTCTCGAGAAGACGGTTAGTTCAAACAGGAACGACTGGGCATACAAGCTGACCGATGCTCTCTGGGCATACCGTACTACTTACAAAACAAACCTGGGAATGTCCCCATATTGGCTAGTGTACGGAAAGACATGTCATCTCCCCGTCGAAATTGAGCATAAAGCATATTGGGCGGCGCGCCATTAAACTTTGATATTAAATAGGGAGGACAGCTCAGAAAACTCTAACTCGCAGAGCTCGAGGAAATTCGTAAGGATGCATATGACTCTACTAAGTTGCATAAGGAAAGGTTGAAGGCTCGCCATGATAGAAAAATCTTTCAAAAATTATTCGAGCCTAGGCAGAAAGTCTTGCTATACGACTCTTGCCTTCACCTCCTTCCTGGGAAGCTCCGCTCCTGGTGGACAGGTCCTTTCATTATTAAATCTGTCTTTCCACATGGGGACATTGAGCTATTCAATCCAAAGAACGATAAGATCTTCAAGGTCAATGGCCAACGATTAAAGCCGTTCTTGGAGAATTTTCAACCAGAAGTTGAGCACATCCAGCTGGATGAGCCCAACTATTCCTCTACTTAAAACGCTAAAGCGTATCCTAAAACTGTTGGTGTACTCTTTTCTTTTACTGCATTTTTTTATTTTGTTTTCATCTATTTCGGTTTTATTCCCTCTTTTGAAGTGTGACTTTGCGTTTAACCCACTATTCTTAATTATCTATCCCCCACAGGCTGTTTAAAATGAGAAATCATGATGGTACACGGTCCATGTTTTCGATTGGTTCATGGGCTGATTCAGAAGATCAAAACCCCGCATAGACTGCTGACAAGATTGCATTTTGCTTTTCACCGTACCAAGGTTCAGATGTCGATGATGTAGTTGACCTGACTCAAGGGTACTTCCCCTACGATCCTACACTCCTCAACATTAATCCATTTGAGAATATGGATTTCCCTGAAGAGGAAGGAGTACCAGAGGGGTATTAGTCAGGGAAGTTGATGATGCCCTCTTGGAATAGTGGGAGAACAACTCGATGTGGGAACCATGGGTTGAAGAAGATTTACAGGATGTGGTACCCGAACGCCATAATGTTATCTTCACATATGTGAATGACTTCATCGTCATTGAGTCGATTCTGTATATTTATGTGCACATGAGCTATTTGTTATCCTGGCTTCAATGCCCTCTACCTGCTAGTGCAAATGATTTTATCATGCCAATAGTGAGGTTAACTCTTTGTCACGTTTCATTTTCTTTCCCTCTTTCTTTGTTTATTCCTTTTTGTTAGTTCTTTCCTTTGTTTTATTTACCTTCTTTCTTTTGTTTTTCTTCTGCTTTCCTTATCCAGGATTATCACTATGTTCCATAACAGGCCGCCTTTGTTCCTTCCATACCAACTGTTTCATGGACCTGGACCACACATAGGATCTCCTGGCAATCTGCCGTAAGAGAGCAACTAGCTGAGGAGGTACACTCCATTATCTTTGACGCCGTCAGACTTACCCGTATTACCTCTTGCTCGCACTTTCAACTCTTTGGAGGTTTCTGACACTTTTGATGATATTCTGGCCGCTTTCAGATCCTTTTGGAATCTTCAATTATCAAGTTTGAACTCCACTTTTGAGGATTTGGCAGAGTATGAAGCACTTGTGGAAGAAGAAATTTTTATGTTTGAAACTTAGTGACTCACTTCAGTTGTTTCTTAATTGAAGTGTGTAATGTTGGACAAAGAATTGCCGATTTTGTTTTTAATTTTAGTTTTCTATGTAATAAGGTCTTAAGTGCCAATTTGGGGATTATGATTTGCAAAATGGATGCTATTAAACAAAGTTATATTTATAAAATTTGCAATTCTATAGTACAACGATGGTGATTTCTAGCTTGCATGTCTGCATTTACACTACTTTTAGTCTATTCCTGGATGTCCAGATCAGTTTGTGCTAGTTGGGGGTGTTTAGGTATTCTATTTAAAAATTTCTGAAAAATTTTGGGTTTCGATCAATCGAACTACTTTTGATCGATCTAGGGCTTGGAATCCTCAAGCACTTGAACAAGCCTCAATCGACTGATAGTTCGATCGATAGAACTATCTCGATCGATCGAGACTTGTATTTAAATGAAGCATCTCCAGCACTCGTCTTCAGTTTCTCTCTCTTACTCACACTCTCGAGCGATCAGAGACAGAGAGGAGACTCTCATAATATTTTTTCCTCCCCTCATCACACACTTCATTTAAGGCGGCCCTATTCACCTCCGATCATCATCATCACCCTCACCTCTTCTCTAAGCTATACCCGAGGTAAGGTTCTGAGAACCCCCCATCTCTATTTTAATTCGAAAACATGAGGGGATTCCCCCCTCCATTGGTCTTAAGACCAATTAATTTTCGTTTAATCCCTTATTTGTTGTTTTATTTCAATTTTTGCATTTCATTTTTTTCCCTGCTGATTTCTTGTGCTCGATCGATCGAGCTAGACTCAAGCGATCGATGGTGTCCCTAGTTCAATTGATCAAGAAAAGTTTGATCGATCGAACCCCAGCAGTGACAGTTTCTTTTCTTTTCTTCTCTGTTTTGATTTGTTTTATGCTTTTCTTCTCTTTTAGGATCACTGCAACGAATCTATTGCAGCGTATCATAAATCTAAACCCCTCGATCTCACAATGCCCGATCCGATACCCAATCACGGGTTTCAGAATGACGAGGGCCGAGTGTGGTTCAACCACCATTTTCATACGCAGAAGGTTATGTTAGAGCGGCCACTTGAGGTCGTGTGGCTTTCTGCCCTATGGTTTCTTGCATGGATCCGTGCAATGCCAGGCTAGCATGGGATGTTAATGCAGTCAAAGAAATTCAACATCAATTGGGTACGGGAGGCGTGTGCAACCATGATTAAGGATTTTGTAGCCCCATTCACATACCGATCTTTCTTCCGCGGGTACAAGATTATTTTCAGCACCGCTACTGTGGCTACTGCTTTGGGAGTACCGGAGGTCCCTGACCACTTCTACCCTCATAAACCTGGTACACTGGAGACTCTGCCCTCTACTATCATCCGTGAGATTACCGGCAGTGCTGTTCAGATCTGGAATGGCATTTCCTTAATTGAGGATTAGTTTCTGACTGAGCAGTATCATCTCCTCCACCTAGCACTCGCCAATTGTATTCTGATGACTTCCTATCACAAAAAGGTGGCGCCATGGTTTGCTCATGTCCTTTACGCTATTGGGACAGGGCAGAGTATCTGCCTGCCTCACCTTTATATCAATTTCTTTATCCAACCGACGCGATACATTGCCGCCAAGCGTCATCTGAAGGGCAGTTGGCCCATCCATAGAGTGATTGAGAAGGCTGGATTGATTCTGTTAGCCACCGATACAATTACACAGGCCTCAAGTCGATTTGGAGAGACAGCAGTGCACGGTTCTGATGCGCAGAAGACGAAAAAGTTAAATGGCAAGGCAAAGGTCGACGTGAAAAGGAGGAGAGGTGGAGGCACCGACACTGAGGGTGCGGCTTCTAGGATGCCTACTGAGGTTGAGGAGCTAGATTCCGATGAGGAGGACCCCACTGTTGTTGTCCAACAGTTTGAGCTGAGATAGAGGTCTCAGGCTCTGGCCTAGGGAAATTCTTCTTCCGTGTCTCTCTAGACTCTCCACACGTTATTCATCGAGGAGAGGTAGGCACGGATGAGGCTTGAGGGCAAGATGGACCGCATGACGACTCTGCTTGAGGCGATACTAATACAGATAGGGGTAGGCGTTACATACAACTCCACCACCCGCTGCACCACCCACCTCTGATCCGTCATCTTCCACAGCACCTCCTTCTACCGATCCACCAACGCCTACAGATTCAACTACTGCACCATCTATTCTCGTGGAGACACCATTTCCACCACCTCCAGTCGTGCATGTTCTTGCATCTACTATTCCTTTGGATGCGACTGTGAGTGACCCGGTGGCAGCTTCTGTTGCTATTGAGGGTGGAGCCGTAGAGGTGATGATGTTGCTGATGCACCGATTGAGATTCTATCAGATGTGGCTGATGATTAGTTGTATTGCTAGATGGGAGTTTGAGCATTTTTGCTGTATTTCTTTTATTTTTGTTTTCTAGCTTCTCTCTCTTTTAGTATTGCTTTTGGATGTATGGATGTGTTGGGACTATTGGATCTTTTGGACATTATAGTCACTGTTCTGTGCTTTATTGTTTTATTTTCCAGTGATTGGGTATTATATTACATATGGATCATACTCTATCAGTTTATATTTTATTTCTTTTGATATTGGCCGTTTGGAGATTGTATTTTTAGGTTACAGGTTGCTTTGCTTGCGGTTATGGCTTTGCTTGATCAGGTGATATCCATCTATTTACATTTGAAAATCAACTTCTGAGGACATTGTTATTTTTAGTTGGGAGTGGGATGTAGATAGATAATCACCTGCACATATTCACACTTAGCAATCTGGATAACTTTAATGCACAATTCATACAATCTCAATTAGAATTGGATAAAAATAAAAATTAAAAATTAAAGATATTTGAAAATTTTTGAAATTTTTCTTATTTTGAACTTTATTGGTAGAATAACTTTGAACATTCACTTTTGCTTAGCTGTTACCAAGAAATGACACATTTATACTATTCTCATCTTTTTATGGATTAAGTTCACGCGTTTTTCTAGTATCACTAGGATGATTGCATGTGTTGACCTTTCATGTATCCAAAATCCATATGCACATGTTGATAGCTATGTAGAAAACCCAAAAATGAGTTAATACGGCTGTTGTGATAATAGAATAAGTAGTGGAGATTAATTACCCTTAGTGAGCCTCTGATCCAATCTTTGTTTCTGAGGAAATTTTCACGTAAATTCGAATTGTTTTTTTTCTTGAATATGCATATTAAATTCGTTGCACTAGTCTCAATTAATTTTAGTCAACTTTGGTTGCTTATTAGAGGAGAACGTTCAGGATCTACCAACTAAACTCAAGAAACATTAAAGTGTTAAAGCTAAGTAAGAAAACGATTTAAGTCATCGTTACCCATTTCCTACCGTTATCCATATCCCTTTACCCACACCGACTTAATAATGCCTATTCCATTATGAAATACAAACTCCTAATCCTTTACTTTGACTCCATATGACCTCACTGCGCATCCAATAATAGAAAACTATCAAAGTATGTGATTGGAGGAGAATAGTTGTGGAGGTTCCAGGTATAAAAAATGAAAAATTAAAAAATTAAAAAAAAATGAGAAAGAAAAGACAAGAAATGAAAATAAGAAAAAGGAGAATATGAAAGGATGAAAGTTGGTTGGAGATGTGAAAAGAACAAAATAAGAATAAAATGAGATGATAAGCTCCATCATATGCTAAGTCATGCAATCTTTCTTTCTCATCATCTTTATCCACTACATAAAAGCCCAAAAATCTTAAGTCTTAATGAATCTTAATAACTTGGTTTGAACATGAACATGTGACTTGAGTTATCCGTGGTAGTTCGCTCCTCTAGTAAGTGGTGTCCTATTCATGAGACTATACACTCTCAATGTCCGTCTTTTGTAGAATCGAATATGAAAGCATTAGTATCCAGAAATTCACTCCTATCAAAGCTTTCATGTCATGTGCGATCATTTTAAAGCAAGTTTTTGAGAGACGTTCATTTTTTTAGTGTAAACCCATGTGAGAATTGAGTTAAAACTACGAGTTCTAAAAGTATGATAGTTTAAATAACTCTAAATAAGGTTCGATGCATAGCTATTAACTTCACACACACGGATACATGATTGTGACACATATGTTATATCTATTTTGGTGGCATGAGGAACATGTGAGTTTCTTTCATGGTTTGTTTGAGGATAACATGTCTTTGAAGAGCTAAGATTATCAGTTGAATGGAAGGGAGTGATTAAAAGTTTTTCTATATCTTTTTGAACCTAAAATTGAGAATTTTGTGGGTATATTCATTGTAAACCCTCACGAGACAACACTCGTACACTAGGGGGGCCATAGGGGTTTAACGACTTGTTGCATTCGCTAAATGCAACCGTAATTCCTGTGAAAGTGAGTTAGGCAACATCTCTTTCTATTCAACTTAGTTTGCTTTAGTTTATTTTGTTTTAGCTTAGTCATTGTAGTAGTAGTTTAGCTTGTTTTCATTATCGCTTTATCGCTAGAGACTAGCAATAAGCAAGTTGGGGGTTGCGACAAGCGGGGGTATTTGTAAAATATAACCGCACTAAAAGAAGAAAATACACGGACTTAGTTCACAACTTCTTGCTTTATCTGCAATTTGTATCACAATGCTGGTTTTTACGCAATATGATTAATCTATGATAAGTTATATTGTTTCGCTATTATTTGTGCAGATTGTTGTTTTGCTGTGAGAAGAAATGAATAACAAGATAAAGGGAATGCTGGATCACAAACAACAGAATTCAAAGCTGAAATATAGAGTTCGAGCGATCGAAGATGTTCAATCGATTGAGATCTGATCGATTGAGTACGGTTCAAGCGCTCGAGTAATTCAGAAGTTCAATCGATTGAGTGATGTTCGATCAATCGATCAAACATGGCTTTTATCAGAACTCAAGCGCACACAGCAGAATAGTTGTAATTAACCCTAGCATTAGGTTTATGTATAAATACTCGTTATGTTTACGTCCCAGGGGACGCCCACTTTACTTTTCATCAGTTTACATAGAGAGAGGAGAGTTTGTTCTTGATTTTTGTAGGTTTTAAGCTTTTCATATTGCTTTTGGGATTGATTTCTACGGTTTAATATAAGTTTCTCCATTCCAGGTTCTATAATCTTAGTTTATTCACATTCTTCTTGGTTAATATCGTAGTTCAATCAGTTAGAATCGTTAGTTTTTGTAGTAGTAGTCTTAAATCACTTGGTTTTATAGTTTTCATGTTTAAATCACAACCAAACATGACCTTAATGAATTTTCACGTTAAAAACGAATCTGTGACACTCTAGACCATGTCTGATTAGTCTCAGGGTTGGGAGATCATGATGAAATAGTGATCTCTAGCCTCTGTCATGCAGCAAAAAAATACCTGTGTTCGATCGATCGAAGTTAGTTCGATCGATCGGGCCAGAGATTGAGTCAAGCGATCGAAGACATTTCGATCGATTGAGAGTTGATGAGATTCGATCGATCGAAAGTGCGTCGATCGATCGAACTCTCTGATTCTTGAGAATGTCCTTTGTAATATTCCTAGACTTTCTGCTTCAAAGATTTGTTATCAAACTGTCCCCAAATGCTTAGTTTGTCAAAACAGTCTCTGAACTCAAGGCCTTAAGGCATTTTTCTTCAATAACTTTTACAAACCACCTTCAATGCTAACACCATTGTAGGTGCGAGTCTTAACTATTGTTTTAAACCACTTTCACGTGTTTCAAATTAACTGTGATGATATAGTCTCGGTCATGAAAGGGCTATGGATTCTTTATTCTTAGAGAAATACAGAATATTGTAGAAGATGTACTCTACTGAGCTTCAATGCAACTGCATGATAGATGGCTAGGTCGCTGTGGATTCGTTTGATCCCAACACTCCCCTTTTATTAAGTAAAAACCGATTTTAAATATTGCTCTATTTAATTAGTTAATTATTAGTTTTAATTAATCGCTTTAGTAGTAGTTACTTTGTGGAATTTTGTGTTCTACACTCTTTAAAATATTGATTTTTATTTTTTCCTTTTAGAGATTAATCTAAGTTTCTAGTTCTCAACCTTCCCTATGGGATCGACTTGGACTTCCAGTACTATATTACTTGCACGATCACCTACACTTGGGTTTTGCACAAGAGCACACAAAATAATTCTCGTGTCACCCACTACTGAGTATCTTCTGGAGATCCAGACTCTAGTCTAGAGACAGACTTCATAGACAAACATAGATGAAAGTGGCAAAGCTTTATTTTACAAAAACTTCTAACAAACGCTATCTATTCTTTTATGCTTTTTTAATGTGATTTACTTCTTTTTCTTCCCAAAGAATGTTCTTGTATTTAGAAAATGCTCTAATATGTTCAATCAAAGTGTTCACTCTTTCGATCCATCTTTAAGTTATGAAAATCTTCCTTTCAATGTCTTTCTTAGCTTTTTATTACCTTGCTTAGGGCTTTAATCGTTCTATACCATGAATTCGTATTTGTTCATTTTGATAGCCAGGGAATCCAAAGAAGGATTAGGGTAAATATATGGGTTCTTCGGATAACAAACGAAGTTTGCCTCTAGTTTTGGGACTTTGTGGTTCCGAGAAAATGTAAGTTTGCCCCTAGTTTAGCACAAGGATTTTTTTGGGGTTTTCATGGACCGAAGGCTATTCAAGAGCCCACCTACTTATCCCTGAGTAGGTATCAGGTCCAAAGTAGTTTGGTTTTAAGGCTTAAAGAAAGGTGCCACCCAGGCAATTTATTAATGACCGAACCGAGCAGGTTGCCTACGTATCCCCTAATGGGAATCAGGTCAAGCGTAGTTCATCAATGTAGGAGGTTTTGAAAAAGAAAGGTTTCAAGAAAAGCATTTTTTTAGGCGATCGAGGTTAATTGGCTATTTAAATTTAACCCCATCTAGGTCCATAAGATAGGCAGCCCCTCCGGAGAGGAGAGTCTTAATGATGTATGGCCCGACCCGGTTGGGTTTGAACTTTTCTCTTAGGTCATAAATGGGCACTTTAAGTTCTTTGAGGACTAGGTCACCCTCAGCAAGCTTCCTTTGGCGAACCTTTTTGTTGAAAGTACGAGCTATCCTTTTCCGATATCCCCGAGTATGGTTTATTATGGCCAACCTTTTCACATCAATTAACATCAACTCCTCATAGCTTCCCTGTATCCACTCTAGCTTAGTCACTTTGCATTCTGCCAAAACCCTAAGAGAGGGCATTTCTACTTCAACTGGAAGGACAGCTTCCATCCCATAAACCAATGAATATGGCATAGCTCATGTAAAGGTTCTCACAGAGGTCCGGTATCCCCATAGTGCAAATGGCAGTTTCTCGTGTCAATCCTTATACATATCCATCTTTTTTCCCAGGATTGCTTTAACATTTTTATTTGCTGCTTCCACTGCTCCATTCGCTTGGGGTCTATATGGGGAGGATTGATGGCGGGTGATCTTATACTTCTCTAGAAATGGGATGACTTCTCCTTGGAAATGACTGCCATGATAAAAAATGAACTCATTTGGGACCCCGTACCTGTAAATTATATTTCTTTCACTGAAACTCACCACATCTTTGGCTTTCAAAGTTGCATATGAAGCTACTTCCACCCACTTAGTAAAATAATCAATTGCCATAATTATGTACCAGTGTCCATTAGAGGCTTTTGGGACTATTTCACCAATAATATCTATACCCCATACGGAAAATGGCCAAGGTGTGGTCATGCTATAGAGTTGGGATGGCGGGGTATGCATCAGATTTGCATGGATCTGACACTTATGCATCTTTTGACATATTCACAGCAATCTCTGTCTAAGGTCGCCTAGTAATAACCTTGTCGAATTATCTTCTTTGCTAATATATGCCCATTCATATGGGACCCACAAACTCCTTCGTGTATTTCCTCCATAATTCTCTTAGCTTCCTTTCCATATAGACACTCCAGATTATTCCCGGTGTAAGACTTCTTCCATAGCTTATCCTCGTAGATCACAAATTGGGCGAAAATTCTTCGAATCGCCTTCCTGTCCTTCTCTAAAGCTCCTTCAGGGTATTCTCTTTTCTTAATGAAATTCCAAACAACTTATACCAAGGCATTTTACACTCTTCCTCTACGGCTGCGATCATCTTAAATAAAGGTTGGTTTCTTACTTCTATGGATAGTGGGATCATGGTGACTCCTGAGGGGATTTGTATCATTGAGACTAGGGTTGATAGGGAGTCGGCTAACTAATTCTCCTCATGGGAAAGGTAATAGAATGAAATCCTCTTAAATCATACTTTCAAGCTCTACAGGTATTCGTGGTAAGGTCTCAACTTCTCATGTTTTACCCTCCAATCACCTCACACTTGAGATATAATCAAGTTAGAATCTCCGAAAACATCCCAATTATGCATGCTTCATATTCTGCCAGATTATTGGTTGAGTTGTACTTAAGCTTGACGGCTAATGGGGTAGGAGTTCAATTAGGTGCTACAAGGATGACTCCGACCCTATAGCCTAATTGGTTAGCTGCTCCATCAAAATACATCTTCCACAGATTTTTCTCTATCCCCATCACTTCTTCATTTAGGAATCAAAACTCACCCTTCTCCTCGGATTCTATCGCAAGATCGGCCAGGTACTCAGCGACAGCTCTCCCTTTTACAAATTTGGCAATGACATACTTAATATCAAATTTAGCCAACATCATGGTTCATCAAGAAATCCTACTAGTCCAAGCATGCTTTTTAAATAGGTAATTAAGTGGTTCCATTCGGGATATCAGAGTTACGAGGAAGGCTAACATATAGTGTCTAAGGCGACAGGTACACCAGACTAAGGCCCAATAGGCTTTCTCTAAGAGTGAATATTTCAGCTAATATCCGATCATCCGTTTGCTCAAATAATAAATGGCCTTCTCTATGTGCCCTTCTTCTCCTTCTTGGGCTAACATACACCCCATCCAATCTTCGGACACAGAAATATATAGTAACAAAGGTCTTTCGAGCACGGGTAGTGATAGAACAGGTGGGTTTTGGAGATAGGTTTTGATTTTATCGAAGGCTTATTGGCATAGGGTATCCCACTCGAACTTTTCTACGTTTCTAAGCAATCTAAACAGCGGGTCTGTCACGCCCCGACGTAGCATAATACAGGAAAGCATTTAATTTCCTTTATGGACTCGTAGGTCGTGACAAGTGAGTATGACCAATTGTCCCTGCAAAATAAATAACTTAACAACATTTCTAAAGCAAAGGATACTAACAGAACATAAGCTCCGAAATAAAAACTTACTGAACTATTACAGCAGTCATAGTCTTAGGCACAAAACGCCTTATTCAAAAGTCTAAACTAGTTTATTACAAAACCCAAATTAAAAGACATAGGAAATATAAAGCAGCCTCCTGGAAAGTCTCCTGACTCTAAGTCGCATAGTCAAAATACCCTGGCTGCTCCTGACCCTGAAAATCTGGACATACAGTCCAGGACGCATCAACGCCGTCAGCTTATGAAAGCTGGTGAGCAAAATAAACAAGTGCTCGCAATGTATATATAAGCATATAACCAATAGTACAAATTAACTTTTAAAAGCAATAAATTCAAGGTTCCAATTCCAACATAAGCCATGGGGGAATAAAGAAAACAATAAATATGCGACCATGCATGAACAATGTAATATCTCATCTTTCTGACTCTTTTCTCTCAACAAAACTCAACACAACCAAACCATTATCTCAGATACCAGGAATACTATCCGATCGATATCCAAAACAGCACACCAAACTATTGCTTCAGATACCAGGAATAATATCCGATCGATATCTAAGCCACACTCAATACCATCATTTCGGATACCAGGAATACTATCCGATCAATATCCGAAACAAGCGCCCTAGATACCAGGAATAATATCCGATCGATATCTAAGCCGTACACAACACTATCACCATCGCTTCGGATATCAGGAATATTATCCGATCAATATCCGAAACGCGCGCCTTAGATACCAGGAATACTATCCGATCGATATCTAAGTCGTACACGACACTGTCGCCTCCAATACCAGGAATAATATCCGATCGATATTGAGGTCGCACACCAGACCGCTACTCTTTACTCTTTTCACGCTTTCTCACACACATGCATGTTGACACAACCTCAACCCTAATATGTATGTCAATGTTTCATATATAACACCATTAATAAATCACAAAGCCGGATAATCGTACGAGCATAAATTTCTGCCTAAGTTGTTCTTGTTTCGTACAATTCTTAAAACATAGACCTTTAAAACAATATTTTTGCCAAACTGTTCTTTAAAAACTTTTAAAACATTATCCAAACAGTCCCTACTAAGGAAACATAGAAACTGCTCAAACTGCCAGGTCGCGCGAGCGGGTCGCGCGAGCGGGAGAGAGGTGATGTCGCGGGCGCGGGTCGCGCGAGCGAAGGGGAAGGCCAGTTCGCGCGAGCGGGTCGCACGAGCGGGGGAGCTGGACAGGTCGCGCGAGCGGATCGCGCGCGCGAAAGGGGGAAATGGTCCGCGCGAGCGAGCCTCGCGCTAGCGGGTCGCGCGCGCGAGTTCTTGCAGAATGTCATCTTCTTCGTTTTCTCCCCTGTTTTTGGTTTTGGACTGAAATTTACCCATTTTCAGAATCTGCTCGTACTAGGACATGTGATATATGGTTCTCCTCGGTTTTCCGCGTAGATTAAGAATACGCGATCAATTTTAACTAATACGGATTATATCACTAGATATTCGCGATTAAAG
Source organism: Hydrangea macrophylla (assembly GCA_033977485.1). Classification (NCBI taxonomy): domain Eukaryota; kingdom Viridiplantae; phylum Streptophyta; class Magnoliopsida; order Cornales; family Hydrangeaceae; genus Hydrangea; species Hydrangea macrophylla. The sequence goes on from CM066999.1 coordinate 58,751,558, forward strand.
TAAGGATGTCGAAACTTAAAATCAATGGTTCGTCGCGATACGGATAAATTACTGTGTAGGATTCGAACCACAGCTTATCGGGATCAATATCTTCCATTCCCAATTTACAGAATCGATTTTGGTTACGATTTCTAAAGCTTCAATTCTTAAGCTTCAATGGTGTATTGATATATATACACATATACACACCTATATACACTGAAATTTACATATATATACGTGGCGAGTGAGTTTATAATACTCACAGAGGCGATTATACAGAAAATTAAAGGCCGAGAACTTCCGCCATAATAATCCGTCGTTGAGAATTTCCTCCTCCGTTCTTGATTTTGGTATCCCAATATATATGTATATATATATATGTGTCTATGTATGTGACTGATTATATATATAATCTGAAAGTGTGTGTGTGTTTGTATCTTGAGAGATTGAGAGAGGTTGAGAGAATTTGAGAGTGAGAGATGAGGGACTGTGAGTGAGTGATTGAGAGAGAGAGACACCAACGTATAAATATAAACTGCCCAAAATTGGGCTCCAAGCAAAGGGTGGAAATTACCCGGTGAGGTTGAGCTCACGTGCTCCCTCACCCAACATGTGATATAGACGCAAATTGAAATTAAAACTGGTATTTTACAGTTAAAATAAAAATACAGAAAATTATATTAATGTAGGAATTAAATTCCTGGTTTAAACAAAAATATAGATATCGATTTTAAAACCACAGAAAATATTTTGGAAATTACGGTTTGACCCCAGATAAATGTATTAAAAAGAAATTAAAACAGATGCTCATGGAAATGAAATGCCGTATTTATTTATTAATGATAATAAAATACAGGGCGTTACAGGGTCACATGTTAAGGTGAGCTTTGAAATGAAGCGACTAATGAATTTTATCCTACCAAGAGTCCCCTCAGCTCCTTCTCATTTTTCGGCGGCTGCATCTCAACTATGACTTTAATTTTGGTTGGGTCCACCTCTATTCCCCTTTTGGTGATAAAAATTCCTAACAACTTCCCGGTAGTGACTCCGAAGTTGCACTTTTGTGAATTCAGCCTCATTCTAAACTTTCTCAATCTCTCAAAGGACTTCCTCAATGCCTCCAAGTGTCCTTCCTTCTTCTTAAACTTTACGATCATATCATCTACATATACCTCCACCTCTTTATGAATCATGTCATGTAACAATGTGGTGGCGGCCCGTTGATACGTTGCCCCTGCGTTCTTGAGTCCAAATGGCATTACTGTGATGAAGGTGGTTTTCTCTCTGTCCTCTGGTGCCTTGAGAATCTAATTATATCCCGAGAATCCATCCATAAAAGACAAGAGCTCATGCCTCACAGTGTTATCAACTAGCACGTCGATGTGAGGTAAAGGAAAGTCGTCTTTAGGGCTTGCTTTGTTTAAATCTCAAAAATCAACGCACACCTTAACACGACCATCCTTCTTCGGGACCAGTACAATGTTGGCAATCATTCGAGATACTCGATGACCATCAAGAATTCGGCTCTCAATTGCTTTTCAACTTCCTCCTTTACTTTGAGTGCCCATTCAGGCCTCATTCGCCTCAATTTTTGTTTTATTGGTTTTGAGTTAGGAAATAGGGGGACGTGATGTTGGACTATCTCCGGGTCGATACCTGGCATATCACTATAAGACCATGCAAACACATCTTTGAATTCATTTAATAGACTGATCAATCCTTTGCTTTCTTCATTGCTAAGTGTAGAGCCAACAAAAACATTTTGTGGATTATCTTCATTTCCCAGATTAATTGTTAGAGTGTCCTCAATGATTTTTCATGCAGATTCTTTTTCCTTTTCGATTAGTTTTTACAATTCGTTTGGTATTTCATGGTTATCACATTATTTGGTGTGATTACAACAGACATAGCAATAGTAAGATGCCTCATATGAGCCATTACAGACTTCGGGGAGGAGGGTACTTATCACTAGACTCGAAGACCCACTCTTTGTTCACTCCTTGCTTGAGATCCACGGTGTCGCAGTCTGGCAGCTTTCCCTTTTCATCCTCTCCTTCTGTCATTGCTCCTTTTGGTTCTTCCTTGTCATTTTTCCTTGTCTTTTTCCAACACCTCTTCCACCATTTCCTCAACATACTCTTCCCTGATCTTGGCTTCTATAATCTCTTCTTGGCCTTTTTCTACAGTTTTCGCGCTTCTTTCGCCCAAAAGGTTCTGCATAACTAGGCCACCTAGCGTACTAATCCAATCTTTAATAGTGGCAAACTTCACGTGCACTTGTAAATGCGGGTCTTCATTTTCGGAAAATTCATAGGGGGAAGAAGATTTCAAACCCTGGCTTCAATCAATCGTTGACGGTATGGCGCCAAGACTGTCTACCCATGGTCTACCCAATAGCAAGTTAAAAGAGGCAGGGATGTTGATGATCTGAATCTCAGCTTCTTTTTCCAAAGACCCGATAGTGAGATTAAGAAAGATTATACCCATGGCCGTCCTTTGGGTGTTGTCATATGCTTTTACCTTCTGCTCAGATGGTATGAAAGTTAACTCATCTAAACCCATTCGCTTGGCCGAACGGATTGGACTTACGTTTAGAGCAGACCCATTGTCCACGAGACAAGAGGGTATTGCATTTCCCAAGCATTCAACAGTAACGTACAACGGCTTATTATGAACAGGCCCTTCGGGGGGCAAATCATCTGAGGAGAAGGTGATAGCTAGAGTCAGAATTCTGCTGATCATTCCCATAAGATCCTCTGGCATTGTGTCTAGGGGTGTCATTTGGAACAGAAATTCCAATTCCGACCGATTTCGATCCGAAAAATTCCGATTTTGGCAACTAAATATGCATTCCGAATTTCGAATTTCCGAATTCCGAAAATTCCGAAAAAAATCGGATCGGAATCGGAATTGTTTTCAGAATTCCGAAAATTCCGAAAAATTTCCGAAAATATTCCGAAATTGTATTTTCCGAAACTTTTCCGAATATATTCCGAAAAATTCTGAAAAATTTCCGAACATATTCCGAAATTGCATTTTCCGAAACTTTTCCGAAAATATTTCGAAATATTCCGAAAATTGTGTTCATCCCACATCGAAAAAACACAAAAAAATGGGATGTGATGTGCTTCTATAAAAGGCCTACAAGTCTCAAGTGAAATCCCATTAAGCTTGAATTCCGAATATTCCGAAAAATTCCAAAAATATTCCGAATATTCCGAAAAATTCAGAATCTGATGAAATTCTGAAAATTCCGAAATTTCCGAAATTTCGGAATTGGAAATAATTTTGGAATTTTCGAAATTTTGGAACGGAAATCGGAATACATTTTTGGCTTCCGAAAATTTCGGAATTTTTTCCGAAAGGGGTGTTTCCGATCCGTTCCGGCCGAAACACACCCCTAATTGTGTCAATAGAAACATCAGATTGATTCAAGGCATCTAGGACTGCCTGCCTGTGACATTTAGAAGCAATCAATAACCCCAAATGGTGATATTGGCTTGTGTCTTCTTCACTTGCTTCAAAACCCTATCCTTCTACTCTTCTTCATTTATCTTCCCTTTTCCCTTATCTAACTCTCTCCCCGGGTGATCTTTCACTAGCTCATATGGTTTAAATTGTCCCCAATCGGGTTAGATCACTGACCTCCTCTCTTGCCCACCAGTTGTCGATTTTTGGACTTTCTGTCCCCACTCCTGTCTTTTCATCACTTTCGTACCATAAATCATCTTCCACCTGATCTACATCTCGACTATCATCTTCTACACACCAGGCAGAGTTGTTTGTTTCTTGGACCTACCAATCTGTTGTGGCCATTTGCTTCATTTTCTCCCCTCTACATTCCTTTGGCCAATTTCTAAGAGTACAGATTACCAAATCTTTTAGCAGCTGGTAAGGCTTCATTGGTTTCCCAACTTAGTAATCAGCATGGATGGGTCAAAGGTTGTTTCCTCTAATCCCAAGAAATAGAGGCCTTGTGGTGGTGGTACAATATGATGATTTCGCAGCAAATTTCTGGTGACGTTGGGAGTTTTGACATGTGGCTCAGATATTACCTTGTTATTGATGAGATCTTGAATTTCATGCCTCAACATTGTGCAGTGATCCATAGCATGGCCATTTTGTTGGTGAAATTTGCAGTAAAGATCCTCCTAAAAGTTTGGAGGGAGCGGGCTTAGCAAGGATCGAGGTTCCAATGGGCGAAGATGTCCCTTTGTCAGTTTCCTGTCAAGGGCAGTTGATAGTGAAACTCCCAAATTAAAAAACTACATTTGTGGCTTATCTGCCCTTGGTCGACCTCTTGTTATGTCAAACTCCCTCTTGGGTTTGCTTAATGCATTGACATCCATGGGGCCCGAGTGACCTCTGGATTGCCCTCTGTTTGGCCCGTAGTTTGGCCTCCTGTACCTGTTCGGTTGCTCCTCTTACCCCTTCTTGGATTGCATCCTCTATCCTGGTTCCTAAGTCGAAGACTTCAGAAAAAGTGTTGATTGATTGGAACCTCGTCTTTTCATGGTAGACAGATTAAAGATTCTTCATTAACATCCGAATTTGTTCTTTCTCAGATGGACTTTGCACCAAGTTGGCTGCCTTTCCCCTCTATCGACTCAAGTATTCAGCCAATTATTCTTTGTTCCCTTGCCTGGTGATTTCCAAATCCCAAACTGTGACATCCAAGTCTTGAATGTATTCGTACTATGCTACAAATGATTTAACCACCTCTTCCCAGACCCTAGTCTTGCTTGGTTCAAGTGTGAGATACCAGGCCAAGGCGGCCCTAGTGAAAGTCTGCTGAAATAGGATGGCCATCATGGCGGTGCTCAACCCACTAGGCTGGAAAGTCCCGATACACATCCTCACATGGCTACGAGGATTCCCTGTTCCATCGAAATTGTCAAAGACAGGCATTTTAAAACTGACAGGTAGTGTCTCATGGACCCCATCGTATAGCCTTTCCAATTCTAGCAAATAGGTATCAACTCCCTGAGCCTTACGTACCACTCTTTCAAGCTTCTCGACTTTCTCTGCCATTACCCTTTCTTTCTCGGTCTTTTCTCTTTCAGCTCGTAATGCATTAGCCCCCTATGCCTCCTGATCATCATGCCAGTCTTCTTCTCTTACCACTAGAGGGGGCAGGTCGACAACTTGCGGGTTTACAAGCAGCAGCTGGCGAGTCATTACTTCTATCATGTTCATCATACGGTTCATATTCTTAACCTTCCGTCTCATGTGCTCTTCCTGCCTTTCTACTATTGCCATCAATTCTAATACTTCCCCGGTGTTACCTTCTTATGCCATTTGAGTGTTACTTTATTTCCTCACTAACCTTGCCACAGGACACCTAAACCAAACAATGCCCAAACCAGATACTATTTTTGCCCTCTAAAAGAATTTTCAAATGAATTTTCATTTTATCATTTTTCTTTTCCTTTACCATTATCCTTTTTATTTTTATTTGATTGCATTTGTTCCAAATACTTGGTAAACATTTATGAATGGTTCATATGTCACACGGATGCAATGAATGTGTGTTTGTGTGTGTATGTGCGTGTGTGTATGTGTGTGTGTGCCTACTCTATATGCAAAAGAAAAGAAAATCCTAGTCCAAACACATAAAACACATAAACACATAAAATTCTTGCTCATGTCAAGTGCGCTAATTTCCCTTTTATTGTGATCCTTATTACTACCCCTTCAAGGATTGGGTATTCAAAAAAAATTTCAAAATTCATTTGAAAAGCATTTCTTTAGATGATGAGATCTTTCAAAATTAATTCTCAAGAATTTTGAATCTTTCCTTTGAAAATGAGGATGTAAAAATATATCTCAACAAGGATTTGTTTGGAACCTTAATCAAGTGTGAGTTTTCGAAAAAAAACCCTGGGATAATAAAAAAAATGGGAAGTCAAAAATGATCGAATTTAATACTTTTTTTGGGTAGAAGGATCACATGATCGGATTATCACGGTACTTTTCATGAACTAGGATACATACAAGGTCAATGATGCTTAACTAACAAAATATAAGAAGTCTAACCTTATAATCAAGATTTGGCACGTTCCCAAATGTCACGGGACATAAAGAGGAATTTCTAAGAGGAGATTAAGAGATTAAACATCTTTCAACAAGCAAGTATCGTCATCATCTTAAATTATCCCTTTCAGGCATACAAAACTCCCTAGCACATAATCCTAAGAGTTGGTTTCCTTAGATTGAAAGGTTCTATAGAAGCTATTATGTAAAGGTCGGGTTTTGGTCAAATAAGGGACCCTTGATACACATCTGATAGGATGCTGCGTATACCAACAGGTGGCACGAGATCAAGGGTGTTCACACAGCTCCATGGTAACTTGACCAACCGGGTTGCTCTGAGCCTCCAAGGCCATAGTTCCGTGCAATCGATTGGTAAGACATGCAAGTGCAATGCAACGGGCACACAAAAATTAATTAATTTGATTAAAAGGGATGCTTTTAAGTCTAATCCTTGAGTAAACCCAAAATCAGGATTCTGGTCTGCGAAACTAGAGATTCTGGATTCTATCCCCAACAGAGTCGCCAGATTGTGGATACTCAGTTTAACCATGCTTTTTAAAATGTTTTTCAAATTTCAAATACGAGTCGCCACTTAAGTTTTTAAAGAAAAATTAAGAAACCATTTTAAAAACAAACTAATCTTTTGGAAATCATATATTCAGGACCGGGGATTATGGAATGAGAGGGGAAGGAGCCTGGCGGACTAAAACACCCTCTCTCATCCTATCTCGTGATAGGCCTCTACTCAATATCCTTTTTAATCGAATTATTAATCTAAGCATGCCCTCAATTAATACATATATATACATTAAAAGAGCATGTCAAAAAGGTGCAAGATTGGTCACGATAAAAGGCGTACAAAATCATGTAATTCAAATAGCAAGCAAGATGATATGCAATAGAGAACAAGGGATCTTACCTGGGATCCAGCTATGAATGTTAAACGTGCAATGCATAAAAAGGTAAAAATCCTAAAAAGGGTCTCTAATCACATATATACACATAAATCAAGACCTAGTCTAAAGTGTCGCACATGAGGTCAAAAATCAATCCCCGGGAAGTAGATCAAAACCAGATATCACTCAGAATTTAACAACTCTCTATCCAGAGATTTTGCGTGATTTTCTAAAAATAGTAAACGAATCTGAATTGCCTCATTCTTTTTAGGAGATATTATTAACACATTAAACTTCATAGAAAAATTTATAAAAAGTCAAAAATGTTTGATTAAATCTCTGATCAATTCAAATCAAAACTGACTTACTGTTCTGAAATTTTGGACAGAGAGTAGCTAGTTCACAAATCCTAAGGTCAAACCATGCTATCTATAAAATCTTATCAAAACAAAAATTGCAGTGGTAGATCTTTGTGTTATGAACACATTCCAATTGGTTTCATTCAATTCTAATGGATCATGATTTAATTAAAAATCCTTGATCAAAATCGGGTTATGAATTCACTGCCCAATTGTTAAGCTCATCACCAATATTTATCTGTTAACTCTATCAACCAAACCATGGAGATTGGCTTATCCTAAACCTAATCCTCCTCTCAATTGATGGTCATTGGAGATTAAAGACACCACCTTTATAGATCTCAATGGAGTATGGGAGAACTTCATGAAATCTCGAACTAATGAACCTAAATCACGAAAATTGGTTCAGGCTCATTAGCCACACACAAGGATGATTAATATCACCCTTAATCCTCATGTAAATCACAAATATAAAGAAAATTAAAGGATCCATGACAAGAGACTCAAGTGGGATATTGAAGATCTCATGAATCCAAATGAAAAAACATAAAAATAAAAGATAAACCCAAATGATAATCCAAGTTAAATTCCTCTTAGAAGATTTGTTTTGCACTAAATCCATGGCTATTTAGACCCAAATCAAGGAACACAAAATGAAAGTTCAATCATAATTCAAGTGGTGTGTGATGAAATGAGGTTAGAAGAGACTTTTGGAAAATGTGTAAAAGATCCTAGGGAGTTTTATGAATTATGATTGAACTTAAACTAAAGGCTAATTAAGATTAGAGGTTACCTTCAATTATCCTCAACTTCTTTAAGATTTGAGGACTTTCAAAAGGATCACCAAGCTCTTCCTCAAACTCTTGCAAATGATTTACTCTTCAATTCTCTTAATTCTCTCTAAGATTCTCTCCTAATTTTTTCAAGAAAGTTGTTCAAGAAAAAAGACTCCTTGTAATGGGGAATATTCATCACCTTATATAGACCAACTTCTGAGGGGTATTTCAGTAAATTCAAGGTGCAAACCCTAATTCTGAAGGTACTTTTGATGGTACAATGCATACTATTTTAAAAACACGCTATTTAAAAAATACGGCACTTGGTGGAGTTGTCCGCGACACTCAGTAAAGGCTGCAACGGCACTCAAGGAGTGCCGCAGACAACTCGCGGATTGCCGTCTTTTTGTGATCCTCATTTTGTTTTGTTTTTTTAATTTCTTTTTCTTCTTCCTTATCCCTTTCTTTCTAAAAAATCCTTCTATTTGTTCACAGCATTTGGCGAGTTGTCCACGGCGCTCAGTGATCACCGGTACGGCTATCAGTGGATGCCGGAACGGCACCCAGTGAGTGCCACAGCGGCACCCCGTGACTGCCGCAGGCTCTGTCCCATGTCATTTTTCTTTCCTTTCTCATGTTCTCTCCTTTTTTTCCTTCCCTTTTCTTTCTTTTCAATTATTTTTCCATTTAAAAATTGAGATTGAAGAGCCTTTTGGAGAGCTTGAATCACTTTTGAAATCCAAAAAATTCGTTCGACACGGTCATCATCGGTTTTGGAGCTAATAATCCCCTTAATTGGTAAATCAGTAAAGGCTGCAACGGCACTCAAGGAGTGCCGCAGACAACTCGCAGGTTGCCGTCTTTTTGTGCTCCTCATTTTATTTTGTTTTTTTTATTTCTTTTTCTTTTTCCTTATCCCTTTCTTTCCTTTTTGCTCTAAAAAATCCTTCTATTTTTTCGCAGCATTTGGTGAGTTGTCCACGGCGCTCAGTGATCACCATTACGGCTATCAATGGATGCCGGAACCGCACCTAGTGAGTGCCACAGCGGCACCCCGTGACTGCCGCAGGCTCTGTCGCATGCCATTTTTCTTTCCTTTCTCATGTTCTCTCCTTTTTTTCCTTCCCTTTTCTTTCTTTTTAATTATTTTTTCATTTAAAAATTGAAATTAAAGAGCCTTTTGGAGAGCTTGAATTACCTTTGAAATCCAAAAAATTCGTCGGACACGGTCATCATCAGTTTTGGAGGTAATAATCCCCTGAATTTGGCAGTTGATCAAAATCGGGGTGTCTATAGAGATCACCCTTAATTGGTAAATTAGAAACTTCTCTTCTTTTTTTTGAGGAAGGGGAGAGGGGATATTTAGTGCAAAATCCCTCAAAGTGGCTCTTAAGAGCTTAGGGTCCGAAAGATTTCGTAGTTTGTTAAAAAGCCTCTCTAGTTGAAACTTACATTCGGTAAACATCTAAATACTCTCTCTGTCTCTGAGATCTCGTTCGTGTAATGATGTCCCTTCTACTGAATTTGACATTGATCATCTCTCATCTAATCCACATATTTTCCAATTGAAAACCATAACCACAACCTGATATATATATATATATCATTTATATGTATATATATATATATATATCTATTTTTCATCATTGCCCAAAAAAGGGCCACCACATCGCTGCCGTCATCAACGGGTTTCTCAGCGCGTCAACAGCCCCCGATTCTCCGGCCCAATGACTCGTCGAGCCCACTCCTTCAAATGCAACAACAACAATTAGGCTCATAAACGGATTGGATCTAGACCGGATCCACAAAATTCAAATCCAGATCCGTTAACAATTCTACCATCCAGATCCGGTCCATTTATCATTTGGATCTGCCTTATTTAATCCATATCCAAATCGGATCTAGCTATTCAGATCTGTTTGTCGGATCTAAAACGGTAACTTAGCTGCTTATATATATTCTAGGCTTAGTTTGGCCCCCATTTTGGTGTTTCTTCTTTTTGAAAGCCCAATCTCATGTTAATTCATTTGGTAACTAGTTTATGAGCTTTGCAAAAATTAAACTTAGGGTTTTTTTAGGGGAAGCTTTTGAAAACTCTAGAATGGTGCTTTTAAAAGCTCAAAGTTGCCTTTTGATTTCATGATATTTTTTTGAAGAGTAATGTGTCACTTGAACAAATTTATCAAACTTAATAATAAATTTCATAAGCTACTTTTAGAAAGTCATGTGGGGGCCATACTAAGCCCTAGTATTACCATAGTAACTATTGCTTTTATAATTTTTTTCTATGCATACACAAAAATCAATCAACGTTTAACCCATCAATATTCTTAATTATGTAAAAAAAAATTCTATCTTTAAATTAAAATAATATACCACTGAAAATAAATATGTATAAGTGTATACTATATACGTTGTTCAATTTTATATGTAATAGTAATCTTATAATCTAGTGTATTTTATGTATACTTGTGCATAGTTTATTCTTATTCGGATCCGGATCTTAGGCGGATCGGATACCACAAAATGATATTCGATCCATCAACCTAACATTCTAAATGGATCTGAATCTGGATATGGATCTGGATCTTAAGAACAAAGCTCAGACCCATCAAAAAGTGGTGGATCCGGATCGGATCCGGACCAAGATTCGGTCCATTGACAAGCCTAACAGCAATAGTACTAGCAACAATAACAATATCCGGCTATCTCTGACAAGCTCGAACCAGATCAGACAATATCTGATGAACTAGAACCAGATCTGGTCATCTCCACGTTAGTTGCAGATTTTACAAATATTAAGTAAAATTTCACTTGTTATAAGAAAAGTTAAGTAAAATTTAACTTTTTTTTTCTATATCAAATGAAATTTCACTTAACTTTGGCTATAACAAATAAAATTTTACTTGTTTTTTTTAGTCACCGGAGGTGGTGGGGTGGTCACCCAAGATAGTGGGGGTGGTGGTCAGAGGTGGTAGGGGTGGTGGTAAGAGTGGTTAGAGTTAGATGATGAAGATGAGAGCATTATAGTCATTATAGTCTAAGAAATATGGGGAGGACTTATCTCTAATGATAGATTTAAATTGTCCTTAATATTAAAAAATCTTGTGCATTAGTTATTTCTACTGAGTGCCCTTTCTTTTTTCTTTTTCTTTTTTTTTTTCCGTGAGTTGGTTGGTGGGTGCGTGATTGAGTTAGCGTGGGCTTGTTGCTCCAATATGTCAGTGAGCCTGTTGGGCTACATGAAAGTATTGGGTAAATCCATGTTTGTTGCTTATTTGTCCAGCATAAAAAGTCTGATTCTATTGACTTAAGACCAAGCATAACCTCTAAGGTCCTTGAAGCTCTGGGCGTCGGCCCATCCCCAGAGAACTTGTAGACCTTCCAAACCAGGTTTGTATTATGGGTAATATTCCCAAATAAATCTCACAACCACTTACACTTACACTCACAGTCTATTTCTTTTCTGGGTGACACTGTGAGGTTCACTGAAATTATTCGTACCCCACAGTGCCACCCAGGAGAGAGATAGACTATGGGTGTAAGTGTTTATGAGATTTGTTTGTACCCTAACACTGTTGTTGTATTATTCTACCTTTAGACTTGACAACTCCAAGAGATCCATAGCAAAGTTTAACAAGGGCCACTTATTCCCACAGTAAGGAAAAAAAAAGAAGAAGATAGGCCATAGTTGGACACACACACACACACACACACACACACACACACCCCCCCCCCCCCCCCCCCCCCCCCCCTTAGCCCAACCCAACCCAACCCAACCCAACCCCAAAGCCTCACAGTAAAGTCCAACAAGAGTCACTCATATTCCCCCAACAAAGTCCAAAAGGTTACTCATTCCAACTGAAGAGCAAATAGGGGGTAAAAAAAGACTCTTCCTAAGGGGAGTCAAACTCTCAATCTTTCTACTGGAGAGAAAGAGTTCACACTATTTGGGAAAAGCCCACTTTGTTTTTATTTAGTTATGTTTTTGGTAAAAATATTCATTACAATATTTAGGGTCCCCAATTTATAAGCACTTACTATTTATAAGTACATCGTTGACGACATCCAAAAAATATAATTACAGAACGAGTTAAGTGAAGTGCGCGTGCCTCAAAATACCAACATGTGTTGGTGTACTTACAAGACACTAAAATTAAGAACTCAATGGGATTTCCTTGTTTGTTTGTTGATTCGAATGATTTAATCGAATGACATGTTATTCAGTTTAATTGTGAACTCTTTTGTGGTAATGAATGTTGCAATGTATAAAATGCTCCTAATCATATTTTTTATGGTCGAGAAGTAAGCTTTTTAGTATACTATTCAAGAAATTTAGTGTTTGAATTATAAGAAGCTTTATCACTAGAAAATTCACCCACCAATTCCAAAAGTTCAGAGAATTAATTGAGGTGCGCGCAAAAAAAAACATTTGCTACCTCACTTTATATGAGGATTCACTATTCGAGGATTTACCTCGGTCCAAGTCTTTCAGCCCGGTCTTGAAGGGATATCATGTCAGAACATATAGTACGGAAGAAAGGTAAAACTATAAATCTACAATAGAAGAGAGTGTTAAATGTTAATTTCCATTTTGAATGGGAGTATGAGTATGGGACATTCTTGATTGGAAAGTTTTTAGACGAGAAAGAATAATAGCACCCACAGAGAGAGAGACTGAGAGAGAGAGAGAGAGAGAAATGGGGGGGACCTGATGCCTTAGTTAGGTGAGACAATGCATGATACAAGGGTCATGATGCATGTCCACTAAAGAGAGAGCCCAATCTCAATCAGTAGAGATTCCACAGTGAAACCCCATTTGCTTTTGAGCCCTCTTTTTTTATTTTTCTGGTCATTTGGATGACAATCACCTAAAGTGGCTTCCCACACCATCACCCATTCACATGCCATTGGTGGAAAGGGTGGAGTGGTGTCATGTCTTTGGAAAGTATATATACAAAAGGTGGCATATTACGATTTAGGAAGGTGGGTTTTGCTCTATTTTACTTGTTTTTATTCCTAAATGGATTTTATTGATGGAATCACCATATTTCTTCGTGGGCCTTATTATGATGAACGACTCAATCAAGTGAATATTAATCAGGATTAATTATAGATACAACCCTTGCATTTATCGGATTTTGTAATTTGTTCATCTAATTTCAAATATGTCATTAATTTCCTTGCATTTAGCGGATTTTGTATTTTGTTTATCTAATTTCAAATATGTCATTAATACCCTATTTGGTTTGGATTAATATGAAAATGTTAGTCAATCTGGTAAATTTCAAGATAGAAGCATGTACGTTGTTTTAGTCTTATATCCAGATTCACCCCCTATAGTTAGTGAAATTTTCAATACACCATCTGTGCAGGGTTTTGTCTATTAAATTTAGGGTTAAATACACTTTACCCCCCTGTAGTTTAAGGGGATGGCACATAACCCCCTGTAGTTTCAAACGTGACACATAACCCCCCTGAGGTTCAATCCGTTAGCAAATCTGTCTATTTTAACGGCACATTTGCTGGCTCTTGTCATTAAACGAAGCGGGAGTGACTCCCTCCAAAAGGGAATGTTGAAAATTACCAAAGCACCCCTCTCCTTCTTAACAAAAACATCAGCTTTGAAGCAGCCATTGTTGTTGAAATGAACAGGAAAAAAAGAGGGATAGCAGTCGGTGATCGTAAAGTAGAAATCCCACCTCAAAACATATTTTAAAGCAAAATTGGTTCACATGCAATCAAAGCAAAATAGGTATAATTCCAATCTTTTGGGTCCATGTACAATCTTAAAACACTGAATGCTTTTGGGTCCACATGCAACCAAAGCAAAATTGGTCAGGTTTTTTTTTTTTTTGGACTGAGAAACAATCAAAGCAAAGAACAACCAAAAACAAGACCAAAGAGGTCAAACACAGGAAAAATCTGAATCTAACCAGTCTTTGAGTTCCTGTGGAGGATACAAGACCCAATAGGTTCCCAAAATTGCTTTCACAGAACGTCAAATCGGTGTTTATCTTCAAGAAATTACAGTGTGAAGGACTCCATTTCTTTGGGACCACGGACCTACAGTGTGGAGGACTCCTTGTAGCCTCCGCCGCAGCTCAGCCCTTCTGGCCTCCGCTCCGCCGTGGGCGGCCGATCCCTCCTCTAGAACCTCTCCGAGTCGACCCCATTCTCATGGCCGATCCTTCTTCTGTCACGGAACTCCTCCTACTAGGCAAGGTCTTCAAGTTTGTTTTGATACACAAACATATATATATATATACAATCATATATATATATATATATGTATATAACTAGAACCCTTCTTTACTCTGTCTGATCTTTCAGCTAAGCCATGTAATTGTCATGCCTTGTTGGTAATCTATGTTCCTTCCAATTAGATCATCAAATTTCTAATTACCCAATTGGGTTCTTGAGATTGAACCAGGGTTTCTAATTACCCAATTGGACTATGATATTACAAATTCGATTCCGCAATCAAAATCTCCAATCCGTAATAATTTATCAGATTATCCAATTTTGGGATATGGGTACTAAATGCATACTTGTAGCAAAGTGATGATCTCTCTCTCTCTCTCTCTCTCTCTCACAGCATGGAAAAGCTAATGGCCGAATAATTCTTCAGCTAAGTTAGAGTCTTGTTTGGGAAACTTAGAAATTTTGATATTGATCTAAATGGCAACTTATATAGATAGGAGGGCACATTTGACTTTTCACATTTGGTGTTAGTGAAACTAACAGTTTCACTTAGCCCAATAGTTTAGGGGGGTTATGTGTTACATTACAAACTAGAGGGGGGTAAAGTGCCACAGGGGCTAACTATAGGGGGGTAAAAGATAATTTACCCTTAAATTTAATAGACTTACAAATTATTGCACATTAGTCCAATCTACAAGGAGTATTAGTGACACATTTAAATTTACATGGGGTAAATTGAAAAATGCATTAACCACAACACAAGGGGTGAATCTACAATTAGCAAAGGTCCCATTTTGGCATTATTACCAACAAAATGCTCAAACTTAGAATTTTTTTTTGCTCATGATGCATGTAAGCATGTTTCATCTTCGAATTAGTTGATCATATCCTTTTAATAAAGGTCGTATGTACTATAGGCATAGACTCAGTGGTAAAAATGTTCAATGAAATGTGAAAATGGTGATTCGAGCTTAAGGTTAATCTTTTTGTTCAAAATAAGCCTCTCACTAAAATCTGGACAATATGCCTCTGCGAATGCAACTTTCGTGCTTGTTTCTTTCTTTTTTGCGAATTGACAACTTGTACTTTTCTACTCTGTCCGTCCCATTTTGTGAGTACATTTGGGAAGTCAACTTATTAAGGGGACAAAAAGAATCTACACCTACTTTTCACAATTGCCCCTAATCATTATAATAACTTTTTTTAATTTTGTCTTGGTATAGATTTAAAGGAGGGATAGTTTTGGAAAGTAAGTAAAAATTGTACTCCCTCCGTCCCATTTTGAGAGTCCATTATTCCATTTTAGGATGTCCCAAAATAGTGTCCACTTTCCTGAAATTGATGTACAATTTTTACTTACTTTCCAAAATTATCCCTCCTTGAAATCTACACCAAGACAAAACTAAAAAAGTTGTTGTAATGATTAGGGGCAATTGTGGAAAGTAGGTGTAGATTCTTTTGGTCCCCTTAATAAGTTGAGTTCCCAAAGATGGACTCTCAAAATGGGACGGAGGGAGTACATCAATTTAGAAAAGTGGACACTATTTTGAGACATCCAAAATGGAATATAGGACTCTCAAAATGGGACGGAGGGAGCAACTGACTTTCACCCAGTGCGCACTGGAGCCGGACTCTATATGTACATATATATATATTAATTTTTAAAAATTCGTAACTTTCAATCTACAAATCATTTTTGAGACAATATCATTGAACTCCCTTGAAGTATAACCTAATATCATAAACGTCCCCTGGATTTTGAATTGCCACAGCCCGGTCCCACAATAGCAGAACCGAAGCCCGTGGCACACCACCGAGGCTCTTCCTACTCATTTCAAAGTTGTAGCAGTGAAAAAATGAACTTTAAAGATAAGAATGAGTAGTCGTACTTTTGAAACAATACACCTGAAGTTGGTAAAATCCGTATAAATTTGAAAACATAATTATATTTTGAAAATAATGAATTTATATTCAAAGGGGTCCCAAAGGTGCCTTAAGAACCAATCAAAACAATTAAATAAATTGCAGAAGAGGTATAAAAAGTTTTCATACAGGGGCCATTTCGAGTGGTCGAGTTTCCCCGTTCGACCGATCGGATGACCCCTTGGCAATAATCCTTCATAACATAAGACACTTCGATCGGTCGAACTGTCCCCTTCAACCGGTCAAATGACCCTCTAACAGCAATCCTTCTTACACTAGATATTGCCTAAGGTCAAGCGACCCAAGCGATCGCAAACGATCTCAACATTAAAACAAGACATGAAGTCGACAAGTACAACATTTCAAAACGTGAACTCCGAGTTAAGATTCATAATATCTTAACCAACTCAAATCATGGTTTCAAAGTCAAAACAAAACGTAGTTCTAGTTTACTTGAAAGTGATTCCTTATAAAGTTTGGAAACGTAATAAAACTTACACAAGATTATTATCTATTTCTATTACAAGTTCTTTAACAAAATAAATGAAATAAACGATTCGATTACAAAACTACGGGATAAACATGACAAGTCGTCTTCTAAGTGAACTACCAAGCCCATGTGCTCACTTCCCCGATTCCTCGCCAGCATTAACACCTCAAATGGTTATTTGAATAACCATATATATTTCGATTTGTTTAAACTAATGCTTAGTGAATAAAGCAACATATGCACATGAATGATAATCATGTCCGCATTCACATCTCTACAATTCATACTAGTCTCCGGAGCCTCACGTGTACGCCCCATACTCCCAATCCGCGACTCCTCGCCACTAAGTCCACCCGAACGGGTAAGACCCACGATTCTTCTCTTCAATCGTGCGACCTTAATGCCTCTATCGGCTCCACAAAATGGCTCAGTAACCACGTGCTCCTTTGACCCAAATAAGCAACTCAACATGCTCAAATACATATCACCATACTCGCGGTAAACAAACATATCACCATGCTATTGGGCCTACTTATCAATATAATTGCCCAATATGAATTACACAATATATCTCGATGAATTAAGACATGCTATTCACACAAAACATGAATACATGTCAAGAATCATTCCAAAAATATAGTTGAATCATTCACCTCCGTTTAACGTGCTTAAAGTTTGATCCAAGTGCACAAAGAACGTACAGAAAACCCTCCAGTACAATCCTTATGGATCAAAAGTCCAATTATTAACTTTTATGAAAAATTCTAAAAAATAACTTTTTTGAAAACTTAGCCAAACGGGCCCTAATAGATATCAAAATGAAGCTCTTACCTCAAGGAGCTTGAATATGAAATCTGGTAGAAATCAGACTGACAGAAGGTTGTCGTTTGGCGTCAGAAAGCTCTAAACTCTTAAATCTCGCTTTAGCCTTCTTCTTGAAACTTAGGTTAACTTTTATAAAAATCTCAAAGTCATCTTTATCTATATCTAGGCAACATTTTTGAAAATTGTGTTCACCTCTTCACAAGTTTTCAAAACTCCTAAATAGTCTCCGAAACTTTCTACACAGCTAATTCATAGCTTTACAAGTAAAACTTCAAAATTATAAAGTTTCTGACTAGCTAGGTTCCATTTGGGTGCTAAAATGCAAAATCTTATGACTTTTTCGAAGTTGCTAATTAGCCTACCAAATTAATAGCGTGTTAATTCGTCCTCACCAGGATATTAACCTACCAAATTAATAGCGTGTTAATTCATCCTCACCAGGATAATAAATCTAACAACAGAAATATATTCTAGGCCAGAAAATAATACAGATAGTGAAATATACAGGTAAACATTTATTTCAGGTAAACATTTATTTTCAGATAAACATTTAAGATATCCACCATGAACGTCTTATACTCGAAGAGACTTCACAAAAACAAAACACTCATTCAACACCGTCTCAGTAGGTTCCCTAACACAGATACCCAAATCGACTCGTGAGCCAAAACTCACTCAAACATGTGTCAAAATGCACAACACATCATATTATCATGCATGATAATGTAATCAATTGCAATAACACATATGCGGGTGTTATAATACTCTCAGGCTTAAAAGAAGCTTGTCCCCAAACTTATACCTCATGTCTCGAGAAGGTGCGGATACTGAGTACGCAACTCCTCTTCGATTTACCATGTCATTTCTTCTGTTATTTGGCTATTCCATAACACTTTCACTTTTGATATTACTTTATTTCGTAAAACTTGATACATCTGATCCAAGATCTCTATCGGATATGCAACATATGTCAAATCACTCTGAATCTCATCGATGTCAGAGTCATCATTTGGTCTCTATCTTCCGTCAAATGTTTTTGTAACAATGATACATGAACACATGTTATGAACTTGAGCATACTCATTCGACAAGTTCAAACGATACGCTATAGGTCCAACTCTCCCAATAATCTCAAAAGGTCCTACATATCTCGGATTGAGTTTCCTGTATCTCCCAAATCTAGTAATCCGCTTTGAAGGTGACACCTTCAAATACACCAAGTCTCCGACGTCAAATTCCAACGGTTGTCTACGCTTGTCGGCATAACTCTTATACCTACTCTGAGCTATAAATAATCGTTGTCGAATCCCCTATATCTTGTCTGTCATTTCTTGTACAATTTTCGGCCCTTCAATCATTCTTTCTCCGACTTCCGTCCAACTAATCGGTGAATGACATACTCGACCATATAAAGCTTCATAAGGAGCCATCCCAATACTCGACTGAAAACTATTGTTATACGCAAACTCAATTAACGACAAATGGTCTTCCTATTCACCCTAAAAATCAAGTACACATAAACGAAGCATGTCTTCCAAAATCTGGATTACTCTCTTCGATTGACCATCAATCTGAGGATGAAAAGCAGTACTGAAATGCAATTTGGTACCCATTGCTTCTTGCAAAGCCCTCCAAAACTTCGATGTAAAACTACTATCTCTATCGAAACAATAGAAACTGGAAAACCATATAGTTTCACAATCTCGCAGATATACAACTTAGCTACGTCATCGGCTTAGTTGTTCGAAGTGGTAGGAAGTGCGACAAATTCATCAAACGGTCAATAATTACCCAAATAATAGTATTCGATCTCTTAGATCTCGGAAACTCAAAAACAAAGTCCATTGTAATGTGTTCTTATTTCCACTCGGCTATCAGTAACGACTGTAACAATCCTGAAAGTACTTGGCGTTCAGCCTTCACTTGTTGATAACTCGTACAACGTGGAATGTAGTGTGCTATCTCTCTCTTAATTCCCGGCCACTAGTAAACATGTCTTAAGTCTCTATACATCTTAGTTCTTCCTGGATGAACGGTGTACTTCATATTATGTGCTTCCTCTAGGATATTCCATTTCAATTCTTTCTCGTTAGGTACACAAATCCAACCCCTCAATCTCAGAACATTGTTCTCAAAAGTAAATCTTAGTTGCTTGCGCATCGGAATCTCATCACAAATCTTCTTCAAAGCCACATCTTGAAGTTATTTCTCTGTCATCTCGTGAATCAATAGTAGTTGTGCCACAATCGTCGACATTGAACCACTTGCAATCCTCGGAATCGCTTCGAGCTCTAAATTCTCCATATCTCGAATGAAATCTTTATGAGAAGTTAAATCTGTTGCCATGTTGGTTGGTGCCTTATGACTAAGAGCATCGGTGACTACATTCGCTTTGCCCGGATGATACTGAATTGACAAATCATAGTCCTTCATCAACTCTAACCATCTCCTTTGCCTCATATTCAAATCTCGTTGCGTGAACAAGTATTTCAAACTCTTATGATCCTTATATATCTCATATTTCTCCCTGTATAGGTAATGACGCCAAATCTTCAATGCAAAAATTACGACAGCCAATTCTAGATCATGTGTCGGATAGTTCTTCTCGTGCGGCCCCAATTGTCTCGATGCATAGGCAATGACCTTGTCACCTTGTATAAGAACGCAACCTAAACCTCTATATGAAGCATCACTATAAATAATAAATCATTCAATCCCCATCGAAACGGATAAGATTGGTGCCTTCACTAGTCGACCTTTCAATTCTTGTAAACTTTCTTCACATTCTGGACTCCATACAAAAGCAACATCTTTCCTCATCAACTGTGTCATTGGCATTGCAACACGTGAAAAGTCCTTTACAAACCTTCGATAATCACCAGCTAATCCTAGGAAATATCGAATCTCTGTTACAGTGGTCGGTCTCACCCAATTAGTAACGGCTTCTATCTTCTGAGGGTCTATAGAAATTCCTTTAGCTGATACAATATGCCCAAGAAAAGCAATCTCTGTCAACCAAAATTCACATTTCTTCAATTTACCGAACAATCTCTTCTCACATAATTGTTGTAAGGCTAATCACAAATGATGCTCGTGATCTTCAACCCTTTTGGAGTAAATTAAGATATCGTCAATGCACACAATGACAAACTCATCTAAGTAGTCCTTGAAATTCCTTTAGCTGATACAATATGCCCAAGAAAAGCAATCTTTGTCAACCAAAATTCACACTTCTTCAATTTACCGAACAATCTCTTCTCACATAATTGTTGTAAGGCTAATCGCAAATGATGCTCGTGATCTTCAACCTTTTGGAGTAAGTTAAGATATCGTCAATGCACACAATGACAAACTCATCTAAGTAGTCCTTGAAAAAACGGTTAATCAAGTCCATGAAAGTAGCTGGTGCATTAGTCACTCCAAATGGCATAACTAAAAATTCAAAGTGACCATATCTAGTTCGAAAAGCTGTCTTCTCAACATCTTCATCCTTGACTTTTAACTGGTGGTAACCGGATCTCAAGTCAATCTTCAAAAATACATGAGCTTCTTGCAACTGATCAAACAAGTCATTTATTCGCGGCAACAGATACTTGTTCTTGACGGTCAACTTGTTCAACTCTCGATAGTCGATACACATACGCATTGTCCTATCCTTCTTTTTCATAAACAAGACTCGAGCTCCCTATGGTGAAACACTCGATTGGATAAAACCTTTATCAAGTAGGTCTTGTAACTGAACCTTCAATTCTTTTAACTCTACTGGTGTCATTCGGTAAGGTGCTTTGGATACCGGTTGTGACCCTGGTACTACTTCTATTGTGAACTCAAGTTCTCTCCCAAACAATACATCAGGTAACTCATCGGGAAAAATATCTGGAAATTCTCGAACTACTGGAATGTCTTCTACTAGTGGCTCAAGAACTCTCGTGTCAATAATCGAACATAAGAAACGTAAACAACCTCTCTTCAACATCTTACTTGCTTGAGTTATTGATATCAAGTACGGTGGTACAGTCACACCCTTACCCTGAAAAGTAAACTCCTCTTGACCTGACGGATCGAAACTAACTTGTTTCTGCTCACAATCGATCTTAGCTTGATTGATCGACAACCAATCCATACCCAAGATAACATCCAAGTAATTCACTACCAATGGAATCAAATCAACACTCAAGACTTTATAGCCTATCTTGATCTCACATGACTTGAATACCAAAGAAGTTACTAACAGTTCACTAGTAGGGAATGATACACACAAATCATATCCTGGCGGTTTAGACTTAACAGTTAAATGCTTAACAAAGTCACGTGATACAAATGAATGCGTTGAACCAGAATCTATAAGTATGCATGCAGGATACGAATAAATAGGAAGAATACCTGATACGACTGTATCATCCGTATTCCCTGGCCTGAGCTAGAAATATCGTCCTTGCTGTTGCTCGACTCCCTTTTCATTATCCACTCGTTGCCCTGCCTTTGATCCACTCGGCATACTCGATGCCCCGGTACTCATTCCCGGTTGTCTCTTACTCGGACAATTCTTTGCTATATGTCCCAGTTGTCCACACTCAAAATATTTCCCCCTCATTTCTGGGTTGTAGCTCATGGTGTTCGAGGTGGTGTTCGGTATAATCACGTTTGTATTCATAGGATAATTGCGAAATATATGTCCTAGTTGCTTGCAAAGGTAGCAGGTGCTCATTTGATAGTAAGTCCCCCTGTATCGCAGGTTACATGTTGGACACAACGGTCTCGAAGCTCTGGTGAACGTACTCCCTCCTTGGTTACCCACACACGATCCCGAACTTTGTGTAAATGGTTTCTTCGCATTCCCTTGACTCTTGCCCCTATTTCCATTGGATCTCTTTCCTTGTTGTCCTTTCCGATATCGATCGACACTTTTCTCAGTTATACGAGCAACTACCTCAATGAGGGAAACGGTCGGGTGTTGCAATATGTCCACACGGTTACGGATATTCTCCCTAAGCCCTTCCTCAAACTTACGAACCTTATCCCATCAGTCGGAATGGTAGTTTTCCCAAAGAGCAACAAGGCATTGTAACGGGATACATACTCGCTCACCGTCATGTTTCCCTGGACCAAACTTCAAACTCTTGGCATTTATGAGTATACGCAGATTGCGAAAAGAAACGCTTGTTGAATTCTTCCTTAAATACCTCCCATATAGTTGGCTTCCCTTGTTCTAGAACATTATTCCACCAATCCAATGCTTCACCCATCAATGTATTGGATGCGCACAAAATTTTCTCCTCGTCAGTACATATCACAGTACGAAAATGTCTTTCCATATCCACCATCCAATGATCGGCCAAGTCTATGTCAACTTGTCCATGATACACGGTCAATTTTCGTTTATGAAATTGCTCTGTGATGGTGTGTTGAGGTCGCGGTACTGGCGGTGCATTAATATAACAAACTTCAACTGGTAGAGCCTAAACATTCATCTGCTCTCTTTCACTTACAGCTTATATAAAGTTTTCCACCATGTTCATTATTTGGTCCATTCGCGAATGTGGTGACAATTCTCTTACCGGATCAGCCATAACGTTTCAAGAACTCGTCTTGTTAAGTTTGATGCTTAAAGACAATGCATGCTATGCCACAATATAGATATGTACACACAGATCAACATCACAATTTACAAATGCAACCATGAAGCATTTCTATAATGATAACAATATTACCTTTACAATTTCACACTCCACTCAACGTCGCTCAACATATAACGTCACTCTTTCCCAAGGCTCTATAAACTTAAGCTCTGATACCACTAAATGTCACAGCCCAGTCCCGCAATAGCGGAACCGAAGCCCATGGCATGCCACTGAGGCTCTTCCTACTCATTTCAAAGTTGTAGCAGCGGAAAAATGAACTTTAAAGATAACAATGAGTAGTCGTACTTTTGAAATAATACACTCGAAGTTGGTAAAATCCGTATAAATTTGAAAAAG
Organism: Hydrangea macrophylla; assembly: GCA_033977485.1. Classification (NCBI taxonomy): domain Eukaryota; kingdom Viridiplantae; phylum Streptophyta; class Magnoliopsida; order Cornales; family Hydrangeaceae; genus Hydrangea; species Hydrangea macrophylla. Next base: position 58,775,024 of record CM066999.1, read on the forward strand.
TAATTATATTTGAAAAGAATGAATTTATATTCAAAGGGGTCCCAAATGTGCCCTAAGAACCAATCAAAACAATTAAATAAGTTACGGAAGAGGTATAAAAAGTTTTCATGCAGGGGTCATTTCGACCGGTCAAGTTTCCCCGTTCGACCGGTCAGATGACCCCTCAGCAATAATCCAATATAGCAAAGGGCACTTTGACCGGTCGAACTGTCCCCTTCGACCGGTCGAACTGTCCCCTTCGACCGGTCAAATAACCCTCTGACAGCATCCTTCTTGCACTAGGATATTGCCTAAGGTCAAGCGACCCATGCAATTGCAAACGATCTCAACGTTAAAACAAGATATGAAGTCGACAAGTACAACATTTCAAAACGTGAACTCCGGGTTTAGATTCATAATATCTTAACCAACCCAAATCATGGTTTCAAAGTTAAAACAAAAGTAGTTCTAGTTTACTTGAAAGTGATTCCTTACAAAGTTTGGAAACGGAATAAAACATACATAAGACTATTATCCATTTCTATTACAAGTTCCTTAACAAAACAAATAAAATAGACGATTCGATTACAAAACTACGGGATAAACATGACAAGTCGTCTTCTAAGTGAACTCTAAAGCCCATGTGCTCACTTCCTCGATTCCTCGCCAACACTAACACTTGAAATGGTTATTTGAATAACCACACATATTTCAATTTGTTTAAGCTAATGCTTTGTGAATAAAGCAACATATGCACATGAATGATAAACATGCCTGCATTCACATCTCTATAATTCATACTAGTCTCCGGAGCCTCACGTGTACGTCCCATACTCCCAATTCGCGACTCCTCGCCAATAAGTCCACGCAAAAGGGTAAGACCCACGATTCTTCTCTTCAATCGTGCGACTTTAATGCCTTTATCGGCTCCACAAAATGGCTCAATAACCACGTGCTCCTTTAACCCAAATAAGAAACTCAACATGCTCAAATACATATCACCATACTCGCGGTAAACAAAATATGTCATCATGCTATTGGGCCTACTTATCAATGTAATTTTCCAATATGAACTACACAATATATCTCTTTGAATTAAGACATGATATTCACACAAAACATGAATACATGTCAAGAAATCATTCCAAAAATATAGTTGAATCACTCACCTCCGATTAACGTGCTTAAAGTTCGATCCAAAGAAAACTCGAGCACAAAGAACATGCAGAAAACTCTCTAGTACAATCCCTATGGATCAAAAGTCCAATTATTAACTTTTATGGAAAAATTCTAAAAAATAACTTTTCTGAAAACTTTGCCAAACAGGCCCTAATAGATATCAAAATGAAGCTCTTACCTCGAAGAGCTTGAATATGAAATCTGGGAGAAAACAAACTGACAGAAGGTCGTCGTTTGGTGTCAGAAAGCTCTAAGCTCCTAAATCTCCCTTTGGCCTCCTTTGGAAACTTAGGTTAACTTTTATAAAAATCTCAAAGTCATCTCTATATATATATATGCAACATTTTCGAAAATTATTTTTACCTCCCCACAAGTTTTCAAAATTCCTAAATAGTCTCCGAAACTTTCTACACAACTAATTCATAGCTTTACAAGTGAAACTTCAAAATTATAAAAGTTTCTGACTAGGTTCCGTTTTGTTGCTAAAACATAAATTCTTATATGAATTTTCCGAAGTTGCTAATTAGCCTACCAAATTAATAGCGTGTTAATTCGTCCTCACCAAGATACTAAATCTAACAACAGAAATATATTCTAAACCAGAAAATAATACAGATAGTGAAATATACAAGTAAGCATTTATTTTCAGATAAAAATTTAAGGTATTCCACCATGAACGTCTCATACTCGGAGAGACTTCACAACAACAAAACACTCATTCAACACCTTCTCAATGGGTTCTTTAATATAGATACCCAAATCGACTCTTGAGCCAAAACTCACTCAAACATATGCCAAAATGCACAACACATCACATTATCATGCATGACAATGTAATAAAATGCAATAACACATATGCGGGTGTTATATGAATAATATCATCAACCTCCCTTTTTTTTTTAAACTTTGTATCACGGACATCCCTTCTATTAACGGTGGTAGTAGATGAAATCTTGTGATGATAGTAAATTTTAAAGGTGAAATGATATTAGTTCTCTTGTTATTGACTAATTGACTGTAATAAGTAAGGGTGAAGTCGGCTCAGTTCGGTCGGTTTTGGGAGGGTTTTTCCATCGAACGATCGGTTCAGTTCGGTTTTTCAGTTTTAGGCTTAATTTTTTATTTGATTTTTGGTTTTACACTGCACCACCCTTATGAAAACATACCGAACCGTTTGGTTTGGTTCGGGGGTTTAGTTTTTTCAGTTTTTGTTTCACCCCTAGCAATAAGCTCACAAGCTTGTGTTAAATGATACAAATGCCCTCACATTAGTTATTTCAAGGTGTGGGCAAATTTGTCAGTGAAATATCTAATGTGAGGGATTTATGTCACTTCGACACAATTTTGTGAGCTTATTTTGGTCAATTAGTCAAAAATAAGAACAACAATGCCAGCTCACCTGTAAATTTTGTAGCATCACAAGGTTTCATCCATTATCGTTAATAGAATGGAGGTTAGTGATACACAAGGTTTTAAAACTAAGAGAGGTCAATGATATTAGACCAAATCTCAGGGGAGATTAATGATATTTATCCATCATTTTTTATAGAATTTTTGTTTTTAGAATCTATTCGACAAGATCTTTCAAACAATTGCCTTTTTCGATAGGAAATTTTGAAAAAATAAAAAATTTATTATAATAATAATAATCATAATAATAATAATAATTTGTTATGAGAAATTTGTTGATCGAAAATTTCGGGAAAAATTGTATGAGAGATTTCTCATGAACAAATCTGTGAAGTTTAACAATTCTGTACTTGTTTTATACCAAATTAATAGTTTTTGAACACATGGCTCTTTGACACAAGACGAGTCTGATTTATTACTCCTAGCTTATTCTAACACATATAGCTAGATAGAAAGTTCCGAGTGTTGTGGGTTATTCATTTAATTGGATAATAATATTTGTTGTTTGGGTCTTTTTATTAGAAAAACCAAACAAAGCATGTTTTGGATCATGGACTTCTTTTATTTCAAAAATTCAAACCCAAGCCTTGAAGCTTGACATCTATCTCATATTGTTTAAGCACAAGACTTTTTAATTGCTCCTTATATATGTTTTCCTTTCATAAGCTTGTAAGCTTGTGCTGTAGAAAGGCTCTCTCACGCACTCGTAGGGGCCACTTGAATTTGGACCGTCCAATTTAGCTTGAAATCGTGACTTGCGGAAGTTCATCCTACAAACATGAATGCATCCCGAATTGTACTCTCGCGCGTGCATATTGAGGGTGTTGTCACATTTTGTTTCTAGCTAGTATTAATTTTTTGTGATTGTTGGAGAGCTAAGCACATGTGTTAAAAATATTTTCTTAAAATTGGTTTTAACTCTTTTCATGCACATGTCAAAATTGTTTAACTCTTGGGCTTAATGGAGTTTAATCCCGTTTTAATTCATGTGGTTGTGGGAGGCTGCACTAATTTCCTATTTATTATATTAGCTTTGTTGTAAACATGATCTCTTCTTCGATAATATTGTCTTCTCCCTCTCTGGTTATGAAAAATTATGCAAATTCTCTTATCTGTTTTGGAGCAATTATGAGCGCTCATATACTCTTTTAATTCGAGTGCACGTTTGGAAGATTTGATTACTAAATCTTGGAGAACATAGTGCCATGTTGAGACCTTCTGCATCGAGTCTCTAACTCCGAGGAGGTGGAATTGTTCCTAAAGATAATACTACCGTATCATGCCTTAATCAATTTCATAGCACTATTCTTCTAATTTCCAACACAGAGAGCGTGCAGTCAAGACTAGGAAATCATAGAATAGTTGCATAAGTGAGTTTGCTTTCCCTGTTTATCAGCCATTTCATTACTTTAGGTTAAATAATCTAATCTCATATCTACACTAATAAGTAGTATAAACAAGAACAAAAAGTAAGAAAATCAATAAACAAGTCCATTAACTGTTGTAGTAACTGGTGTAGGAGCATATGAAAAATTTTTATTTTCCGAATTGATAAATTCATAAATTTCCCATATTTTTTTTTCCTTCAAAACTCCTTGAACTGATTTTAAAATGTCCTTTAATCAAATAAATAAGATTGGTAGTGACAAACTTATGACCAGGGCCAACCCTGAGCTATAGGGGGTCCAAAACGAACTTTTAAAATGGGGTTCGGGGCTATACAGGTGTTCCCCTGACGATTTTTTTTGGAGTCTACGTATATAGAATTATGCATACCATTGGTTTTCAATGTCACGTTGCAAAATGTTCTAACAACTTGCAGCATAATTAAATACTTATTTGAACAATCAATAATTTGAAACCAAGCTATAAATTGAAAACAACTTACAACTGGAGGGTCTGTTTGGGCTAAAACTAAAAGGAGTTGGGGGAATTGAGAAAACCTAATTTTCTTATATTTCTTCGGTACACTGATTTATTTATTTATTTTTAAAAGTGTATCACACTATGAGTTGATCCAATAGTCTTTTTTTTAATAGTAAAGAAATTATAGTCTTATTCTCTCCAGCAAAAAATATAGTCTTATTCTAGAGGGTTTGTTTAGGCTTAGTTTTATAGTTTTATATGTGAATTTTGGGTTATTTAGTTTGGGTTGGGGCCTTTATTAGGCTAACTTATAGTAAATTTTTTATAAGGGTCCAATTTAAAAATACAAAATTAGTGCTAAAAATAAAACCCTTAAATTAACTAAATATCTGGTGGCTTTCCCCAGGCCGGCCCTGCTTATGACTGTTTTTTTTTTTTCTAACATCTTCGCTAAGGAAGAACATATAATGTTGGGGAAATTCGATCTATGCTTACCTACCTACCTTACTGATCACTAGACACATCTGATGCATTAAATAGTTATGCAAGGGGATAGAGAGATATTAAGTGTGTGCATTTAGAATTTTCCATAATGTTGGGTGATTGCCATTAAACCTTGACGTTTAATCCATATAACCTTAACATAATGCATTTTTCACTAATTAACCAGACTAAAATTCATCAATTTTTTTACTTCTCTAAGTATGCCTTTTTTGTTCACCCTCATAGTTTTTCACTTTGAAATTTGAATAAGGTAATGACAAATATTTAAAAAATCACGGAAGAAATGGCCTTTTTCTGAAATTAGAGTAATGCTATACTTCTCAAATTTTGAATCTCAGATGCTTCTCAAATGCATGTGGCATTGGGCTTACTAAATTTTGATTGGAGGATGCTGACGTGGTCCCATCATTATTGAATGTGGCCCACTGTCACATTTATTTGAAAAGTATTTAATATCTAAAATTTGATAAGCATAGCATTACTCTTTCAATAACACCAGCGAATTTGAGAAAGTTTTTGTAATAATAATTCAAAAAGGCTATCTCAGTGAATCATAACTAATCATGCTTTTCGCAAGAAGTTACCCTTCTAAAGCCACGCTAATGATTCCATGTTGCCCCCCTCATCCATCATTAGCTGCTTAGTAATAAAATTGTCTAACAAAACGTTCATTACATATATAAAGCAAAAGACACCTCTACTCATGCTATACCACCTTTTGACTTGTACTAATATAGTTTCTACTTTCTAGTGAGTAATATATTGAAATCTATGCCCACAGAAACAAATATATTGAAAGAATGTTTTCGGATGAATGACTTTCAAAGTTTGTGGCATTTATTTAAAAATTGGGAATCTAAATTTCAATGACAAAAAATTTTGGAATTTGAAAAATAAGTTTCTTGGCCAAAACTTTTCTTATTTTATCATCCACGCTTAAATCGCTAAAACAAACGACATTAGATGATTAGAAGACTTATTTGCCTGTTTTCGCTTCAAGGGAGTCCATATGTAAAGCTCAATCAGAGGTGTTTATTTAATGGGAATTTTAGTCAAAAGTCCTCGAAATTATACTTTTTTAGTCTTATCTCTAATCCGCTTTTTTAAGTTAGTGAAAAGTCAACATGTTATTATGTTATAAAAGTTATGTGAAATTAACTTTTATAACATAGAGATTTGATCCGATTAAGTTTAACTAGTTATGAAGTTTTGACCAAAAAATAATAATAATAATAATAATAATAAATAAATAAATAAATAAAAACGGTTGTCATTTGAACTTAAAATAAGGGACTTTTTACTCAATTTTTATTATTTAATTATTAAGAGAAAAGTAAATAAAACAGGAGTAAGGATGTGTACTAGTGTGTTTGCGTGAGAGAGAAGGAGAGAATTATATTCCATTACATGTTTTAACGTTTTGGTAATATAAGAGAGGAGACTATATATACACTTCATGCAGCGAGAAAATAACACTTGTCCTTCACAATCAGGGGCGGATCTAGAAAATTAATTTAGGGGCCCCCGAAATTTTTTTTTTGGACTTATTTATACAAATTTTTGACTTTTTTACACGTATTTTTGACATATTTATACATTTTTTGTGTATATTTTGGACCTTTTTATACATATTTTATAATTAGTACAAAAACTTAAAGAGAAAGGGGACTTAGTATGATAATTTTATAATGTCGGGAGGACTTAGTAGGTAATTTTCATAACTAGGGGGGGCTTGAATGAAATTTCAGGGGGGGCTTGAATGTAAAATATTTTTGTTCATAAGGTAGTATTTGTAATTTTTGAAAATCTAGGGGGGCTTGTGCCCCCCCTTGCCCTTTACTGCGTCCGCCCTGTTCACAATTTGAGTAGGATATCAATTACCATATCAATAAAACAAGAAAAGTCGAAGCTCTCATAATAATAACTCTTGCGCTCCTATTGTTTTAGGGTAAAATGTTTTTCGAAAAATATTTTTACATCTAGGACACTTTAAGAAACTGACCGCTCAATTCGAGAAGGCCTGTAACTTTTGTTGGCTGGCGAATCACAAGGTTTTATGCAATCAGTGACTCACTGCTTTGCAGTGAGATACTTCTTCTTCATGATTCATGGACCATTTTACTGGTTTTGCTCGTAGCAAATATGGTGTGTGTGTTCACGTGTGTAATGAAACACCCTCGGTTATTTGGAGTGTCCTAACATATTTCACAATGGGTAATGCTAGGGGCACTAACAACATCCACTAACAAGCACTAACACACTCTATCTCTCTCCTAGTAGTACTGCGGACCCCACTGCGGACCCCACAGTGCCACTAGGAGAGAGATAGAGTGTGTTAGTAAGTGTTAGTGGATGTTGTTAGTGCCCCAAATATTACTCTTTCACAATTTGCACCACTAATGATAAAAGCCTTTTACATAACTTTTTTTAATCATGACCAACACCAAAAAATATTTTTAGCATTTTGCCAAAGAATGGAAAACGCGAGAAATTTTTTTGGTTTTACATGGAAATTTACGTACGTGAAATATTTTACATCGAAACAAATATAGATCGAATTAGTTGGATGGATGAGCTTTACGTGCATAACAATTAGGCCTTTTTGTATTTCCCATGGTATGATCGATGCTACTAACAGTATGTGAACCTGTTGATTTTTATCATGAGCCAATTGTACTCTATCTTAGTTGTTATCTTGCCTACTAAACAGAAACAATGGCTTAATCATTGAACATCTTCCTACATTCAATGTTATCCAAAATACTATTGTTTAAATTGTGAAAGAAAAATCCTGTCAATATGGGATAATGATTCAAGTTTGCTGAATTAAGCCTCAACACTGGACTATTTTGATAGAATAGGTCACTTGAACATTTTCAAATATTTCAAGCTACCCATTACTCACTAGACAATGATTTTTTTTGTTTTCTTTCATTTTTCTGTAGTCTAAGTTCAGAATCTCCATGGAGATGTACTCAGGATTAATTCGTTTTAACAAGAAGTAAGAAAAGATCTTGAATAGATGCAACTTATCTAGTTGGATATTCTTCACCATGGTGCCACCATGGCATTGCACAAAATGTGGTTGTAGTACTCCATTTGTCATTCCAAATCCGTCATTCCTTGCATAGTTCGTGCCTTAATCAACGCTTATATTATTTAATGAATTTTATTGAATTTGTGATTGCATGAAAATTACTTTGGGGATAAATTAATGTAAAAACATTAAAGAAAAAGTAACAATGATCGCATAAGTTTAAGGCTTGGGATATTATTTTACATTGAATATTCCACTATTGTATGCAGTTATCGAAGTCTATATTTAAGGGGGAAAAGTGCATCTATTGTTGGTGTCTTTGCTCTTTTTTTACTAGTAAAAGTTAGTGTACAGATGAGGATTTTTGAAGACGGAATGTAAATATTGTGACCTTTTTTATATGTGTAAGGTTAGCCTAGTGTCCTACGGACATGTCCTTTGTCCCTACATGTCTATGAGATGCCATAATCCTCTCCCATTACCGTAGGGCCCACATCACCTTCCTTTCCCATTATGAAATAATTCATTTTGAGCTTCCCCTTTTTATTTGTCTCAATAATTCACAAAGACAAAAGCACAGTTGGAAAATAATTGTAGTAGCATTTGAATTTTTTCTTCTAAGATGCAACTTTATGGGTGAAAGTGTTTTCAGGTTGAAATTGTGTGAAACACAACCGCATAGTGTACATGGTATTGATGAAGGAAGCTGATTTGTTAGTGGAAATTGTAATTTGTGCTTTACAAAAGTTCAAAAAATATCGAAAAAATTACACGTTGCACCCCTTTAGTTTAGTCAATGTAGAACTTTGGTCTTTATATTATCAAATATGATACTTTGATCTCTGTAATTTTATTTTAATATCAATTATATATGGAATTGAAGAAGGAAGCTAGTTTATTAGTGGAAATTGTAATTTGTGATTTACAAAAGTTCATAAAATATACGAAAAAGTTCACACAATGAAGCACTTTGATCCCTGTATTATCAAAAGTGACACTTTGGTGTCTGTAATTTTGTTTGAGTGTCAATTGGGTCCAGTGCTAAAATTCTGTTAAAATATTTGAACGGAAGTTGTTAAATTTTTTAACAAAAATTTCACTTAACACCCCTACAAGAAATGACACTTAACACCCCTGTAGTTTACAAGAAGACACTTAAAACTCTGTAATTTATAACTTCCGTTAAAGTATTTAACAGAATGGCAGCACTAGACCAAATTGACACTGATGACTGAACAAAATGAAAGGGATCAAAGTGTCACCTTTTGGAATATAGGGGACGAAATTGTCACATCGTGTAAATTACAGGTCTACAAGTGTAATTTATCCAAAAATCAATAAATAACATGAAAAAATTAAGTACACTATGTTTTGAGATGGTTTTTCACATGGAAAAACTTGTTTTGACACTGAATATTCCAAATTTTGACGTTGAATATTCCCTTTGTGTCTAGGAAATATTATCAGAATAAGATTTTAGATTTAAACTAGCTAGATTTCATACCTGTTTCATTGTTTCTTTGATTAATGTTGCAACCCAAGAAGTAGAAAGGAAGGAAAATATATATATATATATAACAAATAATATAATATAAAATCACTTCTTCTTTTCATTTTTCCTTTTTTTTGTGTGTGTGTGTGTAGAAAATGGTAATTAGTAATCACTTTTCTTTTTATTTCTTTTCTTTTTTTACCATTTGGTATAATGGTCTCATACGATGACATAAATGACAGCGTCAAGGTAGGGGGCCGAGGTTCGGACCTTGAAATAAGTATGGCATGAAGAACCTTTTTACTAAATAGGCTAAACTGTTGCACAAAATTAATCACTTTTCTATTTTCATAAAATATGTTGTATTAGGCTCCACGGTAAGAAGTTTACAACGTCTTAAATTTACAAAAGCTTCTATTTTACAGTTTTATTTTTATTGGTGTCATTTATTTTTTTCATCACCATCAACTGTATCAGTGAAAAAAAAAAGGGAGTAATTTTGTGAATTACAAATTTATAGTCTAGTAGCTCTATATGGAGCTCCTATTTAATGCCTAGATAAATATAGAATAGTGAACATATTTTAACATGGCTAATGCATCTTCAACTTAGGTAGGGTGGACAATTACTATTTTGGTTAACTAAAAATTGAACCAAATTGTTTGATAAAAAACATAAATGGCCCAAATTATCGAGAATAAATGTGGTGTAGGTTATTGCCTTAATTAAAAAAACCTTTGTATTATGTAAAAACAAGAACAAGAAGACTAAGATATTAACTATAGGCTAAGTACTTGAAACTAAATTAGCAAACTAAGGCAATAAATGAACAATCTCGAACATGGTCCTAGCTGTTTCGAACAAAATGAAATGCATCAACATACATAAGGAGTGAAAGACTACGTACACGGATCAAAGAAGGATAAAGCTAAACTAAGTGAAATTTAAGCATTAAAGGTAAAACAAACTAAAGCCAAGTGAAGTAGAAATGGTCATGGTGACCGTATGAAGAAGAAGATTAATGTATTTATGTGTTTATTTGGTCAAGGACCCTTTACAAAGCAGTACATTATATCTATCTATAGATGGAGTCTATAACTAAGCATTCAAATTTGAATACAATCTTTCAAGAGAAGCTCCCTCCAAAATAACTTCCATCTTCATCCATTGCAATTAATCTTTAGAGTAATGCTACACACACACTGAAAAGCACACCAAAATGCACAACCTTGCTTAAAAATATTAGACCTTGTGCTAAAAAATCTGCAAACACAAAACACCTACTTTTGTGTGTGCAGACTTTTCAGCACAAGGTCCAACCTTTTTAAGCAAGGTTGTGCATTTTAATGTGTTTTTCAGAGTATGTGTAGCATTGTTGTTAATCTTCATGTCTTCCCTTGGGCACTTCTTATTTGAATATACCACATGTGTAATTAACACTCAACCACCTTAATAACCACCAATTTGAATTGGTTTTCCATATGACATATATAATATGACTTTATATAGTAATACATAGAAATAATATATTATGGTACAACCACAAACCGAACTGAATTTTAAATTTCAGTTCAGTTATTTTAGTTTAAAATTTCAATTCAATTAAACCGAACCGATTTAAAAGTTTCAGTTCAGTTTTCGATAGCCTACAGGCAAACTAAACCGAACTGACAAACAGAATATTTTTATTTTATTTTATACATTTTTAACATACTTTATATATAACTATATAATAAAAATATAAGATTGAAAACAAAGAAAAGTATGTTTTCTTTGCAATATGAAAGAAAAAAGAAAAAAAAAACATAAAACATTGTGAAAACAAAATTAGGCTTTTATGATTCGGTTAACCAAATTACCAAACCAAACCAAACTAAAATTTCAGTTAACCAAACTGAAATAACCGAATTATATTTCAGTCAATTTTTAGCTCATTCAATTTTCTGTTCATTAGTTCTCAAACCGAACCAAACAAAATCAAACCGAATTAGTCAAAATTGAACCGAACCGACCAAATGCCCACCCATAAACAGTAACAATCTACATTTACATTTAATTTCAATTTGAATTTCCATGATTAATCTGTATTGCTGATCTCATTTTATTTTACAATTCTTATATGTTAAATCTGATTTCTTGTTTTATTTCATAATTAAAACTCTTTTGGGGTCAAACTGCAATTTCTGTAAATTTAGTAATACCTGTGTTAAATTTCAAATCTGTATTTCAAAACGGTGAAAATAATTTCTTTTGACTCAAACGGTATTTTTATAAAACTGGAAAATTATTTCCTACATTAAAATGAATTTTCTGTATTTTTGTGACGAACACCGTGCCACGAAAATATCAGTTTATGTTTAAAACTGTCCACGCTGTGCTAAACTTCCACAGATTTTGGAAGTGATGTAAAGTTAGATTTGACACTTGCTTTACTTTCCATTTATGGTAACTAATAATTGGATAGGGCCTTGTTTGGCAAACTAGTCCATGTATGTGTTATGTTGTGCCTAAAGCTGATTTTCCCAAACACACTCTAGATGACCCCTATACACCTACTTGGCCTTTGGCTCCATCTGAGAGTTGTATAAACTCTATACGTATGTATATCTGTGTAATGGTATATATCACAGCTTATGTAAATTAGTAAAACTAATACAATTTGTTGAGTAAACAACAATTTGCTTGGCCTCCAAGTTCATCAATTACATCTTCTATATATGCTACACTCTCACACACTCCTTTGGTTCATCCTTTATTGAAGACTGAAATTTCAGAGAGAGTTGAGAGTTCATAGTTTCAGAAATTTTAGAGAGAGAAGAAGGAACTTCAATCCTCCATAGCCAAAAGCTTGGAGTACTTCTTATTGCGCTTATCTTTCTCAATTAAACCTCTAAAGCTTCAATCAGTGAGTATTTTAAACTCACTCTTAATGTAATTCATGCTTAGTTATTACGTGGGTGTATGAAATTGTTAATCACCATTGTTCATCTTACGTTTGAAACTCCATAGCTTGAAATCAAGATTTTTCAAACTCAATCAAAATCCGTTTTCTAAGATAAAAATGAAAGATTACATGTTGTAGATGCCATGTTTAAAGTTTTATAGCTTAATTTGTTCATATGAAAAAGTATATTAAGATTGAAGTTTTATCATCTTTTAGTTTTTCACAAAATTCTTAAGCTACGTTTGAAATCATATTAAATTAGTTGTGGAATCTTAATCCTTGTGAAAAATCGGAGAAATCCATATATTACATGCCAAGTTTAAATCCGGATTTCAAAATGGGTCAAGAAAGGCCCTGAAATTCTAAAACAGGGGAGTTCCAGCGAGGAAGACGAAGCCTCTGCTTCATCTCGCGCGAGCGACCCGCGCGTGCGAGGTGGCTGGTTCCAGGCAGACAGAAAATGTTTTTATTATAAAACTAAAAATGGGCATATCGCGCGAGCGGCCCGCGCGCGCGACTTTGGGCAGTTTATAGTTTTTGCTTATTTTATGTTAAGGGACAGTTTGGGTGATGCTTCATGGACTTTTAAAGCTCTGTATGGAAAATTTACTAAAACAGAATCCTATTTGGTTATGATGGACGATTGAAATGATGTACCACGACTTATCAATCCTCGTACGCACGTCGTTTATATAATTTAGTGATTTGTCTCATGTTTTAAAGTTTCATGACATACATGTGGAGTCAGTTGTACATGCATGGTGAGTGTGAATGTTGGTCAGTATGGAAAAGAGTAATGGTCAGTGTGGCATAGTGAGTGCGGTTGAGATTGTGTTGTGGACACTCCCTGGTAAGTGAGTTCCAAAGTGTGTTGTGATTGAGATTGCGGCGAGGGTGTCTTTGAAATGCGACGGTGGCAAAATTGGACACTCCCTGACGACCATGGTAGCGTCAAAGTGTGTGAAGCCGAACTTGGACATTCCCTGGCACCCATGGTAGTGCTAAAGTGTGGCCTACGGACACTCCCTGATACCCGAGTCTAGATACTGTGTGAGGGTTCCTCCGGTATTTGCATGACGGATTAGGTATTAAAGTGTGAGGCATTGGACACTCCCTGGTACCCCGGACCAAAGTGTGAGGCAAACTGGACATTCCCTGGCACCCCTGTGCTAATGTGTGGCTATCGGAGTATTTCAAAGATACTAGCGTGTGATAGTGGATTGTTGGGTTTTGTCGAGAGAAAAGAGTCGGTAAGATGAGATGGTGCATTGTTCTCATACACGGTCACATATATGTGAATTATATCTTTTAAATGAGATTGTACTTATTTCCTAAAATGAACTCCTTGCTTTAATATAAACTTATTGAATTAATTGAGAAATGGAAAGAGGTAAATGAGTGTGTTTTACATTCAAAGTTATGTTTTTAATACTCACCAGCTTCTTGAAGCTGATGGCGTTGATGCGCCCTGGACATTCATGTTCAGGCGTTTCAGGTTATGACTATATTGGGCCCTATGATTATGCAAATTGAGAACGGCTGCCTTGGAAGATAGAAATGTTATCAATACCCTATATTTTAAATTATAAACTGTTTTGTAATAAGGTTGACTGTAATAGACTATAGATATTGTTTTGTCTTAAGGTGGCTTGTGCCTTAGTTGACCACGTATTCTAATATGTAATAAGTTAGAAAAATATTGTAAGCCTTGATTGCTCAACTCTGATTATTATGTTTTTGTTGTTGACGTTTGGGACGTAATCGATCCTTCAAACTGTCGCGACCTACGGGTCCATAAAGGAAATTAAACGCTTTCCATATTTATGCTACGTCGGGGCGTGACATAAACTTAGGTGAACTTGCCTACTTTTGGTCAATGAGAAGAGAGAGGGAAAAATAAGATCAGCATGGAAATATAGCCCGAAATCGTCGGCGACCCGGATTGCCAGGCCCGAAAATGGCCCGAAGCCCAGAACTCAGGCTATGGGCTCTTCCATTTAAATCTCGGCCCCGCCTGATAGCCAGAGGCCTACCCACTTGGCCGCTAAACAAGCCCACTATGTCCCGAGTTACCCTTTTAAATTTATATTACTTTCTATTTAAATTACTTTTCAAATCACTTAATTCAATTCATGTTACTTTCGAAATGACTCAATTCAATTTCTTTTATGCTATAAATCACTTAATTCAATTAAAAATTAAACTTTAAATTATTTAATTTAATTCAATGAATGTATATCACAATTAGGGCTGGCCATCCCAACCCGAGACCCGACCAACCCGACCGACTCGAAGGCATTTGAGTGGTTTTGGCGGATGGCCGGATGAGTCATGGTTTTCCCAAGCCACACCCGATTGCTTATGGTTTGGTTGTCGGTTTTTATAATCCAAACCCGACATTACCCGACCCGACCCGACCATATATTGAAAACTTAGAAAACACAATATATGTGGTGGAACTATGGAAGTCATTTTCAATTCTGTTTTTTGTATGTTGTATTAATTTGATGGTGGATTGTATAATTGTTTTTCATTTTTCTTTGCTTGTTAAGTTTATGTAGGATTTTTATTTATTAGTAAGTTAAATTGAATGTCTTCCTAAAAAGTTTGCAAGAAGGTGAAATGGTGAATAACAGGGCCATGCTTTGCAGTTGGGTACAATAAACTAAGCGTTATCAGGGTGTAAAATTGATGAAAATAGGATATATTCTTTTTGTTGGGTTTCACCCGAAACCGACGGATCGGTTTCACCCGACTGAATGGATGGATGACGGATTCAAAACTCATAACCCGATGGGGTTCGGATGGATGATCGGGTGGGGGTCAAACCCGACTCACCCAAACCATGGCCACCCCTAATCACAATTGTAATTTTTAAAATCACTCAATTCAATTAATCTTATAGATATTTTGTCAAATAAAAGTGATTTTATTTCATATAGTTACTAAAACTAACAAGTAAAGGATTACTGCTAAAGTAATTCTATTTTATTAAACAATTTTCTTATATAAAAACTAAATATTCTAAAAGCTTGAAGCCTAGCCTGAGGCCAAAGCCCAAGCCCAACCAATCCCCAAACCATGCCATAAGTCCATACCCCTAGGGCCTTTGGGCAGGCTTAGGGTCCTTGATTCCCAAGCCAGATCCAGTCATCGGCACCAAGCCCGTCAACACCCCACCCATGGGTGGAGCCAAGAATTTTAATTAGGAAAGAGGGGAGGGGGGGTGTGGGGATGCTGGGATTGAATAGGCATTGCAAGGCGATTTTTTTTAGATCTATTTATTTCTATTTACCACTATTTATATAATAATGGTTTATTGTTTATCTGAATCAACACTGCTAGAGGCACCGAAATTTTGCACCGAAATGGTGCACTAAATGATCGATGTCGTCCATCTCAGTGGGCCCCACATATGCAGGGTGTGGATTCCATCCAAATGGACGGCGCCGATCATTTCGGTGCACCATTTCGGAGCCTCAATCTTTACTCTATCTTAATTTGTTAAGCTTGACTAATAGCCAACATTTTGGGTTTGCCTAAATTAAGAATCAACATTGCTAGAGGCACCGAAATTTTGCACCGAAATGGTGCACCGAATGATTGGTACCGTCCATCTCGGTGGACCCCATGCGTGGATGGCATGGGTCCCACCGAGATGATAGGCACCAATCATTTCGGTGCACTTTGTCGGTGCCTCAATCTTTACGCATTAAGAATTTATAAGAAAATGGACATAATACGTATCATCCACAAACTTATGAAAGTACGGCCGATTGGCCGTACGACAAATGTTCTCAGAATACAGCTCTGGGTCAGCTGGCTCCACGGTATCCCCATGGATCACGTGTCCTCCGTACGTATTGTCCATAAACTTATGAAAGTCCAGATCCATGCTAACCTGCAAGGAAACAATCTAACATCAGAATGACGAACTTATCTTACTGCTCATATCTTAGGGGTCTTAAAATGCTAGGATCAGATGGTGTGGGACAATTAGTCAGTGAAAGTGTCAACCTAAGCTTTGATAACAAAATCCTATCACGACCCGGAATAGTAAAAGTAGAAAAAAATAAAATTTCCTTTTTGGGTCCGTAGGGAATGACTGGTGATGTCCCTGAATTGTCCACACCACACAGGTCTTGATAACCGACAATAAAAAGAACAGGAATACAAACTAAACTCATCATATTACAAGATACCTAAACTATTACATCAGAGTTTAAGCATAATATTAGAAGTCTTCAGGCGACATATGGCTTATTACAAAACATAATAATAAAGTCTGGAATAGAATAAATGATGGTGTAGATGTAGTCATCAACATAGTAGTCTTCCTCAACATACCCAGCATTGGTGGGGCTGCCCTCTCTGCACTCACCCTCTGGGTAGTAGCCATCATCATAAGCTTTATTACCTGCAATATTAGGAACATGGTAATCTAGATAGGGAATGTCCAGGCATAAAAGCCATCAGCTTACTGAAAGATGAGTGAGCAGAAACTAATGCAGTATCATAGGTATAATGTAATTACAAGTTAGGAAGGCCATAAACTATAGTTCTACTAATAATGGAGCCAGTCACTCTAACAAGACGAATACCGACTCAGTCTGCTCCTATCTTTCTCTTATTCCAATCTTCATTTCTCGATTACTCATGTCTTGTATATGAGGACTACAACATCTGACTTGTAGATGAATAGACTAGATTGCAATACTCATGGATACACCAATGCTCAATCCACCACTTTTTAGAACATATGCAAAGTCCTCCGCATGTCATGGATACCACGTCAGTCCATCCCCCTTTAGACACCCCAATTTTGACCGACCGTCGAACTTAGGGGGATTTACCTCTAGAAATCAATGATGAGTAATGTTCCGATGATTTTCTTCAAGTTTATCGCTTTGACTTCTGAAAAACTTCAAGTTCCCAAACTGTGCTCCTAATACCCCTAGATTTGGCCAATCACTGACCACTACTCTCGTTCACTGGACCATGGGTTATTTTCTAAAAAAATAGAATAGATTAAAAAATAATAATAATGTGATTTTTCTAAAAAAAAATATAATAATTGTTTCTCATGTTTTAGATTCAAAAAGAAAAAAAAATCTATATTTTATTTAGAGATTCATATGCTTGATATAGATTTAAAATGAAAAATGTGTATATATATATATATGAAAAGAAAAACAATAAAAGAAAGTAGTCTATGTGATTTGGAGAGTTAGAGATTCCTTAGCATATTCCTAACCCAATCAAAATACCCAAAGAATTTCTCGGGCACCAATCTCCCAAGTGCTTTGAAGATGCTCTAGAATATTCCTTTCTTAACCAACTTAAATGTCTTTCAAGTTCTTTGGAATTACATAGAAGTGCCATGGAGAGTTAGAGATTCCATATAATATTACTTCGCATATTCCTAGCCCATTAAATTTCCCAAACAACCCTTATCTTAGCCATCAAGGAAATCAAAGTCTACATAAACTCATCTCTCATTTTTGGAGAGGTTGGACACTTGAATTATATAAAAAAAATATGTTGGGAGAGCTTTATAGTAGAAAAATATAGAGAAAAAAACTCTACCAAATTCATACCCAAATCCCACAAAAGCTTTACTCAATTCATACAATCCATCAAATCACCATTGAAGGAGCTCGAAGCTTGAGGGAGAAAAAGAAGAAAAGCTTGAGGAATTCAACATCTCTACAAATTTTTATAAAGTCTAGAGATAAAACCTTCAATTCTATCTTCATATATGATAATTCAATCACAATTATAATTTTGACTAGGATCTTTACACATTTTCAAAAAGTCTCTTCCCACCTCATTTCATCACACACCACTTGAATTGTGATTGAATTCTCATCTATTTGTTGATTTGATCTATAGATCATGGATTAAATTTTTATAATAAGCTTTTTTTAAGAGAAAATTTGCTTTGAATCATCAATTTAGTTTGAATTTTCTTTTCATTTGTTCATACTCTTCTCCTTTTGATCATCAATTTAGTTTGATCTCCAAGGACCATTAACTTGGGAGAAGAATTGAATAAAATGAATTTACATTCCTCTGGGATCATGTGTTTGGGAGAGGAATTAGATGTAGATCTAGTTATTTTCATAATTTGATTATTGAATCCAAGTATTCAAAGTTCATAGGATTGATTAAGTCCTTAAGGTTCTCTTGCTAGATCTTCAACATGAGATTTTTGATGGAGATCTTCTAAGGCTAAATCCATAAATCTCTTTTGTATTTCATTGTTATTTTTATAATCACAATCATACTTGATCTAGATTCTATCTAGAATTATAGATCAAGTTTGATTCAAATTATGAACACCAATTCAACAATGGTGCAGTGAATTCATCAACCAACTATGATCAAAGATTTTAATTAAATCATGATCCATTGAAATTTAATGAGATCAATTGGAATGTGTTCATAACACAAAGATCTACCACTGCATTTTATTTTTATTTTGGCTTAATTATGTGATTAGTTTGGTTTGATATAAGGATTTGTGAACTAGTTACTCTCTGTCTGAAATTTCAAAACAGTAAGTCAGTTTTAAATTGATTATATCAGAACCTTAAACAAGTATTTTAAGCTTCAAATAATTTTTTCTATGAAGTTTTATGAGTTAATAAGATCCCTTAAAAAGATTGAAGTGATTTAGTTCGTTTGCAAGTTTTAGAAAATCATACAAAATCTCTGGACGGAGAGTTGATAAATTCTTAATGATGTCTGGTTTTGGTTCAATTCCCAGAGATTGGACTGTTTGATCTTCGATTTTCTTTTAGGTTAGAAACTAGACTCACAGAGGCACATCACATCCAAAAATCATTAAGATCAAACCATGGAATGTATGCTTTTCCTATTTTTGAAAGTCTGGTCTGCTCTTTGTAAATCCTAGAATTCTGTTGTAGATTTGATAAATCTAGTAAATGATGATCCAAATGTTTTTTCTATGACCCAAGACTTAAACCATGTTTTGAACAAAGTTAAACCCATAGGCCAAATGATCCAAACTTATGAATGTTTCTTAGCTTGTTCATGACGTTCATGCATTCATTATCATCACATATGTATTAATTTTTGTAATTTAGGGCATTATTTTGTATTATGATAAATTATAATTGGTTGAGTTTTAGTCATGAATTACTTTCAATCATGTTGAGATTGTGCCATCTCTATATGGACATTACATTGGCTCCTAGTTGAGACTTGTATATCTATAGGGATGTTATGGTTTCAACAAATTGGAAGAAATTCATGATTTTGCCAATTTTCTCCATATCTGTTAGATTTAAGCTAGGAGTTTGGTATGATACTTAGGAGTTGATATTATATTATGTTCAAAGCATGTGGACTAAGCTTTGTTTTGTAGCGCTATTAAGGTACAATATCCAAGCTTTTCTCTAGCTTATTTTATTTCTTGATTTTATTGATTTTCGACCCCATACGCGACACCTTAGATTAGAGTTTTCCATATGTCTATATATGTGTTAGAGACTCTTTTTCTAGGTTTTCTATTTTTGTATGCATTGCATGTTTCTATATCGTGGCTGGATCCCGGTTAAATTTTCTTGTTCTCTATTTGCATATCATTCTGCTTGCAATTTGAACTATGTGGTTTTGTATGCCATTTTATCGTTAGCAATCTTGCACCTTTTTTAACATGCTTGTGGAATGTATATTTATATCTATGTATTAATTGAGGGCATATTTAGATTAATAATTCGATTAAAAAGGATGTTGAGTAGAGGCCTATCATGAGATAGGATGAGAGGGGGTGTTTTAGTCCGCCGGGCTCCTTCCCCTCCCATTCTATAATCCCCGAACCTAGAAATCTCTAGTTTCTAAAAGATCAGTTTGCTTTTAAAATGATTTTTTAATTTTTCTCTAAAAAATTAAGTGGCGACTCGTATTTTGAATTTGAAAAAGTTTAAAAAGTGTGGTTAAACTGTGATATCCATACCCCCCGCCTTTTAGAACATATGAATAGTCCTTCGCATGTCAGGGATTTAACACTTTGAGCATAGACACATTAGTTCTATTGTCACGACTTAACGACATCTACCAGTAATCCTGGTCCACCGATTTTTAGGATGTGTGAACAGTCCACCGCCTTTTAGGATATATGATTAGATAACCATCTATCTTAGAGCTAATTGGTCGGTTCACCGCCTTTTAGGACATATAAATAGTCCATCGCATTTTAGGACAAATGATTGACCAACGCACATTCCTGTCAGAATCATAGAACTTATCAAACCTACTTATCGTTGATACTACTATGGATACATAACATTCCCTTGTGGCCTGACTACTTTGATTGAAATGAACGGATTATCAAACTCTCAATTGGACTGATATTTAATTAATATCATAAACCTTAATACTTTAATCGTAATGTTTTCTCATTATCTCGTTCCATGGTCTCTTATTCAATAGTATTGCATATAAAAAGCATGCATCGATCTTTAAATAACTCAGCAGTATATATTATAAACAAAAGGAACCAACAGTGTTCTGTGAGTTCCAATTGATTGAAGTCATTTCAATCGATTGGGATATAAGTGGTTTCATTCAATTAAAATCATTTTCAATCGATTGGGGTGACATTAATTTTAATCGATGAAATTCTTTTCAATCGATTGACATAACTTCAATCAATTGAATCAAAGTTTAATCGATTGAGAGTGTCTTCTTCTCCAAAATTTGGAGTGATGCCCAGAACTTATGGTGGCCTAAGGGTCCATTTCTTCACGTCTAAAACTTCTAAAAACACTACACGTAGCTATTGAGTGAGTTTAGAACTCACCTAAGTGATCAACGGGGTGTTTGGTGAGTTTGTGAAGCTTGAGCTTCAATGGTGGCTTCCTCCTCTCTCTCTCTCTCTCTCTCTCTCTCTCTCTCTCTCTCTTCTTTCTTCTTCTATGCTCCTCTCCTCTCTTCTTCCTTCTTTTCTTTTTGTCCTTCTTCTTCTCTTCTTCTTTTTGCTTCTTTTCCTCTCTCTCTGACAGTGTGTATATATAGCATATGTGCGTGTGTATGTATATATGTATGTGAGTGTATATATATATGCACACAGTATATATATCTCTAGTTCAACAACCCACACACACATGAAATGATCTCATATATATAAGGGAGATGGGGTGCACATGGCAGCTTCTGCGTAGACTGAGGGATAATGTTTCAGACACTTTCAATCAATTGAAGTTGTTTCAATCGATTGATAATTGGTGGCATTGTTTCAATCGATTGACAAAAGGTTTGATTGATTGTAATAGGATGAAATCATTGCATTTATGTTGGTAACATGTCGGCTGGGTTTTCAATCGATTGTGATGGTTTTAATCGATTGACAAGACCACCATATCAATCGATTGAGAGCTGTTCAATCAATTAAGAAAGACACTAAGCCAATCAATTGGAAATAGTTCAATTGATTGGGAAAAGAATTACAGGTATGATCAAGGAAATTATACATAATCTCATTTACAAATATACATCCAAAAATACAGGGTATTAAAAAACATGTTTTGATTATGGATAATAGAACCTAAATCCAGAGACTAAGTGATTGAATTCAAGTGGTTCATGTCACTTTTATGCTTGCATTGCACGTTTCTATATCGCAGTTGGTCCACGATGAGCTATCTTGTTCCTTTATACATATCATATCGTGTGTTAGTTGAACTTAAGTGGTTTTGTATGCCTCTTTTAGCAATCTTGAACCCCTTCAACTTGCTTCTGCAATGTACATCTACATCTATGTATTATTTAGGACACACATAAGAATTTTAATTGAATAAAAGGATGGTGACTAGAGGTCTATCTATGATAGGATGAGAGGGCATTTTTTAGTCACAACAGGCTCCTTCCCCTCTTATTTCATAATCCCCATATCTAGAAATATCTGGTTTTAAAGAATAGTTAGCTTTTGAAATGGTTTCTTAATTATCCTTAAAATTAAGTGAAGACTCTTTCTTTCTTTCTTTTTGAAAAATCGAAAACCCAGAAGCTGTTGATAAAAAGGTAGTATCCATAATGGGGGTCATTCGACCGGTCGAAGGTATCCTAACTGGGAGTCTTGGTCACAAAGGGATGTTCGACTAGTCCAGGTGGACTGTTAGACCGGTCAGAAACCCCTCTGGTAAATATTTAATTCTATGCTCTTCCAATGTTCTAAATTTAATCTTTTTACATAAAGGTGGGGTGTTCGCGGTCAATTTTTTTTTTGTTTTTTAGTGGTTTTAAAACTGACCATTCGGTATAGATAGGTCTATTTTAGGCAGTGTCGGTCAGTTTTTGGTCGGTTTTAGCTTGTGTACTACTTTAAAAAACCAACTAATCGGTGTTTGGTCGGTTTGGTTTCGGTCAATTTTTGGTTTTTCAATTTTGGTGAACACACCTACATAAAGAGGTACTCTTAGGACTCCTTTGATCCACGAAAAAAGAACTTTTGAAATCCGACCTTTTTAGGGGTCGTTTTAAGCAATCGTGTTCGGGCCTTTGAAAGAGTCATTGCTAGTACGTGGTTTTACTTTCCTAAACTTATTTTCGAAACTTTAATGACTTGAGACAAGCCATGGTGGCATGTCACATGTTCTAGAATCATATATGTGGTTCCGAGATGTGATAGGATATAAGTTTGTTTAAACCAAATAGGCTTGAGAATTGCTTTGGAATGATGAATATTGAAAGTTCTTTTGTAAGAATTCCGAGAACTGTAATTTGGGAAGGGACTAATTTGATTTGTAGTTGTAACACCGGCCCTTTTATCTATGTTTATCTATATATGAATGTATTTCTGTATTTCTGTATCTGTATATGTAAGTTACAATCGTATATGTATTAACTCTGATTATAGTTCACATGAATGCTTAGTACTTGAACCTTTTAAACACTTGGAACCCTGGGAGGATTTTAGAAGCAGGAGGCCCTAGCTCTTGGACCATTTGAGCACTCGAGATGGGAGTGCTCGAGTATAGTGCGAGCACTCGAGCTATTAGATGGGTAAAAAGACTATTTTTCCCTTGGGCCTTGAAACTATATAAATACCAGTGCATTCTGTGCATTTACTTTGTTTTAAAAGTCTATTAAACAAAGAGAGACTTTAAGAAAGAGCCTTGAGAGTTCATACATTCCTATACACATTTTCATACACAAACATCCCTTGCATGGCTTCCATTTCATCATCCACACCATCCCATACACACACAACACATGCATTGCTACTACATGAGGTTTTGGAACTGATGATTGGAAGGATCAAGAAGAAATTTTAGAGGATCAACTCATTTGGATGCTTGAAGAGAAGTTCTTGAGAATCAAGCTCAACACACACACACACACACACACACACACATACACACATACACACACACACACACATTCATCTTATATTCTTCATCTAGATCATAGTGAGTACTCTCTTGCTTTAAATTCATGTTTTCTTAAGAAAATTATTGATTCATAACCATGCATGTGACATGCAAATTATAAAATATAAAATTATGTTATGAAACTTACAAGCTGCTGGAAAATTGCAAAACCCGAGCACTCGAGCTCACGCGAGTGCTTGAGCCCAACGAACAGGCCAGGCTCGAGCACTCGACAGGCCTGAGCGTTCGAGTCATGTAGTATTAAGAAAATCTACTTTAGTTGCATGTTGAATTAATGATGATCAATACTATAGTTGTTGTACTCTGAGTTAAAATAGTTGTGCTTAGTCGTTGTGGTTAATATATATATATATATATATGTACTTTCATGTTAACCTTGTGCTTCTCGAAGTTATATTATATGTTGATTTAGTAGTACCTTTCTAAATGAATAAATTTTATAATAAAAGAAGAAAGGATTTCTGAAAATGCAAAGGCGAGCTCTCTCGAGCATTCGAGCTCACTACTTTAAGAAAGTTCATGTTTACTTTAAAGGATATGACGAACCTGTAAGTCTTATATGTGTAAGATACGTGAACTTCAAAAATGATAATACAATAAGTATGAGAATGATAATCTGATAAAAATGTGCATTAATGACTTATACTACGTGCGTTAGTTGATGACGTAGAAGTCACAATAATGTTGATAACGAAACAAACATATCCGTCAGTCTGGTTCTTGTGTTTCGCTCGTATAATCAGTCCGAGAAAGAGTAAAGAGTTTTGTTTAGTTATTGATATGTCACCATAGCCATATAGGCAACGGCGGCAAGAGTAGTCATACCTTGTCAGTACTGTTCATTGTAGATGCCATGGTAGCTAAAGGGGCAATAGTGGCAAGAATAATAGTAGTACCTTATTGGTGCTATAGGGATCAGTTGTTGAGATGGTTAACAGGCCATTTGGGCAGATGTCAAATCAATGTCCATTTAATGTAGAGATGACAAATTAACCAAGGCTGAGTGGAATAAAATTGGAGTTACCAAGTAATGAGGCTGTAAAGCAGAGACGTCAAGTAAGTGGCCACTTGACGCAGAGATGATGAGATGGTAACCTAACGGCCATGAGGCAGAGATATTCCAAGCCAATGGTACTTGTACCAGATACATGAAAAGCGTCTGTTGTTAAAGATTGGATCTGTGATCCAAAGTAAGTCGAGTTTGTGAAGATTAAACACGTGGTTCAAAGTAAAGTGTATAGTTGGTACAGATTGGACTAATAGTCCAAACGTCAGTCAGTTGATGTCGGTTGTATTTCCAAAAGTCTAAGAATGTTGATGAATGTTTCCTAATGTACATAATATGTCAAGATTGAGAATAAGCGAGGCTCAAGATTGAGAATTAGCTGGCGATTATTAGCTTATTTATCTTTTGTTCATGTTGAGGTACTAGGTACCAGACTTTTATTATGTTGTAGGGCTTTATTCCCAGAATATTATTCTCTTTCATTTTTCCCTTTCTATAAGGATGTAATAATGATGTTTTAAGACTCTGATTTTAATATTAAGTATGCCTAGAACCACCACGTTTATTATTACTGCTTCCATATACTATTTATCATATATTGTCTTGGTTCTTTCTTGTATGGACAACCATGTGATTCTCAACTTGCCACGTATCCACGGGACAATAAAGAGAATGTTTAAATTTTTTCCTATTTTGGCTACTCCGGGACGAGACAGTAGCATTGGACAGAAAATTAGACTTATATTGAACATTGGAAAGAGCTTGAAATGAAGAGTTATACATGTTTACACAAATTTGATGATACACTCTAGCGTGATTGTTTCTTCTATTATTGCTTCCTCTCATAATCCTATTTCAACCACCACCTCTAAAATTTGTATTGAAGTTATGAAAATTCTGATGATTTTCTTGTGAAATCTAAGAAACATTGGAGGAACTAGAGATTTCACAAAAAGATTGCCCCTGAATATTCCTAGCAACAACTACTAGAGCAGATACCTTGTCCCTATATGCATCAAACCTTTTTCACAATTTTGGTGAATCTCCTCAGATATGAGATGTGGGTGAAGATCATAGAAGGATACTGACTAAGTTGTGGTCCTTAGATTAGTTTTGAAGGAAGAAGACTCTTTGGTATACCCATTGTCACGCCCCAAAGCAGTAAAAATAGAGGAAATCAAATTCATTTTTGGGTCAGTAGGTCGTGACTGGTGAATATCACTCGATTGTCCACGATACATCAATCTAAACAACAGAGATATAAATGCAGTAACTAAAATGCTAAATTGAATTAAATAACTAATGCTTAAAGATCTTTATTACAAAACCCAACATTTTAGTAATCCAAATCCAAGTCCTAAGGCACACTCACCAACTATAAGATAACATTATTTAAAACATAAATAAAAGACAACTACGATCTAGCCCTAATCTTCAGCTAGCATAGACATCGTCATTGGTGTGGTGATTTTCCCCACCAGTCCCATCTTCAGCATGACCATCCCAGGCATAACCTTCCTCCATATAGTAGCCATCATCAACAGGCGCATCACCTGCACAGTCATAGGACTGGAAAGCTGGACGTAGGAATATCCTGTGGCATAAACGTCGTTAGCTTGTGAAAGTCAAGTGAGTAATAAACTACTGAAGTATCATAATAAGAAGTATTATGCAATATTTGTATTAAGAAAACTATCCTCTCGACGTTCGTGTTCCTACACATCCTGACTCACTATATGGGACTAAATACACCACTTACAATGTCATGGACTATGGGTCCATGTTATTGACTCATTCCTCCCGTGCATGTCCAATAATACTTTGCTTGGACTGAAACTCTCTTTTCAATGATTTTGATACACTTTTCGATATTTATAGTAATGGTCAGCCTAGTACGAAACCTCAACTATCCCATTCTCATAAAGCAATGGTCAGCCTGGTATGAAATCCCAGCTATCCCATTCTCTACAATAGACCTTGGTACGAAGTATCGGCTGTTACTGATCACAATGAGCCTTGGTATTAGCATACCGATCGTTACATATCAACAACGAGCCTTGGTATCAGCATACCAACTATTATATATCTCAATCATTTCTCTTTCCACAAGCATGGCTATCACTTACCATGACAAATCATGGTCCATATAAGAACACTCAACCCAACATAATTCACAATCCCCATGATCGCTTATACCCATACCATTATGAATAGACAGACAGCCTCTGTGGCTAAAAACCTACTATGCTACGCATGTCGGCTTCTCAAGTACGAATGTCCTTATATCAAAGATTTACTTATTTGACGACATTAGTGTGTCTTATTAGTACTAAAGTCTCATTCTAGCATAATAGAACAATAGTAAGTAGCTAGATAGACATGGTCACGCCCCAGGAACAGAAAAAATACAGAAAAAAAAAAATTCCTTTTTGAGTCCGTAGGCCATGATTTGTGAAGTCACTGAATTGTCCACACCACATAATTCTAACCAATAATAAATAGTAAAAAGGTGACAGTAATTGAAACCGCATCTTATAAACATATGAAGAAGTTCCTAGCTATTACAACATAGTCAGAAAATAATACATCAAAGTCTTAGGGCAACATTTGCCCAGCTACAAAATATAATAATAAAGTCTACTAACAGGAATAGAATTATAATCGTCAGCGTAGTAGTCTTCCCTAACATAGCCATCTCCGGTGGGTGTGGATACCGGCATTTGGGCCAACTTTTGTTTAAAATAATTTTTAATTTCAAATACAAAGTGCAAAGAGTCGCCACTTAATTTTGAAATGGAAATTAAGAAACCATTTTAAAAGCAAACCGATCTTTTGCGAAACCAAAGATTTAACTGGGTCCGGGGATTATGGAAAGAGAAGGGAAGGAGCCCGCCGGACTAAAACACCCCCCTCTTATCTTATCTCGTGATAGGCTTCTACTCGACATCCATTTTAATCGAATTATTAATCTAAGCATTCGCTCAACTAATGCATGTATATAAGTATACATAACACAAGCATGTCAAAAGGGTACAAAATTGCTAACGATAAAAGGCATACAAAATCACATAATTCAATTAGCAAGCAAAGTAATATACAATAAGAACAAGAGAACTTACCTGGGATCTAGCCGCAAAATTGGAAATGTGCAATACACAAAAAATAGAAATAAAACCTAAGAAATGGTCTCTAATCACATGTACACATAAGGCAAGGTCTAATCTAAGGTGTCACACATGGAATCGAAAATCAATAAAATCAACAAATAAAATAAACTAGAGGAAGGTTTGAGAAATTATACCTCAAAAGCGCTACAAAACAAAGGTTAGTCCACATGCTTTGAACTTTAGAATCCTAAGTAACTTGCTTAAATTTCTAGCTTAAATCCACTAAGCATAAAAAGAGTTGATATAATTATGAATTCTCTAAGTAGTTAGAAATACAACACTTCTATAGATATGTAAGTCTCAACTAGGAGCCAATACAATGTCCATATGGAGATGGTGTAATTCCAACATGATCATAGAGAACCCATAGTTATATTCAACTAGGTTCAAACAAATGCAACCTATTCAAGATGAGTCCTAGCTTCAAGTTTCAACACACAAGGATGAATGCATGAGCATGGACAAGAGGGATCTATGAACTACTCATTGATTTGTATCATTTAAACTCTGGATTTAAACTTAATTGTCATTATTAGAACATGGTTTGAATCCTAGGACATTAGGAGTCCATTAGATTAAAGTTGTTCAAGTTTTATCAAAACTATGACAGAATTGTAAGAATTACAGAGAGCAAACCAAACTTTCAAAAATAGAAATAAAATACTTCCAACGGTTGGATCTTAATGATTTTTGAGTATGTTATGACTCTGTGAGTCTAGTTTCTAATTCAAAAAGAAAATCAAAGATCCAACGGCTAAATCTGGGAATAGGGTCATAACCAGACATCACTCAAAAATTTTCAAATCTCTGTCCAGAGTTATTGCCTGATTTTTTAAAAATAGTAAAAGTATCATAATCACTTTGATCTTTTCAGGGTATCTTCCTAACACATTGAACTACCTATAAAAAATTATTTGAGGTCAAGAAAACTTAATTAAGGCTCTGATTTACTCATTTTAAATCAAACTTACTGTTCTGAAATTTTAGACAAAAAGCAACCTAATCACAAATCGTAAGGTCAAACCATCCTAAATATAAAATTTCACCAAGGCAAAGATCCTAATGATACATATATGAGTTATGAACACTCTCCACTTGGTTTCACCTAATATTCATGGACCATGATTTAATTAAAAATCTTTTATCTCAGTGAGTTCATGAGTTCATTGCACCATTTGTGGAATTGATGTTCATAATCATAACTAAACTTGATTTATAATTCTATGGAGAATATAGATCAAGTATGATTACAACCAACACAATGATACTCACTTATTATGAAGATCCATGGATTTAGCCTTAATGGAACCCCATCATAAATCTCATGAGAGAAATGGGTCCTAAGGTCTTACTCAACCTCATGAATGAACCTAGGACACTAGAATTCACTTGAATCCAATATTATAAAATCCACTAGATCTACATCAATTCCCTCTACCAAATACATGGTCCTTGAGGATTCATAACTTACTTCCTCTGATTCCTCTCCCAAATTAATGATCCTATAGGATTAAGGATCCAAACTCCATAAATTTCAATGAAATATGAAGAACTTCATGAGAAACAAAATGGGCAACCAATTTATGAACATAGACTAAAATCTATAAATATATATACATGATCTAGATCTACTCAAAATACATATATAAACATGGATTTATAGAAATTAAGAAATCAAATCTCAAGGAGTTCAAATAGAACATGGAAGGTTTCATGAACTCCAAGAGAAGAGCATAAGAGAGAGGAGATGAGATCCTTATGAATTGAAGGATCTAGTGATAGATCCATACTCAAAACATCTTTCGTATAGATTTGATGACTAAATAGATCCAAATCAACAACAAGTTTAACAGGATTCAATCACAATTAAAGGTGGTGTGTGAAGAAGGGGATGGAGAAGCGACATTTTGA
Organism: Hydrangea macrophylla; assembly: GCA_033977485.1. Classification (NCBI taxonomy): domain Eukaryota; kingdom Viridiplantae; phylum Streptophyta; class Magnoliopsida; order Cornales; family Hydrangeaceae; genus Hydrangea; species Hydrangea macrophylla. The sequence goes on from CM066999.1 coordinate 58,804,936, forward strand.
AAATGTGTAAAAATCCTATAGATCTATGAATTATGATTGAATCATAGTAGAATATGATCTAACATGATAGAATTACCTCTAAATTTCTTTAGATTTTGAGTTGGTTTGGTTGAATTTTTGAAGATCTTCAATGCTTCTTCATGCTCTTCTTCAAGCTTCTTTGACTTCAAAGTGGGTTTGATCCAATTTGGGTAGAGTTTTCTCTTGTTTTTGGATGATTTTCTCTCTCTAAAATTTAATGGAAATCACTCACAACCACTCACGATCTCATTCTCACTCTAGGATGAAGATCCAAATCCAAACTAGGGTTTTCTCTTCCCTTTTGTGAAAAAATGGATTTCTATTTGTAGACAAATGAACTGAGGGTATAAAGTTATTTTTTGGAGTGTTATAGGTATGGAAGTGTGACATATGAGTATTAAACACACACACAAAAAAATGGTGACATTTGGAGTATCCAATTGATCAAAATATGCTTTTAAAGTCACATAAAAAAAACTGTTTTCCACCAGGGAGGCATTCGATGAAGCCTTGTGGAAATCGTTGAGTGCCTCGCGGCACTCGATTTTTTGTGACCATTTGCCCTTAAAGAACCATTTTGCATTTATTTTGCATGAAAATGCATAATTTGAACTTTTGGCTTTTTCTAGGGCAATTCCCTTGATCAAAGGGATATTCTAAGGATGCTTCCATATTTTGGTATATGTTTTTACACGTTACTCAAAAAGTGTCACTCCTGGGGTATTTTAGTCATTTTGGATTTGAAATTGGCAAGTTTTCGAGTTAAGAAGCTTTCTAAAGAGCATAATTTTATCATTGAGGATTTCGAATTCTTTCGGACATTGTCGTCATCGGTTTGAAAGGTAATCATCCCCTGAATTCGACGATCGGTCAAAATTGGGGTGTCTACAATGGGGTCACCCTCTGCATAACCACCCTCCTGATAAAAGCCTTTGTCATAGGGGTCGTTACCTGCATCATCAAAAATGGAGTAGTCTGGAAGAGGAATGTCCAAGCATAAAAGGCCATTAGCTTACTGAAAGCTAAGTGAGCAGAAAACTAACGCAGTCCCAAATATATGAAGTAATAACAAGTTATGGAAGGCATAAGTTAAGTTCTACTACATAATATCTTATCTTAATTCAATCTCATCATTAACCAACCATTATCGTCTAGTTATCGTACGATCGATAACCAACATACTCTTAACTGATGAATAGACTCAATTATTCAACTCTATAGATATATCATCATTCCGTCCACTGCTTTTACGAACATATTCACAGCTCATCGCATGTCATGGACACCACGTCAGTCCGTCCCCAACATTTAAGAACATATTCACAGCTCACCGCATTACAGGGACACAGAGTTTGAACAAAGCATATCAATCTATTGCCACAACTTAATGTTATCTACTAGTGATCCTAGCTCACCGCCTTTTAAGAACATATCATGACCAAAGGCCCATTCCAGTAAGAATCCCATAACTTAACACACCTATATAAGTTCTGTATTAATACTGATACATAACATCCCTTTGTGGCCTGACTACTTTGATTGAAACGAATGGATATCAAACTGATTCACGATCGACATGTTATCTAACATCATAATATTTTATTCTTAATCATACTATTCTCTGATGTCACATTATCCTCTTTGTTATACATAGTCGCATATAGGAAGTGCGAAATGATATCCAAACACTTAAATAGTTCATATAATAACTGACAGAAAATATCCATATTCTGTAACTTCCAATCGATTGGGACAGAAGTCCAATTGATTGGGAAAATTTCCAATCGATTGTAATTATTGCCAATCAATTGCATTGCAATCGATTGAGAGTCATATCATCTCAATCGATTGGATAAAATTCCATTCAATTGGGTCCAGTTCATTGGCAATCGATTGGAAAAAAGCCCAAACAATTGGGACTTCATCTTCTTCCCAGAGACTGACAGTTCAGTATTAAATGTACGAGGGACGGTTTTTTGCTACATCTTTCCTTCTAAGAAACATGTAAAACATCCTAATTAAAGGACCAAGTGAGTTTGAAACTCACCAAAGGTGTGTGTATGTGTGTGTGGGTCTTGGGAACTTGAAGCTTCAGGCTTCTCTCTCTTATCTTATTTCCCTCTTCTATGTCTCTCTCTTTCTCTTCTGTCTTTTTCTGCATTCTCTTCTTCTCTTCATCTTCATCTCCCTCTCCTTCTTGGGTGTGTATACAGATATATATATATATATATGTGTATGTGAGGTGTATATACATACATATGAGTGCATGTATATATGTATGGTATATCTCTCCCGAAATCTATGAAACAGACCTATATGCACGAAAACCTCTCATTATATAGCAAATGAGATTGCCATATGTCAAAACCTCGAGCAAACTTGGTGATCAAGTTTAGCTCCCCGACCAATCGATTGGGTCTAGGGGCAATTGGTTGGACTCATATATTTATGAAGGCAATCAATCGGGAAAGACGCAATCGATTGGGTATATCGGCAAGAGTTCAATCGATTGGGAAAGGGGCAATCAATTGGGATACCAAAGTTGGCAATCGATTAGGAAATGTCCTAATCGATTGTAACACTTACCAATAGAAGGGTAAGGTTCATACACGTATCCAAAGAATAATATTAAGTCTCATACATTCATATATATATATACAAAAATATAGGGTATTACAGACATGGGCAGTATAGTATAACTAAACATGAAATATCAACAACTTGTAAGTCACAATCGATTAGAAAGCATCAATAATCGATTGAAAAAAACACATATACAATCAATTCGGTAAGAAGACAGTCCATTGGTGAAAAACAAGTGAGAATCGATTGGTAAAACTACCAATCGATTGGAACATAATCCAATCAATTGGGAAAAGGCCCAATCGATTGGGACTTTATCTTCTTCACATGAACGTGCAGAAAATGTCCAGAACTCATTTCTTACATTAAAGGTCCCTTTTATTCATACAAAAACTCATAAAAGCATCTAATTAAGCTATTAAGTGAGTTTGGGAACTCACAGTATTGGGAAGTGAGGTGGTGTGCTTAGGAAGCTTGAACCTTGAAGCTTTAATGGAGTTCTTTCTCTTTTCCTTCTCTGTCTCTTCTTTTTCTGTCTCTTTCTTACTCTCTTCTCTATCTCCTTATGTCCTTCTTCTTCTCTACCCGAAAGTGTGTGTATGTATTGATATGTGTGTATATATCACACCCCGGAATAGCAAAAATAGAGAAAAATTAAATTTCCTTTTTGGGTCCAAAGGGAATGACTGGTGAAAGTCACTAAATTGTCTATACCATACAGTACCAGCTAAACGACAGTAACAAGAGTCATAATAAAACCAACAGCGATACATATTACAATAGTCCTAGCTATTTATAATATCAGAGTCTGCAACAGGAATGTACAAGGACTTGAAGCAACATATGCCCAAGTACCAAGTATATATAAAAGTTAAGAAAGATATAAAAATGACTGTCTATATCCGGGTCTTCAACTAGCATAGACGTAGTCGTTAGCATCATAGTCCTCGCATAACCTAAGACACTATCAAGACATTCATTTTGACTCAACTCTCACCAGGATTACACTTTCAAGATGAAATCACTCTGAATTAGGTGTAACAATTATCACTCATGGTATGGAAGCTATAAAGAGTAAATGGAATGGAATCTAATGCTTCTCAAATATAAATTGATAAATGGACACTTGAGTGCATAAAGTCTTATAAAAGGATACTTTTCGCTAGGAGAGCGAGATACCGTGGAGAACTCTCTCATTACCTTAACTTCAAATCCAATTTACTTAAAATCATCAGGACTTTGAAAAAGAGGTGTTCGATTAAGAAGAAAGGGGCTCATGATATTCAATTGGGTCAAAGGATGTGATTGAAATATCTACTACAACTTTTCAAACTTTCCCAGATCTCTAATCTCTCTCTTCTTCTTTTTTTCTTTCCCACACTCATCTTTTTATTATTTTTTTTCTTTTTATTTTTATGCTTTTTTTTTATTTTCTTTGCCAACTTTCCTTTATTCACACTACCAAACTTTTTGTTAAGACAACAAATCCCAATCATTCTTAGGTAGAGAAAAGAAGCTCAAAATCGTAATTTGGAGTTAGGCATAGATTCTAGGATTGTAATAACAAGGCAATTATGGTAATGCTCAAAGGGTGAAACAAAGGAACAACATAAAGGTAGGCTAGTGTTGTATTATGCATGTATGGTCAAAAGATGGCCTAATCATCTTCTAAGTTCATAGGATTATTCATTTCAATAAATTCAAGAGCTCTAGATTTTGATAAATCATGAACGTTCTCTTATAGTGATCAATCAAAATGAAGAAGAAAAATGAGACTTTCAACGAGTGAGTACGCTTTTAAAAAAGTAAGAGTAATTTTATAAAACCCTCAAAAAAAAAGAATGGCTCAAAAGCTCACTTGGGTTATTAGTCTCCACTATAGTCTCTCAAAACACTTAAGTTATATTTACTAATCCATTTTAGCTAAGTACAAGGTTGTCACAAACGTGCTCAAAGTTGTTTGAAGATTAAAAAGCATAAAACATACTATAAATAAATAGTAAACAAACTACCATAGTGTATCAGACACTAATAATATACAGAAAAATGACATCCATGCATCACAACTAACAACATTAACTATGAGAGAAAAACAAAAACCATTTTATTATCTTTAAAAATTAAAGCAAAAATTTATAAATTTTTCAATTTTAATTTGAGTTACATGTTGCTAAGCAGGTATATTGCCATTAAAGCACAACAAAAAGATATGAGGCATGCAATGACTCACTCCCCCTACTAAAACTAAACATGGTCCTCAATGTTCTAAACTAAGCACATAGACATATAAAGTAAAGAGAGAGAAGGTAGGATGTTACCTCGAGGCGTTGATATCTAGATTTTTTAAATTTTTTGTTAAGTTACCTGCAAAATCATTAGTAGCAATAAGGAAAAATAGAGAATATAATAACTACTCAATAAATAAATTTGGTTAATCAATATTTTTATCATAAAGTAATAAACGAAATTTTGAGCATCTTTCCAATGAAATAATTTAACAGCGAGAAGAATGTGGAGATCCTCATAAAAATTATAACTCCCCCCAACTAATGTCAGGCTCAAGGTCAGAGGAGATGATGCAAAACCTATGGCTTCCAAATTTGTTGGGGACAACTATAAGAGGTATACCACACTTTTTAGGAATTATACGCAATAAATGATCTTTGGTGTTGGTATTTCCTATAACGGCCTCTATTTTAGTACTAAAAATAGGCGGAGGCCATGGTTTAATAAATGGGCAAGGTCTAAGTGATGTTCTAATTTAGCTTCATTACCCTCCTCTTGTCCTATAATAGAATCTATGGAGATATGATCATAGGAATTGGATTTATATTCTATGTGAATAATTTTGGACGGGACTTGGATAAAGCTATCTATTTGGGCCTTTATGTCATTATCACTCAAGAAGATCAAGTAGTCTAGAAAATTATTAGCTTCTTGTGGAAGGTGAAGATCATCTAATGTTGGCCTGATATTTTCTAAGTCCTCTCTCAAAAAATTTTGAAATGTAAAATTTTGTGCAGTGCATGTGTTAGAATCCTTATCATCCTCTTCCACAACACATTCTTTTTGTTCAATATTGGGGTACATATGACTTTCAAGTTTGGGATGAGAGCTTTGATTGATAGTGAGGATAGGTGATGGGCAACTTGGTGACACTACTTCTTCGGCCAAAAGAAGTGAGGGTTCATGAATATCACATGAATCTAAACCAGATTTATATTTTTCAATTACGTCCTCCCTAGGGTCACTATCAAAGGTAGGGTAGAGTCAACAGGGGACTCCTCCTTTCCTAATTGCGTGCAATCATCTAAACTATCATTATCTTTAAAAACTCATTCTCATCCTTGTAACTCTCCTCACTATATCTGTCATCTATTGAGGTGCTCTGGACAAAGAGATTATGCAAATTTATCCAGGCAGTGAGTGAGTTGATGTTTGGGGTGTATATTGAGGAGAAGATGGTTTTACAACTTCATGCTCAATAGTTTGATTTTGGAGTTCAGACATGATTATACTCATGTCCGTATCCTCCAATTCCTTTCAATTGTTAATATCTTGAAATTCGGGTTATAGTGTTGAAGAACGAGTGTAGTCTTTTATAGTTTCGCTAGCAAGTGCTTGTCGATATCTAGTTTCTAATTTATTTATTGCACTATCTAGCCTTTCAACTTTACTAAGCAGTAATTGTAACATACCATTATCATCAACTTGGTTAATCTCCTCATTATAACTATACAAAGTTTCACCCCATTATTATTGATGATATAGTTCCCTTCCCATTGTGGTTGTGTGCAAGATTCCCCAGAAGGAAAGTCTTGGTGCATTTGGTAATCGTGGGAACTACTACTATATCCTACATTATCACTTTGGTTATGTCCCCATTGTGATTGATGGAACTCTCCATATAGAGGCTCTTGATATGTTTGATAACGTGGGAGACTAATACTATTGTTCCCCCCATTGTGGTAGTTGGTAGCACTCGGGTTGATAATGCGCATCATAGGTGGGTGCTTGCCAACTTAGGGAATAACTTTTTTGATTACCTAATGTGTACCTATTTGTGGTGTTTGTGTTGTATAGAGGATAATATGGATAACACATGTTTACCCAAAAATTTTAAACAATAGAAATTTTTTTTTCTTGTGAGAGAAAAAAGTCCAAAGTTTTTTTTTTATAATTATTTTACTTTATAGAAAGGTAAGAAAATTTGAAAATAACTTAGTAATCCTAACCTGGTTTCCTTCCCCAGCAACGATGCCAAAAACTTGACACGAGTAAAAAGTTGTTCGTTCTTATGCAACACCCAAGTGTAGGTGATTGTGCAAGTAATACTGGATAATTCTAGGTTGAACCCAAGGGAAGGAATAGGGAGAATGTCTACTAAGTTAGAACCTAAAGAAAGAAAGGAAAATAAGAATGTAGGAGTGGAAGTGTACTAATAAATCCTAGCATATTAAATTAAACTAAATAATAAACTAAAGCATAAAGAAACATAATAATGAAATAAATAAATTAAAGGTGTTGGGAACACGTGAATCCATATTGATCCTAACCATCTACCATGTACATTCATTAACGTTCTATGGAGTTCATTCCTCTTCAGCATTCCGTATTTCTCCAAAGATAAAGAATCAATAGCCCTTGCATTAACCATGTTGTTTGACAAGACTAATAGGCAACTACATCATCTACAAGTATTATGAAATACAAAGAAGACAGTTTAAAACAATGGTTAATGCTTGCACTCTAAATGGTGTTAGCATTCAAGGTGGTTTGCAAAAGTCATTGAAGAAAATAGCCTTAAGGCTTTAAGTTCTGATATGTACAAAAATATCCAGGGAAAGCAAAGCTCTGCTCCTACATAACCCGAGCGGTATGCCCAGTATCACCAGTGCCCGTCCAAGAGGCTGGGAATGCATCACAGGCTCGGGTCACCGCAGGGACAGCCTGGCCACATCCCGTGATGTGATCTAGAATATTCTAGGCAATTTCCTACATGAGCTAGAAGATTAATGAAAAGAGTAGATTGTTTCCTAATCCAATTAGGAAACTCTTACGATTTGTGCTAATCAACCCCAATCAGATTGTATTACCTAATTAGTTTACTTACTTTTTACAAGTAGGTCTCTTGTATCTATAGAAGAGGCCACCCACCTCCTTTAGAGGGGATCGCGCACTTTTCCTATGCATATACACTCACCCGACCGGTCTCTAATAGCTCCATCCCCATTGTTGGTTCACCATAGACCCCTGGCTATTTGATATTATAGTGCAAGTGCTTTGACACACACGTGGACGTAGGTTTCTTCATTAATATGGTTGAAACTAGCTCAGAACTCAGAGCTACAAGATAAATTCTCTCGTCTCATTCTTCTTTTGTTCTTTAACCCAATATTTGACATCATCAAGTTCTAAATACTATTGCGACAAACTAAACTTACTAGAACAATTTGATGATAGATTTCTAAAATAGAAAGTCTTGGAATACTTAAAGGAATCATCCCAGGAATTTATATGTTCGATCGATTGACACATTTTCAATCGCTCAAAATGCATCATCCTTCAATCGATCGAAATAGCTTCGATCGCTTGACTTAGGTTCTGGTTCGATCGATCAAAATAACTTCAATCGATCGAACACATGTTTTCTATATAATCCATGGCAGAGGCTTGAAATCAAAGTTTCTTCACATATTCCTAATTCTAAACTACGAAAACATGATAAAACAATTGCATAAATAGTAACCTAGAGCAATCATAACATACAAACTAATAAACAATTAAATAAAGAGTATTGGAAAAGAAAAACCTAGAATGAATCTGAAAATAACTTGTAATAAACTTGAATCTTGACGTCTTGATTATAGAAATTGAAAAGAAGGAGAAGAAGTACATAAACTAACCTAACTTACTCCTAATCTACTCTAAAACTAACCCTAAAACTGCTATTTTTCGTGTTCTGAAGCATTCAGCTTTGCGTCTGCTATCATAACAGGTTATTTATAGGGTTCCTGCAGGCTATACGCAACTTTCTGGAAAAAGTAAAGTTCGATCGATCGAAGTGTCTTCAAGGGATCGAACTCTCGATCGATCAAAGTGTCTTCAAGCGATTGAACTTCTCTGCTTTTGACAACTCTGCGCACCAATGGGAGAATGACCATATTGCTTCACTCAGACCTCGAATGCGACTATAACTCATAGATATATATATTTTATATTTCTTGGAAAATCTTCCAATTCTGAGGTCTTCAATATCAAAAATGGCATTTTCTCAGCTGCTTCTATTATTTTCTTCACCAGAATTGCTTTCCTTCAACTCCACTTCATTAACTTACATTCTAATACTTGTAAAACAATGCATAAATATAAGTTTTAGCATTAACAATATAAAAAAAATTCATTACAATGCACCTAAATCTAGGAACTTGGGATAAAAGTATGCATAAAAGACTATGTAATACATTAGAAATATGCACTTTTCACCTCTAATCACATCCCATTATCCCTTGATTCCATAGTATCGCATATAGAAAGCATGTATCGATATGAAAATAGCTAAATAGTACGTGTTATAACTAATAAGAAATAATCAAGTTCTGCCAAGTTCAATTGATTGGAACCATTTCAATTGATTGGGGAAAGGTAAGTTCTGATCGATTAAAGTATCTTCAAGCGATTGAAGTGAAGGCAGTCTCGATCAATTGAAGCAACTTTGATCGATTGAGACTCTAGTGTTTTTGATTGATGAACCAAGTTTGATCGATTGAAAGTCTTCTTCTCCATAAGTTCTGGGCAGTAAGCGTCCAGAGTTGTAGGGGTGTGTTTGGGTCTATTTTTCACGTTCAAAACTTGTAAAACATTACATCTAAGCTATTGGGTGAGTTTAGAACTCACCAAAGGTTGTTAAGGCACGTTTGGCAAAACTTGAGCTTCAAGCTCTTTTTCTTCAATGGCTCATCCTCTTTTCTCTCCACTTATATCCCTTGTTTCTATCTCTCCCTCTCTCCTTTCTTCTTATTCTTCTTCTCTCTTCTTTTGTTTCTACTTTTGCTTCTCTCTCTCTCTCTCTCTCTCTCTCTCTCTCTCTCACTACATATATAGTGTGTGTATATATGGATAATACATAATGTCTCACTCTCCCTCTACTCTCAAACCCACCAAATAAACCTCACACACACAACATGGTTATATATAGAGAGAGAGAGAGATGAGGGGTGTAAGGTGGTAGTTGATGCGTGAACTGAGAAATAAAGATCTGCCATTTTGAAGCGACTTTGATCGATTGAACACATTACAGCCAGTTTCGATCGATTGAAAATAGTTCAATCGATTGAGAGGGGGACCATGTCATAAATGTATGTCGACAAGGTTTTAATCGCTTGAGAAAGGTTCAGTCAATTGAAGAATGAAATTGTAAAGCGATTGAAAACACTTTGATTGATTGAAAGCGAAATTATAAGTATAGTCAAGGAATTCATATAGAATCTCATTGTACTAATATATACTGAAAATACAAGGTATTACAGTATAAGTGTATATATATGTATATGTATATGTATATGTATAAGTGTACTAGTATGTGTATATATGTATGTATAAGTGTATGTGAATATGTATAACTATAATACCCGTACTTTCATTATAATTATAATTTACATATATGCAATGAGTTTCTATGTTAATACCTTGTCATAACCTTGTTCTTGGTGAATTTTAGATAATAATCGATTGTCTTGATTCCCAATCGATTGCCACTTTTACTAATCGATTGCCCTTGCAGCCTTAGTCCTAGTCGATTACCCTTTGAGCCTAAGTGATTTCCACTCTCTGAACTTAGTCTCCAAGTATTTCTATGAGCATGGCATCTCCTGCTTGTGCATGTAGCCCTCAGCCTATAAAGATTCCTAGTTTTTTATCCTCAAAATAGTTTGTTTGATTTTTTTGAGTTAAACATATACCCATACATATATATTTCACATAGATTCATATATACACACATACTCATACACTCACACATACACATTATCAAGAAAAGAAAAACAAAAACAAAAACAAGAGAAGGAAAAGGAAAAGGGAAAAAGAAAGAGATAGAAAGGACAAGAAAGAGAAGAAAGATGGAAGTTCTACCATTTAAGTTTCAAGTTCAAGCTTCTTGAGCACACCACCACACCTACGCACACTTGTGGTTTCTTAAACTCACTTAGTAGCCATATTAGATGTTTTTATGAGTTTTTGTATGAAGAAATGGAACTCCTAACGTATAAATTCAGTTCTAGACATTTCTATCACATTCTTGTGAAGAAGATGAAGTACCAATCGATTGGCTCTTTATCCAATCGATTGAAAATTGTCCCAACTAATTGGTGAATTTTCCAATTGATTGCCTAACTTTTGATACCAATCGATTGTTATTTTTATAGTGCCAATCGATTGCCACTTTTAGCAATTGATTGCCACTTTTACCAATCGATTACCACTTTATTTTCCTCAATTGATTGTTGATGTATTCCAATCAATTTTATGTTGGTAGAATATTGATAACCCATGTGGAGTTGTATGATCTGTTCGCATGTCTATCAGAGCTTTCCATTATTATTCTATTATGCTAGAATAAAACTTCAGGTTGTTACGAAGATACACGTTTGAATAATGAACCTAATGTTGTCTAATAAGTAAATCTTTAATATAAGGACATACGTATTGAGAAGCCAACATGCATAGTATAATATATGTTTAGTCATGGAGACTATTCGTTTATTCATATGTTATGGGTTTAAGCGATCGTGGAGATTATGAGTTATGTTGGGTTGAATCTTCCTATATGGATCTAGAATTATTATGACCAGTGATAGCCAAGATTGTGGAAAGAGAAATGATGATTGTATATGTAACGACTGGTATAATGATACTAAGGCACGTTGTTTATGTGTAATGGTCGGGATGATGATACCAAGGTACGTTGTTGATATGTAACAGTCTAGGATTTGTCATAGAGAATGGGATAGCTAGGGTTTCATACCAGGCTAACCATTACATCACGAGAATAGGACAGCTGAGGTTTCATACTAGACTGATCATTACTATGATATATAAAAGTGAATCAAAATCTTTGGGAGAGGAGTATCCGTCCAAGCAACGTATGGTTGGACATGCATGGGAGAATGAGTTAATAACATGAATCCATAGTCCATAACATTGTAAGTCAAGTTATTATTGTCGCATATAGTGAGTCAAAATAAGTAAGAATGGGAATGTCAAGAGAACTACCTCTTAATGCAAATGCTTTTAAAAATTATTCTTATCATAACACTTTGTTAGTTTATTATTCACTTGGCTTTTACAAGCTGACAACGTTTATGTCGCTGGTTATACCCGTGTCCAGCATTCTAGACATACGGCTAAGCAGGTGAGGCACCTGTTGATGAGGACTACTACCAAGACTACCCAGAGGAAGGCTGTGCCTAGGATGATCAAACCAAGGATGGGACTCGAGGAGAGTATCACCAAGATAATTGATCGGGAGATAACAGATCCTAATTATTTGCCTTAACTTATGTTTGTTAGTACCTTTTTATCCTGTTTTTGTATTTTTTTTACTTTGTTTTCTATTTTCTGACAGGTTTTGGAAGAAATCAAGTAAACAAAGTTAAATGGGGTGAAAAAGCAGAGCAAAAGAAGCAAGAAAATCAACATCGCGCGCGCGACCCGCTCGCGCAAAGATCCCGAAATCGCTCGCGCGAGGTCCCAATATCGCGCTCGCGCGGCCCGCGCGCGTGTCCTATGCAAAAATGGAACTTGCATATTTCACTCTACTGATGATTCCTACGCAAAAGAAACTGCCTAATTACGTCCAGATTGCAAAATAAAGCAGTTTTAGTACGTTTCGGGTTAGGAAAGCTTCCAAAACTTCTTGTAAAATCTATATATACCCTATTTTACTTCAATTTAGGGGTTGGCAATTGTTATACAAATCATTACACACTAATATACATATCAATATATAGTCATAATAGACATTATTTTCAGCCATTGAAGAGAGGAAAGCAAGGAGAAGAAGAAGAAGACCAAGGATTCCCATGTCCTCCTCCATCAAACTCTTGCTGTTCATTAATTCTATGGACAACTAAACTCTAGATCTAGGGTTTCAATGAAACCCTAGCCAAGTAATAGGGTGCATTTTATGTTTTTATTTTAGTTTTATTATGTATGGATGACAGTTACATGTTCCGAGGTTTTTATAAATAAATCGTGCTTCTATTGATTAAATCATTACTTTCAAAGTTTATTCTTGTCTTAGATCTATTTTGACTGTGATGTGCTCAATGATCTATGCTTGTTGTGCTTGTTTAGATTATTTACATGTAATGGTGCTTAAATTGAATTGTGCTATCAAGTATCCGAATAGTCCATGCCTAGATTAGACGGATTATACCACAACCCTAGTTTAGTGTGGGATAATTCGTGCTAACCGAAGATGGATTATGTTGGTGCTTGAACCATAGTTATTTTCTTGACGGAGGAATTGGGCTTGTAGCTACAATTCCCCATTATCATCCAACTTAATAAGCTAAAGTAATTCGTAAATACCCTTATTATAAAGCTAGTGGTGGATTTGCAATCCTAGGTTCCTTAAACTTATTATAAAAACAAATATTTAATTACTTTCATAATTTAAATTTACTTTTATTATAATTAGTTTAATTAAAATCAAATCAAAATCTGTTTTTCTTAAATTAGCTAAATTTAGGTTTTAAAATTAAAGTGCGGTAGTTAATCAATCTTTGTGGGTTCGACCTTTACTTTCACTACTACAAATCTTTAGAAAAGTAAAGTACACTTTTTATATCTTGAATTAAATAACTAATGCTTAAAAATCTTTAGAAAAGTAAAGTACACTTGCAACATCGATGATGGAGATGAGATCAATGTTGAATTATGTTTTGGGAGTATGGATAAAAGGATGGGTGATGTTGCAGAAACGCTTGGCCAGGCTAAAGATTTGTCAAAGGATAGAAGAAGAATTATTGAGGAGTTACAGAAGATGACCGCATTAACTCCTCGTGATCAAATAGCTGTGGCTAGGAAGATTGGTGAACGACCTGACTACGTTGATCTATTTTTTTTCAGTGCCAATGATGAATACAAACAAGAGTTTGTTGCAATGTTGCTTGAGGAGGGGTTTTGAACTATGCTTTTATTTGGATTAATATCTAGACTATGTTTTTTATTTGGATGACTATTTAGACTATGTTTTTTTTTTATGACTATTTAGAGTATGTTTTTTATTTGGATGACTATTTAGACTATGGTTTTTTTTTTGGATGACTATTTAGATTATGTTTTATTTATTTGGATGACTATTTAGACTGTGTTTTGTTTATCAAATGTGATGTGGATGCATGGTTTTTTATTTGGCCTTATTGTTGGTTCAATTGTTACGGTTGTGATTGTCAGTATTTTATTTAAGATTGACTCTCTATTATGTTATGTACTTGTACTTGTACTTGTGACTCTAATTTCGAATTGTAACAATCTATAAATATGATTAATGAACAATGTTGTGTTAATTAAATGTTTCAAACTTGCAAGTCTAGTTTTTTTTGTTGTTGTTTTTTTTTTTTTACTTATTTATGGAAAATTGGAAGTCTAATTTTTAATGTTTTTTAATCCATATTTAGAATTTCTGTGATAAGTACAATAAATTGGTTTAAAAAAAAATATCCGACTGTTTTATCTAGAGACAGTACCAAACACAGGATAAGGATATAAACAGCTTATCCGACAGTTTTATCCAGACAATACCAAACATAGGACAGCATAACAGCTTATCCGACAGGATTACTAATCCAGTCCGATCATGCCTTATCCTATCCAATCCGACAGTTTTATCCGGACTGCCAAACGATGCCTAAGAAGTTGTTCAGGGGAATAAGTGTACTTGGGACAGAGACAGGAAACCTCCAATGTCTTTTTCTGAACCCCAACAGCCAGAACAGCAGAGGCCACCTCTTCAAGCACCACTAACTACACCAGGAAGACAGATAGGTAGATGTTTTAATTGTGGGATACCAGGGAATATAGCTAGGGACTACCGAGCTCCTAGGAATTCTGACCGATCGTGTGTTATTTGCTACAACTATGGTAAATGTGGGCATATGAGTAAGGATTTCTAAGTACCACGTGGTGGATACTATGGAATGCCAGCTCGAGGACAACAAGGACTACCAGGACAGGTTCGGATGAAAGTGGTCATTTTGGAAGGAGTGGATTTCGATGAAGAGGAGCAGCAAAATTTGGAAGGTACACTTGTACTTTTCCACTGTCAAGTTAGAGCTTTGTTTGATATGGGTGCTTCTCATTCATTTTTTGCTATTAAGGTTATGCGTGAGTTGGAATTAATACTACAAGCCCTTGAGATGGCTATTAATGTTGTGTTACATTTGGGAGTGAGTTGGGATTAATACCCCAAGCCCTTGAGATGGCTCTTAATGTTGTGTTACCTTTGGGAGTGACCGTTAAGTTAGGAAATATGTGCAAAGATTGTCCCCTGACACTGGAAGGTATAAACCTCTCAGCAGATCTGATAGCTCTGTCAATGTCTGAATTTGATGTGATTTTACGATTTAATTAGCTTACCTAGTATGGTGCCAATTTGAATTATGTTAGTATAAAGATTTTCTTTTTATTACTTGGAATGTCGTCTTGCAAATTCCAGTGTAATTCTTCAAGTAATGCGTTTCTTACTAGTCGGCTAGCTGTGACTGGAAGTACCAGTTCAAAGATCACTGTTGCTCAGATTCCTACCGTACAAGATTTTGAAGATGTATTTTCGAACATATCTGAACTGCCACCGAAGAGAGAAAAATACTTTTGTATAGAATTGGTGACCAGAATGCTACCAATTTATAGGACTCCGTATAGGACACCAACTGAGATGTTGGAACTGAAGAAGCAAGTAAAAGAGCTGGAAGACTTAAGTGTTGTTTGACCTAGCACGTTACCTTGGGGAGCACTAGTGTTGGTCGTGAAGAAGAATGACGAGACTTTTCGACTTTGTATCAATTATAGAGAATTGAACTAGGTGACGATCAAGAATAGATATCCATTTCCTCAGATAGGTGATCTATTCGACTAGTTGCAAGGATGAACGGTCTTCTCACAAATTGATCTAAATTTGGGATATCATCAAGTGTTAGTTTGACTAAAAGATGTGTCAAAGACCACATTCAGGACAAGATATGGGCATTACGAGTTTCTAGTTATGCCTTTTGGACTAACTAACGCTCTGGCAGTATTCATGGATTTGATGCACCGAGTATTCAGACCTTATCTAGACAAGTTTGTCACTGTGTTCATTAACGACATCCTAATATATTCCAAGATAGAGGAAGAGCACAAGAAACATTTATAAATTGCTTTGTGGACACTCTGAGATAATTGTTTGTATGCGAAGTTTAGTAAATCTGAATTTTGGTTCAAAGAAGTCAATTTTCTAGGCCATGTAATTTCAAAGGATGGAATAGTTATGGAATCATCTAAGATTGATGCAGTCTTGAAGTGGAATAGGTCAACCAATGCCACTAAAGTCAGGAGGTTTCTAGGTTTAGCCAGTTATTATCAGAGGTTTGTAGAAGGATTCTCCAAGATTGCCAGACCTTTAATGTAGTTGACAAGGAAGGAGGAAAAGTATGAATGGACGGACAAGCACGAAGGAGTATTCTAAGAACTGAAGGAAAGATTGACCTCAGCACAAGTTTGACTATACCCAAGAGTGGAGTAGGTTTACGATTTATAGTGATGCTTCGCATTAAGGATTGGGTTATGTGTTGATGCAAGATGGTAAAGTAATTACATATGGATAAAGACAGTTGAAACCAAATAAGATGAATTACCCTATACATGATCTGAAGTTGGCTGAGATAGTATTTGCTCTCAAGATTTTGAGGCATTACTTGTATAGAGAGAAGTTCAATTTATTTTCAGATCACAAGAGTTTGAGGTGTCTAATCTCTCAAAAAGAGTTGAACATGAGACAACAGAGATGGATTGAGCTACTTAAGGACAACGATTTCTCTTTGCAATACCATCCAGGTAAAGCAAATGTAGTGGCTGATGCATTAAGCCGAAGACCACATAATTTAGTTGCCTCTCTGATGATTAGAGAAAGGCAAGCTTTGGAGACACTGGTGGAATTCAACTTCCAACCGATAAGATCGGAAAAAGGATGACATTTTGGATATGTTGTGGTATATCCAACTCTTATTAGTCGTGTTCTAGAGACACAGAAGTGGAATGAAAGACTTCAGCAGTGTTCATAAGTAATGCAGTAAAGGAACTTGAAAATTGGAACATTAGCGTGGATGGAGCACTTAGATGCAGAGATCAACTTTGTGTGCCCAACGAGGACAATCTCATAAAGTACATGCTAGAAGAAGCGCACAAATCATGGATGATAGTTCATTTTGGAGGTACGAAGATGTACAAGGACTTGAAGAGAAATTTCTGGTGAGATAGGATAAACTGAGATATTGCCTAGTATGTATCTCAATGTCCCACATGTAAACAAGTCAAAGCAGAACATCATAAACCTTTTGGATTGTTACAACTGCTACCAATTCCCCAATGGAAGTGAAAACATAAAACTATGGATTTTGTGGTGGGTTTGCCAAGGTCTTAGCAAAACCATGATGCTATTTGAGTGATTGTAGATCGACTCACCAAATCAATGCATTTCATAGCCTACAGTATGACATATACAGTGGAGCATCTAAGCCGCATGTATCTACAACAAGTTATACGACTTCATGGAGTACCTATGATGATAGTATCGGATCATGATTCGCATTTTACAGCAGAATTTTGGTAGAGTCTACAGAAAGCTATGGGAACTTCATTGAACTTGAGTTTAACTTTCCATCCGTATATTGACGGACAAACAGAACGCGTCAATCAAGTCATGGAAGATATGTTGTGGGCATGTGTTACCGATTTTGAGAATTCATGGGAGATACACCTTCCATTGATCAAGTTCGCCTACAATAATAGCTATCATTCGAGCATAGCGACGGCCTTGTTTGAAGCCTTATACAGAAGACCATGTAGATCGCCGTTATACTGCGCCAAAGTCGAAGACAATCAACTGCTTGGACCAGAGTTGATATGAGAGACTAACGAAAAGATTTAAATCATGCGAGAGAATATGAAGATGGCACAAACTAGGCACAAGAGTTATGCGGACAAGTGTTGCAAGGATTTGGAATTCAGCATTGGAGATCACGTACTTCTCAAAGTATCTCCAATTTGAGGCATCATCAGATTCAGCCGGAAGAAAGGGAAGCTATCACCACGTTTTTATAGGACCTTTCGAGATTCTAGAACATGTGGGAAAATTTATCTACAGACTTGCATTGCTGCCCAAGATGTTAGGAGTACAGTGTTTTTCACGTTAGTATGCTGAGAAAGTGTGCCCACAACCTAACACACGAGATCAACTTTGAAGATATCGAGGTGATGTCAACATAGCTTTTAATGAAGGACTAGTGCGAATCTTGGATCGAGAAGTCAAGAAGCTCATAAACAAGAGATTCCGTTGGTGAAGGTTAAGTGGAAACACCATGATGAAGGAAAAGCTTTGTGGGAACTAGAGTTACAGATGTAGAAGAAGTTTCCAGAGTTGTTTTGATATTCACTTACTTCTGATTTTAGGGACGAAATCTTTAATGAGTGATGGATAATGTAATACCCGTACTTTCACTATAATTATAATATATATATATGCAATGGGTTTCTATGTTAATACCTTGTCTTAACCTTGTGAATTTTGGATACCAATCGATTGCCTTGATTCCCAATCGATTGCTATTTTTTTAGTACCAATTGATTGCCATTGACGCCTTAGTCCCAATCGATTACCCTCTGAGCCCAATCGATTGCCACTTTCTGAACTTGGTCTCTAAGTATTTCTACGAGCATGGCACATCCTACCTGTGCATGCAGCCCTCAGCCTATAAATATTCCCAGACTTTCGTCTTCAAAACTGTTTGGTTGATTTTCTTAAGTTATACATATATTATATATGTATTTCATATATATTCATATATACATACATATATACACTCATACACTCACACATACACAAACTGTCAAGAAGAAAAGAACACTAAAAGAAACAAGAGAAGAAACAAGAGAAGGAAAAGGGAGAAAGAAAGAGATAGAAAGGAGAAGGAAGAGAAGAAAGATGGAAGTTCCAACATTAAAGTTTCAAGTTCAAGCTTCTTGAACACACCACCACATCTACGCACACTTGTGATTTCTTAAATTCACTTAGTAGCTATATTAGATGTTTTTATGAGTTTTTGTACGAAGAAATGGAACTCCTAACGTGTAAATTCAGTTCTGAACATTTCTAGCACGTTCTTGTGGAGATTATGAGTTATGTTGGGTTAAGTCTTCTTGTATGGATTCGGAATTGTTATGACTAGCGATAGCCATGATTATGGAAAGAGAAATGATGATTGAAATGTGCCCCGGTCGGTATGATGATACCAAGGAACGTTTCTTATGTATAACGGTTGGTATGATGATACCAAGGTACGTTGTTGATATGTAATGGGTAGTAGAGAATGGGATAGCTAGGGTTTCGTACCAGGCTGACCATTACATCACAGGAATGGGATAGTTGGGGTTTCGTACCAGGCTAACCATTACTATCATATATGAAAGTGAATCAAAATTTTTAGGAAGGGAGTTTCCGTCCAAGCAAAGTATGCTTGGACATGCATGGGAGAATGAGTCAGTAACATGGACCCCATAGTCCATATCATTGTAAGTCAAGTTATTGAGTCGCATATAGTAAGTCGAAACGAGTAAGAACGAGAATGTCGAGAGAACTACTTCTTAATGCAAATGATGTTAAAAAAACTTATTACCATGATACTCTGTTGGTTTATTATTCACTCAACTTTCACAAGCTGAGGGCATGTATGTGTGGACACGCGAAATCGGTCATCCACTCTTTCAGTTTGTTTGAAATTAATTTGGATCAAAGAAAGAAAAAGAAGGTCTGTTGTAAACAGATACAGAGTCGCCACTTGGTTTTTAAGGAACTAAGAAACCTAATTTTGACTCACCCAAATAGATAAAGGGCACCGGCCCTTCATAACCAAAGAACTTGGCTCAGGGTTTTGGTAAGAGAGAGGAAGGAGCCTTTGCCGTGACTAAAACACCCTCAACTCGCCCCGTCACAACGGGCCTCAATTAGCATCCAAATAATCATCTTATACTATGTTTGGTTCGACAATTAATACTATGATAGTATATTACATCTCATAAGAATCTTAAAATGAAAGATCAAAAGAAAAGATATCATTCATAAGATCTAAGCCAAATATCACACAATGCAAAGTGAAAGATCACACAAATAAACCTAGGAAAAATTGTCTGATCACATATCAAGTAATCAAGTTTTCCTAGCCTAGAAGGGGGACATGAATTGTTCTTGAAACAAATAATCAACGAAATCAAAACATGCTTAGCAAGCTAGAATGATGCATGCTAATTTAATAGAAAGGAAGACCTCTCAATCCCCGGGACGGACGAAAAAGGATGATTGGATCGAGGGGAAGCATGGACGTATGATCCAACTCATTCCTTATAATCTTCTTAGATTAGGAGTCACAAAAGCCCCAAATCTTGCATGGATGCAATGTATGATCCTAGAATGTCCAAAGGTTGTAGTATGTTTGTGTACATGGACTTTCTAAAGTGACTTAGAAGTCTAATATATGCATGAATACATTAAGGAAATCATCATAGGATATGTACAAATGTAGTATGGACTACTTCCTAAGATATGCACTAATTTGGAGTGCATGTGAGCATCAAATCAAATAATGAAAGTAAAAGTATGCTTGTTGTGAATAGTGGACAGAACAGTGAGTTGATCTTATATAAATGGAAAGGTGGGGTTAGAAATGTTTTTAGTTCATATTTTTTTATGGAGGTCATCCTTATTGTTTCTAGAACACATATCAAAAAGTCAATCTACAATAACTATTACAGATTGAGAAATCATATAAACAAGAGATGTTGCTCAGAAACAGAGTCCATACTAACGACTGAAATGTCAAAACATCTTAGAAAATAAAGGAAAAACATCTAGAGGCCCATATTATATAGAAAGTTCCCTAAGACACTGAAGTTAAAGGGAAAAATTATTTGGGACCACCCCTTTTGGAAACGTTTTCTAAAAAACAAGTTGAAAATGAACCAAGCTACTGTGATAGCAAAAACAGAATGTCTGGAAGGAATGTTTGGGTCAAAATGGAACCCTTCCATGTGTTTCCAAACCAAACCAAAAATCGTGGGTGTTCTCTAATGAGTTAGGAAGACTTTCCAAGTGGTCTTGCATCCATATATTAAGTATTGAACTTAGAATAATACTTTAAAGTTGAAGAACTCACTATTTTGAAGATTTCTTGAGAAAACAAGGTTTATTTATTGGAATCCAAATATTGGGGGTTTTAGAGGGGTTTTGAAAGCATATTTTCAACATCAAATGAAGATTATAACCTCTTGGAATATCAACATCAAACTCAAGTCAAGAACTTTCAATATTGTTGGAGAGATTTGTTTTCATTTGAGCATAACTTCAAGAATACTTTGGAAGTATTGAAGTTGGAATCATTATCTATCAAACATGTTTTTGAGGTCAAGAGCTACTATCCATAAGGATTCACTCACCTCAAACACCATGTCATTATCTAGATGATGATGAACTAGTAAGTAAATAAAGAAAAATCAAAAAGAAATGCGGTAAGGAGAGATAAACATTTATATAAGCAAGCAAATAATAACAATCAATAGATGATAATCAATGTGATTTTGGACTTGTAGCTTGGTGTTTCACTCATAGATATTGACATTTGGAGATGGAAGTAGCTTCCTAACTCAATATTGCTCAAGAGTGGTGGTTGGGGAGGATTTGAATATGAAGTATAAGAGAAGTGATGGAAGAAAACAAGATTAGAACTCACTTTTTTTTATAGAAAATCAGTGGGAGAAGCTCCCTTTCTCTCTTCTAAACCTCTCTCTCTCTCTCTCTCTCTCTCTCTCTCTCTCTCTCTTCCTCTTTACAACTTTTTTTAGCTTTGCACTTGTCCCCCCCTCCACAAAATGAAGAGCAAAGGGAGGTTTATATAAACCAATTTGGGGTAGTTTTGAGATTTAGAAAGTATTCCCATTGGTCCCAAACATATGTGAACAAGAAACTACATCATTTTGGCTTTCAATTATTCAATTTGGACCCCCAAAATAAATTACAAAAATGGATTCTGCGAGGGTTTAGTGTCATCGCGGCACTGGCCATGTGCCGCTACAGCAGTGGCCCAATGCCGCCGTGGCACTGCTCCTCAGACGCCCAAAAATTTGTATTTAGGCCCCTAGAGGTTCCGGTATTCGCAAAAAGGCCCTATTTCATCCGAAATTCACAGAAAATGAGTACGAACTCCAAATTAATCTTGTAATATACAGTTAGAAAGGTATGCAGTCTACTTTCCATAAAAAAAATAGTTCAGAGATGGGTGCCTTTGAAATGTTTTGCGGTATTCACAATAAAAGTCGATTTGATCGCCTTTTTTACCTTCAGAAATTCATAATAAATTCATTTTAAATCCAGAAATTATGTGCGATATACCGTTGGAAAGCTATTGACCTCTAGTATCCATAAAAATTTTTGAAAAATGATACGACACACCGGTTTCAAAGTCAACTTTTAGGTCAAATCGATCAAACCTAGGATTTCCAAGAAGTTCTGAGAACCTCTGGGAGATCCCAGGAGCTGACTTTTCATCCAATTTTCTTTTAAAACTTGTTTTAGTGCTTTTCATATGATCTAGAATGATCTCAAAACTTTTTGGCAAATTTGGATGATTTTGGTAAAACCTGGTCACACCGGTCAACGGAGACTTTCGGGGAACTTCCGGGACTTCCGAGGGTCTCTGGGAGCTGACGATTTCATCTAATTTTGTTTTAAAACTCATTTTTAGTATTTTTTTATGGCGTAGCATGTTTCCAGAACTTTCGGAGCAAATCTGGGAGTTTTGGGGCTTTCAGGGGTATTTTGGTCATTCTGAGCATTTTGAGAGATAGAGCTAACTTCCAAGAGTCCTTTTTTAGTCTTTTCGATCATTGTGAACCACCAAGCTATGGGTCTCCTAAATCTAATAGCTGAAAAAATAGGGTGTCTACAGTTTGCCCCTCTTTGGCATGAACTTGCGAGGTAACGTATGTCGCAAGCGAGTGCCAAAGCTTTGAAGAGTTAGGTCTTTTTGGAGACTATAGATTTAGGATAAAAGCGTTGTAAAGACGCAATGATGAAAATCATGATGCTGAGGTCAGTGCTAGTCGTGCTCTGCGTGAGCTGTCTACGTATCTGCGGGGGAATCAGACCAAGACGTAGTTCGGGGCACGAAAGAATAAATCACACATGCACAACAAGACAGGTGGATGCTATGCTATGAGGATGATATACAATGCATGGATATGATGGGTACCAAGTCCTATCACGCCTAGTGTTCTGATCCTAGCATGAGCTGGTGCTGTATGGTGTACCACTTGTGTTGTGCCTGTGTTATGTTCTAAAGTGCTTGTGGTCCTATTACATGTGTTCTGTTTATTCGCCACTCTCAGTGGTCTTGGTGATCGATGCTTCTCTATGACTAATAGAATTATGAGGGATCTCGACCCGGAGGTCTTATCCAAGGAAGAGCGTGGTGCTCAAAGTGATACTATAGTGCTCAAAAGAATGCTTGTGGTGTGTTTGCCACTCTTAATGGGCTATGTGTCATGTTATGCCCAATTTGTTGTGTTTGGTGAGTGAAGTGACCCTCTAGACTTGACCCATGCTCCCCTTAATCACGATGCTATGGACTCGGTGACTCTCATATTCTCAACGGTGCTTCTCAAATTTCAATGATCCTCAATTCTCAACGGCGCTTATGTTGTTCCTCAAATCTTTGACGGTGTTTCTTGATTCTCAATGCTGTTCTTCAAATCTTAACGATGCTCCTCAAATCTTTAATGGTGCTCCTTGACACTTCAATGATGTTTTTTAACTCTTCTGTTGCTCCTCAAATTTCAATGATGATCCTCAACACATCTGATACTCCTCAACTCTTCAACGATGCTCCTCAACAAATCTGATGCTCCTCAACACATCTAATGTTCCTCAACTCTTCAACAATGCTCCTCAAAAAATTTGATGCTCCTCAACACATCTAATGTTCCTCAACTCTTCAACGATGCTACTCAATAAATCTGATGCTCCTCAACTCTTCAATGATGCTCCTCAATAAATCTAATGCTCATTAATGCTCCAACAATGCTTCTCGACTCTTCTGATGTTCCTCGATGCTCCAACAATACTTCTCAACTCTTTTGATGTTCCTTGATGCTCTAACAATGCTTCCCAACTCTCCTGATGTTCCTCGATGCTCTGACAATGCTTCTCAACTCTTCTAATGTTTCTCGATGATCCTCTAATCTCTGGGCCCTAAAACATCCTCTTTAAATATTTCATCAGCAAACCTGGACTCTAATCCCCAAAATACCTCAACAACACATCTTATCAATACATCTGGACTCTGACCCTTTAAAATAATACATCTCATCGACACACCTCATCAACACATCTAGACTATGATTGGATCAGCAATAATTTCTTGGTGTTGGTGATATTTCCTCCGATCAGCCGCCTTGAGAAACAACTATCGGTTTATAGTTTACAACCACTTACGAGTTTATGCTACTCATATTTAGGACACTTCTCATGTTGTGACCTTGACTGGTGTAGCAATGATGTTTGGTACTTCTGCTTGTATCCAAAGTTTTTATAATTGGGAATCACCTTTAACCCACACATTGGAGACCATCAGGAAAAATAGACTTAACAGGAACGACAAGGGAAGTTGGGTTAGTTTGTATAAAACCTCGATCTCTAACACACTTTTGATCAGTTACTACTGACTCAAACAAAGAAAGATTGACTCGGACATGAAATTCTCAAATTGCCATGATCCAACGTGCCTTCATCATGAATGATGTACCGCTCATCTTTTATGTTCACTCCTCATCTTAATATGATAGTACTTTGCTGATAAATATGGTTTTTGAAAATTCATCCCTATTGATCTTATCAATTCTTTACATCTCCTAGGAAGTGCTTTGAATTAGTGACTCAGCTTTTAGAATAAAAGATACTCTATTTCAAATTTTTTAAAACAACTTGGTGACTTGAAAATTTATCCTTGGTGTGAAGGGATCGTGTTAGGCAAACGAAGTTTGCCCCTAGTTTGAGATGTAGGAAGTGGAATTCATAGGCAAATGAGGTGGGTGACCAAAGTTTGCCCCTAGTTTGGAAGATGGTTTATTGGAGGTTTTGGGCAAATGAGGTAGGTGACCGAAGTTTGCCCCTTGTATGAAGGGTAGATAGTAAAATTCAGGCAAACGAGGCGAGTAGCCAAAGTTTACCCCTAGTGTGGAAGGTGATTTCTGACTTGGGGCAAGGACCGTGACTTTAATCTCTCAAATGCTCATAACTTTTGCCTAGGCACTAGTGAAGTGACCTAGTGAGCTATTTTCTCTCTTTTGTTATTGTTCACTCTGGATTAAGCTCTAATTTTTGCCTAGGCGTCCTTTCAGATTTTCAACCTAGCGAGCCATCCTTTTTTCTTTTTGAAAAGTCTGCCTATGTACCCCTGAGTGGGGATCAGATCAACCGTAGTTCGGACCAAGGCTTTTGAAAGAAGAGGTGTTAATATTGGTGTCGTCTGAACTGATATGGTTGCCTACGTATCCCCGAGTAGGAATTAGGTCGAGCGTAGTTTAAGGAAAGGTCTTGAAAAAGAGGGGGGGTTGATTATGATGGTGTCGACCGAACCGATGCGGTTGCCTATGTATACCCGAATGGGAATCAAGTCAAGCATAGTTCAAGAAAAGGTATTGAAAAAGAGGGGGGTTGATTATGATGGTGTCAACCAAACCGATGCGGTTGCCTATGTATCCCCGAGTGGGAATCAAATCAAGCGTAGTTCAA
Source organism: Hydrangea macrophylla (assembly GCA_033977485.1). Classification (NCBI taxonomy): domain Eukaryota; kingdom Viridiplantae; phylum Streptophyta; class Magnoliopsida; order Cornales; family Hydrangeaceae; genus Hydrangea; species Hydrangea macrophylla. Next base: position 58,830,635 of record CM066999.1, read on the forward strand.
GGAAAGGCCTTAAAAAAGAGGGGGGTTAATGATGATGGTGTCGACCTAACCGATGCGGTTGCCTACGTATCCCCGAGTGGGAATCAGGTCAAGCGTAGTTCAAGGCAAGGCTTTGAAAGGAGGGTTGAGGGTTTTTCAAACCAATCGTCAAATTAGTTCAGACTTGAGCCACTTGTGGTAGCTTTGAATAAGAGGATTTAGTTCGGTCTCCCTTTCTTTTTTCTTTTTTTTTCTTTTTGTTTTGTTTTGAGGATCGATCATTTTCACTTTCGCCTAGCCAGTCAATTTTTCTTTTCACATAGTGGATTCACGTGAGATCTTTCGATCGCAATCTCGAAATTTCATAATGTGCATATTAGCTCTCAGAATTTGTTTGTGGTCGTTCGAAGCTTTTTGAAATATGATCTAGACACATTCTTGTGATGTACCTTGAAGTGTACAATTCTCTATGTCACCAAAATTTTCTTTCTTTCATTTTGTCCATCATTTTGACTGGCTAGGGTCAGATCTTGGAAATCAATACCGTTTCAGCTCTAACTTTTGCCTAGGTGCCCTTTCGGGTTTTCAACCTAGCGAACTTTTCTTTTTCTTTTTCTTTTTCTTTTTCTTTTCTTCTTCTTTTCTTTTCTTCTTCTTTTCTTTTCTTTTTTGTTTAAAGTGGAGATGAAACTCACTGAAATGTTTGGCTACCGTCAAGGACTATGTCCGTATAGATTTGCATGACTATTAATTGAGTTGGGCCCAAGGCTTTGAAATGGTGAAAAAGGTGTTGGGCAAGCCCCAAGTCAGTTTCAAGTATGTCTTTTCAAGATTTCAGCAAAATCACCTTTGAAATTCTTAAAGTAATCTATTCAATTCTTGGCTCCTCATCGGTGTCAGCGTGAAATTGACTTTTAACCTTTCAAGATTCATTTTTTTGTTTGATGCCAAATATTTATTAGCAGAGTAATATCCATGGTAATTTGAAAAATGACACTTTGGTTCAGCGATTCATACATTTATGACTAGACACATCAAGTTAAGCAAAATGAGATTTCATTCCATTAGAGAAGGATTACATTACAGACTCAGACCCATAACAACTCGATGACAGACAGACTCGATCACAAGGCTAGACTTGAAATAGACTCAAAACATAGAACAAACTCAACTTGACTAGACCCGGTCTCAAATGGAGTGTCTTTGTGACCCACTTATTCTTATTACTTTTTTTAGTAGAAGCTCCAGACACTATCTCTTCACCGTGTAGCTTCAACAATCATCGCCCTCAGCGAAAAGGATCATTTGAATGGATATGCAAGGGGCTTAGGTTCAATGAAGCTGACATTTTGGGTGACATGGGGTTGGATGGGTGGTGGCTCGATGATTCTTTGGTCAATGAGGTCTTGGATATCATGGCGGAGATGTATACACCGATCAGTGTCATGGCCTGGGCCTTGGTGGTAGGCACATCATTTGGACATGTCACAGTTAGGTGGTGGGAGATCGGCATGAGGTTGAAGGAGTTGGAGGTGTCCTTTGTTTAGTAGGCGGCTAAGGCTATAGAGGGAGAGATATTCAGTTTGGAATATTCACGGGGTACCCTGTTTTGGTAAGGGTGGCTAGGTGAGCTGTTTTGGTTTGTGAGCTGTTATGGATGGGGAGAATAGGCCATGGGTTGGTTACTAAGGGTATTGACATCGGAAGAGTTTCGGGAGTAGTCGGGCCTCTTGGACTGGCTTTGTGATTCTTCATTCTTGATTTCCCTTCCCTGATTGCATCCTCAATTCTAGTCCCAATCTCAAATAGTTCTTCAAATATTGAGATGAATTGGTAGAATAGTTTGTCATGGTATAGCGGCTGTAGATTCTTGATCAACATCCAAACTTGTTCCTTTTCGACTAGTCGGTGGATCATCTGGGCCACTTTATTCCTCCATCTGCTCAAGAACGCAGTGAAGGACTCATTGAAGTTCTGTCGGATAGTCTCCAGATCCCGGATGGTGACATCGAGCTCTTGGTTGTAGGAGTAATGATAAACAAAGACCTAGACTATATCTTCCTAAGTACGCGTCTTAGAAACTGATCGGGAGAGAACTAATCCTATATATACGCCTTAACGAGCATTTGTTAGTACCTTTTTATCTTGTTTTTGTATATTTTTACTCTGTTTTCTAGTTTCTGGCAGGTTTTGGAAGAAATCAACTAAACCAGGCTAAACAGGGTGAAAACGCATAGTTGAAGAAGCTGAAAAAACCAAGTCGCGCGCGCGACCCGCGCCCGCGAAATCCGAGAAATCGCTCGCGCGATCCGCTCGCGCGAGAACCCATAATTCGCTCGCGCGATCCGCGCGCGCGAAAGCCAAATGTCGCGCTCGCGCGATATGCCCAAAAACCAAAGTTGCGTATTTCAGTATACTGAAGACTCCTGTGCAAACGAGACTGCTAAACGACGTCCAGACTGTAAATTACATGCGTTTCAGTCCGTTTCGAGTTGTAAAGGCTTCCAAAACATGTTGTAAATCTATATAAACTCTAAATTTACTCAATTAGAGGGTTGGCAATTATTATACACACATTCTACAACCATACTTCCAGCCATTGAAGGGAGGGAAGCAAGGAGAAGAAGAAGAAGACCAAGGATTTCCATGGCCTCCTCCATCAACCTCTTGCTATCTACTACTTCTATGGATGGTTAGATCATTGATCTAGGGTTTCAATGAAGCCCTAGATGAGTAATAGGGTTTTATTTATGCTTTTATTTTAGTTTTATTATGTATGGATGACAGTCACATGTTTAGAGGATTTTTATTAATAAATCGTACTTACATTGATTAAATCATTGCTTTCGGAATTTATTCTTGTCTTAGATCTATTTTGACTGTGATGTGCTCAACGATCTATTCTTGCTGTGCTTGTTTAGATTGTTTACATGTGATGGTGCTTTATTGATTCGTGCTATCAAGTATCCGAATAGTCCATGCCTAGGTTAGATGGATTAGATCACAACCCTAGTTTAGTGTGAGATAATTCGTGCTATCCGCAGATGGATTATGTTGGTGCTTGAACCATGATTTTCTTCTTGTCGGAGGAATTGGGCTTGTAGCTACAATTCCCCATATTCATCCAACGTAATAAGCTAAAGTAATTCATAGATATTCCTATTATAAAACTAGTGGTGGATTTGCAATCCTAGGTTCCCTTAAACATTCACTAAAAACACTTTTAATTGCTTTCATAGTTTAGATTTATTTTTATTGTTATTAGTTTAATTAAATTCAAATCAAAATCCGTTTTTCCTAATTAATTAGACTTAGGTTTTAAAATTAAGTAGTTGTAGTAATCAATCTCTGTGGGTTCGACCTTTACTTCCACACTGCAAATCCTTTGAAAAGTAAAGAATACTTTTATATCTTGATTCTGACAACATCAATTTTTGGCACCGTTGCCGGGGATTGCATTACTACTCTTAGTTTTATAATCGTAGTTTAGTTAATTCGTAAATATTAGATTAGTTTTTATTCTACTTATTTTCTGTTTTTGTTTTTAGTTATTAACTTGTTTTCTTTTATTTTGTAGTCAACGTTTCCGAGTGGAGCGGCTAATTACATCAAAGGAGCTTACGCAAATAAAATAAATAAAAAAATTAAATAAATTGCTTCCTTTGGAATTCGCCTTAAACCGCTGTAAGTCAGGGCGCTGTGACGCACTATTTGCATTAGTTTAAAGGTTAATTGCACTGCATTAGCTAGGAAACCCGGGGCGCTGGGCTTGACGCGGTCATTGCATTACAGGATAATTTGCATGCATCATAGTAGTTGAGTGCTTGTTATCTTAGTTGCGTGAGTGCTTGCTATTTGTTTTTTTTTATTTGAGTCAGTCTTTGTTTTTAGTTTCGTTTCTTTTGTTTTAGTTTATGTTGGGTACACGTTCAAATAAACCAGATTTAAAATCTTTCGATCTTGAACTTGAACGTACGTTAAAAACTAGTAAGTCCACAACCCAAGCTTCTATAGCTAGGTTGCAAGACGACGAATCAACTCCGATTCCGTCGTCGTTGTTTGAGGCCGAAATTCAAAGTACCCGTGAACGGTTAAGGAGAGCTCGAACTTTTAAAATCGAACCGATTAAAATGGCTGACGGTGGAAATAACAATAACAACTAAAATAACGACGGAGCTAATATGAATAATCTTAATATACCGCCACCACCTCCACTTAAAGATTATTTTATTCCTACGACTTACACACCGCAAACATGTATTGAGTTACCGGAGGCGACGGCATCTCACTTTGAGATAAAGTCGTCTACCATCTCGCTACTTCCATCTTTCCATGGCCGTTTAAATGAAGATCCATATAAACACTTAGGAGATTTTCAAGATATATGTTCTACGTTGAAAATTCAAAATCTTACTGATGATGACTTAAAAATGCGGCTCTTTTCATTCTCATTAAAGGACAAAGCTAAATATTGGCTCCAGTCTTTGGAGCCAAACACTATTAGAACATGGGAAGATTTACACACCGCATTTTTACAAAAGTTTTTCCCGATTATGCGTACGAACCAGATAAGAAAATCAATAACCAACTTTGTAATGCAAGATGGGGAATCACTTTACGACACGTGGGAAAAGTTTAAAGAATTACTACGCTCGTGTCCACATCATCAAGTTCCTAAGTGGCAACTTGTTCAGGTCTTCTATGAGGGGCTTATTCCCTCTGTTAGGAATACCGTCGATGCCGTTTGTGCGGGAACCTTCCTACACAAAAGCGCCGACGAGGCCTGGAAAATGTTTGAAACGTTAAGCGAGAATTCAATGCACCAAACGGTGTCTGTCCGTTCGGAAGGATATCTTAATCAACCTAAGAGGGATGTAAAATTCGAGTCAAGTCAATCAATTGAAATAAAAGAACTATCTAACAAACTTGACCGACTTCTAACGATGAACCAAACGACAGCCCCACCCGCTCGTGAAATTTGTGCATTATGTTCTGATCCTTCACATTCGATACTTGCATGTCCATCGGCGAGTCAATTTCCGGAATTCGTGGAGCAACACATTAATTCTATTCAACAATACCCACGAAATAATTATAATGCAACTACTAATAATCCGGATGCGCCATGGAGAAACCATCCTAACTTCTCGTGGAAAAATAACAATAATAATCCTAACGAGGCGACTAATTTTCCTAATGCGTATCGACCTCAGTTCCAACCTAACCAATACCAACAACCGCCTCCTAATGCTAATCCTTCAAGGGGAAATATTTTTGAGGAAAAGGTGTTGGCGTCCCTTAAGACTATTGAAACGCAAGTTCAGACACAAGCACAAATAGTGCACTCTCATACGCAATCCATTGAGAAGCTTGAATCCCAAATGGGACAACTAGCTACTGTAGTAAGTCGTAGAAACGAGGGGACGTTGCCTAGTCAAACAATCCAAAATCCTAAGGGACAATATGAGGTTAAGGGGTCGAATGAACAAGTGAACGCTGTCTCAACTAGGTTGACTACCCGAGAGGAGGAGGTAATAGAAAGTCCGAATGAGAATGTGAAAGGTATGAATAATAACTCTAATAAAGAGACGGGTGAGGACATGAGCCAAAATAAGAAAGAAAAAGACGCAGTCTCAACGAATTATACTCCTAAAATGCCATATCCACCAAACGTTGAGGAACCGTCTAATCTTACAAATAAAAAGTCTAAGGTTGAGGATATACTCGAGGTATTTAAACAAGTCAAAATAAATATTCCTTTCCTCGATGCTATAAAACAAATACCCGCCTATGCTAAATGTCTAAAAGACCTTTGTACACAAAAGCGCAAAATACGGAGTCATACTCCTAAAAAGGTCTTTCTCACGGAAAAAGTAAGCTCTATATTCCAACACGCTCCTCCAAAATATAAAGATCCAGGTACGCCTACGATTTCATGTGTCATAGGTGACACTATCATTCATCGGGCTCTCCTTGACTTAGGAGCGAGTGTTAATCTTTTACCCTATCACGTCTATAAACAATTAGGTTTAGGTGAACTTAAGCCCACGGCCGCTACTATTCAATTAGCGGATCGTTCTGTTAAAATACCTAGAGGAATCGTCGAAGATGTATTAGTAAAAGTTGATCAATGTTTCTATCCCGTTGATTTTATGGTCCTTGACACCGAACCGGTGCTAGATGCTAGGAAACACACTCCTGTCATTCTTGGTCGTCCATTCTTAGCCACGGCTAACGCACGTGTTAACTGTAGAACAGGGGTGATGAAAGTGTCGTTCGGGAATATAAAATCAAAATTAAATGTTTTTAATGATGTTGATCAACCTCCCAAAGACGATGATTATCTAGGTGTGGAGGGTAGTGAGGTTACACGGAATATTGGGCCTAAGAACGTAATAAATATAAGTGCGGGAAATAATGTAGAGGATGATGAGTGGATGAATCCTAATATTTCGGACCCTAATGTTGAATCTACTCGAAAGGTAAGAAATCGATTTGAAAATACTGATAAACCGTTAATCGATTTAATTCAAAGCGATGTTATTTCTGCTTACCATCGAGCTCTACCTGACATCCTTAGGGGTACACAGTCCGATTTACGGCCTCCGTGAGTCTTATGCTAGAAAGGTCTAGCTAAAGACGTAAAAGTTAGCGCTTCTTGGGAGGCAACCCAAGCTTTAGTTCGTTTGTTTTTCTTTGTTTTTGGGTGATTTTAGTCTGTTTTTGAGGTGCTGGATAGGTTTGGGGGTTGGAATTAATTTATTTTAATAGTATGCACATAATTTTAGTTACAAAATGGAAAGCACAATTCTCGCGCGCGCGGCCCGCTCGCGCGAGACGTCGCTCGCGCGGCCCGCTGGCGCGAGATGGCCCCTTAGTGTTTTTTTTCTTTGTTTGCTTTTTCTTGAGCCTCAGGATCTCCTCGCGCCTCATTTCGCGGGCGCGAGGTACCTCGCTCGCGCAAATTTAAAAAAAAAAAAAAAAATTGGATATTCGCGCGCGCGACGGCCGCTCGCGCGATTCCCCCAATTTCTGTTTTTCTCTTTTGTTTTCTGTATTTTACCCCATACTTGTTCTGATAAAGTTTTCGTTTCTGTTTTTGTTTTTTTTTAGCCATTTTAGATCGAGTTAGTTATTGTTTTTCTTATTACATTTATACTTTTTCGTTTATTTCTTTTCCATTTATTCGTTTAGTTTAGTTTTGATTAGTTTATAGATTTATATTTTGTATTTTGATTTCATGTACTTTTAATATTCTTTTGTTAGTTTGTTTTCTTTTATTAAGAATAGTAACAGGTAACATTGAACTTTATTGTCACATGCTTGTGTGTTCACCTGCTCTATGCTTGTCCAGATCGAGGTATTATCGTTCTTTTCTTATGTACTCTCCTTTCTTTGGTTTTATTGTTTCATTGGGGACAATGAAAGGTTTAGGTTTGGGGGTATGCACACACATGCACGCCATTATGCACTAAAATTTTAAAATTTACAATAAGTGTGACGATATTACCTACGGTTTTGCAATCGCTAGTCGATACTTCTTGTTATGTAATGTGATTTGTTATAGAATGATAAACAAGAGAATATGTGATTAAATGTTTGCTAAAGTTATGATGAAACGTTTTAGGTTATGTATTGTTTGAATCGTAGTTTTATATCATAGATTTGCACATAAACTTATGCACTGCACGTAGTCGCTTGAATACATGTTTGATGTGAACTATAATATGATTCGGATTTCTAGATAACACATGGTGGAGACTAGACCCGGTGAGCTTTTGAGCCTATCTTTTCTATTTAGAGGGTTATAAATACATATTGTGTTTGTCGAATTTCATTGAAATAGCGCATCTACTTGTTGATTAGTCTCAGTATTCTTGTTTTGGTTGATAATCAAGTTAAAATAGTTGTTACCATGCTAAATAATTTTCCGTCGTAAATATTGAAGAACCATATAACCATAGGACATGATTTTAGGCCTTCTTTATTTATTACCGATCGATAAAAAATAAAATTTCCTTAGTTCCCCCTTTTGAGCCATTAAAATGCCATTTCTTTCTTAAATTACCATTATCCTTGTTTTTGCTCCAATTTGGCCAACTTGGAGTTCACTTCTGAAAGATTGATCACCTTTTAGTAGTATTAAGGCGATGTGTTGAATGAGAAGAAGAAAATAAGATGCTATTGGGGTAGTTGTTTGGTATTCGATGAATAATCATTTGAGAAGCAAGAAAAGAAAAAGGAAAAAAGAAAACAAAATAAAAAGGAGAAGGTTGAAAAAAAAGAAAATGAATGAAAAGGAATGGAGAGAAAGAAAAGATGAAAAGTTGGTAGAAGAGATGAATGAAAGAAATCGAACATGCCTTACAATGCCATTCTAAGTCTACCCATATATCCATTTTACCCTTTTTCATTACCTGAGCCACATTACAACCTTTGGAAAGTCCTATTTGATCCTAGGAGACATGGTTTGGATATGAAAATGATGGGAGGGGATTAAAACATGGTAATGATTAATTTTTCTTGATTGTTGGTATCTTATCCATGAGACTACTGTTCTTTCGTGTCATGCGTCTTTTTCGAGTCATATGTGAGCATTTATCGTTTTGAAAATATATTTCCTTTACTCACATATTTTAGAAAAATTACACATGTTTCTGAGTGTTTCATTTTAGAGTGTAATTGACATTGTGAGATTCGTAGTCGAAGCATAGTTAGACGGTTATCCGGGTTATATTCCAAGTTCATGACATGCGCGTGTTCATTTGACTACCATATCACACACGTGCGATTTTATGAGAAACTCTATTGATTAGTACATTGCATGCACTTGATTGTTTCTCATGATGAATGTAGACGTTTGATTCTATTTCTTTTTGTTCGTTATTCTATTTCAAATTTTTGTTGTATAATAAGGAGTATTGAATATTATGTTCTTTGTTTTTAATAAAAGTTTTAAAATTTTAAGTTAATAAAGATGGTTGTGGGTAACTTGTTGACGAGAACCCTCACGAGACTTTACTCGTCCGACTAGGGACACCTAGGGGTTTAAAAGGCTTGTTGCATACGCTAAATGCAATCGTGATCCATACGAAAATGGAATAGATTTTTTTATTAGTAGTTTTTATTGTAGTTTTGCTCGAGGACTAGCAAAATGTAGGTTTGGGGGTGTGATCGGGAGAGAACTAATCCTATATATACGCCTTAACGAGCATTTGTTAGTACCTTTTTATCTTGTTTTTGTATATTTTTACTCTGTTTTCTAGTTTCTGACAGGTTTTGGAAGAAATCAACTAAATCAGGCTAAACAGGGTGAAAACGCATAGTTGAAGAAGCTGAAAAAACCAAGTCGCGCGCGCGACCCGCGCCCGCGAAATCCGAGAAATCGCTCGCGCGATCCGCTCGCGCGAGAACCCATAATTCGCTCGCGCGATCCGCGCGCGCGAAAGCCAAATGTCGCGCTCGCGCGATATGCCCAAAAACCAAAGTTGCGTATTTCAGTATACTGAAGACTCCTGTGCAAACGAGACTGCTAAACGACGTCCAGACTGTAAATTACATGCGTTTCAGTCCGTTTCGAGTTGTAAAGGCTTCCAAAACATGTTGTAAATCTATATAAACTCTAAATTTACTCAATTAGAGGGTTGGCAATTATTATACACACATTCTACAACCATACTTCCAGCCATTGAAGGGAGGGAAGCAAGGAGAAGAAGAAGAAGACCAAGGATTTCCATGGCCTCCTCCATCAACCTCTTGCTATCTACTACTTCTATGGACGGCTAGATCATTGATCTAGGGTTTCAATGAAGCCCTAGATGAGTAATAGGGTTTTATTTATACTTTTATTTTAGTTTTATTATGTATGGATGACAGTCACATGTTTAGAGGATTTTTATTAATAAATCGTACTTACATTGATTAAATCATTACTTTCGGAATTTATTCTTGTCTTAGATCTATTTTGACTGTGATGTGCTCAACGATCTATTCTTGCTGTGCTTGTTTAGATTGTTTACATGTGATGGTGCTTTATTGATTCGTGCTATCAAGTATCCGAATAGTCCATGCCTAGGTTAGATGGATTAGATCACAACCCTAGTTTAGTGTGAGATAATTCGTGCTATCCGCAGATGGATTATGTTGGTGCTTGAACCATGATTATCTTCTTGTCGGAGGAATTGGGCTTGTAGCTACAATTCCCCATATTCATCCAACGTAATAAGCTAAAGTAATTCATAGATATTCCTATTATGAAACTAGTGGTGGATTTGCAATCCTAGGTTCCCTTAAACATTCACTAAAAACACTTTTAATTGCTTTCATAGTTTAGATTTATTTTTATTGTTATTAGTTTAATTAAATTCAAATCAAAATCCGTTTTTCCTAATTAATTAGACTTAGGTTTTAAAATTAAGTAGTTGTAGTAATCAATCTCTGTGGGTTCGACCTTTACTTCCACACTGCAAATCCTTTGAAAAGTAAAGAATACTTTTATATCTTGATTCTGACAACATCAGAAACCTCCAAGGTCAGAAACTAGGATAAAGGAGCCTTAGCAAGGGTTTAAGGGGACAACATTGCGATGTGCTCATGGGTACAGCCCATTGATTGGAAAACACTCATGCAGAACTTTACGTGGCTCTTCAGATTCCCAGTTCCATCAAAACGATCAATTTCAGGAATCTTAAAGTTCTCAGGTAGCTTTAATTTGTTGGGCTCAAACAATCCTTCTAGATCTAACATGTAATCGTTGACCCCTTTACTCTTTCTCAGTATGTTATCAAGCTTGTCAACCTTATCCAATTTTTCATAAATTTTCTTGTTAAGTGCAGGCGGTGGGGCCCCATTGAACCAGTCATCATCTACATTTTCAAGTGCGATGACAAGTGGTGGTACAAGTCCTGGCAGTGGTGGTGGAATGAACCTTGGCAATGGTGGGAACCCAGGTGGGTATTGCGGCTGCTGCTGTTTCAGTTCCTCCATGAAGGCTAAAACTTGGGCCAACCGGTCAGACTGTTGGTTGATCATTTCTGTCATTCTTGCTTCCAAACCTTCTGGATCCATAAATCTAACTTTCGACGGAGTGATTCTGATAAGGCGGCTCCCTGATCCTTTGACCCACAACGCAGATCCTGGGTGCTTAGAACTTATACTAACATATAGATGTGAAAAGACTGTGTGTTAGACTTTGACAGTGATGATCAAGATGACAACTATAGTGACAAGTGAGGACTGACTCGTGTACTGACTGACCATCACAGTGTATGCAGACTGATGAAGCAAGCATGCAGATGCAAGCCCTAATCTATTTGATGCTCATACTCCTAACAGATAGCAGTTAAACAAGTAATGTCCTAGTCATACAGAGTGTGCTGACTTTACTTTCCAGTATGATCGCCAAGGGATAAGAGGAATTTCCAGAGGTTATGAAAGTTTCTATGAGAAACAGGAATTTCTGGTTAATTTGGACTGAACTGCTGGGAAAAACTGGTATTTTGGGTTTTTGTGATAGAGTTTCTGGGAAAAATTAGGATTTTGGGCATTTCAAAGTTTCTGGGGAAAATAGGGGTTTCTAGGTGACTTGGATAGAGTTGCCAAGAGAAACAGAGATATCTGGATGGTTCAGACAGAGTTTCCAGGATAAATAGGTATTTCGAATGAATTGGACAAAGTTTTTAGGAAAAACTGGGAAATTAAAGTTTTTGGGAGAAATTGGTACATCTGAGCATTACTGGGAAGTTTGGACGGAGTTGCTGGGATTTTTTGGGAAATCTGGGAGATTTGGACAAAGCTTCTGGGAAAACAGGTATATTTGGGTGAGTTCCTGGGAAATAGGAATTTCTGGGAAGCTTGGGTGGAGGTTCAAGAGAAACATGGATTTTCTGGAATTTTGGGTGAAACAAAGATACCTGGGGAGTTCGAACAGGGTTTCTGGGGGAAGCAGGAATATCTAGGTGATTCGGACAGAGTTTTTGGGAGAAACAAGCATATCGGAGTTTCTGGGAGAAACTGAGATTTTGGGTAATCTGGGGAGAAATAGGTGTATATGACAAGAGCATGTGATGGTGGTGATTATACTGTCTAGCAAGTTTTCATACTCCTATGACTTTGGACCAACAAACAAGGTTTGCGGTGTATATCTTTGTGAACATGGGGCAGACATCTTTATCATGGTGCCTAGGCAGGTCAACTCAATGTAATCACATATGAGTGATTGCCTTGGGGAACATAAGAAGGAGGTTTTGTCCTATGACACATAAGCATCTACACTGCGCAGTTAATCCCATCAGGGCATACAGCAGTTATATCACATTGTTCTATCTGAAAAGATAAATGAACAGTCCTATGAAAGGTTCTACAGGAATCTATATGCAAAGGCTGGGTTAGTCAAAGAGGGTCCATTGACGAGAATTCTAATATACCGTCAGAGAGACAGTACGGAAGTTGTTACTCTTTTTGATATACCTTGGAAGGTACAGTATCAACGGTGACTTGTGCCCTGGCACAACAAGACCTGAACAATGTCATCACCGTGTTTTAGACACAATCGAAGGGGGAAATGCACGAGTGCAATGTGGTGAACCAGACATAGTAAAAAAGATGATTTTAAGGATGCTTCTTATAAGTCAAACTTCTGTATTATTTTGTTTTGAAAATAAAAAATATCTCCAGCAGATTCGCCAGATTATGAACATGCGGAATCGGTCGTCCACTCTTTCAGTTTGTTTGAAATTGATTTGGATCAAAGAAAGAAAAGGAAGGTCTGTTGTAAACAGATACAGAGTCGCCACTTGGATTTTAAGGAACCAAGAAACCTAATTTTGACTCAACCAAATAGATAAAGGGCACCAGCCTTTCATAACCAAAGAACTTGGCTTGAGGTTTTGGTACGAGAGAGGAAGGATCCTTTGCCGCGACTAAAACACCCTCAACTCGCCCCGTCTCTCGACGGGCCTCAATTAGCATCCAAATAATCATCTTATAGTATATTTGGGTCGACAATTAATACTATGATAGTATATTACATCTCATAAGAATCTTGAAATGGAAGATCAAAAGATAAGATGTCATTCATAAGGTCTAAGCCAAATATCACACAATGCAAAGTGAAAGATCACACAAATAAACCTAGGAAAAATTGTTTAATCACATATCAAGTAATCGAGTTTTCCTAGTCTAGAAGGGGGACATGAATTATTCTTGAAACAAATAATCAACGAAATCAAAACATGCATAGCAAGCTAGAATAATGCATGCTAATTTTTTAGAAAGAAAGGCCTCTCAATCCCCGGGACAGACGAGAAAGGATGATTGGATCGAGGGGAAGCATGGACGTATGATCCAACTCATTCCTTATAAACTTCTTAGATTAGGAGTCACAAAAGCCCCAAATCTTGCATGGATGCAATGTATGATCCTAGAATGTGCAAAGGTTGTAATTTGTTTGTGTACATGGACTTTCTAAAGTGACTTAGAAGTCTAAAATATGAATGAATTCATAAAGGGAATCATCATAGGATATGTACAAATGTAGTATGGACTACTTCCTAAGATATGCACTAACTTGGAGTGCATGTGAGCATCAAATCAAAGAATGAAAGTAAAAGTATGCTTGTTGTGAATAGTGGACAGAATAGTGAGTTGATCTTATATAAATGGAAAGGTGGGGTTAGAAATGTTTTTAGTTCATAATTTTTATGGAGGTCATCCTTATTGTGTCTAGAACACATATCAAAAAGTCAATCTACAATAACTATTACAGATTGAGAAATCATATAAACAAGAGATGTTGCTCAGAAACAGAGTCCATACTAACGACTGAAATGTCAAAACATCTTAGAAATTGAAAGCGTAACATCTAGAGGCCCATATTATATAGAAAGTTCCCTACGACATTGAAGTTAAATGCAAAAATGATTTGGGACCACCCCTTTTGGAAAGGTTTTCTGGAAAACAAGTTGAAAGTCAACCAAGCTACTGTGACAGCAAAAACAGAATGTCTGGAAGGAATGTTTGGGTCAAAATGGAACCCTTCCATGTGTTTCCAAACCAAACCAAAAATCATGGGTGTTCTCGAATGAGTTAGGAAGAATTTCCAAGTGGTCTTGTATCCATACATTAATTATTGAACTCATAATAATATTTTAAAGTTGAAGAACTCACTGTTTTGAAGATTTCTTGAGAAAACAAGGTTTATTTCTTGGAATCCAAATATTAGGGATTTTCAACACCAAATGAAGTTTATAACCTCTTGGAATATCAACATCAAACTCAAGTCAAGAACTTTTAAGATTTTTGGAGAGATTTGTTTTCATTTGAGCATAACTTCAAGAATACTTTGGAAGTATTGAAGTTGGAATCATCATCTATCAAACATGTTTTTTAGGTCAAGAGCTACTATCCATAAGGATTCACTCACCTCAAACAATATGTCATCATGTAGATGGTGATGAACTAGTAAGTAAATAAAGAAAAATAAAAGAGAAATGAGGTAAGGAGAGATGAACATTTATATAAACAAGCAAATAATAACAATCAATAGATGATAATCAATGTGATTTTGGACTTGTAGCTTGGTGTTTCACTCATAGATATTGACATTTGGAGATGGAAGTAGCTTCCTAACTCAATATTGCTCAAGAATGGTGGTTGGGGAGGATTTGAATGTGAAGTATAAGAGAAGTGATGGAAGAAAATAAGATTAGAACTCACTTTCTTATAGAAAATCAGTGGGAGAAGCTCACTTTCTCTCTTCTAAACCTATCTCTATCTCTCTTCCTCTTTACAACTTTTTTTAGTTTTGCACTTGCTCCCCCCCCCTCCCCCCCCAAAAAAAAAAAAAAAAAAATTAAGAGCAAAGGGGGGTTTACATAGGCCTATTTTGGGTGTTTTTTGGATTTAGAAAGTGTTCCTGTTGGTCCCAAACATCTGTGAACAAGAAACTACGTCGTTTTGGCTTTCAATTATTCAATTTGGACCCCCAAAATAAATTGCAAAAATGGATTCTATGGGGGTTGAGTGCCACCGTGGCACTGTCCATGTGCCGCCGCAGCAGTAGCCCAGTGCCTCCATGGCACTGCTCCTCAGACGCCCAAAAATTTGTATTTAGGCCCCCAGAGGTTCCGGTATTCGCTAAAAGGCCCTATTTCGTCCGAAATTCACACACAAAAAAAAAGCGTACGAACTCCAAATTGAGCTTGTGATATACCGTTGGAAAGATAATAGAGTGTACTTTCTATAAAATATAGTTTGGAGATGGGTCACTTTGAAAAGTTTTTCGGTATTCGCGATAAAAGTCGATTTGATCGCCTTTTTCACCTTCAGAAATTCATAATAAATTCGTTTTAAATCCAGAAACTGTGTGCGATATACTATTGGAAAGTTATTGACTTTTAGTATCTATGAAAAATGTTTAAAAATAATACGACACTCCGGTTTGAAAGTCAACTTTTAGGTCGAATCAGTCAAACCTAGGATTTCCAAGAAGTTCTGAGAACCTCTGGGAGATCCCAAGAGCTGACTTTTTCATTCGATTTTCTTTTAAAACTCGTTTAAGTACTTTTCACATGATCTAGAATGATCTAGAAAATTTTTGGCGAATTTGGATGATTTTGGTCAAACCTAGGTCAACCCGGTCAACGGGGACTTTTGGGGAACTTCCGGAACTTCCGGGGTCTCTGGGAGCTGACGATTTCATCTGACTTTGCTTTAAAACTCATTTTTATTTTTATTTTATGATGTAGCATATTTTCAGAACTTTCGGTCCAAATCTGGGAGTTTTTAGACTTTCAGGGGTATTTGGTCATTTTAAGCATTTTGAGAGATAGAACTAACTTCCAGAAGTCATTTTTGAGTCTTTTTCGATCATTGTGAACCACCAAGCTATGGGTCTCCGAAATCTGATGGCCGACAAAATGGGGTGTCTATAGTATGCTGCTGGATATACCCATGTCCAGCGTTCCAAACATACGGCTATACAGGTGAGGCACCTGTTGATAAAGTCTACTACCAAGACTACCCAGAGGAAGGTTGTGCCTAGGATGATCAAACCAAGGATGGGACTGGAGGAGAGTATCACTGAGATAATGATGATGTCTATGCCACTTGAATATTAGAGATAGACTATAGTTATCTTTCTATTATGCCTTATTAGCTATTTACTTTATTGTTGGAAAGTGTGCCTTAAGACCTAGAATTCGATTTATTACTAAGTGGGGTTTTATAATAAGATCTTATAAGTTTAAGTTATTTAATTTAGTTTATCATTTTAGTTACTGCGTTTATGTCTCTAATGTTCTAGAACTGTGTGTTATGGACAATCGAGTGATATTCACAAGTCATGGCCTACGGCTCCAAAAATAGAATTTTATTTTTCCTATTTTTGCTATATCGGGGCGTGACAATAACTCAAAGAAAAACCATCAAAACAAAGCTAGTACATTTTTGTGATCATACATATAGCCAAAACTCATACATGGGGAAGCAAGAGGTGTCATGCTCATAGAAATATTTGGAGACCAAGTTTAGTCAGTGCCAATCGATTAGGCTCGGGTGGCAATCGATTGGACTTAGGCGACTAGTGGCAATCAATTGCTGGAAGTGCTAATCGATTTGTCTACAACAATAATTGGTGAACATTCTAATCAATTGGTCCTCAAAATTCACTAAAGACGAGGTAAATGACATAGAATCTCATTGCATAAATGTAATTAAAAATACAACAAAAATACGGGTATTACACCATGTAGACACCCCGATTTTTGACCAAATGTCAAATCTAGGGATTGGTTACCTCTCAAAGACCGATGATGACGACGACCGTGACGTTCGAAGATTTTCCAGGAAATTCAAATTCTTCAAAGCCTTCTTCAAAATAAATTGCAAAATTGAAAATAAAAAGAGAGGGAAAAGAGAGAATTTGGGTATTCGAGGGGGAAACTCGAACGATAAAGAGCGTATGAGAAAACCCAGTCTGGAAATTTGTTTTGAAAAAAAAAAAAAAGAAGATAAAATTTTTTTTTGAAGAAGATAGGAGGATAAAATAAAATAAAAGAGTTTTTGAAGAAAGAAGAAAAAAAATAAAAAGAGGAGAAGTAGTATATTAAAGAATATACCATCCACATGAGTGCATACCACCCACATGGATGCATTTTAGTACAAATATATATATAGATATATGGAGTTAATTCTTAAAATTATGTTTTGATTAAGATTTCTTTCAAAAATTAAAAAGAAGAACAAAATTCAGTTAGCCTCGGCACGCGACAAACGCGGCGGCACTCACTGAGTGCCGTGCCGGCATTCACGGGTTGCCGCCCGGCATTCGGTGAGTGCCGCCCGGCACTCAGCAAGTGCCGCCGCGAGCTATCGTGTGCTGCGCGCTGTAACAAACTGCTTTTCTCACATGTTCTAGAAGAAAACCTTGCACATGGGCTTCCACCCGAATTTACCCATTTAACCTTGAAATGATAGTCTATATAAACAAACTCTCATCTTCATTTAGGGATACTTGAATCAAGGGAGAGAAAGACAAGAATTATATACATACATTAGAGAGAATTGAGAGGAAGAAGATAGAGTTTCTTGAAGAACTTGAAGAATTGAAGAAGAATTTTGAAGATTCTTGGAAGCATTTCACAAGGAATAGAAGTAATCTTTGAGGTCTTGGAGGTAACCTCTCAATCACTTGGTAGAATTAGGCAATTCAATCACAAATTCTTAGATCTAGGAGTTTTACACATTTTCAAAACCTCTCTTCCTACCTCATTTCATCACACACTACTTAGAATTTGTGATTGAATCTCATGGTGTTTCATTAATTTGGATTCAAAAGAGAACTTTGGATTTATGAATAAAAGAGTTTTGACTTGAAATTTTCAAATAACATTTGGTTTTCTTTTCCTTTGTTTATATTCTTCTCAAGAGATTTATGAGATCTTCAATATCTCATTAGATTTCTTTGAGTTTGATCCTCTAATTCCCTATGATCTTATGATTTATATGGGGATTAAAGTGGATTATGATCATCTCTACATGTAGTTGGTTGAATTTAAATCTTAATTCATGGTTTGGAACCTCCTTACTAAAAATCTCATGGAATTCATGCTATATTCCATGGAGGTTTATGTAGTTGGGATGTCATTTTGTCTCCAAGGACCATTTACTTGGTAGGAGAAATAATAAAATGACTCTATATTCTCCAAGGACCATTAATTTGAGAGGAGAATAAGGTTTCATGGATCTATATTCCTCAAGGACCATATGTTTGAGAGAGGAAGTAGATGTAGATTTTCATAATTTGTACCCAAAATTCATAAGATCAAGTAAGACCTTAGGATTTTCTTGCTAGATCTCCAACTATGTGATCTATGATAGGAATCCATCAAGGTTGAATCTAGGATTTCTCCCTACTTCATCATTTGTCCCATTAATCATCATCAAACTTGATTCTAGTCCTTTCTAGGATCATAGATCATTTGGTTTTGAACTATGAACATCAACTTAACACAGGTGCAGTGAATCCATAAACCAATTGTGATCAAAGATTTTTTATAGAGTCATGATTCATTGGAAATGGATGAGATCAATTGGAGGATGTTCATAACCTATCTAAGTACCTTTGTGATTTTTGTTTTCATGAAAATCCATGCCTAAGATGGTTTGGTCTTATGATTTCAAAACATGCAACTCTCTGTCCAAAATTTCAGAACAGCAAATCCATTTTGAAATTCATAAATCAGAATCTTAATGGAGTTTCTCGGGTCTCTAATAATTTTTTCTAAGTACCTTAATGTGTTAGGGAGATACCCTAAAAAGATCTAAGTGTTTCTTATTCATTTACTCTTTTTAGAAAATCGTACAAGATCTCTGGACAAAGAGTTGCAGATTCCTGAGTGATGTCTAGTGTTTTCCATATTCCCAGAGATCTAACCGTTCAAACCTTGATTTTCTTTTTGGGTTAAATTTTAGACTCACAGAGGCATATCATATCCAAAAATAATTAAAATCCAACCGTTGAAAGTATGGTTTTTTCTACTTTTTAAGATATGGTCTACTCTCTGTAATTCATAAAAAAAACTGCTACTGTTTTTGTCTAATCTTATTTATTTCAACTCAAATGGTCTCCTAATGTCTTGGGACCCAAATCATATTTTGAATAATGATAATTTAGCTTAAATCCAGAGGCTAAGTGATCCAAATTAGTGAATAAACCCATGTTTTATTCTTGTTCACATTCATTCATTCATGTACATTAATGCTTATGATTAAAACTAGCTATTGGATAAAATTGGATTTCATGCTTGCTAGATCTAAGCTAGAGAATTAGGATTGATTGTTTTGATATCATATTATTATGTGAAGCATGTGGACTAATCTTTGTTTTGTAGCGCATTTGAGGTACAATTTCTCATCTCTTCTCTAGTTTATTTCATTTGTTGATTTTCGACTCCATGCGTGACACCTTAGACTAGGTCTTAACTTATGTGTTTGTATGCGTTAGAGACATTTTCTTAGGTTTATTTTATATGTACGCATTGCACGTTTAAATTCGCAGCTGGACCCCGGGTAAGTTTCCTAGTTCCTTATTTGCACATCATATTGCTTGCTATTTGAACTATGTGGCTTATGAATGATATTTTATCATCAGCAATCTTGCACCCTTTTTAAACATGCTTGTGTAATGTATTATTTATATGTATGTATTAGTTGAGGGCACACTTAGATTATTAATTCGATTAAAAGGATGATGAGTAGAGGCCTATCACGAGATAGGATGAAAGGGGGTGTCTTAGTCTGTCGGGCTCCTTCCCCTTTCATTCCATAATCCCCGGACCCAGATTATCTTTGGTTTCGCAAAAATATCAGTTTTCTTTCAAAATGGTTTCTTAATTTTCCTTTTAAAAAAAAATTAAGTGGCGCCTCTTTGAATTTGAAAATTATTTGAAAAGTGGGCCCAAATGCCGGTATCCACACACCCATGGAGTTAGATATACACAACCGATCCACAGGTCTCGGGAAATCCTTTGATGAGCCTACACTAGCGGAAGACTCCTACTCCAGCTTAGCTAACTAGCCGATAAGATTTGGAGGGCGCTGAACCAGCCCTTGATCAGTGGTTTCCTTATCTAAATTACCAAGATAAGATCAATGTAATCCAATTAGGTCTCCTAAATTGGTTACATTACCTAATTTGAAAAGAAGCCTCTCGTGATATAAAAAGGGGATCTCTCTTTGAAGAGGGGAATCCCAAGTTTGTAAAGAGGCTACCCATAGATCACTAGAAACAACTATGTAAGCCAACACCTTGTTAGTTCTAGTCTTATTGTTAGATCATCAAGGTCTCCTATACTAAACTCTGTAAATGGTTGTCTATATAGTGGAAGCACCGACACATACTCCACGGGTGGACATAGGTCACTTCATTAACAACGTCGAACCACATGCAAATTTCATCTCTCTCATCCTCTCTCTGCTTGGTATCTATCACATTCAAAATATCTAACCTGTGGGAAACGACTAATTTCTTTTATTAGATATAAATCTTCAACTGATCAATTGGCAAGAACAATCAAGCCGTCACAACAGCAGCAACAGCTGCAAACAACTACAGTGGCTGAACTCGCTTATGTAACCATGAAGCCCGAACAAGTTACCGTGGCCCTGATGTAACTGATTGAAGGGCAACGATAGACGCAACAACAGATCAATGCCCTGATGGTGAATCAAGCCCCTGTTGCATCTGTCCCACTACCCCAAGTACCTAGGACAAGGCAAAAAGCCCCTGCCATGGCTGATGAGGCTCAGGATCAGGGGCCATTAGTCCCAAACAACATTCACGAGCACACCGACCAATGGGGTGGATGCCCGAGATGTGATCGAGAACCGGTAAGCAACCAAGGAGGCGTAAACAAAGCGCTAGGCATGCGAGTCCACTCAGAATGCCCTTGCCATGAGATAGGGTGACCTCTATACACAGACCATTCATAGCCGAGCATAAGCCAGTTCCTAACATACCACTCGGTCAGGTCAAAATGAGGCCACCACCACGAACTCGACCTATCATCCTAACAGCAACGCAGACGGGGTCTAATCCTGTATTCAAAATCCATAAAAGAATCTTGGAGATATGGCCAAGAATGTCATCATAAAGCCTACTAATGACATCACTAACACGGATATCGAGTCTCCTTTTGTTGCAAGTATCAACGAGTTCCCGATCCCCAAAAAATTCAAGCTGCCCCAGATGGACTCTTATGGTGGAAAGAGGAGCCCAATGGTTCATGTGCGGACCTATAACACCCGCATGAGCCTCCTTATTAAGTCTAATAAATTGTGGTGCTTGGCTTTCTCGAGCATACTCAAAGGCACGGTCGCACACTAGTTTTACCTGCTTAAATTGGGAATGGTAAATACTTTTGACCAGCTTAGTAGGTTGTTTATCAGCCAATTTATCGACATGTATGAGTAGCCAAAACCAGGCACCCAGCTATTTACGGTCAAGCAGAAAAAGACTAAGATGCTGAAGGAATTCCTTGATCGATTCAATATGAAAAACCTTAAAATCTATGACCTGGATCAAATGGTGGCGAGGGGGACCAAACAGAGGGCAAGAGAAAGCCCAACTCCACAGAAAAAGATAAGAGCAAAAATCCCAAGAGGAAAAAGCCAGGAACAGGCCCCATTAGTTTTCACCCTGCTCTCCTAACTAATTCAGGATGTCATGGTTGCGGTCAAAGCATAGACCCTCCTCAGGAAACTGCTGAGGATCCGGACGCCACTTGAGAAGAGAAGTTGGAACAAGTACTGTAGATACTATAAGGACCATGGCTATAACACATATGATAGTTTTAAGCACAAGGTCGACATTGAAAGTCTCATAAAGAGAGGGTACCTAGCAGAGTATATTGCTAAATAACAATAATAACAATTTGCCAAGACTTGAAAATTTCCCTCTAGAGCCCCGACTGCTGGGAAACATTAATGTCATTTCAGGAGGACCCTCGGGAGGCAGGGACTCCCTGTCCGCTTGTAAAAGGCATGCTAGAACTTCCAGGCTCCCGTGCAAGACAAAAGTGGCTTCATTTCAGCTTGCAGTCCTTCATCAATTCGAGGTACTCACATTTTTTTCCCAATGATCTCCTAGGAGTACATATCCCCCACGATGACCCCCTGGTAGTGACCGTGTCAATTTCTAATTCCATGATAAAGATAGTTCTAATTGACACCGAAAGTTCCTCAAACATACTCTTTGCCAGTGCATTTGACCAATTGGGGATCTCTAGGGACAGACTCCTGGCCATCGCCAAACCCCTGGTAGGGCTTAACGGCTCCAATACTCAACCGCTTAAGATGATGTAGTTATTGGTCCTTATGGAGGCCTACCCCCAGCAGGACACCGTCATGAAAAATTTAATGGTGGTAGAGTCATCCTTGGCTTACAATATTATCCTCGGGCAAAACGACCCTTAATAAAGTGGAAGTGGTGGTGTCTACATGCTACCTGTTGATTAAGTTCCCGACTCAACAAGGGGTGGGGGGTCCTTAGAGGGGATCAAATAATGGCCTGACAGTGCTACATCAATTCTTTCTGAATTGACGACGAACCGAAGCCCCTGGGTCTCGAAGAACCGAATCTCAAGGACAAGGGGAAGAACATGTTAGGAAACTGCGTTCCCAGAATCCGTTGACAGTGGGTATAAGTTGGTACTACAAAAAATTTCATGAAATCTATAATAACCCTACAAGGGCGGAACTAGGGTTACCTTGAACTGCAAAATTGGATTGCTGTAGTAGACGAATCGAGAACACGGGCTCGATAACAGCTCACGATCTTCTACTGTATTCCTTTGCTGCCAGAATATCGAACTGAGTGTGGGCTCTTTCGAAATCCTTTTAGTTTTCTGCTCTTCCCTCTTTACGTTCTATTTTCTATTCCCAGTTATAACACTCTCTTTGATTGCTGTGATGATTCAATCCTGATCACATTGATCCGACAAAGATGTGTTTGTCAGGAGGATCAAACGATCTCCGATTTACTTGAATTTTTAACAGCAGCTCCGTCTCGACGTCAGGAACATTGTGTAAAAAATTCAGCAACTTTTGATCAGTATCGAGCAGTCCGAAGCTCTTTTAGTGAGCGTTGTCCGACGCTAGCAATCTACACTCCTATGTCTCTTGAATGCTCACAGAGACTAGGGTTTGGTGGAAACCCTTCTAGAAGAAAGCTAGGAGGTCAAGGGAAGCTTAGAATATAAAATCATGCAACCTGAGAGAAGAGCCAAGGCAGCATATATATAGGCTACGATAGGGACGATAAGAATTCAATAAGGAATAGGCTTCCTTATGGAATTAGGAAACCCTAATTCGAACTGAATCAGATTCCTATTTCCATAAATTATAATTCATACCACTAAAGAATTATAATTGCACTCCTACCCTTATCTCAAAAATATATTTCGAGCTCCATGTTATTAAATGCTTATTATCTCCCCATGTTAAGATTACAGATATCCATTAATTAAATATAATTACTGACAATCATATTTAATTAATTTCTTAAAATTCCTTGAGATCCTCTGCTTAACTTATCTGATATGTCGGATACAAAATCCACCTGCAGGGTTTGACATAATCAAAACTTATAAGCTTTCTCAAGGGGATATCATCAATCCCAAAATTGAGACATGGATTCCATCATTAATTAATATCCACCACACAATTAATATTGCCACCCAATCCAATGAGATATTGACCCATTTAAGGATCTCACCCTTTTAGGGATCAAAGTATAAATATCAAATGTACGTGTCTATAAATTAAATTAGGATTTAGAGCATAAGCACTCATAATAGCCATGAGGTCTTAATTATCTTATAAGTCAGTATAAAGATAATTACCCCAAGTCGGTCCTGTTTAATACACTAAATGTACCAGCATGGTGAGTTGAAACTATACCGTTTTCCGCAGTCAAGACAAACCTACTATAACACCATGCTGCAGTCCTACCGATGGTGTATCCAATCCCATCTAAGACTATAAACCAAAATCTTACATTCTATAATATCTGATGGCCTGATCTTCCGTGTGTAAGCCGAACTCTAAACACCAAACCACCTACTATATAGAATGAGAGACACACATTAAATAAATAATATAATACAAACATTGCCCACACAGATTCTCATAAAAAATGGATTAACTGATTTTATTAAATGAATAATAAATCTACTACATAAAGCATGGCTTTTAGTATATATCCCTAACAGAACAATGTATAAGCTTCCAGGCGAGACTGACCGAAGCACATGATGGTGGTAGGATACAATCTTTTCAGGCAACTATTTTTTAGTACTGATATTGTATGCTCCCTACAGCCAGAAGTTATTAATAAAATTGCTCTTTTAATGCATGTTTTCTTGTTCTCTTCAAAAGTATCCCAATAAAACAAAAACCCTCGATCTGTCGAAGCAATCAGAAGACCTCAGTTTTGCCAAGGCAATCAAAAGGCTTCAGTCCGTCTAACCGAGGCACTACAAGACTTCGGTCCGACAAGGCATCCTAAAGAGCTTGGTCCACCCAAGGAAACTCAAAGACCTTAGTTTTCCCAAGGTAAAAGACCTGGGTCGCCCCCAGGCAAATATATGGGTCACTCCTAAACAAAGACCTCGGTCACCCCGGGGTAACCTCCTAGCTAGTATCAAAAAGACCACCCTAGGGGCAAAAGACCTCTGTTTGTCGGAGGCAACCAAAAGACCTCGGTCCGTTAAGGCATAAAAAAAAGGGGGGGGAAATGACCTTGGTCTACCTAAAGCAACCAAAGTGACCTCAGCCACCCGAAAACAAACGCTGACGGGTTCACCAGAACAGTCCTTTCACTCTACTCCCATCTTAGTGGTTTGTGGGGCAGAAGCATAAAGGCGCATCAACCAAGGGGGTCATACAACCCAACGGCTCAGTATCTTAGGACATCAACTCTTTGCCAATACAAAAAATAACGTAGAAAGCAGCTAAGTAGTCCATGAAAGCAACACATGTAAAATTGTTCCCATTAATAGTTGGAAAACGAACAAGGATAGGATGCAATTGTAGTAACAACCTTGCCCAAAAAAAGAAGAAGAAGAAGAAGAAGAAGAAGAGAAGGAGAGACTCGGGAGTCATTTATGCTCCAGCAACTCTATCCCTTTACAACTTTCAATTATAGGTCACAACCATGACTGAAAACAAATTTATACTAAGGGTGATCCAGTCTTGCCTGAAAAGTACTTTCACTTAAATGATGTCCAATTCGCAACATGTCAAAGGTATGATCAATCTAGTGCAATTGGCAATTTATTTACCATGTGAATTGCACTTGATATTATGTTGGTCCATATAAAAACATATATGGGATGATGAATAAAGTGCTCCCGACGCACGTGATGGTGGTAGGATTGAATCTTTTTAGGCAACCGTTTTTGAGTACCGGTATTGTATGCTCCCTGGTGCCAAAAGTTATTAATAAAATTGCTCTTTTAATGCATGTTTTCTTGTTCTCTTCAAAAAGTATCCCAATAAAACAAAAACCCTCAGTCCGTCGAGGCAATCAAAAGACCTTAGTCTGCCAAGGCAATCAAAAGGCTTCAGTCCGTCTAAGCGAGGCACTACAAGACTTCGGTCCAACGAGGCATCCTAAAGACCTTGGTCCGCCCAAGGCAACTCAAAGACCTTGGTTTTCCCAAGGCAAAAGACCTGGGTCGCCCCTAGGAAGATATATGGGTCGCTCCTAAACAAAGACCTCTGTCAGCCCGGGGTAACCTCCTAGCCGGTATCAAAAAGACCACCCCAGGGGCAAAAGACCTCGGTTTGCTGGAGGCAAACAAAAGACCTCGGTCCGCTAAGGCATAAAAAATTAAAATAATAATAATAATAAATATAAATATAAATAAAAAGGGGAAAAAAAGACATTGGTCTACCCAAGGCAACCAAAGTGACCTCAACCCGAAAACAAACGCTGACGGGTTCACCCGAGCAGTCCTTTCACTCTATTCCCGCCTTAGCGGCTTGGGGGGCAAAAGCATAAAGGCACATCAACCAAGGGGGTCACACAACCCAACGGCTCAGTATTTTAGGACATCAAGTATTTGCCAATACAAAAAAAACTACGCAGAAAGCAGCCAAGCAGTCAATGAAAGCAGCGCATCATGTAAAATTGTTTCCATTAATAGTTGGAAAATGTACAAGGATAGGATGCAATTGTAGTAGCAACCCTTCCCAAAAAAGAAGAAGAAGAAGAAGAAGAAAAAGAAGAAGAAGAAGAAGAAGAAGAGAAGGAGATAATCGGGAGTCATTTATGCTCCAGCAACTCTATCCCTTTATACTTTCAATTATAGGTCACAGTCATGACTGAAAAACAAATTTACACTAAAGGGTGCTCCAGTCCTGCCTGAAAAGTACTTTCACTTAAATGATGTCCAATTTGCAACATTTCAAAAGTATGATCAATCTAGTGCAATTGGCAATTCATTTACCATGTGAATTGCACTTTGATATTGATTATTATTGCATAGGTGCCTAGCTAGTTTGAAAATTAGGTTGGACCATATAAAAACATATTTAATAGTGTAGGTGTAAAACGTGCGTATATAGAACACATATGAAAGTTTTCTAAGAGCAGTAGTAAAGTGAATATACAAAACAATATTTATTTAGGAATTTTTAATATAAATCCCTTGCCTATTTAGTTTTTGAGTCGAAAATTCATGCCAACATCAACTTCATATAAGGTCCCTAGGCATTTTCTGTACTAAAAATGCCCCTACAGTGATTCATGCACAACAATTAAGAGACCGGATATAAAAAGATAAAAAGACATTCCAAAATTTAAACCCCAACATGCAAAAAATCATGCATAATGTTTAGAGTCAAATTGGAATATTTTCTCTTCATCAAATCACTCTGACTTCCCATTTTCGATTCATCTGAGAGAACCCTCCAAGGTTTTTGCGGAATCTCAACTTTCAGGAATGGAAGAAAAAATTATGTGCTGCCAGAGTAGTTAAACAATAGCAACTGTGTTCAGATTTCTTTGTCCTTTAAATTATTAAACTTTACGGGATCTGCATAAAACTATAATATGGGGATGACATGTTAAACTTTGGCAAATTGTTCATTGTTATGGTTTTCTAAACTTCACAAAAACTCAAATCCATTAAATGTTTTGTGATTTTAAATGTTTTGTGAAATCACAAAACATATCCGGGGCCTCCCAGAAATTCAGAAAAAGTATGTGTGCTTTGAATTTTGAATAATTAGTGAAATTCACAAAAATTTGACTGATTGTATTTGTATTCTGAACGTAGACATAATTTTGATTGTTAGGTTTTTTTTTAAAAAAAAAACCTCTAAATAAAACTACCTAGTTGATTATTTTGTAAAAAATCACTAAATATGTGTGTATTACTCTATTCGGACATTCAAAGAATAACAAATCCACAAAGGTAGTAGTATTTTGAATGGCTTGTGAAATTCGTGAAACTCTAGCTGAGTGTAATCGTTGACCATGGTTCGGTCTTTTAACGAAACTTCAAAAAAATATATTGTTATGTTTTTTAAACTTCACAAAATCCCAACCGATTGAATGTGTTGTTAAAATCCGAAAACATATATCGAATATATCATCCAGGCATCCCAAAAATACAAAAACGTGTATATACTATGAACTTTGAATGGATTGTGAAATTCACAAAAGTATCAAACTGTCCACTGAATACGATTTTTCCTCAAAGTCGAGTAACAAACTAAAGTTTGAAAAACAATTAGGGTAAAAAGCATTTTGCACCCCTAATGTATATACTATTTTGGACTTTACACCCCAATATTTCAATTTTCTCAAATTGGTCCTTAATGTATATAGAGAGTTGCAATGTGGCCCTTCCATCAGAATTTCTGTCAAAAACTAACAGAAACTCGCCCATGTGTAAGTCATGTGACTTATTTAAGGGTATTTTAGTCATTCACCATAAACTAAAAGCATTTTTTACTCTTAAAGTTTGGTTCATTTAGCGATTTGCACCCTTAAAAAAAATAGAGAAAAATTTGAGAAAAATACCATATTTTACTTTTATTTTTATTTTATTTTTAAAAAAGAGGGTGTTCTGGCATAATTTTGTCACGCCCCGGAGTAGCAAAAATAGAGAAAAAGAAATTTCCTTTTTGGGTCCATATGGAATGACTGGTGAATGTCACTAATTGTCCACACCACACAGTTCTAGTTAACAGAAAGAACATCCCACAATAATATAAGGAATGCCTAGTATATTACCAACATCAGAGTTATTACAACAATAGAGCTACAGCGAAAGTATATGAGGTTTGGAAGCAACATATGCCCAAGTACCAAATATAACAAAGTTGTCTAAATAGGAATAATAACTAATAACTATCTCCAGATCTTCAACTGGCGTAAACATCAGCGTAGTAATCCTCCCTGGCATAGGCGTCATCAGTGGAACCACCCCCTGCGTATTCCTCTCCCGGATAGTCGCCGTCGTCGTAGGCTCCGTCACCTGCAGAATAAGGTACAGGATAATCTGGACGGGGGAAAGTCCAGGCAATAAAGGCCATCAGCTCACTGAGAGCTGAGTGAATAAAAACTAACAAGGTACCAGTTATCTGAAGAAACTAACAAGTGTATGAAGACACGAGTTAAATTCTACTACTATAGTATCTTTCTTCCAACATCGTTAACCCACACATGTTGTCTTGTTACTCGAAAACTAATATTCAACATACTCTGACTGAATGAATAGACTCATTCGTTTAACTCTAGGGATACACCCTCATTCTGTCCACCGCTTTTAAGAGCATATTCATAACTCACCGCAGGTCATGGACACTACGTCAGTTTGTCCCCTAGCTTTTAAGAACATGTGCACAGCTCACCGCTTTACAGGGACATAACGTTTCCAACAAGGCATATCAATCTATTACCATGACTCAATGTCATCTACCAGTGATCCCAGTTCACCGCTTTTAAGAGCATATCATGAATCATTTGATCAATCTTAGGACTACTTGGTCCAGCTCACCGCTTTTAAGAGCATATTCACAGCTCGCCGCTTTAAAGAGCATATAATGACCAAACGTCCGTCCACATACCATTCCCAAAACTTATCAAACCTACCTGCGTTCCGTTCTAACATCGCACATGACAATTCCTAATGTGGCCCGACTACTCTAATTAAAAGAAACGGATATCAAACCCATACAAGAATCAACATGTCACCCGTGTTCTCATTATTCCTTTGTTTATCAAATACCCATTATTCTTTGGTGTCACATTATCCTTGACTAACCATAGTCGCATAACGGAAATCCAAATCGACAGTTGAATAATCGAACCTCTTATATAATGCATACGCAAAGAAATCCATGTTCTGCCAATGCCAATAGATTGGGATAAAATATGTAACAATCGATTGGGAAAATATGTCAATCGATTGGGTCCAAAACAATGTCAATTGATTGCTAACTTTGACAATCCGTTGGGTTACAAATCATGACAACTGATTGGAAATCGATTGGGACTCAACTGATGTCAATCGATTGGGAAAAAAAATTCCAATCGATTGGGACTTCCTCTTCTCCAGCAGATTAAACAAACATCATATATAAACGTCATATGGACGTATCCAATACGTATAAACTTCATAATTACTTGTAAAAACATCAAATAGAGGGACCAAGTGAGTTAGGACTCACCTAGGGTGTGTTTTTTTTGGTGTGTGAGTTTGTGAACCCAAGCTTTCTCTCTCTCCTCCTCTTTCTCTCTTCTTTGTCTCTCTTCTCTGTCTCTTTCTCTTTCTCTCTTCTTCTCTCTTCGTTCTTCTTCTCCTTCTCTTCATTTCTACCAAGGCAGTGTGTGTGTGTGTGTGTGTGTGTGTGTGTGTGTGGATGTATATATGTATATATATAGATGTCTGTATATATAGATATAAAATCTCTCTCTATCTCTTTCTCAAGAAATTTATGAACCAAACAGACCCAAGGTATAGAAATGGGCTGGTATATATAGAAATTTAGAGTACCATGTCTCAACCCACGAAGCAAAGAAGAAAACTTGTCTCTGCTTATGCCAATCGATTGGGACTGATAGCAATCGATTGGTTACAGATATTTGAAGGTAATGGATTGGAAAAGATGGCAATCGATTGGATTATTGCCACGTAATGAATTCAGGTCGGCAGATTGACAATCGATTAGAAAGATGGCATTCGATTGGTATACGAAGAGTAGCAATCGATTGGGACACAAAGGCAACCGATTGGTATACAAAATTACCAAATGAAATGTAAGGGTTATATAAGTACAAATACGAAGTCTTATTCATTAATACTCTCTAGAAATTTAGGGTATTACAAATTTTTGGGTTCCTCTACCGCTACCCATTAATAATAATAAGAGGCCTAATCCAGATAAAATGAAACCAGTCTAAAAGTTATCCAACATATCCTTAACTATTTGTTTATTATTAAATAGTGAGTTTAATTATTAAAAATTGAGTTTTAATTAGTTTAAAATTTTGAAAAATAATACTTTTGAATATTTTTTTTTTAAGTGTTATGTACACTGTGTGAGACCCTAGGGTAAGTTTTGGAAAATTATTGCAATTGTTTTGATATTTTAGAGCATAAATAATATGTTATGTACGTGTTTGTAATTGCTTAAAATATTCAAAATTGAATATTAATTTTTGCAATCGTTTTAATTGCTTAAAATATATCTAAAATATATTGTGTTAGAATGGCTTAAAATATAACAAATAAAGTTGTTAATTTTTGAAATTAATGTATAGTGTTTTGTACACTGTTTGAGGACTTGAGAAAAATTTTAGTAAATTATCTCATGTTTTCGATATTTCAGAGCATAAAATTTATGCTTATGGGCATTAGTTTTAATTGCTTAAATTATCCCAAATAGATTATTAATTTTTGAAATTAATATGGGTGTTTAGAACACCATATTGGATCACTTAAATTTCTTGGAGAACAAATTTCTCAAAAGTTTTGTATTTTGGGGAATTTACTTGTTCATAGTTAATTTGTTTGACTAAATCAATTTTATTTGTTAAATTGATTAAATTGAGGGGACACAAATACATATAACCTAAAATATATAAGGTAAAAAATAAATAATGTACTCTCAAAAAGTAGTGAATTTAAAAGAAGGAAAAAATGTGGTGGATTTAGCCCCACTATTTTAGAATTAGAGTTTATTTAAAACTCCAATTAGACTATGTTGGATAACTTAGATTTGTTTTATTTTATTTGGATTAGTCATCTTACTATTATTAATGGGTAGCGGAAAAGGCACCGAAAAATTATGTCGGAACACCGTTTTTTTTTTTTATAAAAATGAAAATAAAATATGTCCAAGTGACCCAAACATTAAGGGTGCAAATTGCCAAATGAACCAAACATCAAGGGTGCAAAATACTTTTAATTTATGGTGAATGACTAAAATATCATTAAACAAGTCACATAACTCGCACATGGGCGAGTTTCCGTTAGTTTTTGACAAAAATTTTGACGAAATGACCACATTGCAACTCGTTATATACATTAAAAATCAGTTTGAGAAAATTAAAAAATTAGGACACAAAGTCCAAAACGGTGTATATATTAGAGGTGCAAAATGTATTTTACCCAAACAATTAAAATGGCAAATCGATTCTGACTAAATGATGTTCTGGTCAAATCAACACTTGTACATGGAAACAATAAAGACGCATATTCAACAACACTATAGGTCGAATTTGGACTAAATAATTTTCGTACCCATAAACTTACTTTGAGAGGTGTCCGCTTCATGTATTTCCTAATGTTAAAATGATTTGACTACGCTCATATTGATGATGAAAATGGCGATTCTTACTAAATGATGTTCTGGTCAAATCAACAATTGTACTAATGGAAACAATAAAGACGCATATTCAACAACACTATAGGTCGAATTTGGACGAAAGTACCTATAAACTTGCTTTGAGAGATGTCCGCTACATGTATTTCCTAATGTTAAAACGATTTGAATACACTCATGTTGATGATGAAAATGGATATGGAGACAGATAGGAAATGGAGATTGAGATAAATAAAGGGATTAGTTATTTGAAATCCAAAATTATAAATCAACAAGAAATATTTAATTGATTTGTTGACCTTGGAATTTATAATTTAGCGAATTTGCTCAAGTGTATATTGTAATGTGCAAATATGATGGGACAGATTCAAGGGATGTGTTGGTTATTTTTTAGTGTGGCAATTTTCGACATTACACGGTAATCCGACACAAATTCGACACGAATTAAATCGGTTTAGGTTTAGCTTATACGGGTATGAGTCATAAACGGGTCGACCCATTTAACACGATTAGTAAATGAATTGGGTCATGTTTTAATTGGGTCAACCTGTTTAACCCGATTATAGAGCGTATTTTTGGAAATATATTTTTTAAAATTCAAAAAAAAAAAAAAACAAGTAATGTAGTCTTTTTTTTTTTTTTTAAGAAACAGTCATTTTTTTTATGGGTCAAAAATTGAAATCATCTTAGCCGTTAAAAAAAATCTAATGGTAGTACAGCATAACTATATATACAGACTGTGAATTAGGGAAACCATCTCTATTACAATACAGCCGCCGCTCACAACACAGACTCACAGTCCACATTCCACAAGCTCCCCACACTCCAATTTAGGGGTGAAATTCAGTCGATTTCGGTCGGCTTTGGCAGCAATACTCTACTAAATTGACTACGTCGAAATCCTTAGATCAGGAACCGATTTCGACCGTGGTAGTGGGGAGTCGGTGTGACACCCACTGTATAAACAGCGGTCGGTGTCGGTCGGTTTCAGTTTTTCGACAAGCATTTGAAATTTCTTTTTTTCAGATGATACAAGAGGAAATTAATCAATCAATTGTAGACAGAGAAGGGGATGTGCAAAGATTTTGAGAGATACAAGCAAAGACTTTGAGACTCAAAAACAAAAATCAATCGATTGTAAAACAGAGGAAATCACTAAACTCAAAATATCAATAGATCTAACACAAATCTCAACATAGAACATAGATTTTCAGAGGAAAAGTGTAGGGGTTACCTTGTGTTCTTCAATGGTGCTCGTCTAGAGAGAGAAGCAAGTTCGTCCATGGTGTTCGTCAGGAGAGAGAAGCAAGTTCGTCCATGGTGTTCGTCCAGAGGCTTCATCCATGGCTTCGTCTAGAGAGAGATAGCTTCGTCTATGGCTTCGTCCATGGTGAGTGTGTGTGTGTGTGTGTGTGTGTGTGTGTGTGTGTATAAGAGAGAGAGTGAGAGAGAGAGAGAGAGAGAGAGAGAGAGGTGCATACGTTGATTGAGGGTGAAAGATAGGCTTAGAGGGAGTGTAGAGAGAGAAGGGGATGTGCAAAAATGAGGGAGGTTTTGGGAAGATAGGGTTAGAGAGTATAATATTCTATATATATCGTATACAATATATCTATATTTAAGATACCATTAAATCGGTCGATTTTTGGTCGGTCCACGAAATTTTAATACAAGAACCACCTACCGAATCGAAATGACCAATCTTGGGAATTTTGAAACCGCAGACCGACTGCCATGTTTAAACACCGACCTAAACCGCCTAAACCGGTCGGTTTCGGTCGGTCAGACTGGTTTTTTGAAAAATCCTTACACCCCTACTCCAATTCATCTTCTTTGCATAGTGCTTGAGGACAAAGAGAGAGTCAAGACTCAACATTTTCATTGGTGAAAAAATCTGGAGACACGTAACACATAAAATAAGAAGATCTTGATAAAACGGCTTGTTCATTACATGATTTGGTGGGTTAAATGGGTGACTCGTAAATTGCATTAGTTAGGTGTGTGTTTAGGTTTTTGACACTTGACTCTTCAAAAAAATATCATGAAACCAAAAAGCAACCATGAGCTTTTAAAAACTTCCCTCAAAAAAGCCCTCAATTCAATTTTTGCATTCCTCATAAACTATTTATCAAATGAATTAACATGAAATTGTGCTTTAAAAAAAAAGAAGCACATAAATAGTAGCCAAAACTAAGTCTAAGTCAACTTTTACTTTTCTAGGTGCAAATATCAACTTTATATAAAAGAGGCTTATTCTCAATTGAAATTGTCCAATTTGGGTATTTTGGATTTGTTTGAAATGACAATTTTACCTTTATTTTCCTTTTTTGTTCCATTTTTCTTTAATGATAACTTTAAATTTTTGTCATTTTGTGAGGGTAGGTTGGTCATTTCACCCACAAAACAATATTTATTACTATTAGGTCAACTTTTAAAATTTAATTAATCTAGAAATGATGATTCAATCAACTTTTCAAATAATAATTACAAATATTTACAATTTGGTTCAACTTTAAAATTAAATTAATCTATAAATGATCTTTCAATCAACTTTTCACCCAATAATTATAAATATTTACAATTTGGTTCAACTTTAAAATTAAATTAATCTATAAATGATGTTTCAATCAACTTTTCACCCAATACTTATAAATATTTACAATGTGGTTCAAAAAACCCAAAACTCAACAATTGTAAGTTGTGCCTTGTTTGGCACAACCGCTTTTTGGCTTTGTGGTTTGCGCATTTTTCGTTCTTCCCAAACAAGTCACTAACTTGTTTTGTTTTGTTTTGTGTTTTGTTTTGTGTTTTGTTTGGTTTTGTTTTGTTTTTATTTTTTGGGTTTTCCCAAATAAACCACAAACACAAGCAAGGCACAACACAGCCTGAACTGGGCTATGCTTTGTTTGGTTTATTTTATTTTGTTTGGTTTTGTTTTTCTTTTTTTGGTTTTCTCAATCAAAGCACTAACATTTGTTTGTGTTTTTGGTATTGTTTTTCTCAAAAAAAATCTTCAATTTAATTTTAGTGTGGTTAGGCCCATTTTCACTTTACCCCCCTTGTACATCAAAAGTAGACATTTACCCCCAGTAGCTTTGGAATAAAGTGAAACTGTAAAGATTTTCCTCAAAACTGATGCAAATTCTAAAATTAACTAAAAATATTAACACTTAACCCCTTTTGTGAGGTTAATTTTGGAACAAAACCCCTATGTGGCGATAATCCTATCATTTAACCAAACTATCCAGGGCTAATTTTTAGCACCTAGCTCCTTTATGAGGCTAATTTTGGGATTAACTGCCTATGTGGAGTTAATTTTGACACTTAAAATCTCCTTCATGTGGCTAATTTTAACATTAATACCTGTGTGGAGCTGTTTTTAGAAAAAATTTTACAATTTCATTTTAATCTGAAACCACAGGAGGGTAAATGTTCACTTTTGAAGTACATGAGGTAAAGTGAAAATGGGCCTAATCACATGGGGTGAAAGATAATTAATCCTTAATTTTATACCCATACCTTAGAAATTTAATTTTATTACACACATACATAAATTTCATTTACACACACATAAAATTTAATTTCATCTTTTTTTTCCCCTTCTCCCCCTACACATTAATACCTTTTATATTTTCATATTACACAAACACAAGCCAATAAAATTAATTTACACAACCAACCCCAAACTCCAAACCCCAAACACCCCCCCCCCCCCCCCCCCCCCCCCCCCCCCAATTAATTTAATAAATTTACTTTACACACACACCCCTTTAAATTAATTTTTTTTTTATATTCATGTATTACACACACACATACCTATAAATGTAATTTATAAATTTAATTTCACACACATGTCTTTAAATTACACATTGTCACACCCATTCCAAAAATTTATGGTTTTATCATGCATAATTGTAAATTGAGAGTTTATCAATGTTAATTGATGATGGTGATGGGGTTGACTGTGAGTCAACGGTAAGGTGTCAATGAGGACACGAGAACATGGAAGTTCATATTGCATAATCATGAGTAAATGACATTTATATGATTTAAATGTTATTTGACTTTATCTGGTAATTCTGTGAATAGTAATTATACATGTGTAGTATAATTCTGATAAAACTTTGATATGATAGTATCATTTTGAGAACTGTGGTAAGAACGTGAGTGACACGTTAATTTAAAAGGTAGGTTGTGTAGAGATTTCACAGAATATAGTTTTCGGACGTTATTTTGGACCCAAACGAAACCTAGTCGAAAACTTTTGAAATTTATAGTTTTCGCTTGTAAAGTCATAAAATGAACGTGTGCGAAGCTTAGAGAGCTAATTAGAAGTTTGAGAAACTTGTGGGGAGGTAAACGTAATTCCCCGAAAATATGCCTATATATAGATGAAGATGAGAATTCATTCTCATCCCAAAACCCACAAATATCTAGAGAGAGGAGAGAGAAAGGAGATTTGTCTTCTTCGGGCTTTGCGACGCTGTTTGACGACTTTTCGTCTGCCAGTTTTTCTCCAGATTTCAGATTTGAACTCGTGGAGGTAAGATCTACGTCTTGGTACCACTTAGGCCGTGTTTGGCCAAGTTTTTGTAAAATCTTAATTTTTGGACTTTTGGGAAAAATCAGGTAAAACTTGTAGGAATCATACCAAATTCGAAATCCGACGTTTATTTAGCCCCCTAGACGATCCTTCAAAGTTTGAAGCGATTCGCACGAGGTATGAATTCTAGATCAATGAAATATATGGATTTCATGTTTTGGACATCACTTTTGATATTCTTGGATCCGGGCGAAATTCATGTGTTAGTTAGGCCCGTTAATTATGCACGTGAAATTATGATAAAAGCACGTATAACTGTTTATGTGAGCATGTTATGTGTCTACTTGGGTCAAAGGGGAGTTTGGTGCAAATTCATTCGGAGTAAGCTCCTCGAACCTTGAGGATTGTGATCTTGTTGGAATTGGAATTTGTGGTTGTGTCTGGATTGGAGGTGGGCCCAACCAGTACACGGTACCTGGTATGGAGGAAGGCCCAACCAGTGTACGAGATGCGTGGGAGAGGTGGGCCTCCTACGGCATCGACCGGATGAATGCGTACCACTCACCCCAGAGACTATTTCTATGTGTTTTAGATGCTTAAACCATGAAC
The DNA here is from genome assembly GCA_033977485.1 of Hydrangea macrophylla. NCBI lineage: Eukaryota > Viridiplantae > Streptophyta > Magnoliopsida > Cornales > Hydrangeaceae > Hydrangea > Hydrangea macrophylla. The sequence continues at coordinate 58,867,662 of CM066999.1, forward strand.
TGTCATATAAGCATACATTTAGAATTGTACGCTCAGCATATAGCTGAGCAGTGGAGATGTACTCCATTGCAGGTAAGAAGAAAGACAAGAAGAAGCGCGATGAGTGAGGCCGATGAACGCTGGGGAAATCCTTTGTAAATGTTTTTGTTTTTAATCCTAAAACTAGTACAAGGATTAGAGATATTATAGTATGTTGTAATAGAAACATGGGTTAGTTTCACCGTATGGAAATTTTGTAATTGAACGCCTGTGGTTATGTTTTAAATGTTGTTTTTGGCGTTGGTTGTGATTGTTGTGGATATCGAGAAGCATAAGTTGTTAGTATTACAACACAGGGCTGCCCAGCAGGGGAGCAGTCGACTGGACCTAGGGTCAGTCGACTGGTTCTCGTGGGTTTGAGACACTGAAAGTGAATAGTAAGAAAAGCAGTCGACTGGACCCTTTGGACAGTCGACTGGACACTGTAGATTTTTGGCCACTGCTTCTAAAAATGGAAAAGCAGTCGACTGGGTCCCCAGATCAGTCGACTGGACCCCTTGTAATATGTTGCAATTTGTGGTTCTGCTTAGTGCCGTCGACTGGAGACCTTGGTCAGTCGCCTGTGCAGTCAACTGGGTTCTCTGATCAGTCGACTGGACCTTTGTTAAGTATTTTAGGTTGTGGGTTCTGCTAGGTGCAGTCGACTGGACCCTAGGTACAGTCGACTGAACCTCTGTTTTCAAAAATGATTCTTTTGAACGTGTTTTCAATTGGCCAAATCTTTTTATAACTCCGATTTCAACGGACTTTCAACATAAAGGGAAATGTTTCCTAAAGTTTTAAATACCCGGGTTGTTTTAAAAGTTTCTTTCCGCTGCGTATAATTATATTGGTGTTTGGATGAGCCTTGGTGGCGTGCCACGTGTCCTATTTCCACGCGTAGTGGGATGGGTCGTGATACACATACACATAAATTTATTTTTTCATACCCTATAAATTTCATTTTATACTTTCATAGTACCCTATTAATTATATTGTACAATTCGTCGCCCCGCGCCTTACGCTGGCCCCACCCCTATTTTATATGAAAGAGGCTTAAATGAAATAGTCTTTAAAGATGTCAAATTAATTTAGCCTTATTGGTCTTTTTTATTTCTAATTTGATTATTTTGTAATTTCACATCAATCAATCCACATCAAGTTACTATCCAATAGTAACTTGAGGCTTGTTTGACAAGTCTTCTTTGAGCCTTAAGATATCTTTTCAGGGAATCTTTGAATTACCAAACATGCCTTAGATTATTTTTGTAAATTAATGCTTATTTAGCAAGGCTTGTTTGCTCCTTAAGGCAACTTTTAAGGAATCTTTGAATTATCAAACAAGCCTTACGTCACTTTTTAAAATAAGCATTAGGTTACTTTTGAAATTTAAGACTTATTTGAGCCTTAAGACATATTATACGAGTAATTTATTAGTATTATTATTTATATATTTAAAGTGTGTGTAATTATAAATTAAATTACCAAATTACTCTCTTGTTAAATATGATTATCAAATTACAATTGTAAATTCCCGTTTGTTAAATTGAAATACGAAAAACCCTTTTATTATATTACAATAGATGTACATATATATATAAATATAATAAATAATCTAATTACCCTTATACCTTTTACAAATTACCATTTTGATAAATCAAATTACCAAATTACTCTTTTATATGTACGAGTGTGCGCGCGTGTGTGTATATATATATATTTATCTATATGTTAAAGAAAAGAGCCTAAAATTAAAGTTTCCAATATGTACAATTACAAATTGAATAATCAAATTACCCTTAAGCCTTTTACAAATTACTCTTTTGTTAAATCGAATAACCAAATTACCCTTTCGCCTTTTCATATTGCCCTTTTTGTATATATGTATATATACATATACATATATATATATTATCTATACATTAAATAAAAGAGCCTTAAATTGTAGGTTAACATCAATTAATATGGTTGTTGTTAAACTATATTTTTCTAACACCATCTTAAGAATTAATAAAACTTATTTCTCTTTCTTGTTCACGTTAAAAAATATAAATACATTGTATTTTTTGTACGAAATTCAACGCCCGTGCATTGCACGGACAATCTTCCTAATTATTTTATAAAAGCGACTATTTATGGTTGGAGATTTAATGTAGAGTAAAGAAAATAAATTGACTTTTCATGGTAGGACGGAGAGATCACATTGACAAAAGCACCAAGGATCTCAAAATTCAACAATTTGATTCTAATATTCATCTTTGACATTGGTGAAATAATACGTTCTTAAGTTTGTTTTTTGGTGAATTTTTATTTTTATTTTTCCCTCTTTGGTCCTGAGAGCTATCATGAAATAATTCAAATGGGATGCTGATGACATGAATTTAACTATCTCATAATATTAAACTCTTTTGTACAGCAGTTTCCCACCATCATATTTCTTCGATCTGATGATGGGTTAGGTAATATCTTCGTAGTAATGCTGTTGCTTGCCACTGTTGATAAATACCATATATACGACACAAACATTTGATTCATCCTCCTTTTTAATTTGACACGAATTACTTATTTATTGACAAATTTTGTGTGTGTGTGTGTGTGTTTTTTTTTTTTTTTTTTTTTTTTTTTGAGAAAATGGTTTATTAACTCTAAAAAGAGTCATACCCCGTAATAAAATATGCTAGAAAAATGGGCACAAACAGGAAAAATTTTAGAGTCTACCCCAAAACTAGCAAACAAAGTTAATAGGCTAAACATGACCTAAAACCAAATATTTTGTGTGTTTTACTACTAGTGATATACAAATTTAAGCATTGAAGTTACAAGTTCTACCTACAATTTGGTATGTAAAAAATAAGGATAATACTTGGGACATACCCAAAGACACAACTTTTGGGATACAACCTAAGAGATGTGTCTATCTCTCCCCTGTGTCACTGTGGGGTCCAATGACATCATAGGAGAGATATAGACACAACTTTTAAGTTGTTTCGCAAAAGTTGTGTCGTTGGGTTTTGTCCCAATCTTTACTCAAAAAATAATAAGGCCTAATTGCACTTTACCCCCTCGTACTATACACTTGTTTTTAATTGGATACATGAACTTTTTTTTTTTGCAATTGGATACATGAACTTTCATTCCCTTTCCAATCAGATACATTTGATGACGCCGTTAGTTTAAAACTAACGGAATTGCCTACAATTGTCCTTTTTTTGCAATTGGGTACATGAACTTTCATCCCCTTTCCAATCAGATCTATTCCCCCAAATTTTGACCATTTTTTATAAACCCCTTTACTACTTTTCGACATCAAAAGGAGAGAAAACCCCCTCACTGGAACAGAAAAATGGCTAATTTGGAACCTCTTTTTTTGATTTTATATGTCAAAACAGATAATTATATCTACTGACAGACAATAATATTGAGCTAAACAAAATAAGGCTGCAACGTATATTTTTTTGTGAAATTTTGAAGCCCATTGCGTTGATCTCGAACAAATACTTGAAATAAAAAAATCATCCCAAAAGACCAAAAGATAAGAAAATTAGGATTGTTTAGCTCAACATTATTTGTCTGTCAATAGATAAAATCATCTGTTTTGACATATCAAATGAAAAAAATAGGTTCCGATTTAGCCATTTTTGGAGGAAGGACACTTGGACAACTCTGTCCAACAAAATCTCACGCCGTTAGAGAATGGATATGATTGGAAAGGGGATAAAAGTTCATGTACCCAATTGCAAAAAAAGAACAATTCTAGGAAATTCCGTTAGTTTTAAACAAACGGAGTCATCAAATGTATCCGATTGGAAAGGGGATGAAAGTTCATGTACCCAATTGTAAAAAAAAAAAGTTCATGTACCCAATTGAAAACACGTGTATAGTACGAGGGGGTAAAGTGCAATTAGGCCAAATAATAAAGATGGTACAATAAGAGAGTTTGTAGAAAGGAGATCAATTTTTTCTCTTTTTCATTTTATTTTCTTCCCTTTTTAAAAAAAAAAATTGGCTTGGAGTGTTGGAAGTATTTAAAATTAAAAATTGTTTATCTTGCAGACCATAAAACTCAACTTGATTACAAACAAAAACAAATAAAAAAATATATATCCCAACACTACATAAATATTTGGTTCAATCTGCTTTTTAACTCGATAGAAATGTTACTCTTTGACAAATTTTCTGCGGCATTACACTGGTTTTTGACTAGTGATATACTAGTCTTAACAATGAAGTCATAAGTTCTTTGCACAATTGGGTAAACATGTAAAATATAATAAAAAAGTGTGTTCATGGAAAGGATATCAATTTTCTTTTTCTTGGTTTTTTCCTCAACTTTTCAGTGGTAGAGTAGAAGTATGTAAGTTAAATGCTTGTAATGCAGACCAAAGCTCTTAAACAATAAATCAAATTCTCCTTCTCCTTTCTTAAGGAAAACTAAAAGGGATATAGATGCAAAGATAGTACAACATTGCTCTATATTTTATTAATAAGACTTAACAAAGGGGCACGGTTGCAAAGTTAGAATAGTGAGATAAGCCCTAGAATTCAATAATGATAGGTGCACAATAAATTGCACAACGAATTGCACAAACATGCAGTACAGTATTGGACCTTGTGCTAAGAAGCATGTACACACAAAAAGTTTGTGCAGATTTTTCAGCACAAGATTCAACCATGTGCTGCACGTTTGTGCAATTCGTTGTGTGCCTATCATTATTCCCTAAAATTCAATAATGATAGGTTCACAACGAATTGCACAAACATGTAATACAATGTTAGATCTTGTGCTGAAAAATCTGTACACAACGAATTAATTCTACAATTCATATTGAGGACCCCTTGAATGAGACAGAGCTCAAAAAAGCTGGTGGTAAAGACTCTGCCTTTTAACAACCTTGATTTGGTTATATTTTTAGCTGACACAAAGATATTAATCAGTAATTAGAAAAGAGGAGAACTTATTCTGAGTGTCTAAGATTGAAAGGTCCATTGAGAATGACACTCCTCATATGCAACAAATAATATTAGTAGCCTACATGGAGGAATCCTAGGTTATGTAAAGCATTTTTGTTTTCTTCATAAATCTATTAAGATTCACTGAACCGCCTGCTCCATATTTTAAATTGTTTGATTATTTTCTATTTCCAAGAGACTGAGGAAAACCTTAACTAGATTCTCTCTTGAAGTAATAGAAACTAGTGGAGTAAGCATAATATGTGAATTTAATTTTTTTGTTAAACAAATGAGTAGTAATTAATTTGAAGATTGAATAGCGATTTGATGATGGTATGGATGGAGTGCAAAAGTGAAATTTAAAATAATAAAAATAAATAAAATAAATAAAAATTTGTTTGAGATATCAACATGAAGATGGATTTATAGACTTTGGGTTGGAGTTGCTCTAAAATAAAAAAATAAACCAAAACTATTACTATTATATGTTTTATTCTACCTCAATTTTTGAATGAGTTATATTTGGGGCACTAACAATATCCACTAATACTTACTAACACACTCTATCTCTCTCCTAGTGGTATTGTGGGGTCCGCAGTGGACCCCGCAGTACCACTAGGAGAGAGATAGAGTGTGTTAGTAAGTGTCAGTGGATTTTGTTAGTGCCCCTAGCATTGTCCTTTTTGAATTGATTACTTGACAGTAATAAATTTGGTACAAGAATCTTCATTTGGTTAAAAGTATTTAGGAAAAGAAAAAAAGATGAAAATGGAAAAAAATTATTTATTTAAGTATTTTTCCTCCATTCTTAATATCACTAAAATTGAAGAGAGTATTTTTGCTCACCCATTTTGGTCCACCTTTGCTCACCTAGGCTTTAGTGGCCGGGTGACATGTGTCCTATTTCGTTCTCATTTTGCACATGTATTATAAACATAATTATTGGAATGTGACACGTGTCACCCAATGAAAACCTGGGTGAACAATGGTAAACTAAAAATAGGTGAGCAAAAATGCTCTCGTAATGGAAACATAATAAAACTCAAGAAAAGTGGATATGAAGTGACTCCATAATTTCTTTTTCTTTTGTTTTCATATTTCTTTTCCTTCATAATTTTCTCATAATATAAATGCAATTTTTCTCATTTCCTTCACTAAATCTATGAGCCGAGCAAAAACCTCACTATACATATAATATATATGTAATGCACAATCTAGGTAAACAAGAGATTTATAAAAAATAATATACATATACATATATATATCTTTAAAAATTAATCCACCATTCACAATGTTATTAAGGTGACTTTGTGCAACTAAACTTTATGGAGACTTCAAGTATTAACTCTGACTCGCATGGTGTAATACCCTGTAATTATTTTTACACAGAGATTCTATATACTTCCTTTGATTAAACTTGAAATTTTACTTTCAATTAATCAAAGTCAGTTCGAGCGATCAAGAATTCTTTTCTTCAAGCAATCGAACCCTGTTCAATTGATCGAAATTCTAATGACCTAAATTTATGACGTGGTCCCCAGTACAATCGATCAAACCCTTCTCAATCGATCACATTGACCAATCTGCTTTCGATCGATCGAACGAGTCTCAATCGATCGAACTTGTAATCATTAGGAATTTTAGGTTTTACGCAAAAATGGCCACATGCCCACCCATCCCCTCTATATATACTTTGTGTTTGTGTGTGTAGTGTGTTTGGAGAACCAGAGAGTTAGAGAGAGAGAGAGAAGTGTGTGTGTGTGTGTGTGTGTGTGTGTGTGTGTGTTCTTGAGAGTTTATCTGTATATATACGTTCATATATATATATATATGTACATACACATATATATCTATATATACACAGTCTGGGAGAAAGAGAGAGAGAAGAAGCAAGAAGAAGAGAAGGAGAAAGAGATAGAGACAGAGAGAGAAGGCAGAGGCAGAGGAGAGAGAGAGAGAGAGACCACCATTGGAGCTCGGAAGCTCAAGCTTGCCAAACATGCCCTTATGACGTTCGGTGAGTTTTAAACTCACTCAGTACCTTTAATATGATGTTTTACAAGTTAGATGTAAATTGATAGACCCAAACACACCCTAGCACCTTTGGGCGTTCGCTGTTCAGAACTGCTAGAGAAGATGACTCTCGAGCGATTGAACTGAGTTCAATAGATTGAAAAGACTTCGATTGCTTGAACATTATTTCTCTCAATCGATTGATATGGTTTCAATCGATCGAACTTAACAGAACATGGATTATTTCTTTGTTTATTATATATGAGGTTCGAATGTTCGAGTCTCGATTCGGACTTCTATATGGCGATTAAGGGTGGATCAGGGATAAGGTGACAACAAAGATAAGTACAATTAAGAATAATGGATTAACGTGACGATGTTAAATACTATGCAGTTCATGTATGAGTTCGATATCCGTTCGTTTCAATCAGAGTAGTCAGGCATATTGGAATTTGTCATGTATCGGTATTAGTACTGAGCTTAAGTAGGTTTGATAAGTTTTGGAATGGTACGTGGGCGGACGCTTGGTCATGATATGCTTTCACATGTGGTGGATGGTTTATATCCTTAACGAGCAGTGAGCAGGACCAAGTAGTCCTAAAATAGCCAGATGATCCATGTATATCCTTAATGAGCAGTGGATGGTTTATGTCCTTAATGAGCGGAGGATGGGGATCACTGGCAAGAAATCGATGAGTCGTGGCAATAGATTTGATATACTATTGTTCAAAGAGTTGTATTCCTGATATACGGTGGATGGCTTATAACCTTAACGAGCGAGAGATGAATTGACGTGGTGTCCATGATTGCAATGGATGGTATATATCCTTAATGAGCAATGGACAGAATGATAATATGTATGTATATATATATATATATATATGTTAAACGATTGAGTCTGTTCTTTCAAGTTAGAGTATGTTGGTTATTGGTCTTGGAATAATCAGACAATAAAGGTTGGTTACGACATGGAGATAATAAAGAGAAAGATACTATTGTAACACTATATTTTACACACTTCCATAACTTGTTATTACGTTATATTATTGGTACTCTGTGTGTTTCTATTCACTCAGCTCTCCGTAAGCCGATGGCCGTTATTGCCTGGACATTCCCTGTCCAGACTACCCTATTCGTAATAATGCAGGTGATGGAGCTTATGACGACGGCTACTACCCTGAAGGGGATTATGCAGAGGATGGCCCCACTGATGCCAGTTATGCCAGAGAAGATTGCTATGCTGACGACTACCCTTACAACAGGTAGAGATGGAGATTTATATTTAGCTTTATATTTCTGTTGAACTTTATTAGTTAATGGGTACTTGGCATATGTTGTCTCTAGACCTGTTGTGTTCCAGATGACCATTCTGATGTTTGTAATCGATAGAATCATTACGATATATTTAGTTGTTTACTATTCCTGTTGTTTTAGTTGGACTAGTACTGCGTGGTGTGGATAATTAGTAACTTTCACCAGTTATTCCCTATGGACTCAAAAAAAATATCTATTTTTCTCTATTTTTGCTGCTCCAGGACGTGACACATGGGTTGCTCATCGGAGAAAAGTGACGGCCAATGAGAGTCGTAAACTCGAACGTCTTAGATTCGTGTCTCACAATTGTTACATGTTTGGAATAATACATATTGTTGCTAACTCATCAATGCTTCTCAGTCTTAAAATAAATTCGATATCATGATTCAAAATTCAAAATGACTCGAGTATGAACATCTATTTATTGAATGTTGCGACTTTTCTGCCTTTTTTCTACTATTTTGACGAGGTTGTTATATATGTAATTTAAAATTTACCTACTTTTGGGTAAAAAGTTAATTACCCTCTCAATACTTCTATGAAAAAAGTGAGTACTTGTAGCATATAAAGATTATTAGTTCCGTTTGCAGGAATGGAAACACAGAATGCTCGACTAAAGTCGAGCCATTATTTTCTCAAAATTTTTCATGTTTGGAAGATATTCTTGAATTTTCCATCTATGTGAATTTAGATTTGATTTTTGCGCAACTCCAATTCATGAGTCAAATGGGTATCTAAAATCAAAAGATGCCGAAATGGATCCTCTCATTCCAAAAAAATGCACTTTAATGGGAGATTCAAAATAGGAGCTATTGTGAATGAGTAATTCTTTGGTGACAACTTTCATACAACCTCTTAAAAAGATGTGTCTATCTCTCTCCTGTGATGTCACTGGACCCCACAGTAACACAGGAGAGAGATAGACACATATTTTAGGAAGTTGTATGAAAGTTGTCACCAAAGAATTACCCACTGTGAATACTTATGGTGTGGGGATCAAACTTATAGTCTTTGAAGAGATAAAGTGAGAGAAGCTAAAAAAAACTTTAGAATATCTCACCCCCTGATTTGTCATTAAATTACATAATAGTTAAAGTGAATCAATGGTTGGGATAAATTAACATATATTAAATATTAAAATAATTCATCCTGTTGGCAAATATAGTTAGAGTGTATGGGAGACATTTGAATAGTTCTAACACTATTCACAAATCTAAATTGATATTTTGCTACTCAAAATGAATCCCCTCCATTGAAGAATCTCTAAGAACCTTTGCAAAAAGAGATAAAAGGAAAAAAAATAAAAAACATATATATATATAATGTGAATGCAATGAAAATGCCTTTTTTTTTTTTCCCTTATTTTCTTTTGGTTTGTGGAAATTTAGAGGAATAAACCGTGGGATTCAATTTCTTGATAAAGGAATCATAAAACGAAAGTCATTTGCATTCTGGGACCATACAGTTTCATTGACTCCTGACTGCTATTTCTCGTGACGTTTACGTGAGAAGAATTTTCTTCCCATCTCTTTTCTGATATTCAAAACTCTCTCTCTCTCTCTCTCTCCAAAACCCATCTCTTTCTCTCTCTCTCTCTGGGACAAAGGAAAAACACCTGGCCCGTGAAACCAGCACCTAAACATTGTACTCTGTCTTCTTTCATCAACTCCATTTCATTTGCACAACTTAATTGTTCTTTTGCTTGTGTTGTGCAACCACAGTCTAGTTTAGTTCTGTTATACAAGAAAGATTGGTCTTTTCATTACAGCCCATGCTTTCTGACATGTTTGGTTTTACAAACTATTCCTTTGATTTCGGTTTTCATTTTTTTACCATAAACCCTTGATTGATGGGTACACTTATTTTCCCCTAATTAAGGAATGTGGTCTTTCTCAGAATTGTTTGTATTTCACGAAATCTGAAATGGGTCATGTTCAGTTCAAACTTTGAAAGTACGGTAGACCCATTTGGAGTTTAAAGCAAAGACAAGCAGGGTTTCATCTGAAGCTGTTTGTTTTCTGGGAAAAGCAAAGAAAATCTGCTCTTCTGGGTACGTGTTTGAGAAAAGAAGAGAAAAGGAGTTCTTTGATTGAAGAAACCCAACAATGGCGTTTTCATGTTTGTTTACCATTTTACTAGTTGGGTTTCTATCAAAGTCTCAGATTGTGATTTCTCAGCTGCACGATGATCAGACCACACTGTTAGAAATTTCTAAAGAACTTGGAATCTCTGGGTGGGGTCTCAACAACTCAGATTACTGTTCTTGGTCTGGGATTGCATGTGGCTCGAAGAACAGTTCAAAATTGATCGAAAAGCTCGATCTTTCTCAGCGGGGACTTCAAGGTAATACCACTCTAATTTCTGAGCTCAAATCACTGAAATGGCTAGACTTGTCATTTAATAACTTCCATGGATCAATTCCTCTTGCTTTTGGGAATTTGTCTGAGTTAGAGTTTCTTGATTTGTCAGCAAACAAGTTTGGAAATTCAATTCCTGTTGAGTTGGGTAGGCTCAGAAACCTTATATCATTGAACCTTTCAAATAACTTGCTCACAGGCTCAATACCTGAAGAGCTTCAAGGGCTCGAAAAGTTGCAAGATTTTCAAACCTTTACAAATAGACTGAATGGTTCTATACCAAAATGGGTTGGTAATTTGACCAATCTGAGAGTTTTTACAGCTTATGAGAATGAACTGAGTGGTAATATTCCAGAAAATCTTGGTTCTGCTTCGGAAATTCGGCTATTGAACCTTCATTCTAATCAGCTTGAAGGGTTCATACCCGATAGCATTTTTGCTTTGGGAAAGCTAGAATTTTTGGTTTTGACACAGAACTTTTTAACAGGAAAAATTCCTGTATCAATTGGGAATTGCAAAGGCCTTTCTAGTATTAGAATTGGGAACAACAAGTTCATAGGAAGCATTCCCAAGGAAATTGGAAATTTAACTAGTCTTACGTACTTCGAAGCCGATAATAACAATCTCTCGGGCGAGATTGTCGCGGAGTTTGCTCAGTGCTCCAATCTCTCACTCTTGAATTTAGCCTCAAATGGGTTTACAGGAATGGTTCCTCCAGAACTTGGGCAGCTTACAAATCTCCAAGAACTCATTTTTTCCAGTAATGGCCTGTTTGGAGAAATACCCATTCCAATTCTTGGGTCTAAGAGTCTTAGCAAGCTTGATTTAAGCAACAATAGGTTCAATGGAACTATGCCCGAAGATATCTGTAACACATCAAGATTGCAGTACTTGCTTTTGGGTGAAAATTCTATAAGAGGAGAAATACCTCGTGGGATAGGGAATTGCGTAAAATTGCTTGATTTGCAAATGGGTAGTAACTATCTCACCGGAACAATTCCACCCGAGATCGGTCATATAAAGAATTTGCAGATATCGCTAAATGTAAGTTCGAATCATCTCCACGGTTTGTTACCTCCCGAGTTAGGGAGACTCGATAAGCTGGTTTCTTTGGATGTCTCTAATAATCGACTCTCGGGGCCTATTCCCTCTGCATTTAGGGGCATGATGAGTTTGATAGAGGTGAATTTCTCAAACAATATGTTCAGCGGTCCAATACCGACCTTCATTCCATTCCAAAAAAGTCCCGGTTCGAGCTTTTGGGGGAATAAAGGACTTTGTGGTGAACCATTGAGTTCATGTAGAAATTCAAATGGTTCTGACCACGATCATTACCGTCATAAGGTTTCTTACAAGATCATATTAGCTGTTATTGGTTCCGGATTGGCTGTTTTTGTATCAGTGACGATCGTTGTTGTGCTCTTTATGATGAGAGAGAAACAAGAAAAGGCAGCCAAAGATGCAGGAATCACCGATGATGGAACTAATAATGTGCCATTGGTAATAGCGGGTAATGTGTTTGTTGAAAATCTAAAACAAGCGATAGATTTTGATGCCGTGGTAAAAGCAACTTTGAAAGATTCAAACAAGCTTAGCAGTGGGACTTTCAGCATTGTTTATAGGGCCGCTATGCCTTCTGGGATGATATTATCTGTCAAGAGACTGAAATCTATGGACAGAACGGTGGTTCATTACCAGAACAAGATGATTAGAGAGGTAGAGAGGCTGAGTAAGCTCTGTCATGACAATCTAATGAGACCGATTGGGTATGTAATATACGAAGATGTCGCTCTTTTGCTTCACCAGTACCTACCGAATGGGACTTTGGCTCAATTTCTTCATGATTCTACAAATTTACCAGAATACAAACCAGATTGGCCTAGAAGACTCGGGATTGCGATCGGGGTGGCAGAAGGGTTAGCTTTCCTTCATCATGTGGCCATTATCCACCTTGACATTTCATCGGGGAACGTACTTTTAGATGGCGATTTCAAGCCTTTGGTTGGAGAAGTTGAGATATCAAAGCTCTTGGATCCATCCAGAGGCACCGCAAGCATCAGTGCAGTCGCCGGCTCTTTTGGTTACATTCCACCAGGTGATCTTAATCACTCAAATTCTAGAACACTTCATTTGTGATTTTGCTTCAAATTCATATTAATAAGTTGTGACCTAGGAAGCACCAACACTACTAAGAAGGAAACGTGTCGCATGTCGTATCGTGTTCAACACATGGACACGACACTTCACGGACACTTTTCCTGGAGTGTCGCCGTGCAGTTTTTTAGGATTTTCTCGTGTTGATGTGTCTATGTCATATTGTATTCGTGTCGGTGTGTCCGTGTCCGTGCTTCATAGGTTGTGCCTCGTGTTGCACGGACTACAAAATTTTACTTTTTGAAGGAATTTACTTTTCTACATCATATTTTAAAAAAAAAAATTTGTATTTGATTATGTTATGAACCTAAAAATAGGTAAAAAACATACTACAAAGTAACAACAAACAAAAAACTTGAAAATCATCTTCATGGAGAATGGAGTGAAAGGTAACAAAATCTTGATGAGCAAAATTAATCTCAAGAGACTAATAATATCTACTATGTATCTTATCCAGTAAAACAAATATGTAGGCGCATACTTTAGAAATAGTGCCACAAAAGCAAAAATAATCTTCAAAGTAGTTGCCAGGCAAGTGCTGAGGTGGCGAAAACAGAAGTTCCCTTTTCACAAATATAAATACATTTAAGGATACCACGGTTTAATTTTTACTTTGTTAATTGTTGAACAGAATATGCATATACAATGCAAGTTACGGCGCCAGGAAATGTATATAGCTACGGGGTTGTTTTGCTTGAGATCCTCACAACAAGACTGCCTGTTGATGAGGAGTTTGGCGAAGGGATCGATTTGGTGAAATGGGTTCAGAGTGCGCCGGCAAGAGGGGAAACCCCGGAGCAGATTCTCGATGCGAGGCTTAGCACGGTTTCCTTTGCTTGGAGGAAAGAAATGCTCGCAGCTTTAAAGGTTGCATTGCTTTGCACGGACACCACACCAGCCAAACGGCCCAAAATGAAAAAAGTGGTGGAAATGCTCCAAGAAATAACACAAAACTAGTGGGAAATTACGTTATCTGAGAGGTTTTACATGTTTCTCAACCTTGGAATCATGAATGCTGTGATTGGAATATGGAGATTGTTTATATGGTAAACGAAAAGATCCATGTGATCAAGGTTGGCCAAAGGTTCTCGATTATACGCTCCTTTTTTGTGTCATAGGTTCATAAGAAACGGCAATTTGAAATATTCGTCAGGTTGAAGCAGAAACAGGTGGAAATGCGATGTGGGTTCCATCCAAATAAGGTTTAATTACTGGCTTCTTGTTCTATATAAGGCCTCTAATTGTATCACTTTCTGTTGTTTTTAGATATGTAATTAGCCAGAGATGCATCTAAATGAGTCGAAATATCTCTCTAAAGATCCATAGTTATAAACATAGCAGTTGTCTGCGGTCTATATATCCGAGGAGACTTCATTTCTCTCTGTTTTGGATGGCACACACTATATTTTCAAGTACTGGTAGCATATTATTTACTCTAGTTTCATAGTGCATTATAAATTTACTTTCCCCTCGACATTCTGGGTAGATCTGGGGTCTGTTTAGTTTGCAGATTTTGAAAAGGAAAAGGAGAGGAAATTATAAGGCTTTTGTTTGGTTCATGGATTTCGTGAGGAAAAAGAGAGGGGAAAGGAAATAGGCCCTCTCTTCGCCCTCATGAAATTCATGAACCAAACAAAGCATAAGGAAAACGCTTTGGTTGTTCTGAAAAGAGCAAGGGGAGTGACTCATAATTTAAAGTACTTAATATATATATATGGGTAAATTACACTTTAATTCATCAAACTATACACCTGTTTTCAATTGAGTCCATAAACTAAATTTTTTTTTCTTGGGTCCTTGAACTTCAAAGATTCATTCAATCAAACTCAAATTCTGACACTGTTAGCTTAAATTATTAGAAATTATCACGTACGTTGCGCGTAATGCTTACCTGTCACATGTTCGGTTAAGACAAGCACCGGAGCTTATGAATGGCTAAATAATTATGCGATTTTGGGTGTGATTGAATGCGATTTCGGACTAGTCGAATGTGTTTTCGAATTTCATTGAACGCGATTTTGGATCTAATTGAATGCGATTCTTTGCACTATTCACAATCTTCTATGTTTGTATTAACCTAACATGTGACATATAAGCATTACGCGCAACGTACGTGACAATTTCAAATAATTTACGCTAATATAGTCAGAATTTGGGTCTGATTGAATGAATTTTTGAAATTCAAAGATCCAATTGAAAAATAATAATAATAAGTTTATGGACCCAATTGAAAACAGGCGTATAATTTAATGGAATAAAGTATAATTTGCCCTATATATATTTGTAGCCATATTTTCTTTTCCTTTTCTATTTTTCTAGCCATTTTCCTTTACCAACCAAACAGTGGAAGTGTTTTCCTTTTTTTTTTTTTTTATTGGGTCCTCCCCTCACTAAATTCATGAACCAAATAGGGCAATAAGAAAATAGAACTTGGAATCTCTCACTGCTTTAGGGGGTTTTGAATAGTGGTATGTGCTAGCATTTGGTTGTTCTGGGATTTGAAGTTTCTGTTGTTGATGTTGAATTGTGTCATTGTTGTAGCCCTGGTTAAGAAATTTTTTCTGTCAGTGGGTAATATTTCACCTATTTTAGAAATTCTATTCAGGAAATCTTAACTGAACATCTTATTGTCTTGTAACTTCCATCATATGTTCATTGTTTTAGAAATAAGCCCCTAAAGAAAATGACAGTTGCAATAGCCGTAGAAGGTTTCAATAACGAAATTAATACACAGGCCCTCACTAGATTGGGATATCCAGATCAATTCTGTGTTTAAGCTTTGGATTTTACAAAACTAAGTTCATGGTAACCCTTTGGAGGGATATTGTACACGACAAAATCCAGCAAGTGGGAAAAAAAGCAGAATGACATGAGCTACCAAGATTCCATTTGTTTTGTGGTTTTAACGTGGAAAAAAAACAAAAGGAAAAACGAGGAAAATGCTTTTCTTTATTTGGTTAATTAGGAAAAGGTAATTTTTGAGATACAACTTTCATACAACCTCTTAAAAAATGTCTCTCTCATGTGTCACTGTGAAGTCCAGTGACATCACAAGAGACTCATAAGAAATTGGGACACAACTTTCATACAACCTCCCAAAAGATGTGTCAATCTCTCTCCTGTGTCACTGTGAGATCCAGTGACATCACAGGAGAGATATACATCTTTTAAAAAGATTGCGTGAAAATTGTGTCCCAAAAATTATTCGAAAAAATAAAGGGGGAAAGTACTTTCAAAATTAAATTAAATTTTTTTTTTTAATTTTGTAAATCACTTCCCTTCTTTTTTTTTTTTCCCTTTTTTCCTCTTAAGTTCCAATAATTATACGGAGTATTTGATAACTATAAACATCTCTAAAAGAAAAGTAAAATGTAAACATTAGGATCCTTCACCTCATTTACAATCGACAACAGAATTATGTATTTGATGCAATAGAAGCACAGATTATCTGCATTTGATGAACCCTGGACTATTGTGAAACCTTAAGAAAAGAGAATTCTATTCTCCTCGATAATGTCCACTTTTTGCCGGAAATAGTTCATTTGGGGTAAAATCCAGTAAGATAACAGAAGAGGATCATATACAGAATATGTAAAGCTGAGCAAAACAATGACAATTTCATTATAGCTTCTCCAACAATTATTAAGATCAGGTTTGCAACATTTCAAGCAATCCCATTTCCGCTAAATTATCGAATCAAAAAAAGAGGCAATTCATCACAAAAAAGATCCAACAAAATCTCTTTTGGGCAATTATTTCCTGCTGACAATAGTACGGAACTAGAAAAGTGTTAAAATGAAATTGAAGTAAGCCAATCGTGGAAGGAAGTTGACCAATCAAGAGCAAAGAGAAGAAACACCACTAAGCTTCAGAGCGGGACTTGACAATGAAATTCTGGCGGCTGATGGGGTTCATTACAACGGGGGGACCCGCAGTTCGAGGCCACGCCTGAAACTTCTTTTCAGTCTCTTCCCACCATTCCTTGTTTGAAACCGTTTTTGGGGTAGTACCTAATTTTAAGAGCCAGAATAATGTTTAAAGCCATTGTAACATCGCTGAAGTTTTTAAAAAAAAAAAAAACCCCAAGAAGATAATAGAACTTGCCTCCAAATATCTTCCTGTCAGCGAGAATGTGGTCACAAGTAAATGCAATTACAAATGAGCCCAAAAGAGATGAAACTATGTACTTGGTTGCCATATTCAAACTGCAACAAGAAAGAAACGATCCAATATCATAACAGAAAACAGAAATAATTACAATACATCCTCAAACACAATACTGATATAGATGGCTAAGCCTGAGATTTTGCAAGTTCAGCTAGTGTATGATCTACTAAAATTTATGACCACTATGGTCAACAAAACAACACATCAACATCCCCAAACACAATGTAGGATCCATAGAAGCACGAAGCGGGGGGGCCCAAGCATTAAACTTTAAAAGGTCCAAAGGTTGGGAGCGTCCAAAGAAGCATCCAAATATTTTACATAGATATATTCTGTATTTTATTAGTGAAGAGGAATTTGGATTGAAATTAAATAGTCTGATTGTAGATCTTGTTTTTTGACAGTCTTAAACCATATGATATGACCAAAATATTTGTTCCATAAAATGTTTGACCAAAATAAGAACTAGAATAATAGAATTTATAAGTAAGGTATTCTGAGACTTAGTTGTGATGGGATGGGAGCGAGGTAGGAGTGAGATTCTAACATGAAGGGAGCAAAATTCCGACAAACTTCTTAGTAAGAAGAGCAATATCGAGAATTTGAGGTGGGAGCGTGACCACTTTAGAAGGTTCCTGGTTCCAAGGGAGGAACAACCATTACAAAGAGGCCCCATCAGATACATAAACAAAGCACAATTTTTCCAAAGAAAAATGGCCTTGGCAAACCCGGGCATTTTATTTACACAGAATCATATGTTAGGAACAAAACAGATAATGATAATTGTGACACAGTAGAAATTACCAAATTTAATATTTGGCCTTAAAGAGTACTTTTTCCATTACACATCAAAATACAATACAAATATGAGGTCAAATGCAGAGAACGAAGAAGACAATCCTAGGAAGGGAAATGCAGAGTACGAGAAAGAAGGAATGGATGTGTCTTCAAGCCAGACGTAGATCATCGTCACGACCGTAGCCGTTCAGGTGAAATCTTCAGAATCGAAAAGAGGAAGCAGCAGTACAATTTCGAGAACACACAGTGAGGTGAAACAACAAGAAGACGGAGAAGAAATTGAGGTTAAGTTTGGTCATGTCTGTTGGAGATCTACAGAGCTCTGGGTCCACAATGGATGGGAACATTTAGTAAGGAATTCAGAATCCAGTAAAGAGACTGGGTCACTAAATTGGGATTTTCAGGTGCCCAGGAAAGTGTCTTTTAACTTTCGCTGCTTTGCTATTAATAAGGTTCGGTGTGCTTTTACTGTACAGACAAGCGTGTAGTTGCCTATTTTTGTTTTCAGAAGTTCAAACGCCTTTTTTTCCACTTTTTGGTCTCATTTCAAAAACATTTATGGGGAAAAAAGAAAGAAGAAGAAGAATCAGCATCTAACAAATCACAACATATCTTATTAAAACTTACAAGATTTCACAAGATATATTCCCGATTCGATTCACTTGTATCATTTTGAATAGTACGATATAAACACAACATCTCACAAGATATATTCCCTATACGGTAACTACGTATCACAAGATATATTCCTGCTTTGATTCAATTATATCATTTCGAATCATTATTCAAACACAATTCTGGTTTCTGTTTTGGAAAAAAGTGAAAACGAAAACAAAAAACTGAAACGACAATGTTACCAAATGGGCCCTTAAAGAGGAACCCAAGATAGGAAACAACAAAAGCATCTGGGGAAGACATGAAGTGGGAAAACAAAAGAAAAGGCTAAAAGAAGCAGGCTACTTACTGAGTGCCAAAATTCCTTCTAAAAGCAGCATCCAACAGAACGATAGAATAAAAGAAAGATGTTATGAAGTTTTAACTCTTATTCTACTTGATAGAGAGAGAAGAAAAAAGATCTACATATGGTTTTCATTGATTTAGAGAAAACTTATGATATGGTGACCAGAGATTTAATTTGGTGGGTGCTAGAGAAGAAGTGAGTGACCAATGGTTATATTGACATGGTGAAGGATATGTATGATGCAGCCGTTATCACAATTAGATCACCGTCCCGAGAAACAAACGAATTCCCAATTACCGTAAGACTATACCAAAGGTCGGCCTTGAGCCCTTATTTATTCGCCCTAATTATGGATGAATTGACTAGACACATCCAAGATGAGGTCCCATAGTGTATGTTGTTAGCAGATGATATTGTCTTGATTGATGAGACTAAAGGGGGACTAACACTAAACTTGAAGCTTGGAGAGAAACACTGGAGACAAAAGGGCTAAAGATAAGTAAGACAAAAACAGAATACATGGAATGTAGTTTTAGTTTCAGTGGAAATAGAGACAACGAAGCAGTGAAAATAAAAAATCAAGAGATCCCAAAGAGGGAACACTTTCGCTATCTAGGTTCGATGATGAGTAGAGATGGAGAGATTGGTGATGACGTGACCCATAGGAGTAAAGTAGGTTGGCTTAAGTGGAGGAGCGATTCCGACGTGTTATGTGACCGGAGAACACCAACAAAATTGAAAGGGAAATTTTATAGGACAACTATTCGGCTAGCTATGCTCGGCTGCACAGAATGTTGGGCAACTAAGAAACAACACATTAGCAAAATGAGTGTAGCTGAGATGAAGATGTTAAGATGGATGTGCGGTAAGACTAGGAAAGATAGAATTAAAAATGAGTGCACATTCGAAAGACTGTAGGAGTAGGGCTGTTAAAAAAACCACGGACCGAACCGATCGATCGAACCAAGCCTATTTGGTTGGTTTTCAAAAGTATAGTGATGGAAATCAATGGCACCATTCTAAGGGGAATAAAAGATCTAGGCATGATCATTCTAAGGAGCATTCTAAGGCCCAGAACTTGATTTGGCAAGCTTTGGATGACATGTACCCCACATGGAAGATTGCTTAATATATGGGCTTAGTTATTAAGTGGGCTGAGCCAACACATAGTTGCATGTAATCAACATTTATTAGACACATTTCTGCATTTACTAGGTCCATTTCAGTAAATGTCAGTTGCTTCCCCACCTAATCCCTTAGGGTAAATGTTAGTTGCATCCCCACCTAACCCCTTAGGGAATAGCAAAGGGCATTTGCATTGACTATCCATTAAACCTATGTCTTGAATCTATGTTCTGGTGGTTTATAAATTGTTGTATCTCAAGATTTTAGAACACAATGAATGAATGAAGAGATTTCTACAGCTATTCAGCTTTCTTGGCTTGTGAGATGCAGCCTTCCTTTGGTGTGATGCCAAAGAAACCCTAGGTGAGAAGCTTAGATAATTCTTTCTTCCCTCTTCCGCTTCCCTTCATTTCAATTCAACTCTATTTACACAAACAGCCCTGTTATTTACTGTCACGTTTACTGTTCATTGTTGGAAAACAACCCTGACAGTTTACAATCCTTCACCTCATCAAAACTACCTTTGTGTTCTACATCATTTTTGGTATCAGAGCAAGGGTAGCACTATGTCTACATGATCCGGAAGGATTTTTAGAGGGAGATGGACATAGCAACAACGAGATGAAATGTAATTCCGCATTATGGAACAACTTGACGATGTTAATATTCGACTGAATGATTTGGAAGCGCGAACCATTTAACCCATCAATAACCTGGGAGGTGCTGGTCATGAAGATGATGCAACAGAAAGGGGTGTGAACAATGAAGAACAACCAGAAATGCAGCCCCAAAATCTTCCTCCGAGGCGTGAATTACGGGATGAAATACAATCATCTCCTTTTCACGAATGGGCTAGGGGGGTGCTAGAAGCAAATCATTATATCTCAAATGACAATGCTGGAGATATCACCAAGAAAGTAAGAATGGAGGTCCCAGATTTTGAAGGTAAAATCAATCCCACTCTCTTTGCTGATTGGATTGATTCCATTGAGGAGTACTTCGATTGGTATGATATGACTGACGATCGGAGACTGAGGTTCGCTAAGATGAAACTAGTGGGATTAGCAAAAGTTTGGTGGACGGGTGTTGAAGGTGATATCAGGATATTAGGACAGCCACCAATTGGTACATGGCAAGAAATGAAGACTAAGTTGCGAGAGAAGTATATGCCTTCCAATTATCATGACAAACTGTGTGAGCAGCTTGTTGAATTGAAACAAAACAACATGAATGTGGCAGAGTACATGCAAAGATTTGATGAACTAAAGACTAGAAGTCAAGTGGTGGAAAGTCCAACTTAGACGCTTGCTCGATTCAAGACTGGTTTAAGTCCGGACATAAGTAGGGAGTTACTTCGCCAACCATTATACGGCCTGGAACATGCATTTCAGGTTGCCTTGGATATGGAGGAATACTTGACTTATCCAATAACTAGAAAGTTTGGATCTCAAGTCGGGGAGACAGCACCTAAGAAGTTCTTTGATGCAAATCGCAATCGTCCTAACAGTTCTAAGCCATCTTCTTCAAATGTGGCTAACCCTAAAAGCAAGGCTCCTATGACTAAGAAGCCCGAAGGTAATGAAAACAGGTGCTTTAGGTGTGGTGACATTGGCCACGTGGCATATCAATGTCCAAAGAGGAATCTGCATATTGGGGTGGAAAATGAAGAACAAGAAAATGAGGATCAAGAAAATTCATTTGACTTAGGGGACTATGACAATGAAGATTTAGAGGAGAAAGGAGACACTTCTCCGAATTATGTTGTTAGACGAATCCACACAGCCCCTAAAGTTGAAATGGAGGATTGGAGGCGTACTTCAAATTTTCAGATGTTGGTCCGCTGTGGTAATCAAGCCCGGAAGCTCATTTTCGATGGTGGGAGTTGCCTGAATGTTGTATCATCGGCAACAATTAAGCGGCTTAAGCTTTCCGCTCAATCGCATCCTCAACCGTACAAAGTAGCTTGGATTGATAGCACTTCCATTCTGGTAACCCAACGTTGTCTTGTCACTCTTTCTTATGGTACTTACTAAGATTCCATTTGATGTGACGTGACTCCCATGAAAGTTACACATTCTTCTTGGGAGACCTTGACTTTATAACAACTGTTTTGAAGCCTATGACGACATCTGAAATGGAAAAATACAAAGAAAAAGGACCAAAGAATGTTGCTAAAAATAAGTCCCAAGTCCTTGCATTTTCTTACCAAGAAGCAATTTCAAGAAGAGAGCAAGGAAACGGGAGTTATGTATGCTGTGGTGATGAAAGAAGTAGCGAAAACAGCCGTTGTACATGCCTCTGAAATGCCTCAGGAAGTGGGTAAGCTTCTGCCTGACTTCTCCGACATTGCTCCAGAGGAACTACCTAAAGAACTTCCTCCCATGCGCAATATTCAGCATGAAATAGACCTTGTACCGGGCTCCTAATTGCCAAATCTTCCAGCATCATGAATCCAACTGAACATGCCGAACTTAAAAGGCAAGTGCATGAGCTGTTGTCCAAAGGTTTTATCCGTGAAAGTTTAAGCCCTTGCACTGTCCCTGCTTTATTCACCCCAAAGAAAGATAGCAGTTGGCGAATGTGTGTGGACAGCCACGCTATTACCAAGATCACAGTTAAATATTGCTTCCCTATTCCCCGACTCGATGATATGTTAGACATGATGGTTGGTTCTTGTGTCTTTTCGAAGATGGATCTGAAAAGTGGCTACCATCAAATTCGTATAAGACTTGGAGATGAGTGGAAGACGGCCTTCAAAACAAGAGATGGACTATATGAGTGGTTAGTTATGCCATATGGTCTTTCAAATGCACCAAGTACCTTCATGCGTTTCATGACACAAGTATAACAACCTTTCATTGGCCAATTTCTGGTTGTCTACTTTGATGACATTTTAATATATAGAAAGACGCGAGAAGAGCATCTCTCTCATCTTGAACAAGTTATGAGGGTCCTTCGCCGGGAAAGACTCTACCTAAATTTGAAGAAGTGTTCTTTTATGAGTCCAAGTGTGGTATTCTTGGGCTTTGTTGTTTCATCTAAAGGCGTGGAGGTTGACCCAAGTAAGGTGAATGCCATATTAGAATGGCCGATTCCTAGTACCTTGGATGAAGTACGGAGCTTTCATGGGCTAGCAACGTTTTATCGCCGCTTCATCAGAAATTTCAGCACATTAATGGCACCAATCACAAATTATACGAAAGGAGGACAATTTGTTTGGACCCAACCAGCAACAACAGCTTTTGAGGAGATAAAAAAAGTTGATGACTTCAACTCCTGTTCTACATCTTCCCGAATTTTCAAAAAGTGTTTGAAGTAACTTGTGATGCATCACATGTTGACATTGGTGGAGGGCTCAGCCAGGAAGGACATCCAATTGCTTATTTTAGTGAGAAACTAAACGAAGCCAAGCAGAAATACTCCACTTACGATAAAGAGTTTTATGCAATCATTCAAGCTCTTCGCTATTGGCGCCAGTATCTTCTTTTCAAAGAGTTTGTGTTGTTTTTTGACCATGAAGCACTGAAGTACATCAATTCTCAGAAGAAACTGAACCATCACCATGGTAAGTGGGTTTCATTTTTGCAAGAGTATTCTTTTGTTATTAAACATAAGGCTGGTTTTAAGAATAAAGCAGCCGATGCGCTCAGTCGGGTGATGTATATTCTTTCCTCTATGGCTGTCCAAGTTGTGGGTTTCGAATTGCTCAAAAAAGACTAACCATCTTGCAAGGATTTCAGCATTATATATGCGGAATTATTGGCTGGTCAGCAAGCAGAGTATGTTGAATTTTCCTTACATGACGGTTATCTTTTTAAGGGAACCAGATTATGCCTACCCAGCACGCCTCTCCGTGACGAAATCATATGGGAACTGCATTCTGGTGGGACAACAGGTCATTTTGGTAGGGATAAAACCATTGCGATGGTTGAAGATCGTTTTTATTGGCCAAAATTAAAGCGGGATGTGGCCAAGATTGTTTCTCAATGCCGAATTTGCCAAATATCGAAAGGAAGGAAGAAAACTACGGGATTATATACACCATTTCCAGTTCCTCATGAATCCTGACAGGATCTAAGTATGGATTTTGTCCTCGGATTACAAAAACTATTCAATGACATGATTCTGTTTTTGTTGTGGTTGATCGGTTTTCCAAAATGGCTCATTTTTGTAGTAACCCGTATTTTCATGTTTAAATTAACAATTTAGACTTCGTGTGCGATTTTAGCGAAAATTGGTCACAGGGGTATTTTGGTAATTTTTCCAATTTTATAAGCCATGAGCTGAAAATATAATTTTTTGGGAAAAGTTGTGTGAGATTAAATGATTTGGAATTCGTGTTGGAAGTTAAGATTTTTCGATCTCCGTTTAGAAGATATATCGGTTTCAGTACTTTTCACATTTAGTTAAATCCTAACTAACCTAGTTCAAATCCAACCGACTTGAGAACCAAGCAAAATGTTTAGTTGCTACCTAACCTAAATGATCTTGACCATCAAATAGACTACCTAACCTAAATGATCTTAACCACCAAATAGACTACCTAACCTAAGCTAACCAATCATGGCCATCCAATTCATTTTGGCCACCAAGAAGCTTAGCCTATAAATATGGATGCTATGCTTTATTTCTTTTACACCAAATTTCATAGAGGTCAAAGAGAATTTCTAAGAGAAAGTTAGAGGAAGGAGAAGAAGAGTAGTGTTTGGGAGTTGTTCAACATCATTTATAGGTACCGGGTTGTGTACAATATGCTTTCTAAATTCTCCGGAGTATTTCTTGGTTATCTCTACTTGTACTCTTTTTGCAGTTATGTTGTGTTTTCATTTGGAATCAATGAGTATGCGTTCATTGCTAAGTGCTATGGGACTAAAGGGTCATGAGCAAGGAACACCTACCAACAGTCCAACAGGCCTCAGGGACCGACGTACTGGAGACGGGTGAGGTGAGGTGAGGTGTCTCTTGCTATGTGACCAAGAGGAACCTGGTATGATGCTATGGGTATAAGCGTTTGGGTTGTGAGACTGGTCAATTGATTTGATGTCGTTCTACGTATTTGATTGTCATTATCCTTTTGAGCCTTTATTATTCATGTCATATTGTATACTTCCCGGTGTGGTTTTTAGATGCAGGCAGTGCCGGTAACTGAAGCCTGGAAGGGAGATAAGGTTAAGGATGATATAGGAGATCCGTGGAGAATATGGACCTATTGGGAGTTTTAAATAAATTTTGTATTTTTATTTTAAAGAATCAAAGTGTAATTCATTTTATTTTTCAATGGAAATACGCTTTATTTTTGCGGGGCGTCACAATTTTATACCTTGTTCTAAGACAACCGATGTTGTCCACATTGCAAAGATTTTCTTTAAAGAAGTTGTTAGACTCCACGGGCTACCTAAGGCTTAGTTTGACCCCCCGTGGCTTTTTAAAAGGAGCTTATGAAATTTATTACTAAGATGTTTGATAATTTTATACAAGTGACACACTACTCTTCAAAAAGACATCATGAAACCAAAAAGCAACCTTGAGCTTTTAAAAGCTCCATTATAGAGCTTTTAAAAGCTCCTTCCAAAAAAGCCCTAAGTTCAATTTTTGCAAAGCTCATAAACTAGTTACCAAATGAATTAACATGAAATTGGACTTTAAAAAAGGAGAAGCACCATGTGGGGGCCAAACCAAGCCTAAGACTATCGTTTCAAACCGTGACGTGAAGTTTGTGAGTTATTTTTGACGCACTCTATGGAAGTTGCTGAATACAAAGCTGAAATTTTCATCCTCTTTCCATCCACAAACTGATGGATAGACGGAGGTTGTCACTCAAAGTTTGGGAGATCTTCTTCGCTGCCTTGTGGGTGATCATATTACCTGTTGGGATCAAGTATTTCCTAGGCTGAATTTGCATATAATTGTGAACAGGACCACGGGTAGAAGCCCATTTGAGATTGTGACAGGTTTACTCCCTAGGAAACCAATTGATTTGGTTCCCCTACTAATTGAGGCGCGTCCTAGTGCGGAAGCTGAAGCTTTTAGCAAGCACATTCATGACACACATGATGATGTTAGAAGAAAAATTGCAACCAGTAAGGAGGGTTACAAAAAAACATGCTGATTTGAAAAGAAGGTTTGCTGAATTTAATGAAGGGGATATGGTTATGGTTCGAACGACCAGAACGATATCCTAGAGGTTCTTATAGCAAACTTCATTCAAGGAGTGCTGACCCTTACGAAGTTTTGAAGAAAATCAGCTCCAATGCCTACGTACTTGACTTACCGAATGACATGGGCATTAGTAATGTGTTTTAACATTGAGGACCTCACTACTTATTCTAGGCACCATGATGATGGTACTCCCAATGATCAAATTGCTCGTCTCCCACAAGTTCCAAAACTGAAGGAAGAAATTGAAGACATTGTTGACCATCAAATTGTATCTACTCGGGGTGGTGGTTACCAGAAATATCTTGTCAAATGGAAGGGGCGACCACTTTCAGATTGCACGTGGGTTACTGATAATGAGTTGCACATCTCAACCATGACCTCTATGAGAGATTCCATGCATTTAACTAGCCAGGGTCGAGTTCTTTCAAGCCAGGGAGAGTTGATGGAAATCAGTGGCAGCATTCTCAGGGGAATAAAAGATCCGGGCATGATCATTCTAAGCCCAGAACTTGATTTGGCATGCTTTGGATGACATGTACCCCACATGGGAAATTGCTTAATATATGGGCTTAGTTATTAAGTGGGTTGAGCCAACACATAGTTGCATGTAATCAACATTTATTAGACACATTTCTGCATTTACTAGGTCCATTTCAGTAAATGTTAGTTGCTTCCCCACCTAATCCCTTAGGCCCCGTTTGGTTCGTGGGAACGGAAACAATGAAATGGAAAGTATTTCTAAGGAATCAGAATCCACAGAAAATGATTCTTACCACTTTATATTATATTGTTTGGACATCAATAGGAATGTAATACTGATAAATGTTCGTTTATCTTCTTAAAATATTAGATTCTATCTTATAGTTATATATATAATGGGTACTTTAAAATTTGAAATTTCAAATGTGTAATTTCAAAATTAAGATGATAAGGATGGTTTTTTAGTCATAACATAAGTTAAAAAAATTTGAAAATGAAGTTGTCAAGCAAAAAATTTTTTTGAAAATGAAGTCAGATAATGGTTGGTAAGGTTGTGTATATATGTATATATATATATATACATATACACATGCACGGTCTTTCCCAAGGAAAGTAATCTGATTACCTCTTCTTAATCAGGATTGTGTTTCCTTTATTTCGTGGGAATCTAATTCTTTTTGGAAATACATTCCAATAACATTTAAACACACCAAACACAAAAAAACTATTCCAAGGAATGAGGTTCCTTTCCTTTCCTACTTTCCAAGCCAACCAAACGGGGCCTTAGGGTAAATGTTAGTTGCATCCCCACTTAACCCCTTAGGGAATAGGAAAGGACATTTGCATTGACTGTCCATTAAACCTATGTCTTGAATCTATGTTCTGGTGGTTCATAAAATGTTGTATCTCAAGATTTTAGAAATCAATGAATGAATGAAGAGATTTCTACAGCTATTCAGCTTTCTTGACTTTTGAGATGCAGCCTTCCTTTGGTGTGATGCCAAAGAAACCCTAGGTGTGAAGCCTAGATAATTCTTTCTTCCTTCTTCCTCTTCCCTTCATTTCAATTCAACTCTATTTACACAAACAGCCCTGTTATTTACTGTTCACGTTTACTGTTCATTGTTGGAAAACAGCCCTGACAGTTTACAATCCTTCACCTCATCAAAACTACCTTTGTGTTCTACATCATATAGTCACAGAAGGAAACCGAACCGACTGACCGAAAGTGGCAAAAAACCCGACTGAACCAAGTTATTCAGTCAGTTAATTAAAAAAAAAAAAGAGCATCGACCAAACCGACCGATGCACACCCTTATGTAGGAGTGTCACAGATTGAGGATAAGTTGTGGGAGAATAGATTTAGATAATTCGGCCATGTGCAACGAAGACCTGTAAACACACCTGTGCGAAAGAGTGATTGTGCGAAAGAGTGATAGGATCGTAGTGCCTGGAATGGTTGGAGGGAGGGCAAAACCTAGACTAACCTGGGAGTATGTAATGCAATAGGATATGAATATATATAATTTAAATAAGCATACAGCTCTTGAACGTGCAGAATATTCATGCAGCCTATGAAGCACGGGTACTCCATTTTGAGTGGCGAACGAATACCGGGTACTCGAGCGACACCAACATGCATACCATACGCGTGGGTACGTGTCAGACACGCCTCCGGCCATGTCCGGTGATTTTAATTAAAAGTTTGGCGCCGGGTACGACGCCGACACGGCAAGGTACAGCTCAGACACGATCGTGAGAGATTCTTAACAAACAGAGAGAGAAGATGAAAGAAGAAGAAATACCTGGTCATCGTCGATGGAACCAGAACCAGCTCCAACATAGTCGTCAATCGAACCTCGTCATGTGCCCATGTGTGTATTCCTCCAAGTGCGCTTCCTCTCTCTCTCTCTCTCTCTCTCTCTCTCTCTCTCTGTGCTGCGGCCATGTGTGTCTTCTCCACCCTCTCTTTTTTGGCCTAATAAATGAAGGAAAGAAGCCCTAAATCGTATACATGCACTTAACATTTTAGTTTATTACAAAAAGGTCCCTTATATTTTTACAAATGCTAATAACCTAATTACAATCTTTAATTATTTGCAAATAACCCCACATAAAGTGTAAACTTATTTGTAATTTTTTAATACTTAACATTTGTAGTCTATATTTGTATATATATATATATTTGAAAAAATATTTTTTATTCAACGTACCCTACATTTTTTGGAATTGTTGTACCACCGTACCCGTGTCAAATGTCGGTACCCGTGCTACATAGTATATAGTTGACCCCAATTGATTGAGACACAAGGCTTGGTTTGGTTTGGTTTGGTTATTCTACTTAATTCTCTAGCTTGTCTTCTTCTTGTTCTTTCTTTCTTGCTTTCTTCACTTAATGTTTCCCTCTTGTCTCTATTTTTTGTCCCTCCTGTACTTTTGTCTTTGCTCTTGTTTTTACTTTATCTATATTACTATAATACTCTTCTTTTTTTCATTTATAATATCTACTCTCTCTCTCTCTCTCTCTCTCTCTCTCTCTCTCTCTCTCTCTCACACACACACACACACACACAAAGTTTCTTCGACCATAAAGGAACAAATTGTCTAGTCTGTCTTCAGCAACATAGATTCAAAAAGAAAGCACAATATGCAAAGCCAACAAACACAGCTTCCCAACCCACCTAAACGGATCCCTGGGGAAAACAATATATCTTCACGAGACATGTACCACTCCTCTAAGGCTCTAAGCCTCTAACCAACAAGCCATGCACATGACAAATAGGCCTGGAAAATGGAACCTGGATCCACCAACCTGCCCAAGTCCACTAGTAGATTAACTAGTTTGGGTCTGCTATAAAATATCATGGGTAGGGGTGCCAAAGGTTCTGTTAAAGGGTAAATATGTATGTGTAGCGTAGCGCTTGTGAACATGTTGTCCCACATCGGTTATATATCAGCAGTGTAGGTTGGACTAAAGCCTATAAATAGGCTCCCTGTATTCTTATTTCTTCATGTTGAATATACAGAATCATATATTCCCACCATCTTTATCTTTTTGGGTTCGGTTCAACAAAATCGATCGGTTTTGGTGCGGTACAATCAGGTTCGGTTTAGTATTTTTTATTTTTTTTTTATTCGGCCCGGTTTTGAAAACCGCCTAAACCAAACAGATCGTTTGGTCAGTGTGTCGATTTTCTTGACATCTTTATTCATGGGTTGTATTTGGGTTGAATAAATTAAATTCGCAAATTGAAAATGGGTTTATACAACTAAACTATGTGGGCCCATCAAAATCGTCTAATTGCAAAAGAAACGAGACAAAGCCCTAATTGCCTCATCTCTCTCTCCCTCTCTCTCTCTCTCTCTCTCAAGTTCGAAAATCTGAAGCAAGTTACTTCTGATGATTTGTGATTCAACATATAGTTTTGGTAAATTTGCTATTGAAAAATATACATATGCATATATATATATATAAGGCTTTCATACTGAGAATGGCTGATATATTGGGACTGGGTTTTAAATACAAAAGATGAAAGCAAATGCAAATTTGCTATTGAAAAATATACATATGCATATATATATATAAGGCTTTCATACTGAGAATGGCTGATATATTGGGACTGGGTTTTAAATACAAAAGATGAAAGCAAATGCAAATGGCTAATATATACATGTAAACATATATACAAAAGTGATGATATATATATAAAGAGAGAGAAAAGTGATGATATAAAGAGAGAGAGAGAGCGCGCATATTTAGACACAACCCACATCCATCCAATTGCCCGACCTAGGGTACTTACAAGAATCATTTCAAAAAAATAAACATGAAAGCATAAGAGGTTATTGTCTTCCTCTCTCTCACCCTTCCATCTGTACCACACAAACTGTGTTTCCTTCATAGGATTTTTTAAAAATAACTCCTACTTCCACTCTTCTAACTCGCAATAACATTGTGTTAACTACACATGGATGCACACTATATATTCATCCTTGCGTTTTTCCTTTCATTTTTCTTTTCTTCGAGAAAAGGATAAAAGGGGGAGCCAAAGAAGAATTGCTAATGAACAAAACCACTTCGCCTAATAATCAATTCATAGCTATTCATCTCAATTGCAGATGAATGGCGGAATTAAGTGTTGGAAAGCCAAAGATATAATTTACTTTTTTATCTCGCACGGTGCCCCCAATTTCCACCCACGCAACCCAAATTCCGAAAAGCACAACACCTCAGTACATTTACTTATGTTCATTTTGTTTCAAGATGTTATTGGTGCATGAATACGGCACATGTATGTCATGTAGACAGTCGTGTACACGTGAACCAATCACATATCAAAACAAACAATACTAAACATACCTAAAGAAAAGTAACTTAGTCTTTTGCTTCCAAATAAAAAATAAAAATAGAACGATTTCCAATCTATTGCACCTCATTAATTCACATGTTTTCTTCGTAAATTTCAATTATCAACATAGTAGTAAGTAAAACAATTGATAACATCTTGGATCAACCAATAAATTGAAGTTTGCATCACACAAATGCACCATTAACATGCATACGCATATAAAGGCAATCAAAATCACAAAAAAAACAGCGAATGCAAAATCATTAAAACCCTAAAATCGTGGTGATCTATCAATCTACCAACAGCAGAATGAAATGAAGCTATTAACCTATGTAAATTAGGTTATTTACCTGGTAAGATCAGTAAACCACAAACTCACGACCTGTGTGGAATAGAAGAAAAAAAGGCAAATGATATGAAAATGAATAATAAAATCATTTACAACAGTGAACAAACAACAAAATAATAAGAAAGGACGAACAAACGATGAAACTCTAACCTAAGTTTGGAGACCTACAACACAGAGTCAAAATCTAAATCTTAGAGAGAGAGAGAGAGCTGACGAGTGATGGACTCGTTGTAAAGTTATTCTCTGTTACTTTTCAAACGTAATCTCCACAACACAGTGGTAGTTTTGTGATATTTGACAG
Organism: Hydrangea macrophylla; assembly: GCA_033977485.1. NCBI lineage: Eukaryota > Viridiplantae > Streptophyta > Magnoliopsida > Cornales > Hydrangeaceae > Hydrangea > Hydrangea macrophylla. The sequence goes on from CM066999.1 coordinate 58,899,157, forward strand.
TAATAATTAAAATAGATTGTGATAGTTGTGGTTAGGGCTGCAATTTGGGCAAGGCTAATCCGAGCAATACACTAAATGGGCTCGTTTGTTTGGCGGATAGGATAGAGGGTATTGTATAAAGTATAGTTAGTTATCTTAGGATAACTAACCATAGGATAAAATAGTGCAGTATTATTTTAGTGCCCACCCAAACACAGTATAAACTAGGATTGGACTATTTTAGTCTCTGTTGTTAAAGGCGCGCCTCGCGCGAGGCGCAGGCAGGCGCAAGGCATGAGCCTCGCCTAGCCTAAGGCGAGGCGACTTCAACTGGGCGCACATTAGGTGCGCCTTTTGGCGCCTTTTAACGAGGCGCAAGGCACATGAGGCTCGCGCCTAACGAAAACAAGGCCCAAGCTACATTTTTCCCCCTAAAATCCCAATTGCACATTAGTTTGGGGGGGGAGGGGAAAAAAAAGAAGAAGAGAGGAAAGAACGAAAGGAGAAAACAGTCGACTTGTGAGGAAGGAGCTGCTGAAACTCCCAATCGCTGCATCGCATCCCAGGTATTTTGTTTTAGAGCTTTTTGTTCTTCTTTTTCTCTCTCTTCTTCTTCTTCTTCTTCTTCTTCTTCGATCTATTTTCAGTTTAGGGTTTTTTTCTTCTTTTTTTTTTTCCCTCGAATCCCTCCTGCGATCTCTTCTCTTGTCTTCTCTTCTTCTTCTTCTTCATCAAGTTGCGATCTCCTGTCTGCGATTGTTTTTATTTTTATTTTTTTTTTTATTTTTTTTTTTTTACGATCTGTATCCGATTTCTCTTTTTCTTCCTCCTTTCTTCTTCTTCTTCTTCTTCTTCCTCCTTTCTTCTTCTTCCTTTCTTCTTCTTGCATTGCAACTCTTTTTTTTTTCCCTTTCTTCTTCCAGTTCCTGCGAAACAGCAGTGAGAGTGAGACAAAGTTAACAATCAAGTCTTTTTTTTTCCCTCCCCTTTATAGTTGATTTTTGAGACTTGAATTCATCTTCTGTATTATTATTTTTATTTTTTCCTGTTCTTTATTTATTATTTAATTTATTTCTTTTCCTTTTAGAACTTAGAAGTTAGAAATACACATTGCTATCAATTAAATTTGACACCTCAAGGTCCTCAATTGTATTTTTATTTTTATTTTTTTGTATGCTACTAGCCTACTATACTATATATAATTGATAATGTCTATGCTATAGTTGTATACCTTTATTTAGAAGTTAGACTTTAGGACTAGACTTGTATATAATAATGTAAAATGACTAAAATCATATTATAATAATCTAAAATCATATTTTAGATAAGATATTTACTTGTAAAATCATGTAAAAAAAAATCATGTAAAAGTGTGCCTCGCTTCGCTCGGGCGCGCGCCTCGGATTGCGCCTCGCGCCTAGGCTCCAGGGGACCTTTGTGCCTCAGTGCGCCTTGCGCCTTAAATAACCTTGATTTTATTCCAATCCCCCCATTTTATCCGGCAAACAAACGAGGCCATTTAGTATAGGGCTCGGATTAGCCTTGCCCAAATTGCAGCCCTAGCTACAACTATCACATTCTATTCTAATTATTATTGACAAATATCACAAAACTACCACTGCGTTGTGGAGATTACGTTTGAAAAGTAACAGAGAATAACTCTACAACGAGCCCATCGCTCGTTAGCGCTCTCTCTCTCTCTAAGATTTAGATTTTGACTCTGCGTTGTAGGTCTCCAAACTTAGGTTTGAGTTTCATCGTTTGTTCGTCCTTTCTTATTATTTTTGTTGTTTGTTCACTGTTGTAAATGATTTTATTATTCATTTTCATATCATTTGCCTTTTTTTCTTCTATTCCACGCAGGTCGTGAGTTTGTGATTTATTGATCTTACCAGGTAAATAACCTAATTTACATAGATTAATAGCTTCATTTCATTCTGTTGTTGGTAGATTGATAGATCACCACGATTTTAGGGTTTTAATGATTTTGCATTCGTTGTTTTTGTTGTGATTTTGATTGCCTATATATGCGTATGTATGTGTATGGTGCATTTGTGTGATGCAAACTCCAATTTATCGGGTTGATCCAAGATGTTATCAATTGTTTTACTTACTACTATGTCTTGAAATTTACAAAGAAAACATGTGTGGATTAATGAGGTGTAATAGATTGGAAATCGTTCTATTTTTATTTTTTATTTGGAAGCAAATGACTAAGTTACTTTTCTTTAGGTATGTTTAGTATTATTTGTTTTGATATGTGATTGGTCCGCGTGTACAAGACTGTGTACATGACATACATGTGCCGTATACATGCACCAATAACATCTTGAAACAAAATGCACATAAGTAAATGTACTAAGGTGTTGTACTTTTCGGAATTTGGGTTGCGTGGAATTTGGGGGCACCTTGCGAGATAAAAAAAGTTAATTATATCGTTGTCTTTCCAACACATACTTCCCCCATTCATTGGAAATTGAGATGAATAGCTATGAATCGATTATTGGGCGAAGTGGTTTTGACCATTAGCAATTCTTCTTTGGTTCCCCCTTTTATCATTTTGAAGAAAAGAAAAATGAAAGGAAAAACATGAGGATGAATATATAGTGTGCATCCATGTCTACCATCTATGAGAATGATTATGTTCATCCATGAAATACATATAGAAACACCATTTTACAATGAGAAAATCAGTCCTTTTTTCAGTCAGAAAATCATACCCCTTCCCTCTCTCATTTCACTCATCCATTCTCCTATGTGCATGCAAACACCCAACAAATTGTTCAAACTCTTCTTGGCAATTAATTATATTACTTGTATATTGAACTTTGTAAAGAACGTGAGAAGAAAAATTAGAATCAAAGAATAACAAAAGCTGGTTTTTTTTTTTTTTTGCGCTAATCAACAAGGATAAATAGATTAATCAAAAAAAACCATGAGGTGTAACAAAGGCCATTGGCCAACAAACAAGGCCACCCAAAACAAGTAAAAAACTCCAATGGGATGACATGAAACAGCACAAGAAAAACCTTAAAAAAAACACAAGTTATATCACAGAGAGCAAGCCCCATCTAAAACCCCAAAACAAACCCAACCCAGCATAACATCAAAAACCCAAAAACAATTCTGCAGAAAAGAAACATTTGCAGAATGCATTCTGCAGAATAACAAAAGCTCTTGACAGACAGAATCAATAAAGTTGCTAACCAAACAGTCCCTAAAAATCAGATCTTGAGAGTTATTATCAATTGTATATTACAACAACATATAAGGGAACATTACATTGGATGGATTTTATGTAGAAATTTACAAAATCAGATTTTGTACTATCACTAAAGAAACCTATGGTAAGAAAAGGGTCTCTAAATTTTTCAGTTTTGTCTGTTTAATAATGGACAAGTGAGGCAACTAGAAAGGCCCTTTCTTAATTTCTCACTCTCAATAATCTAAAGATGAACAAAAGAAAAAAAAACAGATGGTCGTTTAAAATAAAAATATAAAAAGAAAGAAAAAAGATGTGAATATGGAATCGAAGAAACCAAAACTTTCTGAGAAAAAAAAAAAAAAGATCTAACGTAAAAAAATAGTTTAGATCTGAGCAAACAGATGAACAAACGAAATAAAGAGAAAAAAAGGAAAAAGAAAAATAGATCTACAAGTCTCTTTCTGAGCAACCAAACAACTAGGATGATCGGTAAGATATTAGATCTACGACAAATAAGTGTACATCTAGCAGAATATAAGAAGAATAACATAGATCTACCATTTTATCAAGCATTTCAGCAAACCCTAGTTCGAAAATATAAAAACAAAGACGAACCTAGTGTCGTCGCCGACGTCTCCTAGTGGCAGGGATACCTCTCGCCGGAGTCGCCTTCTGCAGCCGGTCGCGATTGTGCCAGCGTCTCCTCAGTCTTCAGTATCGTCGCGAATAGCCTCCTCTTCTGCTCTGCGGCTTGAGTGAGAAAAAAATGAACGAATGAAGAGATAGTAAAGAGGAAGGGGTATATATATATCGGGGGTAATTTGGCCTTTTCGTCCAACAATCCCACTAACTCCTTATCCCGACCGAGTGGTATTGTTTTATCAACAATACTAGGGCGACAAACACTTTGTGACCTTATTCAGGCATGGTTTTGTTTTATCAATAATACTAGGGTGACAAACACTTTTTACAAAAAGTAATACTTGGGACACTATTTACACCCTAAATTAGGGTTTCCTAAAGCACGTGACGGTCATGTGGACTCAGGACGTCATCACTGGACTATGTAGTCAGATGAATAGGGATAAGGCCGATGACGTAGGGAAAAACCGATAACTGATCTAGTTACTGGTAGGGATGATACGTTCCATATGAGGATATCGGCATCCAGGCCGAGAATACGATGGACATCGGTATCAAGACCGAGGATAATATGATAAAAGTACCCTAGTTTTAACAAGTATGACTAGCGGAAGAGTAACCTCAACTGCAGCCCTAACTTCGGTGATATATGACCGATGCCCAACTTATTTATGATTATTGAGCTCTAATATCTGCAAAATGGCTCATAACAGATATCGAGCTCAATAAACAATGCCGATATCAGGAAAGATCAGGGACATCTTGGTATTAACAAACAAGGCCGATGACCTGTGCTACAGATCCCAGTAGCAGGCCCATAGGGTGATGAAAGGAGCCCAGGGAATTGGTAATGGATAAAGACCAACATCGGTGTAAAGAGACCGAGGAATGCAAGTAGGCTTTCTACTGTAAAGAGGACCGATTTGTATCACCATCAAAGATTAAGCTATTTAGGGAAAGATGTAATCGGTCATGAATCTACTTAGATAGTTGGAAGTTAAAAGCAGGGATAAAAATGAGAACGTGGGCTTCAGAATGCTGAGCTGGAATGAAAAGCAGTTGCTAAAAAAGAGGAACGTAGCAGAAGTGGGATCATAACACAAGCCATGGAAGTTGATCATGGGACATAGTGGGAGCATAAACTGATACATGCCTAGAAATTAGGGGCCAAATACCCCACTACCCCATGATCCCCACTAACATGGGCGGTTGTGCAAACAAGTCTATAAATAGGGCATGTAGTGCAACATTGGAAGGGGCTAACACACACGCCACTTCTGCTCTGGCAGACTTTTATCTTTTCCTCATAACAATACTTTGTTCTTGAGTGATTTTTAAGAGTTTCTTTTCTTAGCTTTGCTTCGAGTGGTTGTAATCGTATTTAAATCTATCAATGAAGATGTCGTTGAAGGTATTTTTGAATTCCAGTAATTAATTTGTTCCTTGCTTTCCATTTGTAATTTTACTTACTTGCATCAGAGTAGAGTAAAGACCCATTTACTGTTAGTAAATCACATTTATTAGTTGTCGTTTGATTTAGAAGTTAGATTAGGTTGCCTCAACCTCTTTTTTGAGTCAACGTGGACTCTGGCACGCCCAGCACACACCAACACCAGATATTTATTGCAAACAATTTTTGGCACGCCCGGTGGGACCGTGTAAAATGGTTGGAAAAGGAACGAAATCAAGGGGACAATCCCAGGAGGTGGGCTCACGAGAGCCCACTGTGGAATCCCCGGATAGTTTATTAGCAAGTCAGGCTGATTTGGCTAATTTGAGAGCAAGCATGTTAGACCATTTCAATCAACGGTTCGCTGCAATGTCTAGCAGACAGGACCAAACATTTACTCACGTGAGTGAAGTGCTGCGTGAAGTCAGAGAAATGAGAGAACATCAGGTAAAGGCTTCCTCACAACCATCGGTACCACCAACCTTGCTGTCTCAGGTTGGGGTGGGGGCAAGTCATGAGGCTCCCCCAGGCATTCAGGCCGAGAAATATGTCACTCCTCCTAAAAGAAGTGGCAAAGAGGTGTTAGTTGAGACCTCGAATCCTAAACAGACCTCGATCCCGATAAGAATTCCTTTTATAGAACCGCTCGGCCAGAATGGGCTGGGAAAAGACCAACAATGGGGAAGAGTCAACCCGTTGTACGGAAACCACGAAGAAACCGATCAAGAAATATTCGGTTGTGAAAGGCCTCTCTTGGCCTATGACAGAGGCGAAAATATGATAACCCCTGATCAGCCGGTAAGGGTTAATCGGGAGCAGATAGTCGAGGTTATTCGCCAAGACTTCGGTGGTTTATTCCGTAGGACCCAGAGGCCTGTGTACCGGAGGCCTCATTGCGACGCGGTTGAGAGAGTGCCTTTTCCCCGAGGGTATAAGGTGCCTAACTTCATTATGTTCTCAGGTGAGAGCGAGCAATCGACCGTAGAGCATATCGGTCGTTTCTTGCTCCAGAGTGGAGAGGTGAATCACCAAGGAGATTTGCTGCTGAAGTTATTCCCCAATTCCCTAACCGGGGTAGCTTTCAGTTGGTATATTAATCTGCCTCCTAACTCCTTCTATACCTGGAATCAAATGGAGGAAGCATTCTATGCCCAATTTTATCGGACTGAGCCCGAAGTTTCTATGGCCGATTTAACTCGGTTATATCAACTTCCGAATGAGTCAGCAGAAGCATATATAGCCAGGTTTAAACGGGCTAAACATCGGTGCAAGATTTACGTTGCCTGAAGACGAATTCGTCAACATAGCGTTAGGCGGACTTACCTTTGAACTCAGAAAAAAGTTTGAGGGAATGGGATTCCGTGATCTCTTCGAACTCGCAACACGGGCTACCCGATATGAACGCATGCTCGAGGAAGAACAAGAAAGGAAAAACTCGTCCAAGGGGACGTATTATAGAGATCCCAACTACGATATACATAATACAGAATGTGAGATCAACACTGAGATAGATGTGGCCGAGATTGTGTCAAAACGGCCATATATGTGTCAGCCATTGCCAAAGCCGACCGAGGCACAATTGTCGTCGGTTAAAAAACAACCCTTTGAGGCCGGTAAACAATACTCATTTAACATTGCTATGGCCGATCAAATTTTTGACTTCATGATAGCCGATAGACAGATTCGGTTGCCTCATGATGTGATAGCTACCATCGGCAAACGAGTTAAAGGGGAAGGAGTATTGCAAGTGGCACAACTCCTAGCGCCACGCTACTAACAATTGTTTGGTATTTCGTAATGTTCTGCAGGATATGATCGATAAGGGGAACCTGAAGTTCGCCGAAAAGGAAAAAGAAATGGTAGTGGATGGCAATCCATTTTCGGAAACATTGGGAGCAAACATGGTTTCACCAGATTTCACCCTTCTGCGAAGGACGGGGGAAAAAATTGACAATCGGAGAGCTGAGGTTACTGAATCAAGCACAAAAGCGAATAACCAGAAACCAAAAGCAAAGGTGGCTTCCCAAGTCACAACAGAGGTTCCTAAAGCGGATTCAGCAGTCCCAACACCATTGCAGTGGATGATCGATCTAATTGAGAAAGGACTTTGTCCTAAATGCAAAGCCAGCGTGACTAATCAACCCAAGCCAGTGACTGAAACGGCTTATCGGTCTTGTAGCCCAAGGAGGCCGATTCAGAGCCGTTTGACCTATCCAAGTCAATACTACAGAAAGCCCGAGTTTGGACGGACGGAATATCGGCGAGAAGAGCCGAGGCAGGAACGTAGGGATGTTAATGACACGTGAAAAATCTTGTGCGCTCTTGTGCAACACCCAAGTGTAGGTGGACGTGCAAGTAGTAACTGGTAAGACCAGGTCGATCCCACAGGGAAGGTGCTGACCTATTGAATTAGACTATCCTCAAAGAAAACAAACTAAAATGAATAAGATTGAACAATGGTGCAGAACACAAAGTTCCACAAACTAAGATTACTAATGAAAATAATTGAGATTAAATTAACAATCTAACTAGCTAATTAAAACAGTACTCTAAATTAGGATGTTTAACTCTAAGAAGAAAGTGTTGGGATTACACGAATCCGCAGTAATCTAACTGTCTACCATGCAGTTGCCTTGAAGCACAAAGGAGTACATTACCCACAGTTTTCCGTATTCCTCTAAAGATGGAGAATCCATGGCCCTTTCATGACCGGGACCATATCATCACAATTAAATTAAAATACGTAAAAGCGGTTTAATCCAATAGTTAAGACTCGCATCCTCAATGGTGTTAGCATTGAAGATGGTTTGCAAAATGTATTGAAAGAAAATGCCTTAGGGCCTTAGTTTTAAAAACTGTTTTGACAGACTGAGCATTTTTTTTGGACAGAATGATAACAAATCTTAAAACAAAAAGGTCCTGGAATACTGCAGGGAACATCCTCAAGAATCAGGGAGTTCGATCGATCGACGCGCTTTCGATCGATCGAAGACCTTCATCCCTCAATCGATCGAACGGACTTCGATCGCTTGACTGTCACTGGTTCGATCGATCGAACTAACTTCGATCGATCGAACACAGCGATTATTCTGTTGCATGGCAGAAGCTGGAGATCACTGTTTCATCGTGTTCTCCCAACCTGGGACTACTCAGACATCGTCTGGAGTGTCACAGATTGATATTTAACGTAAGAAAACATTAGAACCTTGTTTGTTTGCAACTTTTTCATGAAAACTATAAACTATGGATTCGAGAATATCTAGCATACAATACTACGAGATGAACGATTAAACTACGACTACGAAGTGCAGAATGTAAATAAGCAAAATATAAATAACCTGGAACGAAGAATACTAGTATTAACTTAGTGAAATCCGGTTCACAATGCAAAAACTCAATGAAAACCTACAAAACACAAGCAAACTCTCTATCTCTCTCTATAAAACTGTAAAAATGTAAAGTGGGCGTCCCTCTGGACGTATACAATACACCTATATATAAGAAAACCAAAGAACTAGGGTTAAACACCCGCATCTGCTGCGCACACGAATGTTACTGAAAATACACCGTTTGATCGATCGAACTACTCTCGATCGATCGAACCCTTGAGCCTCAAGCGCTTCAACTTTCTTTAAGCGATCGAACGCTCGATCGATCGAGCTGGGTTAGATCGATCGAGCTCCAAATTTCAGCTTTGACTTCTCTTGTTTCCATTCCAGCATTCCATTTATCCTGATGTCCATCTGTTTAGTCCACACAGCAGTGATCTGCACAAACAACAGCTAAAACAATACAACTTATCATAGATTAATCATATTGTATAAAAATTAGCCTTGCAATGCAATTTGCAGATAAAACGGGAAGTTGTGATAAAAACTAATACAATTCTTCCTTTTAACGCGGTTGTATTTTACAAATACCTCCGCTTTGCACAACCCCCAACTAGCTTATTGCTAGTCCCTAGCGATAAAGCGAAAATAAAATAACCTACAAACTCCTAAACTAATACTACCACAACTAAGAAAACAAAGGAAAACTAAAAAAAAAAAAATCCTAACTAAGATAGAAAGAAAGATCCTAACTCACTTTCGCAGGAATCGCGGTTGCATTTAGCAAATGCAACAAGCCGTTAAACCCCTAGGTTCCCCCTAGTGGACGAGTGTTGTTTCGTGAGGGTTTGCAGTGAATATACCCACAAAATTCTCCAATTTTAATCTCAAAAAGATTTAGAATAACTTGTAGAATTCCCCCTTCCATTCAATTGTTAATTAAGCTCCACAATAATATACTATCCTCTATCAACCCATGAAAGAGACCCACATACTCCCCTATATCACCAAGTAAATTATAACAAATGTATTACTATCTTGCACCCGTGTGTGTGTGAAATTAACAACCATGCGTCCAACCCTATTCAGAGTTATCTAGGCTATTGTACTTTGGAAAACTTGCAGTTTTAGCTCAATTCTCACATTGGTCACACTCAACAAGAACGTCTCTCAGAAACTTGCTTTACAATGATCGCACATCGTATGAAAGCTTTGATAAGGATCTCTCAGAAACTTGCTTTACAATGATCGCACATCGTATGAAAGCTTTGATAAGGATGATATTCCAAGTGCTAATGCTTTCATACTTGACTCTATGAAAAACGGACATTTAAGAGTGTATAGTCTCATGAATGGAACACTATTTACTAGAGGAGCGAAATACCGTGGATAACTCAACTCACACTTCCATGTTCAAATCAATCGTTGAGAATCTTCAAGACTTTGAATTGCGGCTTTTATTTAGTAGGTGGGAGTGTTGTAGAGAAGAGTATGCTTTTTAGTATGTGATGGAATTTTAACTTCTCTTTTTATTCTTTATTCTTTTCTCCACCCAATCTCCCATTCATTTCATAAACTCTTTTTCGCTTCTCCTTCATTCATCATTCATTTATATATATATATATATATTTTTTTTCTTTTAAATCTGCCACAACTACTTCCTTCCATTTCACATACTTTGATGACTCATTCTCAACAAATATATCAAACGGCTCAATGAGGTCAAGGTATAGATCAAGGGTATGGATTCTTGTGATTATATTGGAAATATTTAATTGGTGTGGGATCAGGGATGAAATAATTCAATGAATGTAAGTGAAAGTTATATCAGGTAATAGAATGGGTAAACGATGGCTTGAATCATTTTCTCAACTTTCAATTTTTAGCACTTAAGTGTTCATTGAGTGTAATTGGTAAATCCTGAACGTTCTCCTCTAACAAACAGTCAAAACTTTTAACGAAAACTGAGACTTAACAACGAATTCACCAAGTATATGCAAGAAAGACCATTCGACAATATATGAGAATCCCCTCAGAAATGACGATTGGCTCAATAGCTCACAAAGGGTTATTAGCTTCCACTACTTGTTCTTTTCGCACAATATTCATATTAACTCAATTTTCAGGTTTTCTACATAGCTGCCAATTAGTGTGCAAAAGTGTTGGGTACATAATAGCTTTACAAATGCAATTCATTTTAGTGATACAGAAACACGTGGATTTAATCCATAAAAAAAATGAGAATACTACAAATGTGTCATTGTCTAATCAACAAGCATGAGAGATTATTCAGAGTTATTCTAACAATACGATTCAATAATAAAAATTTTCAAATTTTCAAAAATTTAACAGACTGTGTTCTTGTTAAATTTAAAACATATCCAAGTGCAAAACCTATCTATTACGGGTGTATACCTATCTATTATCTCCTACCCCCAACTGAAAACAACATAGTCCCCAGAAGTTGATTTTCAACAAATAAAATAGATGGGTATCACCTGTATGGAGCAAATTGATGATAGCAAGCATAGAGAAACAGAACACAATCTCCAAAACAAACAGGATCAATAGATAAAAGTAACACGATAAAAATCATGATCCGAGCAATCTAAACCAGTGTAATATGAACAGAATAAAATACAAGCAGTAGAAATACTGTCCATACAAAACCAACCTACCAAATAAATCCAACCAAAACATCCAAACAACATATCCAAAAGTCAGTACAATAGCTAACCAAAAATACATAAACAACCCCTCCCCAAAATAAAACTACTCGACACCAGACGGCGCATCATCAGCTAAATCAGAAGGGATGTCGATGGGAGCAGGTGGCAGCTGGGTAATAGCAGGGGTAGCAGTAGATGGATCGGCAGCAGCTGAGGAAAAAGGATCGGTAGCAGCAGAATCCGGGGCAGCAGAAGATGGTGGATCAGTAGTAGGTGGTGCAGACGGGGCCATCGATGGGTGCTGAGTAGAGTGAACAGTCGAATCGACCCCAATCTGAATCAATATGGACTCTAACAAGGTCTGCAGATTGTCCATCCGGCCCTCGAGTCTAATCCTGGCCTCTCTCTCCTCCAATAGTAGCTCGTGAACCGTCGGGAGAGGCACAGAGGAAGAAGACTCTCCCTGGGCCTGAGTCTGCGACCGCTGTCGCAGCTCAAACTGCCGAACAGCAGCAACCGGATCATCCTCATCATCATCGGAATCAAGCTCCTCTACCTCGGTGGGTGTCCCTGAAGCTCCTGCCTCCGTATCCGTCCCACCACGCCTCTTCTTCCTCCCCCGCACCTTCGCTTTCCCTTTCCCCTTTCGCTTCCTCTTCTGAGCGTCGGAGCGGCGAGCCGCCGCCTCGCTGAAACGGCGGGGAGAAGGGCGAACATCATCTCCAGCAAGCACGGGGAAACCGGCATCAGCCATAACCCTCTGAATAGCCCAAGCACCCTTCAGGTGCTTCTTGGACGAGATAAAACGGGTGGGGTGGACCATAAAGTCAATATAGAGGCGTGGGATGCAAACTGGCTGTCCCGTCCCCACTGCATATAAGACTCGCGCATACCAAGCCGCGATCTTCTCTCGATAGGAAGTCACTAGGAGGTAGTTGCTGAGGACCAGGTGGATCATGTGGTAGCCATCAGTGAGAAAGTGGTCCTCAATCAAAGCTTCGCCATCCCAAGACGGAACGGCGCCTCTAGTGAGCTCACGGATAATAGTGGATGGTGGGGTCACTGGTGCATCGGGCCGGTGGGGGCAAACATAATCAGGTACCTCTGGTACCCCCAACGCAGCTGAAACGGTAGCTGGACTGATAATGAATGGGCGACTCCGGAAGAAGGCATGGTAGGTGAATGGTGCAACCGGGTCGCGGATCATAGTCGCACATGCACCTCGAATCCAGGACAGATTGACACTCTTGGCCAATGAAAGGAGATGGAACCAGTGAGGCATAGAACGGATCCGTGTCAGGAACCATGGGCTTTCCGACCAGATGTGCTCAATAGGGCGCTCGATCATCACCATCCGTGCCTGAAAATGCCACTCATACCATAGCCTGTCCTCGTCATTCCGGAACCCATGTGCGGGTACCGAATCTGGTATAATAAGGCTGAGGGGCTTGGACTTATGATAGCCCGTCATTGGATTCATGTGGCAGCCCTGAAAAATATACATGACACGACACAATTAGAACAGAAGAAAAGAAGAAAGAAGCTGCCACTGCTGGAGTTCGATCGATCTAAGTGAGTTCGATCGATTGAACTAGAGTAGGCTTCGATCGCTTGAACATTGTTCGATCGCTCGAACAGTTCCCCTTCGATCGCTCGAAACAAGTTCAAGCGATCGAACACAGCGATGTGCAGCGATCGCAGAAACGCTAAGGAAACGGAAAGTACACAAATAATGAACTATCAAAAGGAAATCCTAGGACCAAGGGGACACCCCCTTGGGATTCTCTAACACAATTATTAAGGAAATGTAAGACAAAAACCAATAGAACCTACCTTAGTGTAGAAATACACAGTGGAGGTGGAGGGGATGAGGATATGATTAGAGGGGTGATCTGGGCGTCTTATTGAGTGCAAGGACACGAAAATTGTCGAGTCGCCCACCCCTCTGTGCTTGAGCGCTTGAGAGTTAGAGTGAGGGAACTGAAGAGGTGTTCTGAAGATGCCTCGTTTAAATGCTGCGTTCGATCGATCGAACTATGGTCGAGCGATCGAAAACAAATCCCGCAATCGATTGAAAAGAAAATGCAAGCGCTTGAACATCCAGGTTTCGATCGATTGAAATGGGTTCGATCGATCAAACACAAAAATTTCTGAATTCAATGGGAAACATGAACCATATCGCACCCAACTATCAAAAACAATTCTGGACATGCAGAGAGACTGAAAAGCAGTTGAATTACAGGCATGTAGAACGAAAATTCATTCTCAGAATAGAAAATTGCAATTTATATAGAAATAACACGTTATGATTGCATCCAAATTGCAACATTATTTTCTCCAACTGTGTTTAAGACCTTATTTAACTAAAGAAGACCAAAAAATAAAACTAAAACCAATAAAATTCTGTCAAGGATTACACTTCAGTCGATAAACAAAAGATGAAATGAATGGAAACAACTGAAATGTAGCACTAATCTTCGAGTAAAAAGATTTCCTCTTCCACAATCTCTTCATAACCCGTCGAATTTTCAGAAGTGAAGTCCAAACTTGATGATTCCCTTTCCCAGAACAATCGAAAAGCAGCAAGGATATCATCACACAAGTCTGGCGTCTCCAAAGAATTGAAAGTCCATGCAAGAGGTGATCCGGATGGAGACATGGATAAAGGGGTATAATTTCGCAACGGACTGTCCTCTCGCGGCGGAGTTTGTGGGGGCCTTATGTAGGGCCCAAGACCATGAATCAGTTGATGTGGGAGGAATACCGGAATACCATTTAGGAACATAGTGACAATCCTGGACAAAAGACAACAAACCGAAATTAAAATAACAGAACACAAGAAACACGGATTAACACGAAAAGAAAAACAATGAACAGAAACAAAAAAAACAAAGAAATGTGACAAGTTCCAACCTCACTATTGGCATAGGTTCCCAAAATGCACTGGCTGGTAAGGGGCATTGGAGCCTGAATAGCAGGAAGCTTAGGTGCACATAGCGGTATGGGACCAACTCAGGAACAAGAAAATCATCCACGAAAACAAAGACGGCATTGTGGCGGTCTGGGACGACATCCTGGAGGTCATGATCTTCCCATAGCTCCCACATATCATCATTTTCCCATTGGGCCATGAGTGCATCATCCACCATTCGTCCCATGTACAGGTCTTCTTCCTCCTCCACATCATCGTCATCCTGAAATCCCATATTTTCGTATGGATTGATGTCCAGGAGGGCTGGTGGATATGGAATGTACCCTTGAGCAGCATCAATGAGAGAATGAGCTTCAGGATCTTGATGAAGCAAGGGGCATGGTGTGAGTTCACCCTCAGTCCAGGTGTCACAACGACATTCTGAATCAGCCCAAGAACTGACAGAATGAACATCATCCCCTCGCATCTATGCACCTGCAACAGAGTGGTTTAAAGTATAATGGATTAGAACTAGATCACAAACACGAAATAAAGAACAAAAACCAAAAAGAAACAAAAGAGAGAAACTAAAATGCAAGGAAAGAAAAGAATTACAACAACAATTTGGAACCCCACTTTGGATTTTTAAGTATGAGAATAGCTGGGCTCATCCAGCTGGATGTGCTCAACTTCAGTGTGGAAGTTCTCCAAGAACGGTTTCAATCTTTGGCCATTGACCTTGAAACAATCATCTTTCTTTGGATTGACAATCTCAACCGCCCCATGTGGAAAAACAGTTTTGACGATGAACGGGCCTGTCCAACGGGAACGGAGCTTTCTTGGGAAAAGGTGGAGGCGAGAGTCATACAGCAAAACTTTCTTTTCCCGGCTCAAATGATTTACGACAAATCGTACGATCATGGCGAGCCTTCAACTTTTCCTTATGCAACTTTGCAGAGTCATACGCATCTCGTCGTATTTCCTCTAGCTCTGCAAGCTGAAGCTTGCGTAGCTGACCTCCCTCTTGAATATCAAAGTTCAATGAGCGTGTTGCCCAGTAAGCTTTATGTTCAATTTCAACAGGGAGGTGGCAAGCTTTCCCGTAAACCAATCTATACGGGGACATACCAAGATTTATCTTATAAGCAGTACGGTATGCCCATAACGCGTCAGTCAATTTGTATGCCCAGTCCTTTCGATTGGAGCTAACCGTCTTTTCGAGAATGTGCTTGATTTCTTGGTTAGCCAATTCTGCTTGCCCATTAGACTGTGGATGATAGGCAAGAGCGATTTTATGATGGACTCCGTATTTCTTGAGAAGTGACTCCAAGGGTCTATTGCAGAAATGCTTACCTTGATCACTTAGTAAAGCTTTCGGAGTACCAAAACGAGACAAGATATGCTCTCTTAGAAAGGACATGACCGTTCTGTGGTCATTGCGTCTCGTTGGTATCGCTTCTACCCATTTCGATACATACTCTACAGCAAGGAGTATGTATTCACAGTTATTAGACTTGGGAAATGGACCCATAAAATCTATGCCCCAACAATCAAATATCTCAATTGTGATGATAGGGGTTAAAGGCATAGAATTCCTTTTAGAAATCGTTCCAAGCTTTTGACAGCGTTGGCATGTCTTGCAAAAGGAATAAGCATCTTTGAAGACTGTGGGCCAGTAAAAACCGCTTTGTAGGACTTTTTGTGCGGTCTTCTGTGACGCGAAGTGGCCACCGCATGCCTCAAAAAGGCATGACGCTAATATTACGGTTATATCCTCATTGGGGACGCAGCGCCTGATGACCTGATCAGCACAGTACTTGAAAAGGTATGGGTCATCAAAGAAGAAATGACGCGCGAACGAGAGGAACCGTTTTCTGTCTTGGTTCAACCAATGAGTCGGTGTTTCACCCGTGACAAGGTAGTTTACAATATCAGCATACCAAGGCAGACTACTTACTGCTAGTAGCTGTTCGTCTGGGAACTCATCCTTAATGGATTGGGATTCAGTATTGTCGACAAAAGTCAACCGGGATAAATGATCCGCAACCACATTCTCTACTCCTTTCTTATCTTTGATTGTTAAATCAAACTCTTGGAGTAAGAGTATCCAGCGAATAAGCCGTTGTTTAGCGTCTTTCTTTGACAGCAGATACTTGAGGGCCGAATGATCTGTAAAACAGACGATTGGTGACCCTATCAGATAAGACCTAAACTTGTCCAGGGCGAATACTACAGCCAGCAGCTCCTTTTCAGTGGTAGTGTAATTCATTTGAGCATCATTCAAAGTTCGGCTGGCGTAGTATATCACATATGGCTTATTGTCCTTTCTCTGGCCTAGGACTGCGCCAATGGCGTAATCACTAGCATCGCATATTAATTCAAAAGGCAAACTCCAGTCGGGTGCCTGTATTATAGGTGCGGAGGTGAGAAGCTTTTTTAGATCCTCAAAGGACTTTTGGCAACTCTCTGACCACTCAAATGGTGCATCCTTAACAAGAAGTTGACAAAGGGGTCGAGAGATTGCACTGAAATTCTGGATAAACCGACGATAAAAACTTGCATGTCCCAAGAATGAACGGATGTCTCTCACTGTACGGGGGACAGGTAGATTTGAGATTATGTCGATTTTAGCCTTATCCACTTGGATTCCTTTATCGGATATTATGTGGCCGAGGACTATTCCCTTGGTCACCATAAAGTGACACTTCTCCCAATTCAAAACTAGGTGTTTGTCCTCACACCTCATTAAAACCTGCTCAAGATTGCTGAGGCAATCTTCAAAGCTATGGCCAAACACTGAAAAATCATCCATGAAGACTTCAAGGATGTTTTCGACCATGTCACTGAATATGCTTAGCATGCACCGCTGAAATGTAGCCGGTGCATTACATAAGCCAAACGGCATTCGTCGGTAGGCAAATGTACCAAATGGACAAGTGAGCGTGGTTTTCTCCTGATCTTCAGGAGCAATTTCAATTTGATTATATCCACTGTATCCATCCAAAAAGCAGTAATACTTGTGACCCGCCACACGTTCTAGCATTTGATCCATGAATGGCAAAGGAAAATGGTCCTTTCGAGTCACAGTATTTAACTTCCTGTAGTCAATACACATCCTCCATCCAGTGGGGACACGTGTTGGAACTAATTCACCATCTTTGTTTGGAATGACCGTTATGCCTGCTTTCTTTGGAACTACTTGGGTAGGACTAACCCAAGGACTGTCAGATATTGGGTAAATCATCCCAACATCAAGTAGTTTAAGCACTTCCTTTTTAACTACTTCTTGCATGTTGGGATTCAGACGCCTTTGCATTTGCCTTGAGGGTTTAGCGTCTTCCTCCAGATATATCTTATGCGTGCATATGGATGGGCTTATGCCTTTGAGGTCAGCAATCGTCCATCCCATAGCATCCTTATGCTTGGTCAGCATTTGCACTAACTTACCTTCCTGTTCATGAGTTAAAGCAGATGAAATGATCACAGGATAAGTTTTTCCAGTCCCTAGGAATGCGTATTTTAGCTCTTTGGGAAGCTCCTTTAATTCTAACTCCGGAAACTAGAAACTTGAAGGCATTACCAACTTGGTTTTAGGAGGCAGTTGTTCATATGGCATTACCCACATGCAATCGGCTCTATCCTCCTCTACCGTATCCATCATAAGACACGTCTGGTTCAAGTCAGCATCCAATGGGGTGGACTCTGCAGGCTGATAGATATCGCCAAATTGAGTCATCACGACTTCCAAAGGATCTTTGTAGTCGACCAAGTCAACTTCATCTTCAATGACCGTGTCTATATAATGAATTTCTTCCTCATCATCGTATTCTTCAGGTCGGGGATTAGAAAAAATCTTGATATTCAACGTCATGTTCCCGAATACGATAGTCATGATACCAGTTCTAATCTTGATTGTGGCATCAATGGTGTTGAGGAATGGACGTCCAAAGATAACCGGGATATGTGCACCAGGATTAGACACAGGTTCTGTGTCCAATATCACAAAATCAACCGGAAAGACAAAAGAGTCTATTTGGACAAGGACGTCCTCCAACACCCCTCTAGGGTACTTCACAGATCTATCTGCCAATTGCAAAGCAACTCGAGTGGGTTTGAGTTCACCTAACCCTAGCTGTTTATAGACTGAATAAGGCAGCAGGTTCACGCTTGCTCCTAGATCGAGGAGTGCGTTATCTATCCTTTGATTCCCAATTCTGCATGAGACAGTAGGTGTACCGGGATCTTTGAGTTTTGGAGGCAACTCATTTTGAATGATCGCACTGGCTTGGCACGCGACATAAGCATGTTTTTTCACGCTTTGCCTCCTCTTGACTGTGCATATATCTTTGAGATACTTAGCATAGGGCTGCACTTGCTTGATAGCATCTAGGAGTGGAAGGTTAATTTTAACTTGCTTAAACAATTCCAAAAACTCCTGATTCTTTGTCTCATTCTTGGGTTTCTTCAACCGTTGAGGATAAGGTGCAGGAAAGGGGCATTTTGGTGGTTCCTCCTTAACAGACTCCTTTCCAGGCCTTCGCTCAACTTCTTCCTCTACTCTAGGAGCTTCAATGTTTGCCTTCATTGCCTCGTCATTAGTAGACGGCTCCTCCTCTTGAGTAGATGGTAGCTCAACTTCTTCATCCACCACTTCCTCCTCTTTGTACACTTCGGGAGTGGACAGAGGCATGCTTTTCTCTATGATTTTTCCACTTCTCAATGTAGTCACAGCTTTAGCATGTTCTTGATTGTTAGGACCATTGTTATGTCCCTTGGGGTTCGGAAGTGGTTGGGCAGGGAATGTTCCTCCTGAGCCCTTTTGCCGTGCATCTATTCTCTCTAATGTGGCAGACATTCTACTCATCATCTGTATGAGTTGCTGTGTTAGATTGGCATTAGCAAGTGGCTCTTCTTCTTGTACCTTCTTGTGCGGTGGCACATAGGTATTGGTCTGTGGTGCATTGGAGGGTTGAGCTTGGTTATAATTATTGGTTCTGTTTTGATTGTATTGCTGGGACGGCCTATTGTTTTGCCCTTGATATTGATTATTGTTGTAGGGCTGCTGTTGATATTGATTTTGGGCCCCAGCATTATTTCTCCAATCAAAACCGGGGTGATTCCATCTATTGTTACCTTGAAAGTTATTGTTGGAATTCCCCGCCCCTCGAAAACCTTGCATGGCATTCATCTCTATAGGGGCTTGCTCTTGAAAATATGGTACATTAGGACAATATTGAGTTGTATGTCCCAACATGTTGCATGTGCCACATGGTTCTTCAGGCATGACTTGCCTAGAGCTCTCTCCTTTCATGCTTAACGCCTCTACCTTCTTTGCTAGCTCTGCATACTTAGTCATAAGGTGATCTTCACTGGTTAGCTGGTATAGGCTTTTCTCTTCTACACAGGATATCTGTGAGCGTGAGACATTGTCAGAATTTGACCATTCATGAGTGTATTCAGCTAACCATTCGAAATGAGCTTCGGCCTCTTCGGTGTTTTTACGCAGAAATGGTCCAGAGCTCATCGTTTCCACCAACTTCTTTGTTTCACCATTCAATCCTTGATAAAAGAAGCTGATAGTTCGCCATTTCTCAAACCCATGGTGTGGGCATGAGAGAAGCAAATCTTTGAAACGCTCCCACGCTTGTGTGAAGGTTTCATTGCTCTTTTGTTTATAGGAATTGATTTGACGCTGAAGGTCTGTGGTCATGCGAGTAGGATAGAATTTCTTTAGAAACGCAGTGCTCATCGCATGCTAGGTGAAAATTGAATTAGGTTTTAGGGAGTGGAGCCACGCCTTCGCTTTATCTTTCAAAGTGAAGGGAAATAGCATTAGATGCGTCACCTCCCTAGGACAATTTTGCGAGAATGTTTTGCAAACATCCTCGAAGTCAGTGACATGTAAATACGCCTTCTCACTTTCCATCCCATGAAAAGTGGGAAGCAGTTGAATCATCCCATTGCGAAACTGAAATTCGCCATTATGCGGTGGGATTTGAATACAAGAGGGCGTAGGTGCATGTTCTGGTTGCATGAGATCGCAAAGAGGACGGAGTGCCTCATCAATTGGTACCACAACATTGTCACCATTTTCACTCTGATGATCATCCATTGATGCAGTTAGAGTGGCTATCGGGTTGATGGAACTATCAGAGTCAGAGCGGTAGAATGGATTTCCAAAAATTCCTTCAATAGAATTCTTGGACATGAACTGGGAGAGTCCCTAGGGTGAGTGTTTACCAAAAGAACTGAAAAGAAGAGAAAGTAAAAACAGAAAGAGATGAAGAGAGACTGAGGTAATCTAAGGAATTGATCGTCGCCTTCCCCGGCAACGGCGCCAAAAACTTGACACGTGAAAAATCTTGTGCGCTCTTGTGCAACACCCAAGTGTAGGTGGACGTGCAAGTAGTAACTGGTAAGACCAGGTCGATCCCACAGGGAAGGTGCTGACCTATTGAATTAGACTATCCTCAAAGAAAACAAACTAAAATGAATAAGATTGAACAATGGTGCAGAACACAAAGTTCCACAAACTAAGATTACTAATGAAAATAATTGAGATTAAATTAACAATCTAACTAGCTAATTAAAACAGTACTCTAAATTAGGATGTTTAACTTTAAGAAGAAAGTGTTGGGATTACACGAATCCGCAGTAATCTAACTGTCTACCATGCAGTTGCCTTGAAGCACAAAGGAGTACATTACCCACAGTTTTTCGTATTCCTCTAAAGATGGAGAATCCATGGCCCTTTCATGACCGGGACCATATCATCACAATTAAATTAAAATACGTAAAAGCGGTTTAATCCAATAGTTAAGACTCGCATCCTCAATGGTGTTAGCATTGAAGATGGTTTGCAAAATGTATTGAAAGAAAATGCCTTAGGGCCTTAGTTTTAAAAACTGTTTTGACAGACTGAGCATTTTTTTGGGACAGAATGATAACAAATCTTAAAACAAAAAGGTCCTGGAATACTGCAGGGAACATCCTCAAGAATCAGGGAGTTCGATCGATCGACGCGCTTTCGATCGATCGAAGACCTTCATCCCTCAATCGATCGAACGAACTTCGATCGCTTGACTGTCACTGGTTCGATCGATCGAACTAACTTCGATCGATCGAACACAGCGATTATTCTGCTGCATGGCAGAAGCTGGAGATCACTATTTCATCGTGTTCTCCCAACCTGGGACTACTCAGACATCGTCTGGAGTGTCACAGATTGATATTTAACGTAAGAAAACATTAGAGCCTTGTTTGGTTGCAACTTTTTCATGAAAACTATAAACTATGGATTCGAGAATATCTAGCATACAATACCACGAGATGAACGATTAAACTACGACTACGAAGTGCAGAATGTAAATAAGCAAAATATAAATAACCTGGAACGAAGAATACTAGTATTAACTTAGTGAAATCCGGTTCACAATGCAAAAACTCAATGAAAACCTACAAAACACAAGCAAACTCTCTATCTCTCTCTATAACGTGGGCGTCCCTCTGGACGTATACAATACACCTATATATAAGAAAACCAAAGAACTAGGGTTAAAAACCCGCATCTGCTGCGCACACGAATGTTACTGAAAATACACCGTTCGATCGATCGAACTACTCTCGATCGATCGAACCCTTGAGCCTCAAGCGCTTCAACTTTCTTTAAGCGATCGAACGCTCGATCGATCGAGCTGGGTTAGATCGATCGAGCTCCAAATTTCAGCTTTGACTTCTCTTGTTTCCATTCCAGCATTCCATTTATCCTGATGTCCATCTGTTTAGTCCACACAGCAGTGATCTGCACAAACAACAGCTAAAACAATACAACTTATCATAGATTAATCATATTGTATAAAAATTAGCCTTGCAATGCAATTTGCAGATAAAACGGAAAGTTGTGATAAAAACTAATACAATTCTTCCTTTTAACACGGTTGTATTTTACAATTACCTCCGCTTTGCAGTTAAGAGGAAGGATTACCCAAGGGAAACCTACCAACACCGAGCTCGATCTCCACGAATGATTGTTCCATCACGTCCAGAAGTAAATCGCTGGAAAAGAGTGGAACACCCAAAATTCCCGGAGCAGGCTTATTTTACGAAAACACAAAAGAGAAGAGTACAACGTTTGAGGCAGTCTGCTCGAGAATGGGAGGCCAAGTACCGCATGGAGAAAAAACGGGCAGACAAGGAAATTTGCAAGAAGAAAGATGTGGAATCGAAGGTGACCCCAAGCCATAAAGAAAAGGAAAAAGTGCAGACTGAAGGGGAAAGCAACAAACTACGAAGGTTGGATGAGCCATCTGTTCCCGAGGTCAACGAATCGGACGTGGAAATGACCGATTTTGATTCAGGATACGAAGAAGAGTCAGGGCGACGTATCCAATTCGGTAGCATCCCGAAAGATTTGTCGGTGAACATGGTTTACACTTTGTCGATGTCATTTGGAGCGAAATCCAACCAGAAAAATCAAATGGAAGGTGACGTGCATGAGGATCACATCGGTCCGTCAACACCTGTATTCGTTGATCATGGAGTAAAGGCGGAGAAACCAAAGGTTTCGGTGATAAGGCCAAAGGTCGAGAATGAAGCAGGGAAAAAACCTGCCAAAGTAATCTTTGAAAAACCTGCGGAAGGGATGTCTCAACATCTGAAGCCGTTATACATCAATGCGAATATCGACGGTGTGCCATATTCAAGGGTGTTAATCGACAATGGAGCAGCTGTAAACATCCTCCCCTCGATTATGCTGCTGAAGCTACAACGTGATGAGAGCGAGTTGATCCCAACTGAACTCATAGTTTGCGGATTCACTGGCACCCCTGCAAAGACCAAGGGAATTCTGCCAATAGAGCTCACAGTTGGAAAAAAGACCACCATGACGGCCTTCTTTGTTGTGGATTCGGGGGCATCATATAACGCTCTTCTCAGAAGAGATTGGATTCACACTAGTTGGTGTATCCCTTCCACTTTGCACCAATTCCTGATTTTCTGGAATGGTGATGAGGTGGAAGTAGTTTGGGCTGATCACAAGCCTTTCGTTGCCAGAGTCCATTGCTCGGAAGCTGTCTTATATGAGGACGATATCGGTCCCGTTAAGTTCATCAGAACGGACAAGAACGGAAGGCCTAAATCGGCCACCATGGTGAGGGAGCAGAAGAACCAGTTAATACAGGTATACAGACAACTTGATCGGCCATACATTGTGATTACGCCGATTGATAACGACAAAGAACATACCTCCAATGGACCAGAACCAATTATTACTGAAGCATAGAAGAGCGCAGGCCGTACAAGCCAGTGTGGCTAGGATGCAGGCATTTTTGGCAGACAAACAGGCATTAGCATCATCGGCTAGTATGGCCGATGTCACCGTCGAATGTCAGGAAGAAATGCTAGACGATTGCATCAACTTGGATGAGTTAGCGTCGGCTCCCGCGAAGCTTGATGATCTAAAAGCCGATGTACAAGATCCTCTCCTGGAGGTTAATTTGGGGGCAAGTGGAGAATATCAGCCGACATTCATAAATCAATTACTCGAACCTGATTTCCAAGTATCTTTGATTTCCCTCTTAAGGGAATTCAAAGATTGTTTTGCCTGGAATTACCATGAAATGCCAGGGTTGTCCAGGGAATTGGTAGAACATCGGTTGCCGATTAAGGAAGGCTTCAGGCCGTTCAAGCAACTACCGAGAAGAATGTCTCCAGAGGTCATTCTCAAAGTAAAGGAGGAAATCGAACGGCTTTTGAAGGCCGGTTTCATAAGAACAACCAGGTATGTGGAATGGATTTCCAATATTGTGCCGGTAGTCAAGAAAAACGGCAAAATAAGGGTATGCATAGATTTTAGAAATCTAAACATGGCAACGCCAAAGGATGAATACCCGATGCCGATAGCCGATCAACTTATTGACGCCGCGGCCAAACACAAGATTTTATCCTTTATGGATGGGCACTCGGGCTATAATCAGATACTTATAGCTGAAGAGGATGTCCCAAAAACTGCCTTCAGATGTCCAGGAGCGATTGGGACATTCGAATGGATTGTGATGCCTTTTGGATTGAAGAACGCCGGGGCTACGTATCAACGGGCTATGAACGCAATCTTCCATGATATGATTAGGAAAATCATGGAAGTATACATAGATGATGTTGTGGTAAAATCGGCCACACAAGCAAAGCACTTGGCCGATTTGAGGCGATCCTTCGAAAGGATGAGATTCCATGGGCTGAAAATGAATCCGCTGAAGTGTGCCTTCGGAGTATCGGCAGGAAACTTCCTCGGATTTCTAGTACACCAAAGGGGGATCGAGATCGACAAAAATAAAGTCCGATCCATTCAATCAGCTGAGCCCCCAAGGAACAAGAAGGAACTACAGAGGCTGCTCGGTCAGATTAACTTTTTGCAGAGGTTCATTTCAAATTGTGCTGGACGAACACATGTTTGGTCCCCGTTACTCAAGCTTAAGGCCGAAGAAGAATTCAAATGGGAAAGTCAGCATCAAAAGGCCTTTGAAGCTATCAAACAATATTTGTCTGAACCACCAGTAATCATGCCTCCAAGAAGGAAAAGGCCACTTAAGTTGTACTTATTGGCCTCCGAGGAATCTATAGCGTGCATGTTGGCACAGGATAATGAATGGGGAAAAGAACAGGCTGTTTATTATTTAAGTATAGTGTTAACTCCTGTCGAGCGTAAATATACGCTAATAGAAAAATTATGCCTAGCTTTGTATTTTTCTTCACAAAAATTAAGAGTATATATGCTTCCGGTCTTGGTTTACTTGATTTGTCAGACAGACGTCATTAAATACATGCTATCAAGACCGATTATGCGTGGGCGTATAGGAAAATGGACTCTAGCTATGATGGAGTTCACATTCCAATTCGTCCCACAAAGATCAGTAAAAGGCCAAGCCCTCGCTGATTTTTTGGCCGATCACCCTTGTTTGGATGTCGGCCCAGAACTTAATGAGGCAATTGATTCCACGCTATTATCAACAATTTCTCTGACCCCTTGGACGTTAATATTTGACGGGTCCAAAAATGCCGACGGCGCAGGAGCAGGGATAATTGTAGTATCGCCGAGAAAACGGAAAACCGTCTTCTCGTTTAAACTAGAGTTTGAATGCTCTAATAACCAGGCTGAATACAAAGCACTGATCATCGGCCTTGAAATCATGGTCGAGATGGATATATCAGCAATCCATATCATCGGCGATTCAAATTTAGTAATCGGCCAACTAAGTGGTGAGTTTAGGTGTAAGAGTTGGGAGGTGCTCTCTTTCAACTCAATCGCCTTGCAGTTATTACGAGAGTTTGATGATGTTAGGGTCCAACACGTTGCTCGTGCTTGTAATAACGAGGCCGATAATCTAGCACAAGTGGCATCAGGAACGAAATTGGAGGTAACCGATAGCGAAAAATTGATAAGAGTGCAAAGAAGAATCTTGCCGTCAGTAAGGCAACGAGAAATGGCAACAGAGATTTTCTCGGTGATCACGGATGATCAAGATTGGAGAGATCCAATAATTAGGTGCCTCTTATGCTCGAATAGAGTGACCGAGAGGAAAACCAAGCTGTCGTCAGTCAACTATGTCTTATTGGATGGTGAGTTGTTTAAAAAGAGCTTAAAGGATGAAAATTTGTTAAGATGCCTAGATAAGACCGAGGCCATGAAAGTAATGGCCGAAATACATGAAGGTATCTGCGGGGCACATCAAGCGGGGACAAAAATGAAGTGGCTTCTTAGAAGATTCAATTACTATTGGCCTAGTATGTTAAAAGACTGCATTGATTATGCAAAGGGATGCCAGGCTTGTCAAAGGCATGGGCCAATACAGAGGGTACCCGCGACCGATATGCAGGTAATCATTAGACCGTGGCCATTCTGGGGCTGGGCCATGGACTTAATTGGAAAGATATATCCACCGTCATCAGGCCAACACTGTTTCATTGTGGTGGCTACCGATTACTTTACCAAATGGGTAGAGGCAGTACCAGCAAAATTGGTGAACCAAGCGTACGTGATAAAATTCATCAATGAACACATAATTCACCGATTCGGACTTCCCGAAACGATTACAGCAGACCAAGGATCGGTCTTTATGGGGGATGAAGTTAAGGCATTTGCAGAAAGCCGAGGTATTAAAATCCTTAATTCAACTCCGTATTTTGCTCAAGGAAATGGACAGGCCGAGTCATCCAACAAAACAATCAAAGGAATAATTGAGAAAATGGTGGAAGGCAATCCTAGGGTGTGGCATGAATTGTTATCTGAGGCGTTGTGGGCGTATCAGACATCTAAAAGATCGGCCACAAATATAACCCCTTTCATGCTTACCTACGGTCACAACGCAATGTTACCTATGGAAGTCACCGTTCGGTCAGTAAGACGGGCATTTCAACTCGGTCTAGAATCCGCCGAGTACACTGAGGCAATGTTGGCCTAGTTAGAAGAACTCGATGATGTCCGCCTTAAAGCGTTGGATTGCATCAAAGCACAAAAGAATAGAGTTACTCGGGCATACAATAAGAGGGTCAAACCTAAGTCATTTGGCGAAGGAGACCTAGTTTGGAAAACTGTATTACCTTTGGGGGAAAAAGATGCCCGATATGGAAAGTGGTCGTCTAAATGGGAAGGTCCGTATCAGGTAATATCGGTTATTACTGGTGGTGCATATCGGTTAATGGATTTAGATGGAGAAATGCATGCAAGACCGATAAATGGGAAATATCTAAAGCAGTACGTTCCTTCACTATGGGAGACAGCAAAATTAGATTGAAAAAAAAAAAAAAAAAAAAAAAACGAAACGTTTTATTGATGGTGTAAAGTTACAAAATATGGCCGTAATATAAACGGCTACAAAAAAAGGGTATACATCATTTCCTAGCAAATTTAAGTCTGAGCTCCTCCCAAGCTTGATCAAGGTATTCCAGTTCCTTCTCGGCGTTAGTCTTATCGGTCTCCCATCGACTCGCTTCTGCAGCAGTCCTAGTCAAAACCTCGACATGCTCTTGCGCAGTTCGGCCGATGTCAAGAATGGCATTCTCAGATAAAGCCAGGCCAGCATCAGCATTGTCTAGTTCTTTCTGAATCTTGGCCAGCTCAGACTCGAGCCTTGTTTTCTCCTGCAGAAGGCGCTCCTTCATGGCTTTAGAAGTCCCATATTGCGTCTTGCAGGCCGCAAGACTGTCCACTCGGGCTTTTCGCTTTCGGGATTTCTCCTCGATCTCAGACACGACCTTGGTGGCTGCTCGGTGCCTATTAAGGTAATCGGGCAATCTAACCTGCAGACTCCGTAGATCGGCCTTCATCTCATCAGATATATCCAGACAAGAGAGCAAAAGGCCCATAGCCGAATGAAATTCTTCGAAATCAGGAAGCTGGGAAAGTTTCCTTTGAACAATAGTCCTGAACCATTCCTCAGCCCTCTGATATTCAGCCATGGAGGGAGCAGCGCTGGCCTGAGCTACTATGGGTTCGGCCTGAAGAAGCTTCTCAGGGTCAAGAAGAGCGAAGAAGGCGTCAATGGAAGTAACCGAAGTAAAATCAGGAATGGGAAAAGAACTGGGAACCTGCACAAAAATACAACTATTAGGCACAAGTACAATAACGGAGCAATCAGGAGAAGGTCATTGGATGAGTAAAGCTACCTGGACCGAGGGAGAGCTGGTAGAGGAAGTTGCCGGTGGAGGTGGTGGTGCAGCGGGTGCGTGCACTTGTACCGGTGGCGAGGCCGATGTCTCGGTATGAGAAACATCGGTGGAAGGAGTCTGATCGGGGACGGATTGCTCACGCACAACTTCAGTATCCCGAGGGGTTCCAGGATCGCTGAGATCAATGGGATCATTGCGATCCGATCCAGAGGGTCTTTCATCTTCAGTAGTTCCCAAAGTGTCCCCAGGGCCAGTACTATCAGTGGCGGGCGAAAATACCTCGGCCCCACCACGAAGGGTGGCCTGCCTGGCCTCATCCAGTCCTCTCAACCGTTGTAGCTCGGCCATCAGCTGATCATAGGTCATCTGAGGGGCTGTGTCCGCAGGTACTGCTGGAGAGGATGTTGGAGTTGGAGGTTTCAGAGGAGACTTTGGAGGTGGAGGCATCTTAGCCCGAGAAGTTGGAGGCTTCATCAGCGCCTGACCAGTCTTCTTGGCAGCAGTACCGCCGGCCCCCTAATATCAAAACAGGTGTCGGTCAGCCTCAATTTTACACAGTTAAGAGCAAAGCAAAAACGGGAAATTTGATACCTTGGCTGATTTGATGGTGGCTGTGGCAATGTTACGACGCTGACGAGTGGAAAGAGGGATATCTTCATCCGACTCAATATCGGTCATGCCAGAGGATTTCTCTCTAGGAAGAGCTTCTGAACATTAATAGAGAAAATCAGTTAGAGAAAGGAAAGGTTCAAGTGAAACAAAAGGGGAAAAATACCTAAAACTGGTGCTCCAGTTTCTACAACCCTTATGGCCGATGAACGATCGCCCATGCCGAGATCATGCCAGCCGGTAAAAGTAACTCTCTCCCAATGTTCCTTCGTGGACGATGCTTGCTTGTCCACCATCGAAATAGCAATTGCAAAATCGGCCTCGGGTAAGGGAGGTGGCCGACATTCAAAGGGCTTGAGGAACTGCTCAAAGGACATGACGGAGGTGTAATCAGCCGTCTCAAGGTACTTCTTATATGCCCGTGCTGTTTTCCCCTTGTGTTCTCGCTCAAGCGTCCTCAAATGCCACTTCATATCGGAAAGCATGATCTCGGGGCGTCGGGGATCAAATTTGAATTTAAAGAACTTCTCAAAAGCCAGAACGGCTTGGTACGGTGTTTTACCTTTAGAGGTGGCCGCTTTCCTTTTGTGACCTGCAGCCTGAACCAGAGAAGGGTTAGTGGAACGGGATGGTTTCTCGGCAACAGGAGGAGAAATACGTCTAAGTATAGAAAAAAGGGGCTCAGAACGTAAGCCCGACAATATTTTGGACCACCAAGTCTCAAACTCGATGGATGTTGAAGGAAGCTCCTGGAAGGGGATGAATTCCAATCCTTCATAGGCCATTCTGCCAAAAGCTCGGCACTTCTCGACCTTGGCGAGGTCGGAAAGGAGAGACTGCCCTGACATGGAACGATTGAAGGTCCGGAAAGGGGGAATAGGAATAAGTTGCTTTAGCCCGAGTTGTCGGGCTAAAGCAGGAGCATTATAATACTCCACCCCACACTTGTTATTACGTGGGGGCATAACAGGGCTATACAATAGATCTCGGCCAACTAGGAAGCTGGCCCAGATTGATTCATGCTCTTTTGTCTCGGCCTCAGGAGCCTTGCTTGGACTGTGGAGAAGCCAGCTCGGACATCTAAGCCGAGGATGAAAAGGGAGGAACTGCTGGGTGGATCGGTTCCCCATATGTTCATAAAAGAAGGAAAAAATGTGCTCAAAAGAAAGGCCCATGGGGCTGATACCGGCAAGATGAAAAGCGAAGGCCGAGGAATGCTCTGGTAGAATGGTGGGATCGAAGTGGTCAACTGAGCATTTCTCGGGGAAATAAGATTGGAGCCAACACTGGAGGAGCCAGAAGGGACCCCCCGTGTTCTTGAACTCTGAAAAAATGAGTTCAAGAATACCCCAGTAAAGATGAGAAAGGGCAAGAGGAGCAAGAGCAAGTCTTCGACCCTCGGCCAATGCAAGGGCGATATGGGTATATTCTTGGGTAACGGCGTATGAGGCTGAACAAAACACAAAGCGGTTCAGCCAGTAGACCAGGAAAGCAACGTGCTCCTGGTCAGAGACATCCCCTTGTCCCATTCAGGCTGTTATGAAAGGACCAAAGCCAGTAACAACCTTGGAACCCTTGCCCGATGTGGTCCTGGGGTATTCGAATTCGAGATTGGAGGAAAGGCTGGGAGTGATTTCCTCACCGTGAGCGGAAAGACCGGTAAGGAATCAAACATCTTGAATTGTTGGGCTCATGAGGCCGCAACGAAAGAAGAAAGCGTTGGCCGAGGTCGACCAGAAGAATAAAGAAGAGAAGAAGAGAGGTTTATCAAGAAGGAACTTCTCGCGGCTCAGCATAATGGCATCATAGATGTCAAGGGCCTTCCACAAGTCACTTTTCACCTCCACCAATCGATCCACCCATGAAATCCAATCAGGAGAAGGAATAGGCCAATTCCTCAAAGGGTTGGAAGGGGCGTACTGAGAGCCCCAATCAAAGGAAGAGGAGCGATAAAGCAATTCTTTATCATCTACAACTAAAGGGAAGTATGGGTCTAAAGAAGATGGAGGGAAAGAATCGAAGGAGGGACCAAGTCCCGTTGAACCAGAAGATGAAGGAATCAATACCTGAGGATTGATTAGCCCAGGAATTGTTTCGAGAGCTTGTTTGACGGCAGTGGCATTGGTTTTGACCGCCGGTACAGATTCAGTAGGAGCAGGAGAAGACGAAGTAGCACCGGAGGCATGGGAGGCACCAGTTGCAGAGGAAGAAGCCATGGAAAATATGAAGGAAAAAAAATTTTCCGGGAAAATATGAAGGAGAGAAAGTAAGCATGGAAAATGACAAGGGTGAGATAGTTTATATAGAAAGAAGAGGGGGTCATTATGACTTGGGAACGGTTCTCTAAGAGGTATGCCTCGGTTCTGGAAACGAGGCAGGAAGATCAATTGGGGGGATGCCACGTGGAGCCGTACGCCGCCGTTTCCAGTTGGTAATTAAATTTGAATTTCAAACGTCTCATCAAACTGACGACGCAACGTTTGACAAGACGTTCGGGGGGCATTGTTTACACCCTAAATTAGGGTTTCCTAAAGCACGTGACGGTCATGTGGACTCAGGACGTCATCACTGGACTATGTAGTCAGATGAATAGGGATAAGGCCGATGACGTAGGGAAAAATCGATAACTGATCTAGTTACTGGTAGGGATGATACGTTCCATATGAGGATATCGGCATCCAGGCCGAGAATACGATGGACATCGGTATCAAGACCGAGGATAATATGATAAAAGTACCCTAGTTTTAACAAGTATGACTAGCGGAAGAGTAACCTCAACTGCAGCCCTAACTTCGGTGATATATGACCGATGCCCAACTTATTTATGATTATTGAGCTCTAATATCAGCAAAATGGCTCATAACAAATATTGAGCTCAATAAACAATGCCGATATCAGGAAAGATCAGGGACATCTCGGTATTAACAAACAAGGCCGATGACCTATGCTACAGATCCCAGTAGCAGGCCCATAGGGTGATGAAAGGAGCCCAGGGAATTGGTAATGG
Organism: Hydrangea macrophylla; assembly: GCA_033977485.1. NCBI lineage: Eukaryota > Viridiplantae > Streptophyta > Magnoliopsida > Cornales > Hydrangeaceae > Hydrangea > Hydrangea macrophylla. The sequence goes on from CM066999.1 coordinate 58,930,620, forward strand.
ATAAAGACCAACATCGGTGTAAAGAGATCGAGGAATGCAAGTAGGCTTTCTACTGTAAAGAGGACCGATTTGTATCACCATCAAAGATTAAGCTATTTAGGGAAAGATGTAATCGGTCATGAATCTACTTAGATAGTTGGAAGTTAAAAGCAGGGATAAAAATGAGAACGTGGGCTTCAGAATGCTGAGCTGGAATGAAAAGCAGTTGCTAAAAAAGAGGAACTTAGCAGAAGTGGGATCATAACACAAGTCATGGAAGTTGATCATGGGACATAGTGGGAGCATAAACTGATACATGCCTAGAAATTAGGGGCCAAATACCCCACTACCCCATGATCCCCACTAACATGGGCGGTTGTGCAAACAAGTCTATAAATAGGGCATGTAGTGCAACATTGGAAGGGGCTAACACACACGCCACTTCTGCTCTGGCAGACTTTTATCTTTTCCTCATAACAATACTTTGTTCTTGAGTGATTTTTAAGAGTTTCTTTTCTTAGCTTTGCTTTGAGTGATTGTAATCGTATTTAAATCTATCAATGAAGATGTCGTTGAAGGTATTTTTGAATTCCAGTAATTAATTTGTTCCTTCCTTTCCATTTGTAATTTTACTTACTTGCATCAGAGTAGAGTAAAGACCCATTTACTGTTAGTAAATCACATTTATTAGCTGTCGTTTGATTTAGAAGTTAGATTAGGTTGCCTCAACCTCTTTTTTGAGTCCACGTGGACTCTGGCACGCCCAGCACACACCAACACCAGATATTTATTGCAAACAGACACAACCAAAAGACACAACATTGGGACACAACCTCCATTTTGTGTCTATCTCTCTCTTGACATGCCCCACAGTGCCAGTGAACCCCACTAGTGGGGCATGTCAAGAGAGAGATAGACACAAAATGGAGGTTGTGTCCCAATGTTGTGTCTTTTGATTGTGTCCCAAGTATTACTCTTTGTAAAAAGTGTTTGTCACCCTAGTATAGGGGGCCTGTCAAGAGAGAGATAGACACAAAATGGAGGTTGTGTCCCAATGTTGTGTCTTTTGGTTGTGTCCCAAGTATTACTCTTTGTAAAAAGTGTTTGTCACCCTAGTATAGTGGGGTTCACTGGCACTGTGGGGCAAGAGAGAGATAGACACAAAATGGAGGTTATGTCCCAATGTTGTGTCTTTTGGTTGTGTCCCAAGTATTACTCTTTTACAAATACCTACAAAAGCACTATATATCTCTCTTGGGTGGCATTATGAGGTCCACTGAAATTATCCGGACTCTCAATACTACCTAGGAGAGTTTGTAAGTAGTGTGGGGTTCACTGACACTGTGGGTCCTGTCAAGAGAGAGATAGACACAAAATGGAGGTTGTGTCCCAATGTTGTGTCTTTTGGTTGTGTCCCAAGTATTACTCTTTTACAAATACCTACAAAAGCACTCTATATCTCTCTTGGGTGGCATTATGAGGTCCACTGAAATTATCCGGACTCTCAATACTACCTAGGAGAGTTTGTAAGTGTGTTTGGAAGTGTTTGTAAAAAGTGTGTCACCCAAATATTACTCTTCTTTTATACCCCTTAGGACTAACAAAACTCGTCCATCCCCAAAATCAACAATCCAACGAACGAGCCACCACTCTCTGTAAAAATGGAGAGCCCCAAATTCACGATCCAATATTCAGAGTGTGGAAGAGAAGAGGGAAATAGGGCACGACAATGTTCATGATCGTTGGTCTCCAACAGATGGATTCCAACGGCTATGAACAGTGTTATTTTCAAATCAAAACTCAAATACAAGCTATAAATTGAAAAATTTAAACATACATTTTACACAAAATCTTAATCATCGATCTCTCTTCACAGTCTCTGAGCCTCTCTCTCTCTCTCTCTCTCTCTCTCTCTGCGTTGGGTGGGCTGTGGGCTTTTTAAATGGAAACTGGTTTATTATTTAATTAAGGTTTGGGCTTTGTTTGTGGATTGGGCTTAATTAAAGTGTATGTATTATATAATCTAGTTAATTATGAGTTCTAAAAAAAAAAAAAAAAACACCCTAGTTCACTGTGTTTACTTTATATTTTAAGGTTTTTTTTATTGTTAGTAATAATAAAATAATTTGGTTTAAGCATTTTTTAAACTATTTATTTTAATTTACTAACTATTGTTTTAGTTATTCTAAAATCATATTATTTACTTTGAGTCACTATATTAATTAATTATTTGTCATTTTGCACATGGATTCAGAATTCAATAATTATTCTAATTTGTTAACCAGTGACTTCCCAAAGTGTATGAGCAAATCGATGAAAACAATGATGTTGTTCAATGTGAAAAGGCTAGCCAAGTCAGCACTACATCAAAAAAATCACGAGTGAAAAATTTCTGTCGACAAGAGGGCATTTTACTAGTGTCTGGATGGCTTAACACAAGCAAAGATGCAGTCATAAGCAACGACCAACAACTCGGCTCCTTTTGGAAGTGAATACATGATTATTTTACCCCTCATGGAGGTGGTCAATACGAACATACCCAAACATCTCTCATGAATCGTTGGTCTGATATTAATTCAAACTGTGCCAAGTTTGTTTGATACGTTAGTCAGGTTGAAACAAGGAATAAAAGTGGAGAAACTCATCAAGGAAAGGTAATAATCATATTCTTAATATACTACATTTCACTTCTATTATAAAAACTTTGATAGAATCCAATAATGATTGCATATGTTTTTTTAGTTGGACGAAGCACGAGAATTGTACAAATCATTTCTTGAAAAACCATTTTCCATATGAACATTGTTGGGAAATATTAAAGAATGAGCGCAACTGGTCTGACAACCATTCTTATAAACGGCAAAAAAGTAATCGCTACGCGAGTCCTATTGCGTCTTCTCCCGCAACTCCCCAATCAGTTAACATGGGGGACGACAATGAAAACCCCTCCTACAACGCTTGGCCAATGGGTAGAAAGGCTTTGAAGGAAAAGCTAAAGAAAAAAATTGTGACACAAACGTTGAAGAGACGCCATCGTCTCGGGTTTAGATAAATATAGACAAGAAAAATTTGAGTTTGAACGTGCAAAAGCAGAAAGACAAGAAAGGGCATTAGCTTAACATGATAGACAATTACAGCTTGAGGAACGACTATACGAAAAGTGCATAATGCAAACGGACACAGGCGGAATGAATCCGACATTAGCTGAGTATTATTACAACTTGAAGATGGAGATTTATGCAACGAAGGGATTTAATTTATAATATCGTTGGTCTGATATTAATTCAACCTGTGCCAAGTTTGTTTGATACGTTAGTCAGGTTGAAACAAGGAATAAAAGTGGAGAAACTCATCAAGGAAAGGTAATAATCATATTCTTAATATACTACATTACACTTCTATTATAAAAACTTTGATAGAATCCAATAATGATTGCATATGTTTTTTTAGTTGGACGAAGCACGAGAATTGTACAAATCATTTCTTGAAAAACCATTTCCATATGAACATTGTTGGGAAATATTAAAGAATGAGCGCAACTGGTCTGACAGACATTCTCATAAATGGCAAAAAAGTAATCGCGACGTGAGTCCTATTGCGTCTTCTCCCGCAACTCCCCAATCAGTTAACATGGGGGACGACAATGAAAACCCCTCCTACAACGCTTGGCCAATGGGTGTGGACCACTGCGAATGAGGAGGTCCTGACGCTCTCCCTCGATAGTGTCCCGGGACGGATCCCAAGGAGCACACTTCAGGGAAAACTAGGACTTCCTCACGCGATCCTAGAGACAAAGAGTCGCCACCTAATTTTTATCGGGAATTAGGAAACCCAAGTTTGACTCGCCCAAAATTGAATAAGGTTACTCGCCCTTCATTACCAGAAACAAGGTTCGGGGGTCTTGGTACGAGAGGGGAAGGAGCCCAAGCAGGACTAAAGCACCCCCTCCTCGCCCTACCGAATGGTAGGCCTTGATTCAAATATCCTTGTTATTAATTCATAATAGATGTTGTTTCCTCAAACATACTAGATAGATATATACATGGCAAAAAGAAACATCTAATGAAAATCATTTCAAGAGACTAAATCAAGTAGAAAGCGGATGCTCATGCAATACAAGGGAGAAGTATACTCACAGTGGCTAGTCCCGCCCGGGACCGATGCAAATAAAGTAAACATGTCATGATATGCAAAGGGAACGAGAAGACTTACATTGGTTGACTCAAGCGGAGTCGCGAAAGCAAAAAGAATGGAAACGTGCAATGCAATCATGCAACAATCCTAGATAAGATGTCTCTAACAAATAATCATATAAACGGAGACTATCCTAAAGGAATTGTGTCGTTGAAATCAAAGTTGTAAACCTAGAAAAATTCTAAGAGAAAGGATAGAGATAGTACACGATACATGGGCACTAAGCCACATGTAGACGAGGCAAACCACAAATCGAAGTCCGGGTCCGAGGCACTTAATTCTCTGCACTAATACACCAAAGAATACCCAAGCATTGCAAAAATACAAGCAAACAAATGATATGCATGATAAACAAAGGAAACATGTCATCAATCAAATTTCCAGATTCAGCAACCTCTAATGAATCCTATCAAAAGTGGTCGTAAACATGAGCTGGATAAAAACCCTTTTACAGAAAGTTAGATACATGTCTTAGGGAACTTCTCCAAAAAGTGGGACCTCAATATCAATTTTATTATTTGAGAAATAAATGTTTTGGGAACAGTGGATCAGGACTGTCCACTGTTCTTGTAAAAATCATAATTAAATCTACAAAAATCATATGAAGCTCTATTTGGTGTCAAAAGAAAGCTATTTCATTGTAGTATATGATAAAAATAAACCCATGGACATTCTGTAATCACAAGGTTTCTGAAAAAGGGTTTTAAACAGACTCTGTTATTCTGGAAATTTGGTATCATTTGACAAATGAATGCAAAACATAATAGAAGTATAATAGAAGTTCATGAATCATGTTAACCAAGTTGATTTAAGCTTTTGATCTCTCATCCATTTATCCTAGGTGATTTCTAAACCAAGTTTTATTCATCAATTGTTGTTGAGTGATCAAGGTATGACCATTTTGTATACATAATCATATTTGTAATTAAACTTAGAAAATTCCAGAATAGTTGTATCAACTTTAAACGCTTAGAAAACGATCCTAACTCGATCGTATGCTCACGATTTTACATCGGCATATAGATATATGAGTTAGGAATCATCCCCAAAAAGCGGAACGTCGATAACTATTATAGATTTTCTGAAATTCAAGCACAAAGAGACGATGTTCAAATCTGTCAACCGATTTCTCAACAATTTCTAAAAATAGTATATGAATCCTAAAAGCTCTCAAAACGGACCGGATGAAAGCTAATTCATCAAAGTTTACCCAGAAAATTTGAAATCCATCAAACTATGGGTTTTGATGGACCAAATCTAATGGACAAAACCAATCTGCTTTGCTGAATTTTTATCTAGTTCATTTTAAAGTGTGAGGAAAACATTTTAGTGATAGTTGAAGCTTATTAGAGAGATCAAACTCATAGATCAACTTAATTATCATGATTCCCAATCAATTTAGCCCTCAAGTTCTATGAAGAACTTTTAGATCAAGGATCAAAGGGACTTATAAATATCATGTTGGAGATGAAATTCAATAGGAATCCTAGGTAATAGGAATAATCAAGAGATAGGTATGAACATAGAAATCATCCTTCTCATAGACCATATTTCCAAACCATCATGGAATTCAAAATAGATATATGTATATATATATAATCATGTATGCATGAATTTAAACTAAAATTGAAGAATGAAACCAAAATTGAAAATCAAAGTGAAAAACAATCTCTAATTGTAAATTATCAATAAAAATCAAAGAGATTTGGATCTAACTATGTGAGTGTGTGAAGAACATGAGAGGAAGAAGATGAGTGTTCTAATAAGTAGAAATAGAACTAAGTTAGATCCAAATCTTATAGATCTATATATACAAAGTAGGAATTAGAGATGAACTATAGTGTTTACCTCTTGGAGGATTCTCAATTACAAGACCAAAATTGATTTGAAGATCTTCTTCTTCAAGTGTTATTCAAGTGTTCTTCAAGCACTCATCCATGGAAGTTGAGGGAGGCAATTGATGTTCAAATTGTGGTCTAATTAGCCTAAGTTAATCTAAATTCAATTCATAATTTTCTCTCTCTAGAATTCACCTAAATTGAAAGTATATTCAAAGTATACTTATCTCTCTTGTATGTGCTTCTATGTGTGTTTGTATCTCCAAGTATATTCAAGTGTATCTCTTCCAAGTGTCTAGTGTGTTAAGATGTGTGTGTGTGTGATCTCATATGAGATGTATGAGATCTTATATAGAGTTTTGAAGACTTAGCTCTTAAGTTTCAGGGTTAAAACAGGATTTTTAGAGCTTAAAAGAGGGTTAAAATGGCCATTTCGGAGCTTAAACGCAATTTCCAGGCAATTTCCTAGCAGTGGAAAGCTTCTAGAAGGGTCTGGAACTCAAAAAGCTCCGTGGAGGACACAAATGGAAGTGGCGGTTATGGTGGGACCCGCCACCCCCATACCCAAAACCGCCACTTACTATTTGGGTCCCTCTGGTCACCCACAAGCTCTGTTTCAAAAATCACGTGCACTGCTTTTCCAGATTTTTGTAAAAATGCTTTTTGGTGTCCGAAATCGTCCGTTTACGTACCGTTGGAAAGCTGTCAGGTTGAATTTCAGTATAAAAATATTTCCAGAGGTTTTATAATGAGAATTGAAGTCCAATTGAAGTCCGGAAGTCCTCTGGAACTTTCGTCGTCTTTTTGAAATCAAATGACGTCTTTTCCAAAATTGCTTTCAAATGTGCGTCGATTTCGAACTTTTATTTAAAATTGAATCTCTGAATACCTAGAATACTGCGTTTAGAACACTTAATGTTCATATAACCCTGAGAGAATATGAATTCTGAGAGATGATTTTGACAAAACCGGGATTTATCCATGGAAAAGGGCTTTTCTGAGCTTGAAGTCACTTTCCGAAGTCCGATCTTCTGATTGTGTGGAATCCAGTACCTTCCACGGGGTACTTTTCATCATCGAATCCTCCAAGACGTTGTCCACCCTAAATCCTATCAGTGTGGTCAAAATTGGGTGTCTACAGTTTGCCCCTCTTTGGCAGAGCTTGTTGTGAACAACGTGAACTGCAAGTGAGTGCCAAAGCCTTGAAGGCACCCAAATAACCATACTGAGAGGTTTTAGGAAAAACAAAAAATTCGCAAAATCAAGAAATTCAAAATCAGAGAAAATCAAGAAATTACGAATGCAAGAATGCAATGCAATGCTGGGTAGAGGCGGCTAAGTTGAAGCTGATGCTGGTCGTGCTCCGCTGGAGCTGCCTACGTATCCTTTCCAGGAATCAGACCAGGGCGTAGTTCAAGCGCGCGGGAAAACGGAAAACAAACAACAACAATGCGGATGAAATGCTCCTATCCTAGGATGCTGGTGCAGTATGAAAACATGAAATGTGAAAGTGCTGGAGGAATCATCCTCAAGGGTTCCCTAGATGCAAAATCTAATGCAAAGGATGCAACGACTCTCTCTCACAGTCGAATATGCTAAAGGTATCTTGGATGATTCTCGAGGTTTTTGTCAAAGTTATTCTTCTGATCTTAAGGCTCGTAGGCGTCATCTGTATCCTGGACGACTCTTGAAATAGCGAAGTATCTTGGATGAATTCTGAGTCATGTCAAACAACTGGACGATTGCTGGTGTAGAGTCCTCCTGCTGGGGACGATTACTGATGTAGAGTCCTTCTGCTGGGGACGATTGCTGATGTAGAGTCCTTTTGCTGGGGACGATTGCTGATGTAGAGTCCTTCTGCTGGGGACGATTGCTGAAATAGGTCCTTCTTCTGTGGACGATTGTTGATGTAGAGTCCTTCTGCTGGGGACGATTTGCTGATGTAGAGTCCTTTTGCTGGGGACGATTGCTGGTGTAGAGTCCTTCTGCTGGGGACGATTGCTGATGTAGAGTCCTTCTGCTGGGGACGATTGCTGAAACAGGTCCTTCTTCTGTGGACGATTGCTGATGTAGAGTCCTTTTGCTGGGGACGATTGCTGATGTAGAGTCCTTCTGCTGGGGACGATTGCTGATGTAGAGTCCTTTTGCTGGGGACGATTGCTGATGTAGAGTCCTTTTGCTGGGGACAAATCTTCTGAAACAGGTCTCTCTGCCGGAGACAAATCTTCTGCTCTTCTGAAACAGGTCCTTCCTCTAGACAAATCTTCTGTAACAGGTCTGGAAACAAGTCTTCTGAAACAGGTCTCTCTGCCGGAGACAAATCTTCTGTTCTTCTGAAACAGGCCCTTTTTCCGAGGACAAATCTTCTGTGGCAGGTCTAGAAACAAATCTTCTGAAACAGGTCTCTCTGCCGGAGACAAATCCTCTGTTCTTCTGAAACAGGCCCTTCTTCTGGGGACAAATCTTCTGTGGCAGGTCTAGAAACAAATCTTCTGAAACAGGTCTCTCTGCCGGAGACAAATCCTCTGTTCTTCTGAAACAGGCCCTTCTTCTGGGGACAAATCTTCTGTGGCAGGTCTAGAAACAAATCTTCTGAAACAGGTCTCTCTGCCGGAGACAAATCCTCTGTTCTTCTGAAACAGGCCCTTCTTCTGAGGACAAATCTTCTGTTCTGATGCACGGATTCTGAGAGATACACAAATTCTGAGAGATGACCCTTCTTCTGAGAGCAACCCACGGATACACGATTCTGATTTTGAGAGAAACCCTACATTCTGGAGGCAACCCTGATATGCGATGCTGAGAAATACATGATTCTGAGAGAAACCCTACATTCTGGAGGCAACCCTGGATACACGATTCTGATTCTGAGAGAAACCCTACATTCTGGAGGCAACCCACGATTCTGAGAGAAACCCTACATTCTGAGAGCAACCCACGGATACACGATTCTTGGCATAAACCTTGTATTCTGGAGGCGACCCACGATTCTGATTCTGAGAGAAACCCTACATTCTGGAGGCAACCCACGATTCTGAGAGAAACCCTACATTCTGGAGGCAACCCTGGATACATGATGCTTGGCATAAACCTTGTATTCTGGAGGCGATTTTGATGCTCAAATTCTGAGAGATACCCTTTATCTGGAGGCAACCCTGGATACATGATTCTTGGCATAAACCTTGTATTCTGGAGGCGATTTTGATGCTCAAATTCTGAGAGATACCCTTTATCTGGAGGCAACCCGTGGATACATGATGCTTGCGAGAAACTTAATTCTGAAAGTTCTCTACTGGGGAGATCCTATGATTCTGAGAGATGCACGAATTCTGTATACCTTGACAATATCTGGAAATTCTCTGTTTGAGGAGATATCTGAGGTTTCTGGGACGCGAGCACATATTCTGGAGGCCCTGCTGATTCTTTCTGAGACTCATATTGGTGCTTCGACCAACGCAATCATTCTTGCAACACGTCAGGCTTACTCTAACCCTTTCTGAACATCTCGCATTCTGACCCATCTTCTGAAAGTCCTTTCTGGATGTAATTCTCAAGCGACAGTAGTCCATTTTCTAAGACAACTCATAATCAATCCCAAAACGACGGGAGTTTGCCGTTTCTCGGCCACTTTCAGGCTGCGGTGCCTTTGATTCTTCTGATCTTTCTGACCATATCTTTCTTCTCTTTGCAGTGGGATGGCATGTGCCAGACTTACATAGACCGTGATGCGGCCCTGGTAAATTTCTTGACCTTTTCTTCTTATCTCATTGCTTTTTCAAACCCCTATACTGATTCTTTTCTTCCACAGGTGGCTCAAGTTAGGCAGCTTCAATCACAGTTGGAGCGGATGAATGCAGGCCCTTCTGGTGGGGCTGGTGGGTCTAGGCGAAGGCGCCAAATTGAAGATGATGATAGCTCTACGGCCTCAGATATGCCTGCTTGGTACCCACGGGCTACTCGTCGTCGCTGATGATGATCATATGCACCCATGACTATCTTTCTGTTTTTCTTGCTTTCTGTGCTGAGACTGATGTTGATGTATTCTGTCTGAGACTTGATGGGCTTGTACTCTTGACTTTGCTTGATGCTGCTTTATGCTATCCTTCTGTTTCGCTTTGCATCCCTTGTCACGAGACTGATTTGATTGACACTTTGCACACTGACACACAGGACTCGATTTTTACAGGGAAAGGAAATTTCTGACGATTCCTCTTTCTCGACAATGTCTTTTGACTTGGATATTTGAATTTTCTAAGGATTTGCATGTTTTGAAAATGAGATTTTATCTTGTAGCAGGATATTGTGTTGGCTTTGCATGTAATCTTGAAGCTTTTGAAAATTTTCCACATAATGTTTCAGTCTTGACATTAGATTCACATCTTTAGATTGCTAAAAAACTTTTCAACTTAATATCAAGAATTACCAGATTTTTCACTTAGGTGCTTTAATTCTGATAGCCAAGTGATCCAGAGAGGACAGGTAGCGAGGTATGGGCAAACGACAGTTTGCCCCTAGTTGACAGAGATAAATGGAAGTTTGGGCAAACGCAGTTTGCCCCTAGTGTGGCAGTGATATCTTGAGGCTTTGGGCAAACTTGAAAGTTTGCCCCTAGTTTGCAAGGTTCAGGGATCGAGAGCCAGGAAAGCTCGCCTACTTATCCCCAAGTGGGAATCAGATCCAAAGTAGTTCGGCCAGGTCTTGAAAGAAAGTATGGTTGAGGGTTTCAGGAGCAGTGACCGAACCGAGCAGGTTGCCTACATATCCCTAAGTGGGAATCAGGTCAAGTGTAGTTCCTCGAATGCTGGAGGTTTTGAAAGAACAGGTTTTGAAAGAAAAGGCTTTTAAGCATAGTATCTCTTGAGACGGTCAATGTTGATTGGCTGATTGAACTCAACTCCATCTAGATCCATCAGGTATGCCGCTCCTCCAGAGAGAAGCTTCTTGATGACGTATGGGCCAACCCAATTTGGCTTGAATTTCCCTCTAGGATCGAAAACGGGTGCTTTTAAGGCTTTAAGCACAAGGTCGCCTTCCTCAAGTTTTCTTGGACGGACTTTCTTGTTGAATGCTCGAGCTATTCTTCTCTGATACACATGCACACGATCAATTGCGGCCAACCTTTTCTCATCAAGTAACATTAGCTCCTCATATCTATCTCTTAGCCAATCAAATTCTGGAATCTCGGATTCTGCCACAACTCTCAAAGATGGTAGTTCTATTTCAACTGGGAGTACTGCTTCCATTCCGTAAGCCAATGAATAAGGAGTGGCTCCTGTAGATGTTCGGATAGATGTTCTGTATCCCCACAGTGCATACGGTAACTTCTCATGCCAATCTCGGTATGTATCAGTCATCTTTCTTAGGATCGTCTTCAAATTCTTATTAGCTGCTTCAACTGCCCCATTTGTTTGTGGCCTATACGGCGCTGACATGTGGTGCATGATCTTGTATTCTTCTAGTAGATCCAAAACCTCTTTCTGGAAGTGACTGCCATGATCGGATATCAACTCATGAGGGACCCCGTATCGGCAGATTATATTTCTTCTGATAAATCTGGCCACATCTTTAGCCTTCAATGTCGCATAAGACTCTGCTTCCACCCATTTTGTGAAATAATCAATTGCTACCAGGATGTATTGATGCCCATTAGACGCCTTCGGGGTTACTTCTCCAATAACATCTATTCCCCAAACTGAGAATGGCCAAGGGGTAGTCATGTTGTATAGCAGTGATGGCGGCACATGCTTCATATTGGCATGGATCTGACATTTGTGACATTTTCTGACATATTCATAGCAGTCCTTGTCCATAGTAGTCCAATAATATCCTTGTCGGATGATCTTCTTAGCTAACATGTGTCCACTCATATGAGGACCACACACCCCTTCGTGAATTTGCTCCATCATCTTTCTCGCACTGTTTCCATACAGACATGTCAAGTTGAATCCATTGTGAGATCTCTTCAATAGATTTCTGCCACAAATCATGAATTGAGCCGAGAATCTTCTTATGGCTCTCTTGTCTTTCTCGGAGGCGCCTTCCGGATATTCCCCATTTTCAATGAAGTTCCACACGTCGGTGTACCACGGAAGTTCTTCTGCTTCTTCTATTTCCCCAATCATCTCATAAGACGGCTTTTCCCTTTGTTCAATCATCAAAGGAGTTAGCTTTATCCCCACAGGAATCTCAATCATTGACGCTAAAGTAGCCAAAGAGTCTGCTAGCTGATTTTCTTCTCGAGGCAGGTAGAAGAACGTGATATGCAAGAAACGAGTTCGTAAAGAATCAAGATACTCATGATAGGGTTTTAACTTCTCTTCCTTGACTTTCCAATCTCCTCGAACTTGGGATATGATCAAATTGGAATCCCCGAATACATCAAGTTTCCTTACCTCCAAAGTCAATGCGGCTTCTAGCCCCAAGATACAAGCTTCATACTCAGCAGTGTTGTTGGTGGAGGTGTACTTCAGCTTAATAGAGAATGGGGTATGTGCTCCTTCAGGGGATACAAGGATGATTCCTACTCCATATCCTTTTTGGTTTGCAGCTCCATCAAAGTACATTTTCCACACATCTTCTTTTAATTCCATCAATCCTTCGTCAGGGAACATGAACTCTCCTTCGTTTTCCAGATTTATCGGATGTTCTGCTAAATGTTCTGCGACAGCCCTTCCTTTAACAGATTTACTCGTAGCATGTATCAAGTCAAACTCAGATAGCATCAATGTCCATCGGGAGATTCTTCCGGTCAATGCTGGTTTTTCAAATAGGTACTTCAAAGGATCCATTCGGGAGATTAAAACAACAGGGAAGGCCAACATATAATGCCTCAGACGACGAGTGGCCCAAACCAAAGCCCAACATGTCTTTTCTAACGGAGAATACTTCAATTCGTATCCAGTCATCCTTTTACTTAAGTAGTAAATGGCTTTCTCTGTACGCCCTTCATCTCCTTCTTGGGCTAACATGCATCCCATAGCATTCTCTGACACGGATAAGTACAACAGCAAAGGCTTCCCTGACTTTGGGGGTGAAAGAACCGGTGGGTTTGATAAATAAGCCTTGATCTTGTCAAAAGCTTCTTGACATTGATTGTCCCATTCGAATTTCTTCCCTTTTCTCAACAAGCTGAAAAGCGGATCGCAAGTAGCAGTGAGCTTAGATATGAAGCGGCTGATGAATTGGATTCTTCCCAGAAATCCTCTTACTTCCTTTTCATTTGTCGGAGGCGGCATATCCATAATAGCCTTGATCTTTGTGGGGTCAACCTCAATTCCTCTCTGTGTGATGAGAAATCCCAGCAGCTTTCCGGTGGTAACTCCAAAAGTACACTTCTGTGGATTCAATCTCATTCTGTAAATCTTTCAAAGAACATGGCGAGTGCTGTTAAATGCCCACTTCTTTCTTTGGACTTAACAATCATATCATCCACATAAACTTCTACCTCTTTATGGATCATGTCATGTAACAAAGTAGTAGCAGCTCTCTGATAGGTTGCGCCAGCATTCTTTAACCCAAATGGCATCACTCGGTAGCAATACGTCCCCCAGTGAGTTGTGAATGTAGTCTTTTCTCTGTCTTCGGGTGCCATTAAAATCTGATTGTACCCTGAGAAACCATCCATGAATGATAACAACTCATGCCCCGCGGTGCTATCTACCAGAACATCTATGTGTAGAAGCGGAAAATCATCCTTAGGACTAGCCTTGTTTAGATCTCTGAAGTCAACACATACACGGATCCTTCCATCCTTCTTTGGCACAGGAACTATATTGGCTATCCATTCCGGATATTGGGTTACCATCAGGAATCCAGCTTTCAATTGTTTCTCAACTTCTTCTTTGATCTTCAAAGTCCATTCGGGTCTCATGCATCTCAACTTTTGCTTAACAGGTTTTGAATTTGGAAAGAGAGGGATGTGGTGTTGGACAATCTCTGGATCGATGCCTGGCATATCTTGGTAGGACCAAGCGAAAACATCTTTAAATTCTTTTAATAAGTTGATTAGTTCATTGCTTTCTTGTGAAGTGAGTGTGGTGCCAATATGAACATTTTATGGATTATCTTCATTATCCAAGTTTATTAGCAAAGTTTCTTCAATAATCTTGCATGCAGATTCATTTTCATTTTCAATTAATCTTTGCAAATCCTCAGAAATTTCAAAATCAAGATCATCAGACACAGAAGAGTAAGCAAAATCCTCGTTCATTTCATTAACATTTTTGGGTACATCAAAAGCAAAAGCAGACTCAACATCATGGCTCATATTGGCCTTTACAGACTTCCGGGGAAATGGGGGAGGGGATTTGTTGACTTCCGATTCTATCACCCAATTGTTCAGAGCTCCCTCTATTGGCTTGATTTCTTTCACATTTCCCAGTGCTTCTTCGGCATCCATCAGCATGTTCAGCTCTTCATCCATTAGCATGTTCAAATCATCACTTGTCATCAGCTCAGCCCAGTCCTTCCTTTCTTTCTTGATAGGCGGAGTATACAAGAACGGATCCTCATAGTCGGAGAACTCATGTTTGAAGAAAATCTCAAATCCAGGCTTAATGTTCTTGGTAGCCGGATCATACCATGGTTCAGGGAACCCACAGAAGGGAAAGTCATCGCCTTCTTTCACGAAGTATCCATTCAGGATTCTTGGCCCAGAAACAACCATCGGCCCTTTTCCTTTTGTCATCTTCTTCTTATCTTCTTCAGTCAATTGATACCCAAGCCCAGATTTATCTTTCTGTTCGTGGAAGTTCGGTGGTTCAGTTATTCCTTGTTGACGACGACCTAGTCCCATTCCAGGAAAATAGTTCATCTTCCGCACCATATGAGCCACTTTAGGATTGGCATACTGGTCAAAGTACAATGGCATGACTTCAGGGATCCAATTCTGTCCCACTTCTTCTTGTAGATCTTTGGCAACCGGGTTTCCCTTCTCGAACATCTTTCTATATTCGCGTCCGGTGATGAACGGCTTCTTTTTCTTGATCGGAGTGATTTCTTCGCCCCAGACAGATGCATCAGGAAGTTTCTTCTCATAGCTGAGTCGATCCCAAACGGATTTCTTTTTCTTAGCTCCTTCATTTATCATTCCCACAAAGTTGAATCCTCCTAATTCATTTTCTTCTTCCGGTGTTTGGACTTCTAGAACAGGACCATGACTTGTCCCTTCTTCTTTGATCCAGCTATCCCCAAAGATTGTTACCACATCCTCTTTCCAGATGAACTTGACTTTCTGGTGGAGAGTGGAGGCGACTGCATCATTCACATGTAACCACGGACGTCCCAATAGCAGATTAAAGCTAGCCGGAATATCAATCACTTGGAAATCAGCTTCTTTGTTTAATGGCCCGACTTCAATTTTCAACTTAATCATTCCCACAATGGCCCTTTTGGTGTTATCATAGGCCCTCACAGTTTGTGTTGATGGCAAGAGTTCTGAAATAGACAACCCCATTCTGAGAGCTGTTTGGAGAGGACATACATTCAAGGCTGACCCATTATCTACCAAGCAGACCGGTACTCTATTCCCCAGGCAATGTACAGTGATGTAGAGAGCTCTGTTGTGGTGTGCCCCTTCCGGCGGTAAATCTTCATCTGTGAATGTGATTACAGGCTTACAAGGCTTTGAAGAGATCATGTTTACTAGATCTTCGGGAGTAGTATTGACAGAAACATCCAAACGATTGAGAGTATCGAGCATGGCCTGCCTGTGTTTGTGAGAGGTCATAAGTAATCCCCATACTGAGATCCAAGCTTGTGTTTTCTTCAATTGCTTTAGGATTTCATCTTCTTCTTCGCTCACGGCTCCTTTACCAGCCTCTTTTGCTTTGACGACTTCTTTCTCATTCCATGTTTCTTTTCCACGATTTTCTAACTCGTGAGGCTTGAAATGACGTCCGGAACGGGTCAAGTGGTTTGCTTCATTGGTGATCCAGATAGACTCAAGTTCTTTGGCTAACTTTTCGGTGCCAACAGTGATTTTCCAAACAGAATCATCGGGGATTATGGTATTATTAACGGAATCATCCTCATCATCATACCACCAATCTTCTTCTTCTTCCATCATTGCAATAAGATCGTCATCTTTGATTTCAAGGTTCTCGACAGGCTTTAGCAATTCTTCTATCGGCTCAGTGCTTTGTTTCTCGGTGACTGCTTCTATGGGCTTTTCTTCCTCATACCAGATCGAGTCGTCGGTGATGGCATTGGGATCCCACCATTCAATTGTAAGATTTCCGTTGGCTATTTCTTCTTCAAAAGCCAGTGCTTCTTCGACCCATTCTTCCTCTTCCATATTCCTCAAGATGCAAATTGCAGCGTCTTCCGGAAGTTGAACATCCATAGCTGGTTGATTCGAGGATGTGATGTAGATCTTTGGGTTATAAATCTGAGATCCTTCTTCTACAAAGTTAACATTTGGCATGTTCCCCTTATGATTAGGGAGAGGATTCTTCTGAACATTTGGCTGAGAGGGAGGAGGGGAGATGACCCCTTTTTCAATCAAGTCTTCAATTTCATGGCGAAGTCTCCAGCATCTATCTGTGCTATGTCCACGGCCTTGATGAAAGTCACAAAAGAACTCTGTTTTGAAACCCGGTGGAAGTGGATTTGGCTCTGGTTTAGGTTCCAATTTCTGCAAGTACCCTTTTTCTATCATTCTTTCAAGTGCGGTGCTTAGTGGCATCCCCAAGTCGGAAAATTCTCTTTTCTCTCTCGACTGTTTCTGATTTTGACTTCCTCTTGCATTAGCCATACTTCGACGCTCTTTCTGAAAAGGCTGAGGAGATAGTGTGTTGACGTCAGCAGACTGATGATAGACTGGTCTTTCTGTCTTTCTGTATCGATTGCTCGTGCTTTCTTTCTTGATCTTTCCATCTCTAATGGCATCTTCTATCAAAGTTCCCACATCAAACAGCTGTTAGAAACTCACAATGGACTGAAATTCTAGCCTTTCCAAGTATTCGGGCTGTAGATTCTTGATGATCATTCGGACCTGATCTTTTTCCGCTGGCCTGCAAGTCATTTGAGCAGCTTTAGCTCTCCAACGAGTAAGGAAACCTGCGAAGGATTCCCTGTACTCTTGTCGGGTGGTTTCTAGATCTCTTGCAGTTACATCAAACAACTGGTTATATGAATATTGAGCCACGAAAGCTTTGGCCAATGCCTCCCAATCTCTGGTTATGGCTGGTTCCAACGTCAAGTACCATGAAAGTGCTGCTCCACTCAAAACTCTTGGAAACAATAGAGCGAAGAGGTCAGATCCAATGCCCATGGGCTGCAAAGTTCCTACATAAAGCCTCAGATAGCTCTTTGGATTTCCGGTTCCATTGAAAAATTCAATATGCGGCATCTTAAACTTCTCTGGGAGTTTGGCTTTTGGAGCGTCACACAACCCTTCAACATCGAACAAATACTCATCCACCCCTTTGCTCTTTCTGATCACACTCTCTAGTTTGTCGATCTTGGCCAACTTGTCCTGAATTTCCTGATCTAGCTGAATCTTTGGTTGAACTGTCTCCCCAAAATCTTCTTCTTCATGATGCTCTGGAGGTGGTGGTGGTGGATTAGTTAGCTGCTCAATCATTCTCATCATAGTGGCAAGTTGTTCTCGATTCTGCTCCCTGCTCTGATCCAAGGCAGCTTGCATTGCGGCCAATCTGGCTTCCATATCCGCTTCGTATGTCATATCTTCAACCCTAGTCGACTCGGCTGTTCCTTCTTCTAACCCTGATCTGATCAAACGGCTGTTCGGAGCTCTGACCCAGAAAGGAGTACAACTTTTCGGTCCTATCTTTTCTTATCTGGTTTATTTAGGGATTTTCAAATAATCAGGTATCTTTATTGCAAAAGAATTTTTCAAAGAATGATATAAGAAGGTGGATTTACAAAGATGGAAATCATAAATGGAAAATCATTTCCTTTTTCAAAAACATTTTTCTTAAAATCAAAGAAATCTTTTCAAGCTTTCAAAATTCTGAGGAAAACAAATCTTTTCTTTTGAAAGTATATTAGAGGCGTCGCACTCGTGAGTCGTATATGCAATGCTCGTGTAGTGCATGCAAATGCAGATGAAATGCAATCTAATCTAAATGCAATGCACCTTAATCTAGCTTAGACCTAGCACATCAGCACATAAGCACATAAGATTCCTTGAGTATGCTAATCACCCTACTAATCCAATCATTATCCAAGGATTTTGAGTTTTGAAATTCTTGATGGTTCATGTTTTCAAAATTGAAATTTTTCATGAAAATCTTTGAAAGAGATAGGGAGATTTGTAATTTTCAAAAGAATTTTTGAACCATCAATGCTTGTGGTGAGAAATCATGATTCTTAAAAATTGAGGTGGGAATTTTGAAATTCTAAGATCTGAGAGGAAGATTTTGAAATTGAATCATCATGATTTCTTGAAGACCAAAGTAAAATTTTTTTTTTTTTTGAAATTCTCTAAAATCTAGGAGAATTTGAAATTGAATCATCAAAGTGTGATCATGATTTCTGGAAATAGGAATTTTGAAATTCTCTAAAATCTAAGGAGAATTTTGGAAAGATTTTGTGAAAGTGAATCTCAAAGCAAATTTTCAAAAGGGATATTCTTGGAATTTTCAAAAGACTTGGGGTTTTTCAAAGAAGTGCTTATAGTTTCAAAAATTTTCAAAATTGTCCTCAAATAATGATTGGATGTTCGGATAAAGACCATACTATCCTAGAGGAATCCACCATACAAGGTTTGATGATGCCTTCGCATACACGTCCTCATCATCCACATAATCCCTTACGGGCAAGCGCAAGTAATTCATCACATTGTCCTAATCAAAGATGATAATCAAGATCCTAATTGAAGGGTTCTATAGAAACTATATGCAAAGGCCGGGTTTTAGTCTCATAAAGGGTCCATTAGCAAGCTCAGCGGTGTGGTTGACCGCCTCCCCGAGGGCGTGCCGTTCACACATAGGCTCTATATACCGCACGCGGTACAAGGCTAACGGTGACTACATGCTACCAAAACTCTTGACAAATAGAGGAAAGAGGGCCCTCTATCTTCAAGGCAATGATCTCAAGCAGTCGCGGTGAAAGAACAATGCAAGTGCAAATGCAGGCAGAAACAACATGATTATTAAATTAATAACAAGGATATTCATTGGTTCAAGTCAAACCCTCGAAGAACAAGAAACCATCGGTTTCATGTTCAAATCCCCAGCAGAGTCGCCAGATTGTGGACCACTGCGAATGAGGAGGTCCTGACGCTCTCCCTCGATAGTGTCCCGGGACGGATCCCAAGGAGCACACTTCAGGGAAAACTAGGACTTCCTCACGCGATCCTAGAGACAAAGAGTCGCCACCTAATTTTTATCGGGAATTAGGAAACCCAAGTTTGACTCGCCCAAAATTGAATAAGGTTACTCGCCCTTCATTACCAGAAACAAGGTTCGGGGGTCTTGGTACGAGAGGGGAAGGAGCCCAAGCAGGACTAAAGCACCCCCTCCTCGCCCTACCGAATGGTAGGCCTTGATTCAAATATCCTTGTTATTAATTCATAATAGATGTTGTTTCCTCAAACATACTAGATAGATATATACATGGCAAAAAGAAACATCTAATGAAAATCATTTCAAGAGACTAAATCAAGTAGAAAGCGGATGCTCATGCAATACAAGGGAGAAGTATACTCACAGTGGCTAGTCCCGCCCGGGACCGATGCAAATAAAGTAAACATGTCATGATATGCAAAGGGAACGAGAAGACTTACATTGGTTGACTCAAGCGGAGTCGCGAAAGCAAAAAGAATGGAAACGTGCAATGCAATCATGCAACAATCCTAGATAAGATGTCTCTAACAAATAATCATATAAACGGAGACTATCCTAAAGGAATTGTGTCGTTGAAATCAAAGTTGTAAACCTAGAAAAATTCTAAGAGAAAGGATAGAGATAGTACACGATACATGGGCACTAAGCCACATGTAGACGAGGCAAACCACAAATCGAAGTCCGGGTCCGAGGCACTTAATTCTCTGCACTAATACACCAAAGAATACCCAAGCATTGCAAAAATACAAGCAAACAAATGATATGCATGATAAACAAAGGAAACATGTCATCAATCAAATTTCCAGATTCAGCAACCTCTAATGAATCCTATCAAAAGTGGTCGTAAACATGAGCTGGATAAAAACCCTTTTACAGAAAGTTAGATACATGTCTTAGGGAACTTCTCCAAAAAGTGGGACCTCAATATCAATTTTATTATTTGAGAAATAAATGTTTTGGGAACAGTGGATCAGGACTGTCCACTGTTCTTGTAAAAATCATAATTAAATCTACAAAAATCATATGAAGCTCTATTTGGTGTCAAAAGAAAGCTATTTCATTGTAGTATATGATAAAAATAAACCCATGGACATTCTGTAATCACAAGGTTTCTGAAAAAGGGTTTTAAACAGACTCTGTTATTCTGGAAATTTGGTATCATTTGACAAATGAATGCAAAACATAATAGAAGTATAATAGAAGTTCATGAATCATGTTAACCAAGTTGATTTAAGCTTTTGATCTCTCATCCATTTATCCTAGGTGATTTCTAAACCAAGTTTTATTCATCAATTGTTGTTGAGTGATCAAGGTATGACCATTTTGTATACATAATCATATTTGTAATTAAACTTAGAAAATTCCAGAATAGTTGTATCAACTTTAAACGCTTAGAAAACGATCCTAACTCGATCGTATGCTCACGATTTTACATCGGCATATAGATATATGAGTTAGGAATCATCCCCAAAAAGCGGAACGTCGATAACTATTATAGATTTTCTGAAATTCAAGCACAAAGAGACGATGTTCAAATCTGTCAACCGATTTCTCAACAATTTCTAAAAATAGTATATGAATCCTAAAAGCTCTCAAAACGGACCGGATGAAAGCTAATTCATCAAAGTTTACCCAGAAAATTTGAAATCCATCAAACTATGGGTTTTGATGGACCAAATCTAATGGACAAAACCAATCTGCTTTGCTGAATTTTTATCTAGTTCATTTTAAAGTGTGAGGAAAACATTTTAGTGATAGTTGAAGCTTATTAGAGAGATCAAACTCATAGATCAACTTAATTATCATGATTCCCAATCAATTTAGCCCTCAAGTTCTATGAAGAACTTTTAGATCAAGGATCAAAGGGACTTATAAATATCATGTTGGAGATGAAATTCAATAGGAATCCTAGGTAATAGGAATAATCAAGAGATAGGTATGAACATAGAAATCATCCTTCTCATAGACCATATTTCCAAACCATCATGGAATTCAAAATAGATATATGTATATATATAATCATGTATGCATGAATCTAAACTAAAATTGAAGAATGAAACCAAAATTGAAAATCAAAGTGAAAAACAATCTCTAATTGTAAATTATCAATAAAAATCAAAGAGATTTGGATCTAACTATGTGAGTGTGTGAAGAACATGAGAGGAAGAAGATGAGTGTTCTAATAAGTAGAAATAGAACTAAGTTAGATCCAAATCTTATAGATCTATATATACAAAGTAGGAATTAGAGATGAACTATAGTGTTTACCTCTTGGAGGATTCTCAATTACAAGACCAAAATTGATTTGAAGATCTTCTTCTTCAAGTGTTATTCAAGTGTTCTTCAAGCACTCATCCATGGAAGTTGAGGGAGGCAATTGATGTTCAAATTGTGGTCTAATTAGCCTAAGTTAATCTAAATTCAATTCATAATTTTCTCTCTCTAGAATTCACCTAAATTGAAAGTATATTCAAAGTATACTTATCTCTCTTGTATGTGCTTCTATGTGTGTTTGTATCTCCAAGTATATTCAAGTGTATCTCTTCCAAGTGTCTAGTGTGTTAAGATGTGTGTGTGTGTGATCTCATATGAGATGTATGAGATCTTATATAGAGTTTTGAAGACTTAGCTCTTAAGTTTCAGGGTTAAAACAGGATTTTTAGAGCTTAAAAGAGGGTTAAAATGGCCATTTCGGAGCTTAAACGCAATTTCCAGGCAATTTCCTCGCAGTGGAAAGCTTCTAGAAGGGTCTGGAACTCAAAAAGCTCCGTGGAGGACACAAATGGAAGTGGCGGTTATGGTGGGACCCGCCACCCCCATACCCAAAACCGCCACTTACTATTTGGGTCCCTCTGGTCACCCACAAGCTCTGTTTCAAAAATCACGTGCACTGCTTTTCCAGATTTTTGTAAAAATGCTTTTTGGTGTCCGAAATCGTCCGTTTACGTACCGTTGGAAAGCTGTCAGGTTGAATTTCAGTATAAAAATATTTCCAGAGGTTTTATAATGAGAATTGAAGTCCAATTGAAGTTCGGAAGTCCTCCGGAACTTTCGTCGTCTTTTTGAAATCAAATGACGTCTTTTCCAAAATTGCTTTCAAATGTGCGTCGATTTCGAACTTTTCTTTAAAATTGAATCTCTGAATACCTAGAATACTGCGTTTAGAACACTTAATGTTCATATAACCCTGAGAGAATATGAATTCTGAGAGATGATTTTGACAAAACCGGGATTTATCCATGGAAAAGGGCTTTTCTGAGCTTGAAGTCACTTTCCGAAGTCCGATCTTCTGATTGTGTGGAATCCAGTACCTTCCACGGGGTACTTTTCATCATCGAATCCTCCAAGACGTTGTCCACCCTAAATCCTATCAGTGTGGTCAAAATTGGGTGTCTACAATGGGTAGAAAGGCTTTGAAGGAAAAGCTAAAGAAAAAATTGTGACACAAACGTTGAAAAGACGCCATTGTCTCGGGTTTTAGATAAATATAGACAAGAAAAATTTGAGTTTGAACGTGCAAAAGTAGAAAGACAAGAAAGGGCATTAGCTTAACATGATAGACAATTACAGCTTGAGGAACGACTATACGAAAAGTGCATAATGCAAACGGACACAGGCGGAATGAATCCGACATTAGCTGAGTATTATAACAACTTGAAGATGGAGATTTATGCAACGAAGGGATTTAATTTATAGTACTTGTGGAATGTAATCATTATTAATTTACTTTTTTGTGGCATGTAAGAAAATTGTAGTACTTTTAAGGAATGCGTTATCCTATCAGTGCCTATAATGGATATTTTATAATGGATAGATTTTCTTATTTTTTTTCTTTTTTTTTTGTTTGGGGGGGGGGGGGGGGATTTCAACAAACAGAAAATTAAATTAAAAATAGAAAAAAGGGTGTACAAATTACAAGGGGCATACCCCAGGAACTTATACAGATAAACACAATATCAAATAACCACACCAAAAACAAATAAACATAGATGAAAAACAAATAAACATCAAGGAAAAACAAATAAACACACCAATACTAAAAAACCACACCAACATCTTCCTACTCTTGGCCATGTCGCTGCTATAAGTGCTCAACGAGATCCGCTTGAAGTTGAGAATAGGTTCTTTTATATTTGATTTGGTGATGGTTTCGAATAAATTCTGCTAATTCCTGCCCAGTGTTACGCAAAATTAATACAGGCGTATTTGCCTCACTTCCTTCGAAGTCAATATCCCCAGCACTTTCTTCATCCTCAATGATCATGTTGTGCATTATTATGCATGCCTTCATTATGTTTGTAAGAGTTTCTTCATCCCATAAATGTGTTGCTCCATGGACGATAGCAAAACATGCTTGAAGCACCCCAAATGCTCGTTCTACGTCCTTCCTTGCTGACTCTTGCTCAGTAGTAAAGTGTTGGTTTTTTTGGCCTTGTAGACATGAAATTATTTTCACAAGTGTTGACCAGTTCAGATATATTCCATTTGCTAGATAATAGCCCATTGTGTACTCGTTCCCATTAATTATGTAGTTGACTTGAGGAGCACGTCCTTCGGCTAGTGCAGCAAAAATAGGAGATCACTCTAAAACGTTGATATCATTAAGTGATCCTGGCATCCCAAAAAAGGCATGCCATTTCCACAAATCTTGGAAAGCCATAGCTTCCAAGATAATCGTTGATTCATGACAATGACCAGTGTACATTCCCTTCCATGCATTGGGACAATTCTTCCACTTCCATTGCATGCAATCAATGCTTCCCAACATTTTAGGGAAGTGGCGTTGCTCCCCGACTGCTAGTAATCTAGCAATGTCACTAGTGTTTAGTGCTCTTAGATACACATCACCAAAGACTGTGATAATTGTTTTCACAAACCTTTTCAAACTCTTAATTGTCGTACTTTCTCCAATCCGCACATATTCGTCCACAGAATCTGCTAGAGAGCCATAGGCAAGCATTCTTAACACGGCTGTTATTTTCTGAAGAGAAGTCAAGTCATGAACACCGACAACATCTCTTCTTTTGATAAAATACGGATCACCTTGTTCCACCTCATTGACAATTTGACAAAACAAAGAATGATTCATTCGAAACCTTCGCCGAAATAGATTGTTAGGAAACACCGAATTTTCTGAGAAATAATCTTAATATGATCTTTCATGACCTTCAACTCTATCATGATCAATGATAACATGGCCTGGAATAGAACCACGACGTTGTGTATTTCGCCTTCGACTTTCTAATAGCTCGTCTTCTATCACCACATTTGCTAACGACTCAAACTCGTCATCCGAGACATCATGGAAATCTTCCAAAATGCTAGGAAAATGAAGCATAGCGTATAAAAATAGAAATTGAATTGAGACTAATGAAAAGTGTAGAAGGGATGGATTAAAACATAGGTGATAGGACTCATATTTATAGATAGGTTTGGGAGAATTTTGAATTTTCAAAATTGGCGGTTAAATTTATAATTTATATTTGAGAGGCATAATTTGAAATTTCAAAATTTGGCAGTTTTTTCAATTTTGAAATTTCAATTTAGCGGATTAATTATAAATTTGAATTTTCATTTCATTTCTAGAAGTGTTATAATTATTTGAATGAAAAATATAGAAAATACAAAAAGAAGATAAATGCCTAGTCATTATGCCTTGTGTGGTTGGAGTAGATTTGATCAATTGTCTAGCCACTTTACTAGTCAACAAGCCAAAATTATGTTTTGCCTAGCCCTTTTGCCTTTTACCCTTGGAGTTGCTCTAGCAACTCCAAGCAGCTCCGTATTTTAGCTAGAATGCCAGAGTAGCGAGCATATTTCACATTTTTCACCCTCCAAGAGACTCGCCACTCAGCTCATCAATTTAGCAACGACGGAATCACTCGCCAGATTTAGCATGAAATTCTAGCTCGCTACTTATCTCGGCAAAGTCCCACGGGTAGAAAATATTTGAATCAAATCCCAACAGTAAGAAATTCTTAAAGTTAAAAGGGGAAGAAATGATTCCAATGGTAAATTCAAAACCCCCAAAAATATTGATAGATACAATGCAAAATCCATTTATACAATCACCTGTATTTGCCTGGAGTAGTCGCCTGTTGCCAGATTGTTGCTGAAAACTATGAATGGTAAGTTTAAATGCTTGAAGACTAACTTTTGGGTGAGAGCATGGAGATTGGTAGTGGTAATTGTGTTAGCTGACGGTGGTGGTTGATGATGGTGCCACCAATGCCTAGGGGTGGCCTGTGGTGGGTATTCTTGCTTTTGTTTGCTATCTATCACAAGTGATTTGGATGAAAATTAAATTGGTGGCATGAGAATAGTTGTTATTGTTCATATAATTCTTGGGGCGTAATGGGTCCAGTTCTGCTGCAATACTTATCTTCATCACTCCCATTGATAGGGCTGAGAAGAAGAACAGTGACCTTAAAGTTTGGTAAAGTAAATGGGTTTTGACTTTTTGGGTTCGTGCTCATTTCAGGAATATACTCTTTCTTTTATTTATTTTTTTTCTTTTTCTTTTTAATATTCCAATCTTTGATTTTTAATCTACTTTTTTAGGTTTCCATCAAAAAAGTAAATTATATGACATTAAAATTTGTTTATTTGCTTGATTTGGTTGAGTATAAAATTTTGATTTTCTTAGTAACTTATTCAATTGCAATGCTATGTTTTCAAAATTTGCATTCTAAATATGGGTTTTCCAATACATGTGACAATGAACCCACTTAATTTTTATTTGAGGATATTGAGGTGGTTCTACTACCACATGGTGAGGTGGTCTCAATACCACATGTGTGTGTTTTAGTATGAACTATTATGCCTTTGTTAAGAGTGCAAAGTAATCAACTATTTTTCCATTTATTGTATGAGTTAGCATAAAATCCAGTTAACTTATGCAACTCAATTGTTTAATTAAATTTTTTTTTACAGACGAATTTGGATAACGGTAGATAGTGCACTGATCTTCTCTACGTTTAACTTTAAACTTCATTCATTTTACATGACGCGTTGTAATTGTCAATTGAAAATGCTTCTCCTTGAATCTGACTCTGATGACGAGTTGGAGTTGTTAGCAATAGCGGCCATAGAAGAAGAGCAACAAGTTACTAGAAGACATCGTGGTAGGGTTGAAGGTCGCACTACCATTTGGCATGACAGAGTTCAAGGACATGAAAGACTTTATTGTGATTACTTTCCAGAAACACCTACATATCCTCCCACTCTATTCTGGAGGAGGTTTCTAATGAGAGGTCATGTAACGCCCCGAAAACAAAGAGAGCGGGCAACGAGGAAGAAGAGAGAGAAAAGACATATAAATAACTTTAAGCAAGCTTTACAATGAATCCAAGAATGAAGAAGACTTTATTTAAAATATACATTTTTTTATAAGGATCCTAATTAACAATATGCAAGTCAAAACTTATACAGGAGGAATTAGAAGAAGTACTGTGAAAGAAATGCAAATTTTCTTTGAAAGGGATTTGTAAAGCAAGGTTTTTGTTCATTTGTTAACCCTAAGGGTAAAATCGTAATTTCACTTTTGGGTCAAATTTTATTCCAAAAGGTAGCATTTTGACTATAGAAACCAACGTTGAAAGTGGCGCGCAATTCTAAGTTATAACGGAAAAGTTATGCGCGTTTTAAGAAATTCAACTGGGGAAGTGGGCATCAGGGGACTGGTCAACCGGTCCCAAGGGACAGTTGACTGTAAACTGCTGAGAGGTGATTCTTCACCTTATTTCAACCTTATAACTTCTCCACTATCAAGGGGGTTCAATGGTATAAGCATGGGGGTATCCCAAACACCCCAAGAACATGTTCTAACACCTCTAAACATGGAAAAAGTGAATCAAAAGATAATTTTTCATGTACCAACCCTTATAGATGACTCCATTCCCTCACAAATATCATCAGTTAAGGATTAACATGAATATGTGCTTGAAGATAAAGATAAAAGAGAAGTTCTTTGCAACATACATGGAGTTCCGACTATGTACACAACACAACGACGCGGCTGACATGTGCCGGTCCCAAAAGAAAGTGAGTCTAGCTATTACAGATTTCATGTACAATGCTCATATGAAATAGTACATGCAATTCTATTGATCTAGTAGTATTCTATGGCAATAGATCACATAAATTACATGTCGCTCTATCCATCCACGAGCTAGCTCTCAAAACAAAGTCCTCCAACAAGAGGCTTCAAAAATGGATACCTTTGATCCTACCTCTTACACGGACTTAGGGTCTTTCCCCTTGTCAAATTTTACCTACAAAATTATTTGGGATCGTAGTCCCTTAGCGCGATGGCTAAGTAGATAAAGTATGTAAAGACCGAGTAATTTCTATGACTAAGAATGAAATGCGATGCAGTGAGGTTGCCACCGAGGCAATGCAAATATAATGCTTCTTAGCCATGCATGTAATCATTCACTCCCCTTGTTACTGGACTGCGAGCCACCCCCAACTGGGAATGTAGCATACCAACCTTCTGATAGCTAGTCGGCTATATGTTAGTGTTTGGAACGTTCTTAGGTACGTCCATCAACCCGCATCCGAATTTCCATGCCATCTCATTTTATGCCCTTCCTCGTGAGGGATCTTTTCAACGCATATCATGTGTATGCAATGTCTTCGCCAAAATGGGACCAATGCAATGAATCCCTCTAATTCACTCAACCAATGTCAATGCTTATGTAATGTCATGCCCTATAATCATTTTATAATGTCTGGTGCATTATTGCCAAGTAATGAGAGGATGAATAATGAAATTTATGCCACAAGCACATGATTTAATCATAGTAACTCAAATAACAAGAAATTGAAAGGTTCCAAAGAACTTCATTTTCAATATACATGAATAGTGACCACATAGCCCAAAATTTACATTTTTGAACTAAGCATACTTCCAATTCATACCAAATCGTGTAAGGGCACATAATTTAATTAAAATAATTCAATGACCATAAATTTAAGTGATTTAGAAGAGGTTGATTTTCAATATACATGAATAGTGACCATTTAGGCAAAATTCTCATTTTTCAACCAAGCATGCTTTCTAACATGGATTCCTAACTACCAAGTAGACAAGTAGGCATATTGATAGCAACTTAAGCATATAAATCACATAGTTCCATTCCTAAGATAAGAAATAAAGAGGACTAGTTTAGGGGAAAATTATAAATTCAAGGATTTCATCGCAATAATTAAACTTCACAATTTACACTTTGTAGTAGGAATTTCAAGGCATCAATGAACACAATTTCATGTTTAGTTATAGAATCTAGAAATCTAATTAATGAAATACCAATTAACCCTAGAAATCTACCCAACAATCCAATACACATTTCATACTTAGAAATAGAGATTAAAATGTATCAATACATAGAAAATCTACCTTGTGTTCTTTTGATTCCCAAAGAACACCCAAAATTATGGTTAAGGCTTGCGAAGAGTGAGAGAAAGAGATCCTAGTAGTCTTGAAGTATAACTCTCAATCCTTCCAAAGCTTGGTCCATAGCTCCTAGCACCTTGATTCTTGAAAAAAGTTGAGGTTCAAGCTTGCTTAAATGGAAAAATTTGAGCAGGGAAGAGAAGGGAAGAAGAAGGAGATGAAGAGATGAAAGGATAAGGGAAAAATGAAATAAGGAGGTGGATTTGGGTCCCCAAATGGCCGGCCACTCTAAAGAGACGAGAGAGAAAGTGTATGTATTTTGTGTGGGTTCAAAATAAAAGTAGCTAAAATGTGGGTCCCAAGATATGGTCCAATTGCTCAATGTTTTAAACATGTGGGTACATTTATACCTATGTAAACAATTATACAACATTAATTCTACAAGTTGGGAAAAATAATATACCAAAAATAATTAAATCCAAATTTATGCCAATTACCAAAATACCCCTCATAAAAACTATAGGTTATTACACGTCATCTTTTCCTTCGCATTCAATCAGCAGTTGAAGCCCATGATCCATACTCCGTCCAAAAATTAAATGCTGCTGGAACTATGGGCTTGTCTTCTCTTCAAAAAATAACAGCTGCATTAAGGATGCTCGCTTACAGAATATCGGCATATTTTATGGATGAATATGTGAGAAGTGGCAAAAGCACCACAATAGAGAGCTTAAAAATGTTTGTCAGGGCAGTGGTTGAAATTTTCTCTGAGGAGTACTTGAGGAAGCCAAATAGAAAAGATATTGCTAGATTGCTAGAAATTGACAAACAATGTGGATTTCCTGAGATGTTGGGGAGCATTGACTATATGCATTGGAAGTGGAAGAACTGTCCAGCCGCGTGGAAAGGGATGTATTCTGGCCATGTTCATGAGCCTACGATTATTCTTGAAGTTGTGGCTTGATATGATCTCGGGATATGGCATGCCTTTTTTGGGCTACCAGGATCTCATAATGATATTACTGTGCTTGAACGGTCTCCTTTATTTCTCCTCTAGTCAACTACACAAGCAATGGTAATGATTATACAATGGGATATTATCTCGCTGATAGTATATATCCTCCATGGTCAACACTTGTGAAAACAATTCCTTCCCCTCAAGGACATAAGAATCAACATTTTGTTGCATGTCAAGAGTCTGTAAGGAAGGATGTGGAGTGAGCATTTGGGGTGTTGCAAAGTCAGTTTGCAATTGTCTATGGACTAGCACATTTTTGGAGACTTGAAACATTGAAAGATATAATGAAAGCGTGCATAATAGTACACAACATGATTGTTGAAGATGAACGAACTGCCAACATTGCAAGCTTCAACTATGATACTGTTGATGATAGTCCTTTTGCATCAGCGTCGCATGACAAAACACCCGAAGTCAATGAGTTTATACAAACTCATCTGTCCATTAGAAATAGAGAAACTCATTCTCAACTTTAGAAAGATCCGGTCGACCACTTGTGGCAACTACACGGAGTTGAATAAAATCTAGCAATCTAGATCCCTTTTCAAAAGGGATTTGGGATTTGAGATGTGTGAAATAGTAGTGAATGGTGTTATTTATATAAAGGAACTAGGTGATTGAAAAAAATATGACCGTTGGAATATTGGTGTTGCAGTAACATAAATATTTCATAATTTCCTGTTAAAAATAGCAATTGAAAAAGTCCTATGGAATGTGACCATGTAAATATTATCATCGAAAACAAAATTAACTTAAAAAAAAATTATCTTCGAAAAACGACCATTGGAATGGGATCCCTTGGAGTAAAAATAGTTGAAGTGTGTTTAAATCATAGATTTTATAATTTAAAAGTTTTAAAAATATGTTGTTCATGTTAAAATAGAGAGCCTTGGTGGAGTGAATGAGAAAAAATGACTCGTTATAATAGAGATGATGATAAAAAAAATGGCTTGCTATTTTTTTAACTTTTGGTGTTGGAGTTGCTCTTAGGAGGCATTATTTTAACCACACTCCTCAATCCCTTGGGTTAAATAATCCCTTCAGTGCCCACCCAAACACTGTATAAACTAGGATTGAAGTATTTTAGTCCACCCACCCCCCCTCCATTTTATCCGCCAAACAAACAAGCCCAATGAGTAATGATGATGCCAAAATTTGGTTAAAGTAAATTAAAACAATTTTAAGGGGAGAGAGAGTGAGAGACTGGATTTTTGTATGTGGTTCGGCCCTGTTAATGAAGGAACCTACGTCCACAGTTATGTCTGAGCACGTTCACTATACTGAAAAAGAGCCGGGGGCCTGTGGTGAACCAATAATTCTGGAGCTACCGTAAGCCGGCCGGGCATGTTGATGAATACTATAGGGGTGCTGTGTAGACTGAAAAGTCGGCCCCTTCAATAGGGGGTGAGAGGTCTATTTTATAGATGTAAGAGACCTACTCGTACAAGCAAAAGGAAAATAATCCAATTGACATAGATTGGCATTAATTGTAGGGTTTTCCTAATTGGATTAGAAAATAGTTTGCACTTTCCATTAGTCTTCTGGCTTGAGTAGGAAACTGCCCGGAATGCTCGGGATCATGCCTGTGGGCCCGGATGAGCTATTCCCACGGTGGGATATGCCTGTGCGGTCTTCCTGACCTGTTGGCCGGGTTGTGGATGAACCGCTCGGGAGGCATCAGGTGGACCAAATTGCTCAGGATGATGCTTGTCAGTAGTTGCAGAATAGAACCGCTCGGGCATAAGCTGATTTTGGGTGTATCAGTTGCCCCCATTTCCAAGGTTGGATGGATGCTATATCGGGGCAAGTTTAGAAATCTGCCTGATACCAGTCTGAGTGCTCAGGAAGCTACCTTGGAGCTTCTGAGTCTTATGACTGCTCGGGAACTGACCAGGAGTTGAGACCCGGCCTAATTCGGAGTCTTTTTGCTTGAGTTAGCTTCCGGGATGGTTATCTTCTGCCCGTGAACCTCCATCAAGGTTGTGGGTAGAAGAATTTGACCATGTTGGAAAAGTTGACCTAAAGCGTATTACTTTAGGGTCCTTTTATGTTAACTCCCCAGGATGGTGGTCTTCCGCCCAGCCAGCCTTCGTCAAGACTATTGGGAAAAGAGCTTCACCATGTTGGGGGAGCCGACCTAGAGCGTGTCACTGTAGGGTCCTTTTTGCTCCTCTATCATGGGCCAACCTAAGAGATTTTAGTCACCTCTATCGTCAGTTTGGACCTTAGTGGAGTTAATGCATCTGTGTATTGTAGGTGCTCGGGTTGTCCAAGATTTTGACTTGGTTATCCGCGAGGCCTGTAGATACCCGGTGTGATTACCTATTTAGTTCACTGTGCTGTCTTTTCCACCTAAGCTTTCGCTAAGACAAGGGTCTTACAGAGGCTATGACTGTAGGTAACTGACCTAGAACATGATGGTTGCAGGGTCTTTTGAAACTTGCCATCATCAGCCACCTAGGGGATTTGCCCCATCGTCAGTTGGACCTAAGCGAAGCCGTTGCCCCGGGGGTAAACCCGAGGTCTTTTGCCAACTGCGTAACAGTGGTCTTTGGTCACCTCAAGGTTAGGCCCGAGGTCTTTGGATGTCTCGGGGTTAGGCCCGAGGTCTTTGTATGCCTTGGGGTTAGGCCCGTGGTCTTTGTCTGCCTCGAGGTTAGGCCCGAGGTCTTTGTAAGAGCTCTTTGACAATCAGTGGAGCCTCATGTGGTGATTAGGCAAGTACCACTGTAGTCGGGCTCATCTAGAATGATGGAGACAGGGGGTCGGATCAGGATCGTCAGGCTCCTGATTTTTCTGTGCTAGAGGCAAAGTCGGAACTGCTTGATCCTGACCAATGTGAACTGGAGGTTGGACTGTCGAACCCTGCCTGCTGTGAGTTGGAGGTCCGGTCGGGGCTGCCTGACCCGAACTGCTGTGAACTAGAGGTCAGGTCAGAGTTGTCGAGCTTCTTTGCATTGCTCTTCCTGGGCTGTTCTCACTTCCGCTTACTACTGGAAGGCTCATCGTCAATTTGCCCGGGGTTTTTAGTTTTTAGAAATTCTTCAGTGTCGATGTATCTTTTAACCCTCTCAGAGAGCTCAACCAAAGTTTTTGATCTGTTTCTGTGGAACGATGCGGCGTACTTGGTGTGTTGAACTCCCGAGCAGAAGGCTGTGATGGCAACTGTCTCGTTCAGATTGCGAATTTGAAGCTTCTGTTGGTTGAACTGGTCGGTGAACTCCTTAAGGGACTCATTATTCCATTGTCTGACCGTCAGTAGCCGCATGTCAGGCTTTGGCCGTTCATGCATACCGACGAACTGGTTGATGAACTGCTTTCTGAGTTGCCTGAAACTACGTACCAATCGGGGGTTTCAAGGAGTAGAGCCATTGGGCGGTCGGGCCTTTCAAAGTACTGGGGAAGGCCAGGCAGTACAGCTCGTCGGCTTGGGTGGCCAGGGCCATGGGAGCCCTATAGGTCCGGATATGGTCGATCGGGCTCCCCAAACCATTGTATGAATCTAGGCAAGACTGCTTGAATTTGTGCAGGATGGAGAATCTTGTGATCTGGCTGGAGAACGGTGACTCTGTCTCGGTATTGGCTTGATTTTGAGCACGGTTTTAACCAAGCTTTTTGACCACTCCGTCAACCTGCTTCTGCAAGTCCTTGATTCGGGCTTCCACTCCTTCCCGACCGGTATCCGAGGGGTTAGTCGGGTCGGTGGAAGAGGCTTCTTCTTCATGGCTGTCCTCTGGGATCGGGCTCCGCTATGACTCCGGGTAATCGTTCGCCTAGGGACAACTCAGCTCTCGACCGAGTGACCTTAGACTGGTTCCCGGGCCATATGCTCCCGCCTTTCTTCTCGGGCAGTACGCCTACTGTTGATGTCTCTGGCATCCTCAACGCGGAATGGATTGGCTCAGGCACGTTGTCTGGTCAAGATCGGTTCCCGACCATGCGTAACATTCCCGGGTCGTTTCCCAGCCACTAGAGGACTGCTTTGCTGGGCCAGCGGGGCTTCGATCTATTGATGGATTTGACGTTGGCCCTCCAAGAGTTGTGTGAGGGTCACGGTGATCTGCTCAGATGTCATGACTGCCATAGCCGGCACCACGGCCGGCGGAACATCCCGATTGGCCTGCTATGTAGTCTTCTCACTCTTCTTTGGAGGCATGGCTATCAGCCAAGAGATTTGTTGATGAGAAGACTTGTTGCTTCCCACAAACGGCGCCAAGCTGATGATGCCAAAATTTGCTTAAAGTAAATTAAAACAATTTTAAGGGGAGCGAGAGTGAGACACTGGTTTTTTGTATGTGGTTCGGCCCTGTTAATGAAAGAACCTACGTCCACGGCTGTGTCTGAGCACGTTCACTATACTATAAAAGAGCTGGGGGCCTGTGGTGAACCAACAAGTCTGGAGCTACCATAAGCTGGCCGGGAATGTTGATGAATGCTATAGGGGTGCTGTGTAGACTGAAAAGTCAGCCCCTTCAATGGGGGGTGAGAGGTCTCTTTTATAGATGTAAGAGACCTACTCGTACAAGGAAAAGGAAACATAATCCAATTGACATAGATTGGCATTAATTGTAGGGTTTTCCTAATTGGATTAGGAAATAGTTTGCACTTTCCATTAGTCTTCTAGCTTAAGTAAGAAACTGCCCAGAATGCTCGGGATCATGCCTGTGGGCCCGGATGAGCTATTCTCTTAGTGGGATGTGCATGTGCGGTCTTCCCGACCTGTTGGCCGGGTCGTGGATGAACCGCTCGGGAGACATCAGGTGGACCAACCCGCTCAGGATGATGCTTGTCAGTAGCAGAATAGAATCGCTCAGGCATGGGCTGATTTTGGGTGTATCAAGTAATGTTATACTTCTTAAATGATATGGCAGTGGAGTTAGTTATAATATAGCGAGATCAGTTGAATTATATACTATATACTATTAGTGAGACCAAAGCCTCTTCCTCAACCCTCCACTACGATCTTAAGTGGAATTTTCTAAAATTTTGTACATTTTCCCTTTTTCCACCTAAGATTCTCTAGATTTTCCATTTTATATTCCCCAATTATCCCTTTCCCTTGCCATTAGACCCCTCATTTTTATTTTTCACACCTTTCCCAAATATATCCTTAAAAATCTACAATACATTTTCCCCTATTTGAAACGTGTGAAAAACCTTTAACTTCCAATTGGAACAACACCACGAGAGGTTAAAATAGATACTATTGAATTTAATATAGTTGTCAATAAATGAGCATCAATTCTACGCATTGTTTTAGGATTTGAGACCTCTATAAACATACAACTATATCCACTTACAGTGTAGCTATTTCAAATTCCAAATAGATGCTTCAATTAATCTAATGCTTAAGGTGGAGAGCTCAGTTTTAATACCATTGGATTTCTTCTTGAAATAGTTAGGCCATTATATCCTGATAATTAATATGAAGCCTATATGTGTGTGTGTATGTGTGTGTGTATAAAATATATATTGTCACACCCGTTCCAAAAAGTTCATGATTTTAACATGCATATTTGAATTTTCGAAAATTATCAATGTTATTTGATAATTGAGATAAGTAGTTGATTGTAGGTAATGGTGGCGTGTCGGCTGAGGACACAGTAATCGGAGATCCATAAGGCATCCGTATGATTAAATGACATTTATATGTTTTAAATGTTATTTGACTTATCTGGTATTTCATGAATAGTAAATTT
Source organism: Hydrangea macrophylla (assembly GCA_033977485.1). Taxonomy (NCBI): domain Eukaryota; kingdom Viridiplantae; phylum Streptophyta; class Magnoliopsida; order Cornales; family Hydrangeaceae; genus Hydrangea; species Hydrangea macrophylla. Next base: position 58,966,055 of record CM066999.1, read on the forward strand.
TACCTGTGTAGAGTAAATTCTGATAATTTTGATACTGTTAGATATCATTTTGAGAACTGTGGTGAGAATGTGAGCGATGCGTTATATAAAAGGTAGGTTGTGTAGAGATTCCACGAAATATAGTTTTCGGACGTATTTTTGGACCCAAACGAGACTTAGACGAAAACTTTTATAAATTTTAGTTTTCACTCGTGAAGTAATAAAATGGACGTGTGTGACATTTCAGGGAATAATTAGGCGTTTTGAGAACTCGTGGATGAGGTAAACACAATTCCCTAGAGCCGTGCCTATATATAGAAACTCATGAATTAATTTCATTTCTTCAAACCTAAATTGGAAATCAAGAGAGGGGAGATTTGGGGATTTAGTTGCTATGAGCTTTCCGACATAAATCGACGACCTTCCAATCGTTAGTTTTTCCCCAAATTCGAGATTTGAACTCGTAGAGGTAAGGCCTACGTTTTGATATATATTAGGCCATGTTTGGTTAGATTTTTATAAATGTCCTAATGTTAGAATTTTGGGGTAAATGCGTGTAAACTTGTAGGAATCGTTTGAAATTCGAAAATCGACGTTTAATTGATCTCCTAATTCATCCTTCAAAGTTATAGGAAAATCGCACGAGGTATGAATTCTAAGCCTATGAATTATAGGAAATTCCATGTTTTAACCATTGAACTTGATATTTTGGATCCGGGTGAAATTCATGTATTATGTATGCCCATTAATTATACACGTAGAAATGTGATAAAAGCATGTACAAATGTGTATATGAGCATGTTTTGTGGGTCAAAAAGGAGTGTAGTGCAATTCCGTCCTGGGGTAAGTTCCTCGAAGTTTGAGGATTTTGAGAATTGATAGTGTGGTATCTTGTATGGATGAAGGCCCAACCAGGACACGGTACCTGGTATGGAGGAAGGCCCAACCAGTGTACTAGATGCGTGGAAGAGGTGTGCTTTCCACGGCATCGGTTTCATTTACCGGATGGAAGCGTACTACTCACCTTAGCGACTATTTTGATGTGTTTTAAATATTTAGAACATGAATTGTCATATAAGCATATGTTTAGAATTGTGCACTCAGCATATAGCTGAGCAGTGGAGTGTTACGCCATTGTAGGTGACAAGAAGAAAGGAAAGAAGAAGCGCGAAGAGTGAGACTGTGGGGACGACGGGGTTGAATCACTTTGTATATGTTTTGGGTTCCATTCCTTCGTCGAAAATGTAACTTTTGGAAGTTAAGACTTAAGACTATACTTTTAAGCTTGGGAATGGTTTTATAAGGTTGTAATATATGTAAAACTCCTTTTAGTTTTGTTATAATGAATCCGAACTTATGGATTCGTGTTTTGGAGCTTAACTTGTAAATTTAGCATTTCGGAGGAGTGTAATAGTTCTTTTATGTTTTCAATTCAAACAAGCCTTAGCTTGTTCCGTTATTGTTCTTTTTGCGTATTACCATGTCTTAATAATGTTCTTGAAAGTCTAGTATAGATGGTGAAGTTCAAAAGGGTAACAATGTTTGGTGGAAGGGAAGAAGTGTCAGTTGTTTGATGCCTTAGCAAGAATTCTGCAGCATTGTGTAGGATTCTGCTAAAGGGTCATTCGACCGGTCGAATGGGGTCGCTCGACCGGTCGAGATGCCCCCTGCCAGAATTCTTTTTCTATACCTTCTGAAAATTTTTGAAATGTTTTGATTGGTTCTTAGGGTACCTTTGGGACCTCTTTCAACATAAAATCATTCAATTTGAAATATAATTATGTTTTAAATTTTATACGGATTTTTCAACTCGAAGGGTAATGTTTCCTAAAGTTTTGTATACTTAAGGTTGTTTTAAAGTTCTTTTCCGCTGTGTATAGTTGTTAAATGGATGGGTGAGCCTTGATGGTGTGCCACGTGTCCTATTTCCGCGCGTTAACGAGATGGGTCGTGACATTTAGTGGTATCAGAGCTAGAGGTAACAAAACCTTGGGAACGTTCGACGATGAGTGGAGTGTTGAGTGATTTATCACATGTTCTAGAGTGCATCAATACATTTTAGAGATGTTTGATGCATATGTATGTTGATTCACATACATGATATTGTTATGGTTGTACATGCATACTGTTTATGTATTGAGATTAATAGGTTGAACAATCATGAGTGACCGGGAGTTATCACCGCATTCCCCAATGAATGAATGAAATGGCAGAAATGATGGGGAATATGGGTGACATGATCCGAAATATAGCGAAGCGCCTACCTCCAACGCCTCCATTGGAGTCGGAATCGATAACCGTAGTTATAGGAGGAAGGCCCAATCAGGACAAAAGGGAGTGTAGTGCAATTCCGTCCAGGGGTAAGTTCCTCGAAGTTTGAGGATTTTGAGAATTGATAGTGTGGTGTCTGGTATGGAGGAAGGCCCAACCAGGATTGTAACATGTGTAATACTCCTTTTAGTTTTGTTATAATGAATCCGAACTTATGGATTCGTGTTTTGGAGCTTAACTTGTAAATTTAGCATTTCAGAGGAATGTAATAGTTCTTTTATGTTTTTAATCCAAACAAGCCTTAGCTTGTTCCGTTATTGTTCTTTTCGCGTATTACCATGTCTTAACAATGTTCTTGAAAGTCTAGTATAGGGTAACCATGTTTGTTGGAAGGGAAGAAGTGTCGGTTGTTTGATGCCTTAGCAAGAATCTGCAGCATTGTGCAGGATTCTGCTAAAGGGTCATTCGACCGGTCGAATGGGGTCGCTCGACCGGTCGAGATGCCCCCTGCCAGAATTCTTTTTCTATACCTTCCGAAAATTTTAGAAATGTTTTGATTGGTTCTTAGAGTACTTTTGGGACCCCTTTCAAAATAAAATCATTTGATTTGAAATATAATTACGTTTTAAATTTTATACGGATTTTTCAACTCGGAGGGTAATGTTTTCTAAAGTTTTGTATACTTAAGGTTGTTTTGAAGTTCTTTTCCGCTATGTATAGTTGTTAAATGGATGGATGAGCCTTGGTGGTGTGCCATGTGTCCTATTTCCGTACGTTAGCGGGATGGGTCGTGACATATATTGACATAGAGAAAGGAAAGGTTGGATATGGGTTGGTTGCCAATGAAAGGTCTTTCCATATCAACTTATCAATAGTAGTTTTTAGAAGCATTTCAAGAATTAGCCTTCAAGATTTGATTAACAATGGTTATCTAAAGTATAGGATGGTATGTACATAGGCAACTTGGTCGTTTCCTATTTTATTTTATGTTATCTTCTATGTTTTAAAATTTGCACTATTGATAATCATGTCGAATCCGTATATTTTTAGTGTTTCTGTGTAAATTTGCATGGTTGATGATTTTATGAACTGCTTTTCTGTCTTTTATACTCTTTGTTTTAATCCTTTTTTTTTCTTTTCTGTGGATGTTTCACTTGTTCTCTCTCTTGATAAACACATGAATCAACATTTCTTTGAGGTAACGTTATAACCTTCAACCATTTGTTTGAATTTCATGATTGCAATAGTTATGATTTGCACAGTTTATTGATGATATAAGTTCATACACCTATGCTTTTAGTTGATATATATTTTTTCAAATGCATTTAGGAGCGATGTATTGACAAACGTAACATATAATTACAAGCACTCATACAATTATCTTAGTAAATTTTTGCTATTATTCTGATTAATAATTTGATAATGGGGTCTTATAGCGTACAACCCGTGCATTGCATATAAAGAGCAAAGCCAAAACCCCTTTCCACAATGTACCACATGGAAGGATTAGCTATTTGCAATGACATAAAGCTAAGAAAACAAATGAAAAAAGAATGTCGTATAGGAAGAAAGGAGTTAGGAGAATTTTGCAATCAGTTTGGTTATGATGACTCTAAACCTATGATTAGAGAAACTAAATGAAGAAAGCCGTTCAAAAAGAAAGGTTCTTAGTATAAATCCTCTACAAAAAGATGTTCTAAATCTAAGAAAAAAGCTTTAAGATCATATTCCTCTAGGGGAAAGGATCATAGAATAGCACCCATCCCAATTTGTTATAAATGTGGGAAACTAGGGCATTACAAGAATAAGGGTGTGTTTGATAACCCAATTAAGTGGTGAAAATAAAAATTTTCAGCACTTAATTTTTTTCAGTGTGTTTGATAATATACCACTTAATTGAAAAAGCAGCCAAAAATCCACTGAAAACGTTAAGTGAAAATTTTCTACTAAAAATAATCACTGCATGCAATCTATTTTAGTTTTTAAAACACTATTTTTAGTATTGCAAATATAAATCACTTAAAATTTTCAGTACTTAAATTCAGCACTTAATTTTCAATACTTAATTTTCAGTTTTATCAAACGCACCCTAGATGTAAAGCTAAATAGAAAATTAATGCCTTCGATATAGATGAGGATCTAAAGAATCATCTAAAATCTATCATGCTTCTAAAAAGTGATGAAGAGATAGAATATGATGATCCTCCTAAATATCAAGATAATCCGAATGATGAAGAGGAAGAGATCATGGAATCATCAAAACAAGAAGAAGAATAGATAGGATGCTTTGATCAATGTACATGGAAAATAGATTTTTATGAATCAATTTTAAAAATGAATGGGTTGAGTATTAATGTTATTTCAGTTGAAGAAAATCTTATTATTGATATCATTGATAAGATTTCTGTCATACCTCGACGTAGCATAAATAGGGAAAGCATTTAATTTTCTTTATGGACCCGTAGGTCGCGACAGTTTGAAGAATCGATTCCGTCCCAAACGTCGAACAGTATAATAATTTAAATCAGAGTAAGAGTAATCAAGGCTCATAAAATTTTTCAAACATAATACTTATTACAACACGTAGTCATCTAAAGGCACATCCCGCCCTGCAATAAAATAATATTGATTACATTAATCCTTATTACAAGTTCAGTTCATAACATAAAGCAGAAATAACAAATTTCCTCTTTTCAATTGGTTGTAATCAATTCGCATAATCATACTGTCTTGCTTGATCATAACCTGAAAAGCCTAGACACGAATGTCCAGGGCGCATCAACGCCGTCGGCTTTAAAAAGCTGGTGAGTATTAAAAACATATGCTTGAAATGTAAAACATACTTATTTATTATTTCCTTTTCACAGATTTATTTATTCAACACGTTAGCAATAAAGCAACAATTTGTATTTGTAAAACAGTAAAGACGGTAAAATAATATTCCAGCGATAAATATGTGACCTTGCATGAACAATGTATCATTCTCGTCTTACCGACTCTTTTCTCTCGACAAACATCATCTCTCTCTCTCATTCTAGTACCTTGAAATACTAAGGTGACCACACTACAGTACACTGGTACCAGGGAGTGTCCAGTTTGCCTCACACTATAGTACATGAGTACTAGGGAGTGTTCAGTTTGCCACACACTATAGCCATACCACAAATGCCAGGGAGTATCCAAGTCGGCGTCATACACTATAGCACTACCACGGGTGCTAGGGAGTGTCCAATTTGTCACTGTCGCGTTTCACATGTACCTTACATCCACATCATCTTAGCATCACACTATAGTACACGAGTACTAGGGAGTGTCCATACACAACATCATCTATTTACTCATTTCACACTGACCATCACTCATTATACATGTAAACTTGACTCACATGTATGCCATATAACTTTATACAGGACATGTAAAAATCACTGAAAAGTAATATCAACGTATAGGTAAGAGAATCAAGTTTTTAATCTTCCTTTTTAACACAATGTTACAATCAGAGTTCTGTTTTAACATATCTCCCAAACAGTACTTTAAAAACCCTTAAAACTTCTTCCAAACAGTTCTGTATAAGAAAACAAACAAAAACCAGAAAAGCCAAGTCGCTCGCACGATGGGTTGCTCGCGCGATATCTCACTTTTTCAATTTTCTTTTAAAATTTCCTAGATGATAAAAATTACACAAGTTGCACGCGCGGGTTGCTCGCGCGAGGGTTGCTCGCGCGAGGTTTACTCGCGCCGGTCGCGCACGTGAGTTAGTGCAAAGACTTTATCTTCTTCGTTTTTCTCCCCTGTTTTAGTTTTGAGGTCTATTTTTTGGACCCATTTCAAATTCGAATGCAACCATGACATATTGACATATAGTATATGATTCTCTTCATTTTTCTACAAGGATTTCAAATATATGATCGAATTAACGTAAATCAAAACGTAGCTCTCGAATTTTACAAAAAATCGAGGGGTGACAAAACTTCAATCTTAATATTGCTAGATTTGTGCCCTCAAACCATTACTTTATGTATAAGACATTGGCATTTTAATATATGGATATCAGCTTTACATTTCATGGTGTATATTTCTTTCATGAGATGATTGTTAATCCTTAAGTATTGTAGTAAGTAATTCGTGTATGTCTAAGATACATACAAGTGAGATACAAATTACTATCCTTTGATACTTAGAACTTATCATAGTGGATGATGAGACTAGATACCTCATTAGGTTTACACTATAGCATGATTAACTACCATTGGATGGAGTGATGAATCTCAATCACTAGAGTGTAACTCTTAGTTAATATGCTAGTGCTTATAGTGCATTGACGGACCTGAGCTTTCCTATTGACACTCAAGAATGTCAAATAGTCGATAGGAACTCATAACTTGTATAAGGTATGTGTTCTCAATCTTGAGACGATTATGAACACAGATTGTGGATATGACTGCTTTGACTTCCCAATCAGTGAGGTCTATAAAAGATCAACACTTGGGTATGTCATGTTCACAGGGCTGTGAACATATATTGTCAATATAGAATCTACCCTCTGATATAGAGTAAGCATTCCCTTAAGAATGTCACCAAGTTGATTACTGAGAACTGCAGTCTTGTTGATAAGTAGTTATCAACATGTTTGGTAATCATGAGTGGTGAATGTGACTCAAGGAATACAAGAAGTAATCATGATTCAGGTTGACAGTAACAGTTATCCAACTAACTGAATATGATTACGAATGTTGAAGGAAGAGGAACATTTGTACACCATACAAGTCTAGTTATCGCTTCGGATATGTTCTTTTGCATTGGATTTCAGTTATCGTTTATAGTGGAGTAAACGTTAACTGGTCAGTTGGTTAGTTTGTTGATCAAAGAGTTTGGTCATGGGAATTAACAACTGGTCTGAGCCAACAATAAAGAGCCTAGGAGGTCCTACTCTTAGCTCTGCTAGGATGCTTGGCAAGGCACATGAGGATGATGTCAAGACATGTTCGATTGATTGAAGTTGTCTCGATTAATTGAAGTCTGGACAGGTTCAATTGCTCGAAGGTGGTTCGATCGATAGAATGTTCGAACCATCGAAGCCACTTCGATTACTTAAACATTAGGTCGGTTCTGGGAATCTATAATAGGGCAGCTGCGTCTAGAAAAAAGAGTTCGTCATTTTAATATGTCAGAAGCTACAGAAACTATTTTTAGACCTCCCACACCTTCTCCTTCCTCTCTATTAGGGTTCCCACCAACCCTAGTCCTTCCGGCAGGCATCCGTAGGAGTCATAAGAGTGACTGCCTAGTGGAAGCTGCTGCACCATCAAGGAGTAAGAAAATCAAAATTGGGTTCAAGACCCGAGGTATAATTCTTGTCCCCTCTTTTTAGTACGCATCTATGGTATTGATGAGTAGTAGATCTTGGGCTGCCAATAAGTTTTTGAAACTTAACCTTTCTGCTGCACATTTAAAATAAAATTTTCCGTCAATTGGTATGAGAGCCACGCTTGTTTGGATCTATAGATGCATTTTGGAACACCAGTTTTGATTTGCATATTGTTTTTAGAACTGTTTTTCAAACTGCATCATCACAGATCTGTTTCTGCAGTATTATCGCAGTAGAATACAAATATGTGAGTGCATTGGATTCATGGTGGGTTCGATCGATGGAAGTGGTGTCGATCGATTGAACCTATTCTATTCTCAAGCGATCGAACACGTTTCGATCGATCGAACTTTGTTTTGTTTGATTGATTGAATGGAGTTTGATTGATTGAGACCGATCGAACACTCGATCGATCGAACTCGTTTTGATCGATCAAACTTTGTTTTGTTCGATCGATTGAATGGAGTTCGATCGATCGAGACCGATTCTCTGTCTAGGTGTTCTTTTCACAGTTTTAAAGTTTTAAAAATTATATACTTTATTTTTATAATATTCTGTAATTTTATTTTCAAATCATTTTGTGAAACTGAATAGTTCAATCGATTGAACAATGTTAAATCGACCGAAGGTTGGATCGATCAAACCTTTGTCGATCGATCGAAGTGTGATAGAGAAGTGTGATGCTGTTTTGAGTTCTAATTCAGTGTGTAAAGAGTTTATGCACTTTGTGAATCAATTAGGGGTTCCAATAGTTGCACATATTTGTTATATATGCGTGGATGTGCATACGACCCTTTTGCAACAAGATTAGTCCGCTATCTCCCATGGCATCGATCATCAACAAAAATTTTATTTTTTATTTCAATGTTTGTGTTTGGTGATTGTTGTATTTAATTATTGGTTTGGTTTTAAGGCATGTGTAAATGGCACTGCGACTTCAATCGTATGAAAAGGAAAGATGCATCGGTTTCCCTAGCCTTCTTTATTTTCTTGTTGTTAATTTCTATTTCTAGATAAATTATAAGCTTCAAAAGAAGCATAGGACCAATGTAATAGAATTAGAAAACCCATGAAGATGGAGGAGCAAGCCATTGTCCATGAAGATGGAGCTGGAGGCGATCAAACCAAGAAAAAGGTTCTATGGAGTTAGAGCCATGGGAGATAGAGGCATATGAATGCCTTTGTTTCAATTTTTTTTTTGTTTTATGTGATTGGTTGTGATTGGCATTTAATTATATTGTTACTACTTGTATGCACGTAAAACAAGTTTTCTAAAATAAAATTCAAAAACCATTTCAACACATTAGTAAACATTAGATGTGTTATGGGTAATGTGTGGAAACAATTTTTTCAAAAGCAAAATCTTTTACTACCAAATCTAGTGGCAGGGGTCTTATTTATAACACCCACGATCTTCCATTAACGGTTCATTGTAAGATGAGTAGTGCATTCTGTGTTACCTCGCCAGGGGTGATCATTCCATACGGAGGGTACACTACTCATTGGTTACTAGATGTGAACTTTGTATGGATAGGATCAATCAGACATGCTAAAGGGTGACCACCATACGTAGGTGCTACTTGAGGTGATTGTGATTGGATCCTAGTTAATGGTATACACTAGCTAAGTTATGAATAAGGGATCCCACACGGGGTATTATTCAGAAACTTAGAGATCAAATAGGTTCGGGAGTCATAACTTGTTTTGTAGAAGTTGCATAGCGGACAAGTCATGATTAATCAAAAAATCGAACATTGACCACCACATGGAGGCTTTATTCTTTCGTTTCGATATTCCGGCGACTTTGTTTTAAAATCAGAGTTTTAAGGATTCTTTTATTTCAAACTGTCAAATTCTGATATCCATATTTATTTTATCTTTTGAATTTTTAGTAAATCATAATGTCTGGATCTGCATTTAGTCCACTTGCCACTATACTCACTCAGAACAAGTTAACTGAAAATAACTACACAGAATGGAAATGAAACCTTGACATCGTATTAACTGCGGAGGATCACATATATGTCCTCACCACCCCATGCCCTGAAGAACCCATGGCAAATGCTTTAGCAACTGCCAGACGCGAGTTTGATAAATGGAAGAAGTCAGATGGGATGGCCCGTTGGCATATTTTGGCCTCAATGTCTGGCGTGTTGCAATTCCAATTACAATCGAACGATTCTGCCAGTGACATTATCACATCCCTAAAAAAGATGTTTGGGGAGCATGGCAGGCCTACCCGACAGGTAGCCATGTAGAAGATAATGAGTGCAAAGATGTCGGAAGGGACTTTAGTTAAAGAGCATGTTTTAAAAATAATTGGCTATTTAAACGAACTGGAGACCTTGGGAGCCAACATCGATGCACAGACCCAAGTGGATATGATCCTCAACTCGTTGTCACCTTCATTCGCTTAATTTAAACTTAACTATAACATAAATCAAATGAATTTTTCAATGAGCAAATTGATGTGTTCTCTTTTGGCAGCAGAAGGGGTGATCAAGCTTGGGGTCAACGTTTTGAACATTGAAAAAAGCTCTTACTCTTCCCGATCTACACCGAAAGGAAAAAAAGGGACGAAGAAGGCTGGTACTGGTGGTCCAAGTGTTGGATCGGTCCCTAAGATTACAAAATCTAAGGGAAAAGGTAAGGGCAAAGGGAAGGTGGGTGGCCAAGGTAAAGGAAAGTGTTTCCAATGCGATGAGAAGGGCCACTTGAAGAGGAATTGTCTAGAATTCTTAGCTACAAGAGTTTAAGGTATGATTGAATCACATGTGATTGAAGTAAGTTTTATTATGGATACTTCAAACACTTGGTGCATTGATTCTGGTGCGACTAACCATATCTGTAATTCGTTGAAGGGGTTCAGATCAACCAGGAAATGCAGTGATAGGGAGATTGTGCTGACTCTGGGTTCTAGCACAACCATTCTCGTGGTTGCTATAGGATAATAGTTTTAGAGTTTTTGGACAATAAGACAATAGTTTTATTAGATGTACTTTACTTTCCTTTAATGAGACGTAATTTAATTTCAGTTTTAAATTTATCGAATAATGGTTATTTTTTTCATTTTGGAACAAAAGTTGTCATTAAAAGAATTAGTTCTTTTATATGTTCTGGTGTTAAAACTAATGGCTTGTATTTTAAAAGACTCTTATAAAACTCAATGGTAACTGTACCATCTAAAAGAAAGGAACCTTCCACTAATCCAACAAGGCTTTGGCATATGAGGCTTGACCACATCAATCTAAATAGGATTAGCAGACTAGTCAAACAAGGGGTCTTAGGCGATTTGGTTCTCGAACCAATGGAAGTCTGCGAGGCTTGTTTAGAGGGTAAGATGACCAAAAGGCCCTTTCCAACAAAGGGAAATAGGACCAATGCATTGTTGGAATCAATTCATACTGATGTGTGTGGACCAAAAAAATATTAGAGCTAGGGGAAGTTATGAGAATTTTATAACAATTACTGATGACCACTCCAGGTATGGATATGTGTTCCTAATGCAGCACAAGTCTGAAGCCTTTGAAAAGTTCTAAGAGTTTAGGGCTGAAGTGGAGAAGCAATTAGGAACACACATCAAGTCCATTCGATCTGATTGAGGTGGCGAGTACCTCTCTAACGAGTTTATTGATCACCTTATACAGAATGGGATTCTGTCACAGTTGACTACACCTGGTACGCCTCAACAGAATGGTGTAGCGGAGAAAAGGAATCAGACTCTTTTAGACATGACTAGGTCAATGATGAGTTATTTTGAGTTGCCATTATTCCTTTGGGGTTATGCTTTAGAAACCGCTGCATACATACTAAATCTAGTACCAAGCAAATATGTTCCTAGGACGCCACAAGAGATGTGGGTTGGGCGTAAGCCTTCTTTGCCATATCTTCGAATATGGGGGTGTTCGACACATGTGCTGAAAGGAAAGATGAGCAAGTTGGATTATAGATCGGAAGTATGCTATTTTGTAAGGTATCCAAAGGGTACTTATGGATGGTATTTTTATGATCCAAGAGAACAGAAAGTGTTTGCTAGTACAAATGTTGTTTTCTTGGAGGATGATTATATCATGAACCATAAACCTAAGGGAATGATAGATCTTAGGGAGATAGAAGGAGATCCCTCGATTTTACCCATAGTTAATAATGATGTAACATAATAAAATACCACTTCTTCACCCATTCTCGCACTGGTACCTCGTTGTAGTGGAGGATTATCAGCCAGCCTAATAGATATATGTTCTTAGGAAAAGTTTTTGAAGCTGTCTCCATAGAATCTGAATTTGATTCTACCACATATGAAGAGGCAATGGCTGATATAGACTCAGCTTATTGGGTTAAAGCTATGAATGCTGAATTGGAATCTATAGATTCTAATCAGGTCTGGGATCTTGTAGAACTTAATTCCAGCCAATATTAAACCCATTGGCTCTAAGTGGGTTTACAAGAGGAAAAGAGGATCTGATAGAAAGGTTGAGACCTTCAAGGTAAGGCTTGTAGCTAAAGATTATGCTCAGAGGGAGGGCATTGACTATGAGGAAGCCTTATCGCCGGTAGCCATGCTCAAGTCCACCAAGATACTCTTATCCATTGCTGCATGCCTAGATTATGAGATCTGGTAAATGGACATCAAGACTGCATTCCTGAATGGCAATCTTGAGGAGGACATCTATATGTAGCAATCAGAAGGGTTCATAGCTGGTTAGAAAGGGAACTTGGTATGCAAGTTGTAAAAGTCCATTTATGGGCTTAAGCAGGCATCTAGAAGTTGGAACATTCATTTTGACTAAGCTGTCAAATAATTTGGTTACATACAGAATCTGGATGAACCTTGTGTATACAAGAAGTGTGAAGGAAAAGTGGTGGCTTTTTTTGTGCTTTACATTAACGACATTCTACTCATTGCGAATAATGTAGCGGGGTTGTCAACGGTTAAGGTTTGGCTAGCTAGTACTTCAATATGAAGGATCTAGGAGAGGCGAGCTATATCCTTAGGATAAAGCTCTTTCGGGATCATAAGCGAAAGATAATGGGATTATCTCAAGTTGGTTATATCGATAAAGTGCTAACTAGGTTTTCTATGGACAATTCGAAGAAAGGTTTGCCACCTTTTAGGCATGGTTTGGCGTTCTCTAAGGACCAGTATCCAAAGACACATGAGGAGAGGAATCGCATGGTAGGAATTCCCTATGCTTCAGTATTGGGAAGTCTCATGTATGCGATGCTGTGGACTAGACTGGATATCTGATTTGTCGTAGGCATGGTCAGCAGGTATCAATTGAATCTAGGTCCAGAGCACTGGATAACCATTAAGCACATTCTTAAGTACTTGAGAAGGACTTAAGATTACATGCTTATGTACGATAGTGGTGAGTTAATTCCAGTAGGATACACTGACTCAAACTTTATGTCAGATAAAGATTCGAGAAAGTCGACATGCGGACATCTCTTTACCTTGGGAGGTGGTACTATCAGTTGGAGGAACATTAAGTAGAAATGCATTGCAGACTCAACTATAGAAGCTGAGTATATGGCTACTTATGAAGTCGTAAAGGAAGCTGTTTGGCTCAAGAAGTTCCTTATGGAGCTCGAGGTGGTACCAGTGTCGCTATCACCTATTATGATATACTACGATAATAGTGGGGTAGTGGCTCAGTCCAAGGAGCCAAGAAACCATGGAAAGGGAAAGCATGTAGAGCGAAAATATCATCTAATTCGAGATATTTTTCAACGTGGAGATGTGACTGTCACCAAGATTGCCACCTCTGACAATCCTGCTGATGCATTTATAAAGGCTTTGCCATAAAAGGTCTTTGATCGCCATCTAGATAGTTTAGGTCTCAGATGTAGTCCTGAATGGTTATGAGTGCAAGTGGGAGTTTGTTGGGTTTGTGCCCTCAAACCATTACTTTATGTATGAGACATTGACATTTTAATATATAGATATCAGCTTTACATTTCATTGTGTATATTTCTTTCATGAGATGATTGTTACTCCTTAAGTATCGTAGTAAGTAATTCGTGTGTGTATGAGATACATACAAGTGAGATACGAATTACTATCCTTTGATACTTAGAACTTGTCACAGTGGATGATGAGACTGGATACCTCATCAAGTTTACACTATAGCATGATTAACTACCATTGGATTGAGTGATGAATCTCAATCACTAGAGTATAACTCTTAGTTAATATGCTGGTGCTTATAGTGCATTGATGGACCTGAGCTTTCCTATTGACACTCAAGACTGTCAAATAGTCGATAGGAAATCATAACTTTTATAAGGCACGTGTTCTCAAGGAATACAAGAAGTAATCATGAGTGGTGAATGAGACTCAAGGAATACAAGAAGTAATCATGATTCCGGTTGACAGTAACAGTTATCCAACTACCTAAATCTGATTATGAATGTTGAAGGTAGAGGAAGATTAGTACACCATATAAGTCTAGTTATCGCTTTGCATATGTTTTTTTACGTTGGAGTTCAATTATCATTTTATAGTGGAGTAAACGTTAACTGATCAGTTGGTTAGTTTGCTGATCAAAGAGTTTGGTCATGGGAATTAACAACTAGTCTGAGCCAACAATAAAGAGCCTAGGAGGTCCCACTCTTAGCTCCGCTAGGATGCTTGGAAAGGCACATGAGGATGATGTCAAGACAGGTTCAATATATCGAAGTTCTCTCAATCGATTGAAGTCTAGACAGGTTTGATCGCTCGAAGGTAGTTCGATCGATCGAATGTTTGATCCATCGAAGCCACTTCGATCGCTTGAACATTAGGTCGGTTCTGGGAATCTATAAATAGGGCAGCTGCATCCAGAAAAAGGAGTTCGTCGTTTTAATACGTCAGAAGGTGCAAAAACTATTTTTAGAGCTCCCAAACCTTCTCCTTCCTCTCTATTAGGGTTCCCACAAACCCTAGTCCTTTCGGCAGGCATCCACAGGAGTCATAAGAGTGAAGACAGCCTAGTGGAAGCTACTGCACCATCAAGGAGTAAGAAAATCAGAATTGGGTTCAAGACCTGAGGTATAATTCTTGTCCCCTCTTGTTAGTATGCATCTATGGTATTGACGAGTAGTAGATCCCGGGTTGCCAATTAGTTTTTGAAACTTAACCGATCCTCTGTGCGTTTAAAATAAATTTTAAACCCAATTTTTCCGTCAAATATACTTTCTCATATGAATGAATTAGGCTCTAATACTATAACTATAGCCTCTGTGTACTGTAATCTTTCATAATTATCTATCAAAATTAATTTTGATTAAGTTTGGAAAATCACCATTTTCAAGCTACAAGCTTCATGGATGAAATTAACAATGGTGAATACACAATTCTACATATACCAACAGTAAACAAAGTATAAGTCACATTCTAAGTGAGTTTGAAATACTCATTGTGGTAAGAGATAATAGTAATAAGTTGAGAAATAAATCCAAATAGAAAATCCAATTGCAAGCTTTGGCTATGATGGTCCAAGCTTTCTCTCTCTAGAAATTTTCTGTAAACAACTCTCTGAACTCTCTCTGATATTGGTTGTAAAAATGTGCAAATTGTGTGTTATTGAGAGAGTATGTGAGTATATATAAAATCCAATGCTTGGAGGCCATGAACCACCTCAAACATTCTACAAAATGAATTTGTTTTTCAATTTCTAAATACACATAATATACATACATATACGTATATACACAAACTGCAGCAAATTGCTATAGGACTAGTTTAGGGGTTACTAGAAATCCATAGGGGTCAAATTGTAGTGTTTGGGTAATGTAGCTTATGGCACTAACACAACACACACAATGTACACATTGCCAAACAAGGCATAATCAAGTTGTCTAGGAATCTCTTTGGGTGTTTGGGAAAATCATTGTTTGGCACTAATATACACATACACAATATGCATTGCCAAACAAGCCCAACCAATCATTCGTAGCTTTAAATGAACAAAAAGCAAAAGTCACATCTTAATTGGTGGAGAATCCCAAACTGTGGGAATCCATTGCGGTGTGAACAATTTTCGTTCATAAACTGGTATTTTCGCGGCACGGTGATCATCACAAAATACAGAAAATTTATATTAACGTAAGAAATAATTTCCCAGTTGCATAAAAATACCGTTTGAGTTGAAAGTAAATATTTTCATCGTATAGAAATACAATTGTGACATTCATCACAGGTATTCCTAATTTATAAAAACCGTTTGACCCTAATTAAAGAATTACTAATAAAATAAAGCAAGTAATACAAATTTATAACATGGAAATATAGTTAACAATTAAAAGGAAAATACAATCTGTTACAATTTCAAACCCAGAAGAAAAGAAAAAGGTTATAATGAAATATATGAAACTCCAAGAAGGAGAAACTTCTCAGGAATTATATCCCCCTAGAAGACAGGAAACCAATATTGAAGTTTATAATTTCAAGGAGGTTATAGTTAGACTTGCTGCTAAACCATCTAAGTTTAGAAGTAATGCTCCTTCTATTCATGACCTACAAAATGAGATTAATGATCTTAAATATGCCATCAAGGTTCTTAGAATCCGTATAGGGACCTTAGAAATGAAAGAGCAAGAAACCCTTGATGAAGCCACAGGAAATGATAATTTCAAACTTGTACAAATATATAAAGGAAAAGGTATTAAGATCAATGATAATGAGGATGATAATTCATCTGAACATTTGGAAGAAGGAATATTTTCCATTGAGAAAATTATTTACCAAAAATGGAATATTCATATTTCTTTAGTCATTAGTAACGAATATATCCTAGATACCATAGCCTTAGTAGATTCTGGAGCTGATAAGAATTACATAAAGGAAGGATTAATTCCTTTTAAATATTTTGAAAAAACTACTCAGAATCTCAATGCTGCTAATGGTAGCCAGTTGGAAATTCGGTATAAAATCCCTGTTTCTCATATTTGTAATAAAGGAATTTGTATTTCTACGACTTTTATATTAGTCAAAAATCTAAATCAACTAGTTATACTAGGGACCCCATTTCTTTCTTTAATACAACCCTTTTCAGTAAACAAAAATGGGTATTATCAACATATTTAATGGAAGAAGTCTTATTCCAATTCATCCACCAACCTATGGAAACTGAAATTCACACTCTTAAGGAAAATTTAGTTTTTAAAGAAAAATAAATTTGTTTGATCAAAGAAGAGTTGAGTCACAGACGTATTTGTGAAAACTAGAGCAAGATGTTTTAAAAATAAAAATTCAAGAATTTCATAAATTCTTAGAAAACAATATTTGTTCTGAGCATCCCAATGCTTTTTGGCATCAAAAGAAACATATTGTCTCTTTACCATATGAAAAATTTTTGATGAAAAGGAAATTTATACTAAAGCTCGTACTATTCAGATAGAAATTCAAGGATTATTAAACAAAAACCTTATAATAAAAAGTAAATCTCCTTGGAGTGGTTCTGCTTTTTATGTTAACAAAAATGTAGAAATTGAACGAGGAGTCCCCAGACTTTGTATTAACTATAAGCCTTTGAATACTGCATTGAAATGGATTCGATATCCGATTCCAAATAAACAAAAAGATCTTTTAAACTGACTTTGCCAAGCTACCATATTTTCGAAATTTGACATGAAATCTGGATATTGGCAAATTCAAGTGGCGGAGGAAGATAGATATTAAACTGCTTTTAATGTTCCTTTTGGACATGAGTGGAATGTTATACCATTTGGTTTAAAAAATGCTCCATCAGAATATAAGAACATTATGAAATTCTAATTTATGTATTGTTTATATTGATGAAGTTCTAATTTTTTCATCAACAATTGAGAAACATTGGAAACACCTTGATACTTTTTATAAAATTATCAAGAGAAATGGATTGGTAGTTTCAGCCAAGAAAACAAAATTATTTCCAACAAAAGTTAGAATTCTTGGCCATGATATTGAAAGAGGAACAATAATACCTCTTGGCCTAAAAGTAATCCTTAGAGGGGGTGAATAAGATTACTAACGACTAATGGCAAATTAAAAGTTAAGTAAGCACAATATCCAATAATAAAATTGTAAGTAAAGAGAGAAAGAAGGAGCAATTGCAAACTGAGTTTTCAATTGATTTGGCAATCCGCAATCCGCGACATACGTCTACCCCTCAAGAACACCTCTTGAGGATTCCAATAAACAACCTTCTTTGGGTGAAGTGTTAACCTCTCTTACAAGTTCTTCTTGAGCTTCTTTACACCTCCAATGAAGAGACCCTTCTTTAAAACTTCAAGTATGAGTGATTGTTTGAAATATAACTAAATAGTACTCTCTTTTAGAGTAGATGAATACAATTAATAGCTCTTTTTAATAGCTCTTAAGGAATTACAAAGAAATCTAGAGCAAGTAGATTGAATCTCACAAACTATGGCTTGAATCTTTGATTGCAATGAATGAGTTTTGAATGATAGTGATTAATTGCCCAATAATCAATTTCAAATATATATATACTCCCTTTTGAAAATTAGAATGTTTGGGGTAGTTGGGAGCATTTAATGCTTAGTCAAAACCCTAAAAGAAAAGAGTTATTACTGTTCTACGCAGTAATCCAATCAACTGAGGTCTTGATCTAGTTGATTACATTTCAAAATTTTGAAATGCTCCATTAAAACAATCGACGGAAACATGGGTAAGTCGACTGGAAAGTTGAGGCAGAAACTATGTTTTCAAAACATGAAACAGTCGACTGCTTTCACCTTCAATCGACTGAACTTTGAAGCACCCAGTCGATTGGGAAAATGATCCAATCGACTATTTTTCTAGTAAGGAACATTTTTCTGTTTTGAAGATTTGTCAAAGTTTTAAGCCCTTATCTTAGAGAAACAATCTAACTAACTTTACATAGGATCCTATAAGTACAGTACAAGTAAAAGGATCTTCCAAGAAGCTCCATTTGAATATCCATCAAGATTATAAGGCTCTGTTTGGACAACACACTAAAGATAAACATAAGTACTCAACTTAATAGTTTGTTAATCATCAAAATTACTTAAGGTAGAA
Source organism: Hydrangea macrophylla (assembly GCA_033977485.1). Taxonomy (NCBI): domain Eukaryota; kingdom Viridiplantae; phylum Streptophyta; class Magnoliopsida; order Cornales; family Hydrangeaceae; genus Hydrangea; species Hydrangea macrophylla. Next base: position 58,984,693 of record CM066999.1, read on the forward strand.
CCCTTGAGGCTAGCAATCTCCCCCTTTTTGATGATGACAAACTACTAGTTGCCCGAGATAAAAATAATGAAAAATAAGAATCCAATCAAGATGAGTAATGCAAATTAAGGATCATGTAGATAAATGGATCATAAGTTTAAGTTCATGAAAAATAAGAATTAAGAGCTAATCAAGAACTATGACCAATATGAAAAAGCAACATGCATATTCTCCTCCTTTTGTCATCATCAGGAAACTCTAAAATAGAGAGAATCTCCCCCTCTTTAAGGGAGTTGAAGGATGGGATGGGATGGGATGGAATGGGGTGGGGTGGGGTGGGGTGGGGGGGGGGGGGGTTTGGGTGTGGGAATCACCAATAAGGTATCATCATCTTCCCATGGTTAGTACACAAACAAATATACCAATATCATGAGAAGCAATACAATCATCAAGATCATACAATGAATATTACACACAAGAGCATGGATAACATTTAAAGACAAAAGGCAAAAGTAATCAATATCTTATGATTGCAAAAGATAGTTTTAGATGCAAAAAGAATGTGTTAGCCTGTACTATCCCAATACAAAGTCATCTAACTAGATATCCACCAACAAAAACTATCTATCTAGATAACCACCCAAAAGATTGTCATAAATCTAGCTAATGGACTATACATCTAGGCCATACACAAAATCAAAAGAGATTAATCAAGGCCGTCAAAACTGGAGGCGAGTCCGAATCAGACAGATATTATCATGAGCATCATTGAGACTGGACTACATCTGGAACAAACGACGATATACTAACTCCTTAGTAGCAGTCAAAGTAGTGCAGAGAACATCAATGGAAGTACCAAGGTCATGAATATTAGTCTGAATGGTGGTAAGATGGGTGGTGACGGTAGCTGAAAGAGTAAAGACACTAGTAGAGTGGATAGAGACTTAATGGAAGTAGTGATAATGGAGAACTTCTCTGTGAGATCAGTAGCAGCAGGAGGGGCTAGAGGAGGAGGGAACAAAAGTGATAGTAGGAGCAGGAGTAGAAAATGAGGGAGTATCAGTGGATGGGACTATTGGGATTGTGCCCTCAAACCCATCCTTTATGTATGATACATTGACATATTATATATGGATATCATATTTACATTTCATTATGTAAGATATCATGAGATGATTGTTTGTAATCCCTAAGTATCATAGTAGATAATTCGTGTATGTATGAGATATATACAAGAGAGATACGAATTACTATTCTTTGACTTAAAACTTGTCACAGTGGATGATGAGACTAGATATCTCATTAGGTATACACTATAGCATTATTAACTACCATTGGAGGGAGTGATGAATCTCAATTACTAGAGTATGACTCTTAGTTAATATACTAGTGCTTATAGTGTATTAATGGACCAAGAGATTCCTATTGACATATAAAACTGTCAACAGTCGATAGGAACTCATAACTTGTTTCCCTCTGTCCCATTTATGTTTCCCTCTTGGGGAATCTAGCTATTTAAGGGGACAAAAAGAATCTACACCGACTTTCCCATAATCATTGCACTTTCTTTTTTTGTTTTGTTTTGGTGTTGATTGCAAGGAAGGGTAGTTTGGGAAACTAAATAAAATTTGCATATTAATTTAGGAAAGTTGACAACAATTTTGGGACATCCAAAAAAGGAAAGGGGGACACATAAAATGGGACACATGGAGCATAAGGTATGTGTTATCAATCTTGGGACGATTATGGACACAGACTATGGATATAACTGCTTTGACTTACCAATCAGTGAGGTCTTGCAAGATCAATACCTGGGCATCTTGGGTAAGTCGTATTCATAGGGTTGTGAACATACATTGTCAAGATAGAATCTACCCTCTGATAAAGAGTAAGCATTCCCTTGAGAATGTCACCAAGTTGATTACTGAGAATTACAATCTTGTTGATAAGTAGTTATCAACATGTTTGGTAATCATGAAAGGTGAATGGGACTTAAGGAATAGAAGATGTAATCATCATTCAGGTTAACAGTAATAGTTATTCGACAACCTACCGATGATTATGAATGTTGACAATAGAGGGACATTAGTACACCATACAAGTCTAGTTATCACTTTAGATTTGTTCTTTTGCATTGGAGTGTAGTTTTCATTTTATAGTGGAGTTAACGTTAACTGATTAATTGGTTAATTCGCTGATCAATGAGTTTGATCATGGGAATTAACAACTGGTCTGAGCCAATAATAAAGAACCTAGGAGGTCCCACTCTTAGCTCTGCTAGAATGCTTGGAAGGGCGTAAGGGGATTGAACCAATTGATTGGAAGAGTTTCAATCAATTGATGTTGCGATTGATCTAACTTAGTTCAATCTATTGAAAGAGGTTCAGTTCGATCGATTGAACTATGTTCGATCGATCGACAAATTTTTTTCGATTGATTGAACTCTAAAGTCGGTTTAAAAATCTATAAATAGGGCAGCTGCGTACAAAAAAAGTTTGAACTTCATTTTAATTCCAGAAAGCTGCAAAAACCTATTTAAGGCTCCCAAATCTTCTTTTCTCCTCTATTAGGACTCCCACTAACCTTAGCCTCTCCAGGAAGTGGTCGAGGAGACATAAGGGTGAAGATTGCTTAGAGAAAGCTACTAGACATTGTATAAAAAGACAGTCAGAATTAGGTTCTAGACACTAAGGTATTGCATACTAACCTTCTCTCTTTGCATCTATAGAATTGATAAGTAGTAGATCCGGGCATGCCAATAAGTTTTTGAAACTTATTTTTCCTATGTGTATGATTTAAAGTTTATCAAAACCTAAATCAACCAGGGACAATGGTGGCAGTAGCAGAGCGAGGAGGAATAGTATCAAAGGCAGGAGGAGGGGTACTAGATGGAGGAGGAGGGGTACCAGAAGGACGGGGGGTCTTGGGATCAAACACACCACACTTAAGCTTATAGCTCATCAAAGATAGAGTGGTGGTGGAATAGATGTCATGACCAGTGGGGTCATGGCGATCACGGTCATCAAGGGGATCCTTAAAATGACGGAAGATGGTGGTGAGAGCCATGCCATAAGGGAGGGAACAAGCTTTCGACTTTTTCTGAGTCTCACAGATATGTTAATTACAGAAGAGATAGGGAAAGTCAAACTTTTTACCCTCTAGAATACACCATAAAAGGTAAACATCAAAATAACGAACATAATCACGACCACCTGCACAAGGAAGCAGAGTGTAACACCAAAATTTTTACATGTATTTATCTATGTATGGATCTATTTCGGTATTACTGCATCCGTTTATGTAAGTTGCGATCGTATATGAATAAACCTTGATGATTAGTTCTTATGAATGTCTTTACTTAAGCATTGAATCCTTGAAACATAGGAAGGATTGCTGAACCAGGAGGCCCGAGTGCTCGAGCTTAAAAAGGGGTGAAATGACTACTTTGTCCCTAGGTCCCAAAAAGTCTATAAATACCAGCATTTTTCAGCATTTTTGGGGGGTAGAAACTCTGTATTCCAGAGAGTTCCTTTGGGAGAGAGAGAGTTTGTGAGTTATATACATTCCATACACAAACACACACACACACACACACACACACACACACACACATAATCATGCTTGCATGTCTTCCATTTCATGATCAACACACACATACACATACACATACATGGCTGCTACTATGAAGTCTTGGAGTTGAAAACTTGAGGATCAAAGAAGTGTAGAAGTGAATAGTGGCCTTGGAGCTTGCTTGAAGGTTGTACTTGGATGTTCTTGAAGATCAAGGCTATACACACACATTTTCATCACATTTCTTCATCTAGATCATCTTTATACTCACTCCTAAACATGTTTTTATAAGTTATATTAACAATCTAGTACCATGCATGTATTGCATGAAGATCAAAGATTGTATTTGAGTTGCTAAAACTATCACTGTTTTGAACTGCTAAACTCGAGTGCTCGAACCAAGTGCGAGCGCTCGAGTCTACTGAACGGGCCAGGTGCTAGCGCTCGAGAGGCGCGAGCACTTGAATTCAGCAGTATGCAAAAGATTAGTTTGTTGCATGTTAATCTTATAAGGATCCATGCTATGTATGATAGTACTCTGAGTTGTGATAGTTGTACCTTGGGTTATACTTGATATATATACTTGTGTATGCTTATTAAGGGTTGTACCTTATATTATTGGAGTAGTACTTTAGTAACGTACAACTTTATGAGAAAAGAGGAAGATGTATTCTTAACATGATGATGCAATTAATCAGTAGAACTTATACGTGCGACCATACGAGAACCATGCCAATGTGAACATTAATCTGATGTACTTAAGTACGCGACTCTGAGAATGATGTACTTTAATGACTTATACCATGCATGTTAGTTGTTAACGATGTGGAATACGCAGAAATGTTATTAACAAGATGTTCAAATCCATCGGTTTGGTTTCTTATGTTTTGTTTATTTGCTTGGTCAGTTCAGGAAAGAGTAAAGATTCTAGGCTCAGTTGTTGAGATGGTTAATAGCTAATGGGCTGACGTCAAGCAAGTTGCCAATTAGGGCAAGATGACGAATTAACCAAGGCCGAATGGAATAAGATTGGGATTACCAAGTAACGAGGCCATAAGGCAGATGTCAATTAGCTGTTTGGGCACGATGACAAGAGAATAGATGTCAATTAGTCATTTGGGCTCGATGACAAGATGGTAACCCATGACTGGAAAGTGGCAATATTCCAGGAAAATGGCACTTATACCAGATGCATGCAAAGAGTCGTGTTTATAAGAGATTGGGCCTGTGGTCTAAAGATTGGATCAGTGATCCAAAGAGACGCGTTATAAAGATTGAATCTATGGTTTAAAGTAAAGTGTTAAGTTTGTAAGATTGGACCAATAGTCCAAAGTGATCAGTCAATCAATGTCAATTGTGTTTCAAAGATCCGAGTAATATCACTGAACGTTTCCCAAATGTACGCATTACCTTGAGATTAGAATGATCGAGAGTTAAAGATACGTTTTCATAAAAGAAGATGAAATGGAATGTTTTACTTTTCTAACAGATTAAAAAGTGTTTTCTAAACCTGTTCAGTGTAGTAGGTTTACTCACTCAGCTTATAGTAAAGCTGATGACTTTCATGTCTTGAACTATCAAACGTCCAAATCTTGTAGAGGTTGATTTTCTGGATGAGGAGTATGCCAAGGAAGGCTATGGGTTTGCGAGCTAGTTTGCGAAAGTGAAGCCTTTTATTTATTTATCTTTCGTTAGTAGTTGATGCACTAGATGCCGATCTTATTATTATTACTTTGTTGTAGGGCGTTACGCCCATGATGTTATTATCTTTTCTTTTCTTTTCTATGGGTTGTAATAATGGATTTAAGACTCTGATAATGTTTAGTATTTATGTACGCCTAGAATCATCATGCTTATTATGCTACTTCTGATTATTGTTATTACTTTATTCTTGGTACTTTCTTGTATGGACAAGCACACGATCCTCAAACCAGTCACGTAACCACGGGTCCAAAGGTGGAAATTTTAATTTTTCCCTACTTTACTACACTGGGGTGACACCGAGTGTAGGTGAGAATGTGGTGGAGGAGACGAGACTCAAAGGTGAACTGAGAGGCTAAGGGTTTGGAGGGGTGAACCAATTCAGGGTTTCTACAAGTTTGCCTACAGGTAAGTAATGGGTCGAAACCATAACCGGAATTCCATTTATTGTCCTCATAATGGAAAATGTTGCCCATGGGAACACCAAAAATCTTAATAACATCGGGAGTAACTATGAATTTTACTCCTCTAACCATGGAAGAAAAAGAAATCAAAGAAGGCGAGGGAGTGTGGTTACAAAAAAATTTGCAAACAAGAGTGGGGTATATAGGCTGATTAAGGGAAAGAAAAGGTGTCCAACCTAGGGCATCAAACAAAGCACCAATGCACAAACCATTGAAATGTGAAAAGTCAAAAGGAAGAGTCTTACCAATAACGACTTTGCGATGAATAAAGGCTTCTTCGTAGCTCTTCCTGCCCTCAGTGTTTAGGAAATGTGCAGGAGGATAAAGAGGAGTTGTTGGCTAAGATGAGGGACCCTTGGGTGCCTTACGTTTTGTAGACTTGGGAGGCATGGCCACAAATGGAGGAAAATGCAGAGAGAGGAAGAGGGCCAAAAATGGTTGTGGTGGTGGTTGGAGTAATGGTAATGGTGGTCGAAGTGAAGAGATAAGAGATCGGAGTTAGGGGAGTGTAGACACCCCATTTTGTCGGCTATCAGATTTAGGAGACCCATAGCTTGGTGGTTCACGATGATAAAAAAAGACTCAAAACGGACACCTGGAAATTAGTTCCATCTCTCAAAATGCTCAGAATGACCAAAATGCCCTTGAAAACCCGAACACTCCCAAATTTGGATTGAAAAGTTCTAGAGACATGCTGTGTCATAAGAAAAGTCATAAAATGAGGTTTTAAGCAAAATCGGATAAAATTGTCGGCTCCTAGAGACCCCCGGAAGTCCCAGAAGTTCCCAAAAAGTCCCCGTTGACCGGTTTGACCAAGTTTGATCAAGGTTTGATCGAAATCGTCCAAATTCGCCAAAAAGTTATGGAATCATTCTAGATCATGTGGAAAGTATTAAAATGAGTTTTAAAAGAAAATCGAACAAAAACGTCAGCTTCTAGGAGCTCCCCATAGGTTTTCAGAACTTCCCGGGAATCCCAAGTTTGACCAGTTTGACCAAAAGTTGACTTTAAACTGGAACACCGTATCATTTTTCAAACTTTTTTCACAGATACTAGAGGTCAATAGCTTTCCAACGGTATATCGCACATATTTTTTGGATTTCAAACAAATTTATTATGAATTTCCGAAGGTGAAAAAGGCGATCAAATCGGCTTTTATCGCGAATACCGCAAAACTTTTCAAAGTGACCTATCTCCGAACTATTTTTTATGTAAATTAGACTCCATTATATTTCCAACGGTATATGACAAACTCAATTTGGAGTTTGTATACATTTTCAATGAATTTCAGACGAAATAGGGCCTTTTTGCGAATACCGGAACCTCTGGGGGCCTAAAAAGGATTATCTGGACGAATGAGGAGCAGTGCCGCTGCTGCATTGGCCCACTGCTGTTGGGGCACAGGCCCAATGCCGACACAGCACTCTCCCCTAGAATGGTCCACTTTTATAATTTCTTTTGGGGGTTCATTTTGATTAATTAGAAACCAAAACGACGTAGTTCTATGTTCACAGATGTTTGGGACCAATGGGAGTATTTCTAAAACCCCAAAACCACCCCAAATTGCCCTATATAAACCCCCCATTGACTTTTCATTTTGCAGGGGCCAAGTGCAAAGTCCATAGAAGTTGTAAAGAGAAAGAGAGATAGCGATAGGTTTAGAAGAAGGAAATGGAGCTTCTCCCATTGATTTTCTATAAGAAAGTAAGTTTTAATCTTGTTTTCTTCCATTACCTCTCTTATACTTCACATTCCAAATACCACCAATCACCATTCTTGAGCATTCTTGAGTTAGGAAGCTACTTCCATGTCCAACTGTCAATATCTATGAGTGAAGCACTAAGCTACAAGTCCAATATCACATTGATTATCATCTATTGATTGCTATTTACTTGCTTGTTTTATATATATGGTCATCTCTTCTTACCTCATTTCTTTTTATTTTTCTTTATTTACTCACTTGTTCTTCATCATCTAAATGATGACATGAAGTTTGAGGTGAGTGAATCCTTATGGATGGTAACTCTTGACCTCAAAAACATGTTTAATAGATGATGATTATAACTTCAATACCTCCAAGGTATCCTTGAAGTTATGTTCAAAATAAAAATGAAGCTCTCCAATAATATTGGGGGTTCTTGATGATGAGTTTGATGTTGATATTTCAAGAGGTCATAATATCTATTTGATGTTGAAAATATACTTTCAAAACCTCTATTTCAAAACCCCTCTCAAACCCTCTCATTTTGATCTCAAGAAAGAAAACTCAAGTTTTTCCCAAGATCTTTAAAACAGTGAGTCAAAACAGTGAATGATCTGAGCTCAAAGATTTCTCTAGAACTCAATACTCAATGTATGGATGCAAGAACACTTGGAAAGTCTTTCTAACTTATTAGAGAACACCCATGATTTTTGGCTTGGCTTGAAAAGACTTGGAAGGGTTCCATTTTGATCCAAACATTCTCTCCAGATATTCTGCCTTTACTATCACAGCAGCTTGGTCGACTTTCAACTTGTTTTACAGAAACCTTTTTCAAAAGGAGTGGTCCCAAACTATTTTTCCATTACACTTCATTGTCTTAGAGAACATTCTGTATAATACGGGTCTCTAAATGTTTTGTTTTCATTTTCTACGAATTTTTGACATTTCAGTCGTCAGTATGGACTCTATTTCTGAGTTACCTCTATTGTTTACATGATTTCTCTCAATATGTAATAGTTATTAATGTTTGGCTTTTTGGGTTGTGTTCTAGACACAATAAGGAAGAGCTCCATAAAAAATCATGCATTGAAAACATACCTAACCCCTCTTTTAAATTTCCAAAATATCATGTTACTGTTCTGTCCACTATTCACAGCAAACACACTTTTACTTCCATCCTTTGATTTGGTGCTTACATGCACTCCACATTAGCTCATGTCTTAGGAAGTAGTTTATACTATATTTGTACATATTCCATGATGATTTACTTCATTCATTCATACACATTCTAGACTTCTAAGTCATTCTAGGAATCCATGAACACAAAACACACTACAACCTTGGCACATTCTAGATACATACATTGCATCCATGCAAAGATTTGGGGCTTTTGTGACTCCTAATCTAAGAAGATTATAAGGAATGAACTTGATCACACATTCATGTTTTCTCTCGATCTAATCGTCCTTTCTCATCCATCCCGAGGATTGAGAGGTCTTCTTTTCTCAAAGATTAACATGCATCATTTTAGCTTGCTAAGCATACTTTGATACTTTTTGATTTATTTGTTTCAAGAGCAATTCATGTCCCCTTTAGATTAGGGAAACTTAATTACTTGATATGTGATTAGATGACTTTTCCTAGATTTATTTGTGTGATCTTTCACTTTTGCATTGTGTGATATTTGGCTTGGATCTTATGAATGATATCTTATCTTTTGATCTTCCATTTCAAGATTCTTATGTGATGTAATATACCTATCATAGTATTAATTGTCGAACCAAACATAGTAAAAGATGATTATTTGGTTGTTAATTGAGACCCGTCGAAAAACGCGGCGAGTTGAGGGTGTTTTAATAGCGACAAAGGTTCCTTCCTCTCTCGTACCAAAACCCCGAGCCAAGTTCTTTGGTTGTGAATGGTCGGTGCCCTTTATCCATTTGGGTGAGTCAAAATTAGGTTTCTTGGTTCCTTAAAGACCAAGTGGTGAATCCGTATTTGTTTTCAATAGACCTTTTCCTTTCCTTTTTCAAAAACAATCTCAAAACAAAACTAAAAAGAGTGGATGAGCTATTCTGCATGTCCACAATCTGGCGACACTGCTGGGGATATTTATTTTCAAAACAAAATAATACAGAGGTTTGACTCATAAGAAGAATCCTTAAAATCATCTTTTTACTGTGTCTGGTTCACCGCATTGTACTCTTGTATTTCCCCCCTCCGGCTGTGTTTGAAACGTGGCACTGACATTGTTCAGGTCTTGCTGTGCCAGGGCACAAGTCTCCGTTGATACTGTACCTTTCGAGGTATATCAAAAAGAGTAAACACTTCCGTACTGTCTCTCTGACGGTATATTGGAACTCTCATCAACGGCCCCTCTTTGACTACACCCAGCCTTTGCATATAGATTCCTATAGAACCTTTCATAAGACTGTTCATTTATCTTTTCAGATAGGACAATGTGATATAACTGCTGTATGCCCTGACAGGATTACCTGCGCAGTGTAGACGCTTATGTGGCATAAGGCGGAACCTCTTTCTTATGAATCCCAAGGCAATCACTCACATGTGATCACATTGAGTTGACCTGCCTAGGTACCATGACAAGGATGTCTGCTCCATGCTCACAAAGATATATACTGCAAACCTTGTTTGTCGGTCCTAAGACATAGGAGTATGAAAACTTGCTAGACAGTATGATCACTATCATAACCTGTTTCTCCCAGAAACTCTGTCCATATATCCCAGATATAACCTGTTTCTCCCGAAAACCTTGTCCATATATACCAGATATAACCTGTTTCTCCCAGAAACTCTGTCCATATATCCCATATATAACCTGTTTCTCCCGGAAACCCTGTCCATATATCCTAGATATAACCTTTTTCTCCCAGAAACTCTGTCTATATATTCTAGATATAACCTGTTTCTCCCAGAAACTCTGTCCATGTATCCCAGATGTAACCTATTTCTCTCGAAAACCCTGTCCATATATCCCAGATATAACATGTTTCTCTCAGAAACCCTGTCCATATATCCCAGATATAACCTATTTCTCCCAGAAACTCTGTCTATATATCCTAGATATAACCCGCTTCTCCCGGAAACCCTGTCCAAAACTTTTCGGAATATCCTGAAAATCCCTGTTATTCATCGGTGGTCATACTGGAAAGTAAAGTTAGCACACTCTGTATGGTTGGGATCTTATTTGATTAACTGTTATATGCTAGAAATAGGGGCATCATATAGACTAGGGCTTATATCTGCATGATTGCCTCATTTTCATGCACCGTTCCTATCAGTCTGCACGCACTGTCTCAGTCAGTCTGTACACAAGTCAGTCCACTTTTGTTATTGTCTGTCTAAAGTCATCACTATCGAAATCTAATACAATCCTCTCAAATCTGTGGGGTCACTATAGATTCTCAAGGTCAACAGCTGGGATCTTCGTCTTGGGTCAGAAATTCAGATAACTGTTTGGTCAGAATCAGCTCGATAGCTTATTTCAGCATGAACTAGGAAGAGTTAGAAAACAAGGTTACCAAGTTGGGAGCAACCATAAGCCAGCAGTCCAGCAGCCTGGCCCAAGTTTTGAAGTTCATAGAAGAATTGAAGTAGCAGCGGCCACAGCATCCACCTGGGTTTCCACCACCAAGGTTTGAACCACCTCCACGTGAGAATAATGGGGAGGAAGACTGGTTTCAAGGGGTCCCACTGCTTGCATATGAGAAAAAGCTCCAAGAGAAAATAGACAAGGTTGACAAGCTGGAAAGTGTGCTAAGGAAGAGCAAAGGGGTTGATGATTACATGCTAGACCTTGAAGGCCTGTTCGAACCCGTCAAAGTGAAACTGCCTGAGAACTTTAAAATGCCATAAATTAACCGCTTCGATGGAACTGGGAATCCAAAAAGTCATATCAAGTTATGCATGAACATCTTCCAATCTATGGGATGCACTCATGAGCACATAGTTATGCTGTTCCCTCAAACCCTCAAGAATGGCGCACTATCCTGGTTCCTAACTCTTGAAACCTCTAAGACCCGAGTGTAGGAAGATATTGCTAGAACTTTTATTGATCACTACTCTTACAACCAAGAGTTTGATGTCACCATCCGGGACCTAGAGATGACTAGGAAAAACATCAATGAGTCCTTCGCTGCGTTCTTGAGCAGATGGAGGAATAAAGTGGCCCAAATGATCCACAGACCTATTGAGAAAGAGCAAGTACATATGCTGGTCAAGAACATGCAACTAGTATACCACGATAAACTATTCTACCAGTCCATCTCAACATTTGAAGAACTATTTGAAATAGGCACCAGAATAGAGGATGCCATCAGAGAAGGAAAGTTCAAGAATGATGAACCCCATCACCAGTCCAAGAGACCCAACTATCCCCTGGTCTCCTCAGATGTCAGTGCGCTTAGTAACCAATCAATGGACTACCCTCTCCGTCCATACCAGTCGATTCTACCAAATCTCCCAAAAGGCCCTCGCAAATTCTCCAAACTTGATGTTCCCCTTTCCATAGCCTTGGACTACCTACTCAGAAAGGGCCATCTACAGCTCCTCCCTCACAAGCCGCTACCGGATCCTATACCCTCCCACTACAACATGAGCCTACGATGTGCTTACCACCAAAATCTAGGCCATGCCACCGATCAATGCATCTGCCTCTGCCATGACATTTAGAACCTCATAGAGGATGTACCCCATCCTATTCCTATCCACTATCTTGGCTTGGATCAACCGCTCGAGTGATCCCTTTTGATGATGCCAATGAGTGTTGAAGCTATGTAGTAAAGTGATGGTGTCTAGAACTTCTGTTAAAAAGAGAAAAAATAGAATAAGAATAACAAACGAGTCATCGTGACACTTCATTTGAGACCAAGTCGAGTCTGTTCTATTTTTCAAGTCTATTTCAAGAGTAGTCTTGTGGTCGAGTCCGTCTATTTTTAAAGTTCGGTTGAGTCTATACCAAGAAATGCAATCCTTCTCCTTTAATGGAATGAAATCTCATTTTGCTTAATCTGATGTGTCTAGTCATAAATGCATGAATCATCAAACTGAAATGTCACTTTTCAAATTACCATAGATATTGCTCTGCTAATATTTTTTCTGCAACAAAAGAAAAAGAATCTTGAAAGGTCAAAGTCGATTTCACGCTGACACCGATAAAGAGCTGAGAATTGAATAGTCTTACTTTAAGAATTTAAAGATGTTCTTACCTTAATCTTGAAAAGACATGTTTGAAACTAACTTGGGGCTTGCCCAACACCCTTTTTCCACCATTTCAAAGCCTTGAGCCCAATCCAATGGAGAGCCATACAATCTGTCTGTTGAAAGCAGTGCAGACTTAGTCCTTGATGGTAGCCAAACACTTTCAATGAGTTTCTTCTCCCCTTTCAAAACAAAAAAAAACAATAAAAAGAGAAAAAAAAGAAAGAAAAAGAAAGAAAAGAAAAGCTCGCTAGGTTGAAAACACGAAAAGGCACCTAAGCAAAAGTTAGAGCTGAAAAAGGTGTTGATTTCCAAGATCTGACCTTAGCCAGTCAAAATGACGGGAAAAATGAAAGGAAGAAAATTTTGGTGATACAGAGAATTGTACACTTCAAGGTACATCATGAGAACATGCCTAGATCACATTTCAAAAGGCTCGGAATGACCACAAATAAATTCCGTGAACTGATATGCACATTTTGGAATTCTAAAATCGTAATCAAAAGATCTCACAAGAATCAACTACATGAAAAATAAAATTGACTGGCTAGGCGAAAGTGAAAAGGATCAATCCTCAGAAAGAAAAGAAAAGAAAAGAAAGGGAGATCGAAACTGAATCCTTTTATTCAAGGCTACCACAAGTGAGCTAAGTTTAAACTTCTTTGACGATTGGTTTGAAAAACCCCCAACCAATTTCTTTCAAGACCTTGCCTTGAACTACGCTCGACCTGATTCCCACTCTGGGATACGTAGGCAACCGCATCAGTTTGGTCGACACCATCATAATCAAACCAATCTCTTTCAAGACCTTGCCTTGAACTACGCTCGACTTGATTTCCACTCGAGGATACGTAGGCAACCGCATCGGTTCAGTCGACACCATCATAATCAACCCCGTTTTCTTCAAAACTTTGGCCTGAACTTCGTTGGACCTGATCCCCGCTCGGGGGTACGAAGGCAGACTTTCAAAAAGAAAAGAAGGATGGCTCGCTAGGTTAAAAATCCGAAAGGACACCTAGGCAAAAATTAGAGCTAAATCCAAGGTGAGCAATAACAAAAGAGAGAAAAGAGTTCGCTAATTCACCTCACTAATGCCTAGGCAAAAGTTATGAGTATCTGCGAGATTAAAGTCGCGGTCCTTGCCTTAAGCAAAAAATCACCTTCCACACTAGGGGCAAATTTCGGCTACCCGCCTCGTTTGCCTAAATTTTACTATCAACCCTTCATACAAGGGGCAAACTTCAATCACCTACCTCGTTTGTCCAAAGCCTCCAATAAACCATCGTCCAAACTAGGGGCAAACTTCGGTCACCCACCTCGTTTGCCTATGAATTCCACTTGTTATACCTCAAACTAGGGGCAAACTTCGTTTTCCTAACACGATCCCTTCATACCAAGGGCAAGTTTTCAAGTCACCAACTTGTTTTAAAATTTTTTGAAATAGAGTATCTTTTATTCTAAAAGCTAAGGCACTAATTCTAAGCACTTCTTGGGAGAAGTAGAGAATTGATTAGATCAATAGGGAAGAATTTTCAAAAACCAGATTTATCAGTAAAGTGCTATCATATTAAGATGAGGAGTGAACATAAAAGATGAGCGGTACATCGCTTATGACAAAGACACATTGAATTATGCTAATTTGGGCACTTCGTGTCGTTACTTCTGTCAAGTTAATCCTTGATTGGTTGAGTCAGTAATAATCTGATCGAAACTATATCAGAGTTCAATGTTCATACAACCCAATCCAACTTTCCTCATCAACATTGTTCCTGTGAAGTCCATTTGTCTTAATGGTCTCAAATGTGTGGGTTTAAAGTGATTCCCAAATTGTAAAACCTGTGGATACAAGTAGAAGTTCTGAACACCTTTATTGCACTTGTCAAGACTGCGACATGATATGAGTCCCAAGAACCTCGAGCATTAGTGATACCCCCAATCACAGTCACTTGTCTTCATAAATCAGTTCATAAGATACACTGGCTATCTTGTACCAGCTCCTCAGCAACCAAGCCAAAATTGTGTCACGAATGTTCTTCATCCCTAGCTGAATTACTCTATTCACAATGCAACCATTCTTTTCCCAGTCGAATCTTCTCATTCCCAACAGAGCTAGTTCATCTCTAGAAGAGTGTCCTGAACAAATATGGTGTATCTTAGTCAAGACTACATCCTTTTCTCATATGAAAGAGTTGTTCATCCCCAGCAAATTCAATTTAATCCCCAGTAGGCATATCAATTCGTCAGTTCTTTTGATCACAGTTAGTCTAACCGTTGGTCCAATCTATGACAGTCACAGTAGTTCACTATCGATTTGTACATCATCAGTTCAATCCATGACAGTCACGGTAGTTCACTGTCGACTCGTCATCTCAATTCGTACATCATCAGTCCAATCCATGATAATCATAGTAGTTCACTGTTGTCTTGTCATCTCGATTCGTACATCATCAGTCTAATCCATGACAGTCACAGTAGTTCACTGTCGACTCGTCATCTCGATTCATACATCATTAGTTCAATCCATGACAGTCACGGTAGTTTACTGTTGACTTGTCATCTCGATTCGTACATCATCAGTTCAATCCATGACAGTCATAGTAGTTCACTATTGACTTGTCACCTCGATTCGTACATCATCAGTCTAATCCATAACAGTCACAATAGTTCATTGTCGACTCGTCATCTCGATTCGTACATCATTAGTTCAATCCATGACAGTCACAGTAGTTCACTGTTGACTCGTCATCTCGATTCGTACATCATCAGTTCAATCTATGACAGTCACAGTAGTTCACTATCGACTCGTCATCTTGATTCGTACATCATCATTTCAATCCATGACAGTCACAGTAGTTCACTGTCGACTCGTCATCTCGATTCGTACATCGTCAGTTCGATCCATGACAGTCACAGTAGTTCACTATCGACTTGTCATCCCGATTAGTACATCGTCAGTTCTTCAAATCAAGGTTAGTCCAATCATTGATTCAATCCATGACAATCACAGTAGTTCACTGTCGACTCATCATCTCGATTCATACATTGTCAATTCTTTTGATCATGGTTAGTCCAAACTGCTGGTCCATTTCATAGCAGTCACAGTAGTTCACTGTCGACTTGTCACCTCAATAAGTACACCGTCAGTTCTTCTGATCATAGTTAGTCCAATCGTTTGTCCAACCCATGACAATCATAGTTGTTCACTGTCTATTAGTCATCTCGATTCGTGCATCGTCAATTCATTAATCATCATTAGTTTAGCATCATTCGAAGCATGCCATGTTCATCATTCTCATTCAAAATCTTGGGCTTCCATGTCCATTAATGGGGCTTCCGTGTCCATCGCTTGACATCTCAGGCTTTCATGTCCATCACTTAACGTCCTAGGGCTTCTGTGTCTGTCTCCTAATTTCCAGGGCTTCTAGGTCTATCGGTTATTTGTCAAGCTTCATCTCTAATTAACGTCCTATGGGACCCCATGTTCGATTACATTTTTTGCGAAGCACACTTCCCAAAATTTAGAAGTTTGCTCCAAGACCCAGGGTCTTCAAACCTTGGTGTCCCTATCTGGTTCAATAACTGCATCACAGTTAGAAACACTAGCACGACATAAGTCCACTCAGAGTGGAATTCATCCCACAGCAGTAGCTCATACTAGGATCAGAACACTAGACATAATAGGACTCAGAACACAATTCATATCACATCCATGCATTACATATCATTCTCATAGCATAGCATCCGCCTGATTGTTGTGTTTTTTTGCATGTGTTTGTTTCTTTGTGCCCCGAACTACGTCCTAGTCTGATTCCCCTTGGGGATATGTAGGCCGCTCACGCAGAGCATGACCAACAATAGCCTCAGCATCGATTTCTTTTTCTTGAAATTTTTTGCAACACACTTATTTTTATCCTAAATCTCTAGCCTCTAAAAGTCCTATCTTTTCAAGGCTTTGGCACTAGCTTGCGACACGTGTTGCCTCGCAAGTTCATGTCAAAGAGGGGCAAACTGTAGACACCCCATTTTGTCGGCTATCAGATTTAGGAGACCTATAGCTTGGTGGTTCACGATGATCGAAAAGGACTCAAAACGGACACCTGGAAATTAGTTCTATCTCTCAAAATGCTCAGAATGACCAAAATGCCCTTGAAAACCCGAACACTCCCAGATTTGGACCGAAAAGTTTTGGAGACATGTTGTGTCATGAAAAAAGTCATAATATGAGTTTTTAAGCAAAACCGAATGAAATCATCGACTCCCAGAGACCCCCGAAAGTCCCAGAAGTTCCCAGAAAGTCCCCGTTGACTGGTTTGACCAAGGTTTGACCAAGTTTGACCGAAATAGTCCAAATTTGCTAAAAAGTTTCAGAATCATTCTAGATCATGTAGAAAGAATTAAAATGAGTTTTAAAAGAAAATCGAACAAAAACATCAGCTCCTGGGAGCTCCCAGAGGTTTCCAGAACTTCCCAGGAATCCCAAGTTTGACCAGTTCGACCAAAAGTTGACTTTGAAATTGAAGCACCGTATCATTTTTCAAACATTTTCATGGATACTAGAGGTCAATAGCTTTCCAACGGTATATCGCACATAATTTTTGGATTTCAAACAAATTTATTATGAATTTCCGAAGGTGAAAAAGGCGATCAAATTGGCTTTTTATCGCGAATACTGTAAAACTTTTCAAAGTGACCTATCTCTAAACTATTTTTTATGTAAAGTAGACTCTATTAAATTTCCAATGGTATATCACAACCTCAATTTGGAGTTCGTATGCATTTTCTGTGAATTTCGGACGAAATAGGGCATTTTCTCGAATACCGGAACCTCTGAGGGTCTAAAAAGGATTATCTGGACGAATGAGGAGCAGTGCCGCTGCGGCACTGGCCCACTGCTGTTTGGGCACAGGCCCAATGCTGCCACAGCACTCTCCCCTAGAATGGTCCACTTTTATAATTTCTTTTAGGGGTTCATTTTGATTAATTAGAAACCAAAACGATGTAGTTCTATGTTCACATATATTTGGGACCAATGGGAGTATTTCTAAAACCCCAAAACCACCCCCAAATTGCCCTATATAAACCCCCCATTGACTTTTCATTTTGGGGGGGCCAAGTGCAAAGTCCATAGAAGTTGTAAAGAGAAAGAGAGATAGAGATAGGTTTAGAAGAAGGAAAGGGAGCAGGGGAGCTTCTCCCATTGATTTTCTATAAGAAAGTAAGTTTTAATCTTGTTTTTTTTCCATTATCTCTCTTATACTTCACATTCCAAATACCCCCAATCACCATTCTTGAGCATTCTTGAGTTAGGAAGCTACTTCCATGTCCAAATGTCAATATCTATGAGTGAAGCACTAAGCTACAAGTCCAATATCACATTGATTATCATCTATTGATTGCTATTTACTTGCTTGTTTTATATATATGGTCATCTCTTCTTACCTCATTTCTTTTTATTTTTCTTTATTTACTCACTTATTCTTCATCATCTAAATGATGACATGAAGTTTGAGGTGAGTGAATCCTTATGGATAGTAGCTCTTGACCTCAAAAACATGTTTAATAGATGATGATTATAACTTCAATACCTCCAAGGTATCCTTGAAGTTATGTTCAAAATAAAAATGAAGCTCTCCAATAATATTGGGGGTTTTTGATGATGAGTTTGATGTTGATATTTCAAGAGGTCATAATATCTATTTGATGTTGAAAATATACTTTCAAAACCTCTATTTCAAAACCCCTCTCAAACCCTCTCATTTTGATCTCAAGAAAGAAAACTCAAGTTTTTCCCAAGATCTTTAAAACAGTGAGTCAAAACAGTGAATGATCTGAGCTCATAGATTTCTCTAGAACTCAATACTCAATGTATGGATGCAAGAACACTTGTAAAGTCTTCCTAACTCATTAGAGAACACCCATGATTTTTGGCTTGGCTTGAAAAGACTTGGAATGGTTCCATTTTGATCCAAACATTCTCTCCAGATATTCTGCCTTTACTGTCACAGCAGCTTGGTTGACTTTCAACTTGTTTTACAGAAAACCTTTTCAAAAGGAGTGGTCCAAAACTATTTTTACATTACACTTCATTGTCTTAGAGAACTTTCTGTATAATATGGGTCTCTAGATGTTTTGTTTTCATTTTCTACGAATTTTTGACATTTCAGTCGTCAGTACGGACTCTATTTCTGAGTTACCTCTATTGTTTACATGATTTCTATCAATCTGTAATAGTTATTAATGTTTGGCTTTTTGGGTTATGATCTAGACACAATAAGGAAGATCTCCATAAAAATTCATGCATTGAAAATATTCCTAACCCCTCTTTGTAATTTTCAAAATATCATGTTACTGTTCTGTCCACTATTCACAGCAAACACACTTTTACTTCCATCCTTTGATTTGGTGCTTACATGTACTCCAAATTAGCTCATGTCTTAGGAAGTAGTTCATACTATATTTGTAAATATCCCATGGTGATTTCCTTCATTCATTCATACACATTCTAGACTACTAAGTCATTCTAGGAATCTATGAACATAAAACACACTACAACCTTGGCACATTCTAGATACATACATTGCATCCATGCAAAGATTTGGGGCTTTTGTGTCTCCTAATCTAAGAAGATTATAAGGAATGAACTTGATCACACATTCATGTTTCCCCTCGATTTGATCATCCTGTCTCATCCATCCCGGGGATTGAGAGGTCTTCTTTTCTCAAAGATTAGCATGCATTATTCTAGCTTGCTAAGCATACTTTGATCCTTTTTGATTTATTTGTTTCAAGAGCAATTCATGTCCCCTTTAGATTAGGGAAACTTAATTACTTGATATGTGATTAGACGTTTTTTCCTAGGTTTATTTGTGTGATCTTTCACTTTTGCATTATGTGATATTTGGCTTAGATCTTGTGAATGATATTTTATCTTTTGATCTTCCATTTCAAGATTATTATGTGATGTAATATACCTATCATAGTATTAATTGTCGAACCAAACATAGTAAAAGATGATTAGTTGGATGCTAATTGAGGCCCGTCGAAAGATGGGGCGAGTTGAGGGTGTTTTAGTCACGACAAAGGCTCCTTCCTCTCTCGTACCAAAACCCCGAGCCAAGTTCTTTGGTTGTGAAGGGCCGGAGCCCTTTATCCATTTGGGTGAGTCAAAATTAGGTTTCTTGTTTCCTTAAAGACCAAGTGGCGACTCGGTATCTATTTTTAATAGACCTTTTCCTTTCCTTTTTCAAAGACAATCTCAAAACAAAACTCAAAAGAGTGGTTGAGCGATTCCGCGTGTCCACCGGGAGGAAGGGGCTTTTGTCGCCTGGAGGAAGAGAGAAGAGGAAAGGGGAAAAATGTTAGGGTTTTAAAAATAAACATAGAGAAATACATATATACAAACAGAGATACAGTCGATTGGGTCGAGAGGATAGTCGACTAGATAAAGTTAGGGCATAGGGTCGGTCTACTGGAAAAGTAAAGCAATCGACTGGTTAACATTGAAATTTTTTGGAAGAATGAGGGGTTTAAAAACACATTCTGGTTGACTGGATTAGAAACAGTCGACTAAAGTTTGAAAAGTCCGGTCGACTGGTTTGAAGAAAAATAGAGAAACTTAAAAATAGTTGAAGTTTTGGATAGAAAATATTGGGAAATGGGATTCGAGCCTTAAATTTACACATCGGCTAAACTAGCCATCCCTAATTCTCGATGAATGATACAAAAATGATCTTCTTGAAGAGGTTAAGTGAAAATATCTGCCCACTGGTGATTTGTATCGATGAAAACCACAGTTCGATGTCGCCCTTTTGAACATGATCTCTAATGAAGTGATGCCTAATCTCAATGTGCTTAGTCCTAGAATGTTGAATGGAATTCTTATAGAGACTAATAGCACTAGTGTTATCGCATCTAAGAGGGATGTGATCAAAGTAAAGTCCAAAGTCTTCTAATTGTTGTTTCATATAAAGAACTTGTGCACAACTACTATCGGCAGCTATATATTTGGCTTTTGCCGAGGACAAGGCTACATAATTTTACTTCTTACTAAACCAAGAGACTAGGGAGTGTCCTAAAAAGTGACACATACCACTTGTGCTCTTGCGATCCACTTTGTCACCGGCAAAGTCCACATCTGAGTAACTAATCAAGTCGAAGGAAGTGTTCTTAGGATACTATAAGCCTAAGTCTATGGTGCCTAACAAGTATCAAAAAATGTGCTTCACAGCTACAACATGCAATTTTCGAGGAGAGGATTGAAACCTAGGAAAAACATACACTAAACATAATATCCGGTCTACTAGTGGTGAGATATAACAAACTACCTATCATGCCACAAAAATTTTTAGTATCAATAAGTTTTTCGAATTCGTTTTTGTCAAGCTTGAGAGATGAGCTCATGGGAGTTTTAATAGATTTGCATTTTTCAAATCCAAATCTTTTCAATAGACTTTGATGTAATTAGGTTGGTTTATGAAAATGCCATCTTTATGTTGTTTGATTTGTAATCCAAGAAAGAAATTTAGTTCTCCCATCATGCTTATTTCAAATTCATCTTGCATGCATTTTGCAAATTCTTCACACATTTTCTCATTTGTAGCACCAAAGATGATGTCATCTATATAGATTTGAACTAGTAAAATATCATTGTGTGAATGTTTGTTAAAGAGAGTAGTATCAATCTTTCCTCGAGTAAATCTAAGATTAAGTAAGTAATTGCTAAGACAATCATACCATGCATGAGGAGCTTGTTTTAACCCATATAAGGATTTTGAAAGTATAAAAACATGATTTGGAAATTGTGAGCTTTCAAATCCGAGAGGTTGCTTCACATAGACTTCCTCTGCAATAAATCCATTTAAAAAGGCACTTTTAATATCCATTTGAAAAAGTTTGAAATCTTTGTGGCAGAAAAGCAAGTAGCATTCTAATGGCTTCTAGTCTTGCTACAAGAGCGTAGGATTCCTCATAGTCTATTCCTTCTTCTTGATTGTACCCTTGGGCTACCAATCTAGCCTTATTTCTAAATACAACACCGTATTCATCATTCTTATTTCTAAACACCCATTTGGTTCCTATGATAGAATGAACATTAGGTCTAGGAACTAAAGTCCAAACTTCATTTCTCTCAAAATCGGTTCAACTCTTCTTCAATAGTCATAATCCAACTATCATCTTGCTCAACTTCCTCTATGTTTTTAGATTCTATTTTGTAACGCCCTGTATTTTATTTTCATTAATAAATAAATATTGCATTTTATTTCCATGAGTAGTTGATTTAATTTCTATTTATAAATAATTATCTGGGGCCAAACCGTAATATTTGAAAATATAGAAAATATTTTCTATGGTTTCAAAATCGATATCTATATTTTTGTATAACCGGGAATTTAATTCCTATGTTAATATAATTTTCTGTATTTTATTTTAAATCAGAAAATACCAGTTTATGTTTTAATCTGCATCCTTATCACGTTTGGGTGTGGGAGCACGTGAGCTCAACCACACCGGGCGAAATCTATGTATTGCTTGGAGCCCAATTTGTTAAATTCTTTATATATCTCACTGTTTCTCTCCCAACTCTCACAGTCTCTATTTCTCTCTCAATTCTCTCAATCATCTCTCACTTTCTCTCCCTCTCTCAAGATCAACATACACACACTCATATACAGATTATATATGATATATATATATACTCATATACATACATAGATATATATATATATATATATATCCATCTCAATATCAAGAACGGAGGAAGAAATTATTGGACGACGGAATCGCGGCGGAAAGTTCTCGGCTTTTAATTTTCTGTATAATTGCCCTCAGTGAGTAAATTGAACTCACTCTCAATGTATATATATGTAAATTTCAGTCTATATAGTTGTATATATGCATATATATGTATAAACACCATGAAAGCTTGAAAGTGGAGTTTTGTAAAAGTTAACCAAAATCAATTCTGTAAATTGGGAATGGAAGATCTTAGTCCCAATAGGCTACGGTTCGAATCCTACGCAGTAATTCATCCATATCGCGACGAACGGTTGATTTAAAGTTTTGACACCCTCACTTTTATCGCGAATATTTAGAGATATAATCCGTATTGGTTAAAATTGATCGCGTATTCGTAATCTACGCGGAAAACCGAAGAGATTCATATATTACATGTCCTAGTACGAACAGATTCTGAAAATGGGTAAATTTCAGGCTTAAAACCAGAAACAGGGGAGAAAACGAAGAAGACGACATTCTGCAAGAACTCGAGCGCGCGACCCGCTCGCGCGAGGCTCGCTCGCGCGAACCAACCCCCCCTTCGCGCGCGCGATCCGCTCGCGCGACCTGTCCTGCCCCTCCGCTCGCGCGACCCGCTCGCGCGATCCGGCCTTCCCCTTCGCTCGCGCGACCCACGCGCGCGACATCACCTCTCCCTCTCTCGCGCGATCCGCTCGCACGAGGTGGCAGTTTTGAGCAGTTTCTGTATTTTTGTTAAGGGACTGTTTGGAAAATGTTTTGGGAAATTTTAAAGAACAGTTTGACAAAAATATTGTTTTAAAAGTCTATGTTTTAAGAATTGTACGAACAAGAACAACTTAGGCCGAAATTTATGCTCGTACGATTATCCGGCTTTGTGATTTATTAATGGTGTTATTTATGGAACATTGACATACATATTAGGGTCGAGGTTGTGTCAACATGCATGTGTGGAATAAAGTGTAAAAAGAGTAAAGGGTGGCGGTCTAGTGTGCGACCTCAATATCGATCGGATAGTATTCCTGGTATTGGAGGTGGTAGTGTTGTGTACGACTTGGATATCGATCGGATAGTATTCCTGGTATCTAAGGCGCGCGTTTCGGATATTGATCGGATAGTATTCCTGATATCCGAAGCGATGGTGATAGTGTTGTGTACGACTTAGATATCGATCGGATAGTATTCCTGGTATCTAAGGCGCGCGTTTCGGATATTGATCGGATAGTATTCCTGATATCCGAAGCGATGGTGATAGTGTTGTGTACGACTTAGATATCGATCGGATAGTATTCCTGGTATCTAAGGCGCGCGTTTCGGATATTGATCGGATAGTATTCCTGATATCCGGAGCGATGGTTGGTTGTGATCGGTCTAGATATCGATCGGATAGTATTCCTGGTATCTGAGGCAGTAGTGTGGTGTGTGACTTCAATACCGATCGGATAGTATTCCTGGTATTGGAGGCGATAGTGTAGCATGTGAATTGGATGACTGAATACTTATTACTCCTGGTAGCTGAAATGATGTGTTGATTTAATTGGATTGTTCTAAAGAAAAGAATTGGCAAAATAAGATGTTTCACAATTTATGTACAATTGCGTATTTATTTCTTACTATATTCCCCCGTGAATTATGTTGGAATTGGAACCTTGAATATATTACTGTTAAAGTTAAATGGTACCGTTGTTTATTTGCTTATATATACATTGCGAGCACTTGTTTATTTTACTCACCAGCTTTCATAAGCTGACGGCGTTGATGCGTCCTGGACTGTATGTCCAGATTTTCAGGGGCAGGAGCAGCCAGGGTACTTCGACTATGCTAGTTAGAGGCAGGGAACTTTCCAGGAGGCTGTTTATTATTTTCCTATGTCTTTCATTTCTGAAGTTGTAATAGACTGGAGAATAGCTTTCGAATAAGGGCGTTTTGTGCCTAAGACTTTGACTTATGTAATAGTTTAGCAAGTTTTAAATTTTGGAGCTTATGTTTATTAGTATCCTTTCTTTTAGAAATGTTGTTAAGTTATTTGTTGCAGGGACAATTGGTCATACTCACTTGTCACGACCTACGAGTCCATAAAGGAAATTAAATGCTTTCCTGAATTATGCTACGTCGGGGCGTGACAGGCTTTTTGGTATCAGAGCCAGGTTATGGCTCGACCAATTGTCCAGAACACATAGGATCTCCCGTTAAGATAGAATTAAGATAAGATAGTTCGACTTCATTCTGTGTTTAGTCGCTGTCTATCGTTTAGAATTTTCTTTCTTTCCGAGAGTTTGACCGTATTCCGTTGATTGATGGATAGGTACCGTTCTCTCGATCCGATGGCTGGAAGAAATCTCAGGAACCGTCCCGCTATTGAAGATGCACCCCCGGTAATAGATCCAACCGGAATGTTCGAGGCTTTTGTAAGAAGACTGGAGAGGGTTAGTGATCAGAATGCGAGGAACAATAATCAGAATGGGAATTACAACGGGAATGGGAGGCAAGCCCACCAGACGGGAGACAAGCTTCTCAAGGAGTTTCGCGCCCTGCGACCTGAGTATTTTGCGGGGACTGATGAACCCTGGCAAGCGGAACAGTGGCTACGTCAGATGGAGCGTATCTTTGAGACCATAGAGTGCACTGATCTGGAGAAGAAGCGTCTGGCTATCTTTCAGCTGTCTTATGCAGCGGCTGATTGGTGGGATGCAGAAAAAGCGACCATAGGGGAAGAAGCTGCAAGGAGAATGCCATGGGTGGTGTTCAAGGAAAGATTTCTCGAGAAGTATTTTCCTGAAGAAGAGAAGGACAAGAGAGAGAAAGAGTTTATGGAGTTGACTCAAGGGAATCTGACTGTCCGAGAGTACACTACTCGATTTGAGCGTCTGTCTCGCTTTGCTCCACATATGGTGGACACACCCCAGAAGAAAATCAAGAAGTATCACCGGGGTCTCAACCTGTCTCTTCGACATCTGACTATGGGGCATCTGGGCCAATCATTTGAAGCCCTAGTGAGATTGGCTACGGGGTTAGAAAATGATGGTTGTCAGAATTCAAAGCCACTTGGAAATCGACCTCCACAGAAGGGTTATTCTGGACAGAAATCAGGGTACCCTCAAGGACAGAAAAGGACCTGGGATGGAGGGAAGAAACCTCAGCAGACACAAGCAGTTCAGCAATATCAGCCTCTAGCAATAGAAGGGGCCAAAAACAATAACTGCTTCAATTGTGGAGTTCCCGGTCACCGAGCTAAAGATTGCAGAGCACCTAGGCGTGCGGATCGTCCAGGAGTCGTGTACTATAACTGTGGCATGCCCGGTCACATAAGTCCGGAATGCAAAGCTCCTAAGAAAGGCAACTATGGTCAGCAAGGACAGGCCCGCCTGAATGCTGTTATTCCCGAGGCTGCTGGTTATGAAGAAACAGGATATGAAGGAGGTGATTATGAGGAGAGAGTGCCCGAGCAACAGACAGTGGAAGGTACTCTAACCTTGTTTAACTCTCATGTTAAAGTTTTATTTGACACGGGCGCTACACATTCTTTTATATCTGTTAAGATCGTTCAGAAGTTGGGTATAATACCGCAACGTTTAGAGGAAGCTTTGAGTGCTGTCTCACCTTTAGGGACCACAGTCAAGTTATTACATGTGTGTAAGGATTGTCCTCTACGGTTAGGAGACCGCGAACTTTTGGCAAGTTTGGTGGTTCTATCGATGAAGGAATTTGATATAATCCTGGGAATGGATTGGCTCGAGAAGAATGATGCGAAGTTGGATTGTGCAAGGAAGAGGATCACATTTGCGGACAAGGGGAATCGACTCTTCGATTTCCAATGTAACCCTTCGGGTGATATGTTCCTCACTAGATGCCTAGCAAACATTGAGGTTGTCAGTGCAGAGGTGACAGTATCATCTATACCGGTAATCAAAGAGTTCGAGGAAGTATTCCGAGATATTTCAGGATTACCGCCGGAAAGGGACATAGAATTCTGTGTGGAATTGGTGCCAGGTACTCGACCTATAACCAAGGTTCCCTACAGGATGGCCCCTACAGAGTTGTTGGAGCTGAAGGAACAAGTTCAAGAACTTGAGAAGTTGGGTTTTGTTCGTCCAAGTACTTCACCCTGGGGAGCACCAGTGTTATTCGTGAAGAAGAAGGATTGGTCAATGCGGTTGTGTATTGACTACCGAGAACTGAATAAGGTTACTATCAAGAATAAGTATCCTTTACCTCGGATAGACGATCTGTTTGATCAGTTGCAAGGAGCCACGACCTTTTCTAAGATTGATCTACGGTCAGGGTATCACCAGTTGAGGGTGCGGAAGGAAGACATACCTAAGACTGCTTTCAGGACGAGATACGGACACTATGAGTTCTTAGTGATGCCGTTTAGGATGACGAATGCTCCGGCTGTGTTTATGGACTTGATGAACAGAGTATTCAAGCCCTATTTGGATCAATTCGTTATTGTCTTTATTGATGATATTTTGATCTATTCCAAGTCAGAGGAAGAGCATGAACAACACCTGAGGATCGCGTTGCAGACTCTCAAGGACCACCGCCTGTATGCTAAATTCAGCAAGTGTGAATTCTGGCTTTAGGAAGTTAAGTTTCTCGGGAATGTGATCTCTCAACAAGGAATCGCGGTTGACTCATCAAAGATCGATGCAGTGGCGAATTGGACTCGGCCGACCAATGCTACAGAAGTCAGAAGTTTTCTGGGACTAGCTGGTTACTATCGGAGATTTGTAGAAGGTTTCTCAAAGATAGCAGCCCCGTTAACTGGTTTGACTAAGAAAGATTTGAAGTTTGAATGGACTGATAAGCATGAACGTGCTTTTCTGAAATTGAAAGAGAGATTGACAACAGCGCCAGTGCTTGCGATACCAAGGGATGGTGAGAAGTTCACTATTTTTAGTGACGCCTCGTATCAAGGATTGGGATGTGTCCTTATGCAAGACGGAAAGGTTATCGCCTATGGTTCGCGACAGTTGAAGCCGAATGAATTGAATTACCCAACTCATGATTTGGAACTGGCAGCAGTAGTGTTTGCGCTCAAGATCTGGAGACATTACCTCTACGGGGAGAAGTTTGATTTGTTCTCAGACCACAAGAGCCTTAAGTATTTGTTTACTCAGAAGGAGTTGAACATGAGGCAACGTAGGTGGATGGAGCTGATTAAGGATTACGACTTTACATTAGAGTACCACCCCGGTAAGGCTAATGTAGTCGCTGACGCCCTAAGTCGGAAGCCTCGAGGAATGATTGCTTCATTGATGTTGAGGGAATGGAAAGCTTTAGAGACAATCGCAGAATTTGATATGCAGATTTCTGAAGGAAGTGCCGGGCAGCACTTTGGATGCCTCGTAGTACAACCAACACTTGTGAGTCGAATCATCGAAGCCCAGAAAGAAGATGAGAAGTTTCAAGTATGGTTCGCCAAGATGTTAGAGAAGGACCCTATAGAATGGAAGGTTGGGACCGATGGAGGATACCGATGTCGAGACAGATTGTGTGTGCCAGATTTCGGAGATTTGAGAAAAGATATTCTCGAAGAAGCACATAAATCGAGACTGACAGTACACCCAGGAGGAACAAAGATGTATAAGGATTTGAAGAGAAACTTCTGGTGGGAAGGGATGAAGCGAGAAGTAGCCGAGTTTGTGTCTAAATGTTTGACTTGTCAACAAGTGAAGGCCGAACATCAGAGACCCTCGGGATTGTTGCAACCCTTACCTGTTCCAGGATGGAAGTGGGAGCACATAACTATGGATTTTGTGGTTGGATTACCCCGGTCACAACAGAATCATGACGCGATTTGGGTAATTGTGGATCGTTTGACGAAGTCTGCACACTTTATCGCGTACAATATGACTTACCCAGTAGAAAGGATGAGTCGAATGTATCTACAGCAGGTGGTGAGACTGCACGGTGCGCCTGTGTCGATTGTATCAGACCGCGATGCACGTTTTACCTCAGGATTTTGGGAAAGTTTGCAGAAGGCTATGGGAACTTCGCTCAAGATGAGTACTGCATTCCATCCTCAGACCGATGGACAGACCGAGCGTGTTAATCAGATTATGGAAGATATGCTCAGAGCTTGTGCAATCGACTTTGAAGAGTCTTGGGAGACGCACTTACCTTTAGTTGAATTTGCGTATAACAACAGTTATCACTCAAGTATTGGAATGGCGCCGTTCGAAGCTTTGTACGGATGACCTTGTCGATCTCCGTTGTGTTGGGCTGAAGTGGGAGACACGGAACTTTTGGGACCAGATTTGGTGAGAGAGACCAATGAGAAGATTTCACTGGTCAAGGAAAGGATGACAACTGCACAGAGTAGGCATAAGAGTTATGCGGATCGGCGTCGAAAGGACTTGGAGTTCAGTATCGGTGATCACGTACTCCTAAAGGTTTCACCTGTTCGGGGAGTAGTGCGTTTTGGTCAGAAGAGAGGGAAGCTGGCACCTCGTTTCATCGGACCGTTCGAGGTTTTGGAGCGTGTTGGGAAAGTGGCTTATCGGCTCGCGTTGCCACCAAAGATGTCTGGTGTTCATAATGTGTTCCATGTCAGTATGTTAAGGAAATACATACGGGATCCTTCACATGTGGTTAATTTTGATGATATTGAGACGAGTCAGATTGTTGTCTACAAGGATAGACCTGTGAGGATTCTTGATCAGAGTATCAAGAGGTTGAGAAGAAGAGACGTTCCTTTGGTTAAGGTTCAGTGGAGGCATTATGACGAGGGAGAAGCGTCGTGGGAGTTAGAGTCAGACATGAGGATTAGATACCCCGAGTTGTTTCAGGATTAGTTAGCTCAGATTTCAGGGCGAAATCTCTGTTAAGGTGGGTAGGGTGTAACGCCCTGTATTTTATTTTCATTAATAAATAAATATTGCATTTTATTTCCATGAGTAGTTGATTTAATTTCTATTTATAAATAATTATCTGGGGCCAAACCGTAATATTTGAAAATATAGAAAATATTTTCTATGGTTTCAAAATCGATATCTATATTTTTGTATAACCGGGAATTTAATTCCTATATTAATATAATTTTCTGTATTTTATTTTAAACTAGAAAATACCAGTTTATGTTTTAATCTGCATCCTTATCACGTTTGGGTGTGGGAGCACGTGAGCTCAACCACACCGGGCGAAATCTATGTATTGCTTGGAGCCCAATTTGTTAAATTCTTTATATATCTCACTGTTTCTCTCCCAACTCTCACAGTCTCTATTTCTCTCTCAATTCTCTCAATCATCTCTCACTTTCTCTCCCTCTCTCAAGATCAACATACACACACTCATATACAGATTATATATGATATATATATATATACTCATATACATACATATATATATATATATATCCATCTCAATATCAAGAATGGAGGAAGAAATTATTGGACGACGGAATCGCGGCGGAAAGTTCTCGGCTTTTAATTTTCTGTATAATTGCCCTCAGTGAGTAAATTGAACTCACTCTCAATGTATATATATATGTAAATTTCAGTGTATATAGTTGTATATATGCATATATATGTATAAACACCATGAAAGCTTGAAAGTGGAGTTTTGTAAAAGTTAACCAAAATCAATTCTGTAAATTGGGAATGAAAGATCTTAGTCCCAATAGGCTACGGTTCGAATCCTAAGCAGTAATTCATCCATATCGCGACGAACTGTTGATTTAAAGTTTTGACACCCTCACTTTTATCGCGAATATTTAGAGATATAATCCGTATTGGTTAAAATTGATCGCGTATTCGTAATCTACGCGGAAAACCGAAGAGATTCATATATTACATGTCCTAGTACGAACAGATTCTGAAAATGGGTAAATTTCAGGCTTAAAACCAGAAACAGGGGAGAAAACGAAGAAGACGACATTCTGCAAGAACTCGCGCGCGCGACCCGCTCGCGCGAGGCTCGCTCGCGCGGTCCGCTCGCGCGAACCAACCCCCCCTTCGCGCGCGCGATCCGCTCGCGCGACCTGTCCTGCCCCTCCGCTCGCGCGATCCGGCCTTCCACTTCGCTCGCGCGACCCGCGCGCGCGACATCACCTCTCCCTCGCTCGCGCGATCCGCTCGCACGAGGTGGCAGTTTTGAGCAGTTTCTGTATTTTTGTTAAGGGACTGTTTGGAAAATGTTTTGGGAAATTTTAAAGAACAGTTTGACAAAAATATTGTTTTAAAAGTCTATGTTTTAAGAATTGTACGAACAAGAACAACTTAGGCCGAAATTTATGCTCGTACGATTATCCGGCTTTGTGATTTATTAATGGTGTTATTTATGGAACATTGACATACATATTAGGGTCGAGGTTGTGTCAACATGCATGTGTGGAATAAAGTGTAAAAAGAGTAAAGGGTGGCGGTCTAGTGTGCGACCTCAATATCGATCGGATAGTATTCCTGGTATTGGAGGTGGTAGTGTTGTGTACGACTTGGATATCGATCGGATAGTATTCCTGGTATCTAAGGCGCGCGTTTCGGATATTGATCGGATAGTATTCCTGATATCCGAAGCGATGGTGATAGCGTTGTGTACGACTTAGATATCGATCGGATAGTATTCCTGGTATCTAAGGCGCGCGTTTCGGATATTGATCGGATAGTATTCCTGATATCCGAAGCGATGGTGATAGTGTTGTGTACGACTTAGATATCGATCGGATAGTATTCCTGGTATCTAAGGCGCGCGTTTCAGATATTGATCGGATAGTATTCCTGATATCCGGAGCGATGGTTGGTTGTGATCGGTCTAGATATCGATCGGATAGTATTCCTGGTATCTGAGGCAGTAGTGTGGTGTGTGACTTCAATACCGATCGGATAGTATTCCTGGTATTGGAGGCGATAGTGTAGCATGTGAATTGGATGACTGAATACTTATTACTCCTGGTAGCTGAAATGATGTGTTGATTTAATTGGATTGTTCTAAAGAAAAGAATTGGCAAAATAAGATGTTTCACAATTTATGTACAATTGCGTATTTATTTCTTACTATATTCCCCCGTGAATTATGTTGGAATTGGAACCTTGAATATATTACTGTTAAAGTTAAATGGTACCGTTGTTTATTTGCTTATATATACATTGCGAGCACTTGTTTATTTTACTCACCAGCTTTCATAAGCTGACGGCGTTGATGTGTCCTGGACTGTATGTCCAGATTTTCAGGGGCAGGAGCAGCCAGGGTACTTCGACTATGCTAGTTAGAGGCAGGGAACTTTCCAGGAGGCTGTTTATTATTTTCCTATGTCTTTCATTTCTGAAGTTGTGATAGACTGGAGAATAGCTTTCGAATAAGGGCGTTTTGTGCCTAAGACTTTGACTTATGTAATAGTTTAGCAAGTTTTAAATTTCGGAGCTTATGTTTATTAGTATCCTTTCTTTTAGAAATGTTGTTAAGTTATTTGTTGCAGGGACAATTGGTCATACTCACTTGTCACGACCTACGAGTCCATAAAGGAAATTAAATGCTTTCCTGAATTATGCTACGTCGGGGCGTGACATATTTGATATAGGAAGGCTAAGTTATTGCAAATATTTCTAAGAGAGGGTCTAATTGCTATTGCTTGATGGGGGTCACCTATAATTTGTTATATGGGGTGATTAGGAACAGTCTTCCAGTCTATAGGGAGGTCATCTCTAATGTTGTCTCTAGGAGGTTCTAGAAGGAGAGGAGACTCTACCTTCGACCCTTCCAAAGGTAAAGAGTTTGAGGTGCTAGCTATGTCTAGACCTTCTACACATGTTTCTACAACAACAACATCATCATCATCATCATCCTTTCTTCTAAAGGGATTGGTATCATCAAAAACTACATGCATGGACTCTTCTACAACTAAGGTTCTCTTATTGAAAACTCTATGCCTTGCTTATTGGTGAATAACCTAAGAAGATACTCTCATCTGACTTAGCGTCAAACTTACCTAAGTTTTCCTTATTGTTAAAAATGAAACACTTACAACCAAAGACTCTAAAGTAATGATATTAGGTTTTTTACACTTCCAAATTTCATAGGGAGTCTTATCAAGATTATTTCTAACAACACGATTAATAACATAATAAAAAGTGCTAGTGGCTTCGGCTCAAAAGTATTATGGCAAAGAGTGTTCATTCAATAAAGTTCTTGCCATCTCTTGAAGTGATCTATTTTTTCTTTCAACAACACCATTTGTTGATGAGTTCTTGGTGCCGAGAAATTATGTCAAAAACCATTTTCATCACAAAAATTTTAAATGTCTTTGTTGTCAAATTCTCTTCCTCTATCACTTCTAATATTGTTGATGGCATGTCCTTTTTTATTTTGAACTCTTTTGCAAAACTTAACAAAATTGGAATAAGCCTCATCTTTATGAGCACAAAATATAACCTATGTATATCTAGAATAGTCATCAACAATTACGAATGCATAACTTTGCCACCTATACTAGCTACATGATTAGGACCAAATAAATCCATACGAAGCAATTCAAGAGGCTTACTAGTAGAGATCTCCTTTTTCTTTTTGAAAGAAGTTTTTGTTTATTTTTCAAGTTGGAAAGCATCACAAATCTTGTCCTCAACAAATTTTGTTTTTGGTGAACCCTTAACTAAATCATTCTTTGATAAATTTGAAAGGAGATCTATACTAGCATGTCCTAATCGTCTATGCCAAAGTCAACTAGTTTCATTGAACACTACAAAGCATTTAACGTCTTGAGAAGAGATATCAATAAAGTCTCTGGTATAAACATTTTCAACTGGATATACAATGAACAACACTTTATCATCTTTGGCATTCATAATCATGCAATAATTTGATTCAAACACAACTTTAAGACCTTTATCACATAATTGGCTAATGCTCAACAAGTTATGTCTAAGACCATCAACCAATAACACATTTTCAATGGTTAAAGAAGAGTTCTTACCCACATTAGCTATACCAATGATTTTTCCCTTGGAGTTGTCTCCGAAGATGACATTTCTACCATCCTTGGAAAAGAGAGAGAAGAACTTGGATTTGTCTCCGGTCATGTGTCTAGAGCATCTACTATCCAAGAACCATCTATCCTTGCTTGAGGACTTTAAGCAAACCTATAAAACAAGCTTAAGTAATCCTCTTTGGTATGTACACAATATTCATTGGGTTCAATTGTGTTAGCAAAGGGAGGTGTGGTTCTGATCGGGATGAATAGTTCCCGATTACTAATCCTAACTTGCCTTTATTAGTCTGAAGTAGTTATTATTTAGTATATATTATTCTTGTTTTGTTTTATTTCAGGTTTTACAAGTATACAATCAAAATGGATCAAAAAAGAAGTCTAAAAGAAGAAAACAATGTAATTAGGGGTCACGGAAAACAATGTAATTAGTGGTCCAGGAAAACTTTCCTTGCTCAAAAGGTGATTCCGATAACGCAGTAGCTTGGAAAAAGGCATTTTTGACATGGAATACTTTAGAATTTTGAAGTTGGTCCAGAGATAGGAAATGTAGTTCGACGAGTTACGGTTGCGTGGCTTCAAAACATGCATCAATCCGAGGTCCAAGTAAAGAGATATGCCAATTCTACCAAGTACGCAGAGTAAAAAAATGGTCGCCCGAGCATAGCTCACTCCAGCAGACCGCCTGGGTGGAAAAACTGAATAAGGACGTAGAAAAGGCTATTCCTAGTATTTTTAAGGTTTAGAAAACATCCTAAACTTAAGAAACATATGTATATGAGATATATATTCATTATATACAACTTTTACTCATATTCTATGATATGGACAAAAATATCAGGTCAAAGTCAAAGTTGCCACCTCAGCAAGGAAATACCACATCATCTCGAAAGGGTACCTACTGCCCAGTTATCCTGAGTTGTCCGCAAGAATTGCTCGGTTAGAGGCCACAGCTAGGGTGTATAGTGCGGGATGACCCTTCAGTGGGTGCAGTCCTACCCCCTATAGCCCGCCAATCACTAGATCAGCCAGTTTCCTATTCTGGCTAGAAGACTTAAGGAAGGAGCAAGTAGTTTCCTAAACCATTTAGGATATTCTTCTAATTTCGTGTAAATCAATTGTAACTAGATTGGACTTCCTAATCTATTAACTTACCATGTACGAGTGGCCTCTTGAACCTATAAAAGAGGCCCCTTACCCTCATTGAAGGGGATCTCATTCTTAACCCAGAGAATAGCAATACAAACACTCATTACGCATACACCAGGCCGGTCTTTGGTAGTGCCGCCTTCATTGTTGGCTCATCAGTCCGCCGGTGATCTACTAATACAAGCGCTTTGATGCACCCGTGGATGTAGGTCACCTAATTAATGGGGTCGAACCACATATAATTCATTGTGTCATTCTCTATATAAATTACTCACAAAACTCTCCTACCAATTTTTGGCATCATTAGCTTGGTGCCGTCTGTGGGAATCGACATATTTCTCCTGAAAACAAATCTTTAGCTGATAGCCATGGCGCCAAAGAAAGGTAAGAAGACCGCTACCTCGACAGGTCATGTGGAGAACAGTCCGGGCAGCTGACTGCCTCCATGACCCCCGAGCAGATTATTGCAACTCTTGCGTAACTCTTGGAGGGCCAGCAGCGATCCCAGCAATAGATCGAAGCATTGTTGGCCCGACAGGAGAAGCTCCCATTGATCGAGGATCAGCCTGAGAAGACCATCGGGAGTAGATCAGACCCCGAAGGCGTTCCTACACTGAGCCATTGTCCCCATCGGCTAGGGGACGGCACGAGAATGACGAGCGTAGCCAGGCTCCCGAACGGACCCAACAACGCACCCGAGGTAGCCCGCGCTGGACAGAGGACTCCCGAGATATCATCAATAGCAGGCGCACTGCCAGAGGGGATGGGCACGGACAAAAGGCCTAGGAACCGGCCAAAGATACCCCGGTCAGGAGTCGTGGGGATCTCAGGCACACAATTACCCGGAGTCAGAGCCGTGTCCAGTCCCCAAAGATAACGCACTTCGAGGAAGAGACAACCTACTGCTCGGATATAGGGCAGAAGACCGGTCAAACGGACGTCAAAGACCAGATCACGGACCTGCAAAAGCAAATTAAGAAGCTGAGCAGTAAGGCAAGCCGTGATCACACCAATACCAAAACCGAATCGCCTTACACCGCTCGGATCACCAGCTTCCCCATCCCGAGGAATTCAAAAAACCACATCTCAATTTCTATGATGGTTCGAGAAGCCTAGTCGATCACGTCTGGTCTTACAAGGCTCATATGACTCTGGTAACCAGCGTTGTTGAGCTACTATGCCTGGCCTTTCCCAGCACCCTTAGAGGGCTAGCTGCGCAGTGCTTCCACTCCTTCAAGCCCTAAATGGTGGACTACTTCAAGACGCTCAATAAGCTCTTTATCAGCTAGTTCGTGGGATTGCTCGACCGGTCATAGCCGAACACCCAATTGCTAACCGTTAAGCAACGTAAGGGGGAGTCCCTAAAAGATTACATCGACTGTTTTAATCAACAGTGGCTGTAAATCCAAAACTTGAATGAGATGGTCACAATTATGGCTTTTTGATCGGCAGTTTAACACACCAAAGTTACCACGTCGTTCCACAATGACCAACCAAAAAACGCTGGTGGAGCTCTCCGAGAGAGTTGGGAAATACATTGATATCGAGGAATTGCTGAAGGCTAAGCGTGCTAGTCTTGTGGGAGATGATTCTCCAAGGTCCAAATGAAAGCGTGATAGTTCTGAAAAGGGCTCAGGGAAGAAGTCAAAGTCAGATCAGCAGAAGGGTGGTCAGGACGAGGCTCCAAAGTCCTTCACGCCACTCTCCCGGCCTATTCATGAAGTCATGGCTGCCGCTGATGCCCAAAGGCTCCTCCAACAATCGACAAAGCTGAAGAGCCCGCTTGGGAAGAGAAACTGGGATAAATATTGTTGGTATCATAAGGACCATGGCCACGACACAGAAGATTGCCTTAAACTCAAAATGACCATCGAAAGACTAATAGAGAAGGACCACCTCGCCGAGTTTATCACGGCGGACTGATGACCTAGGGCGGATAACTGAGCTCCTGAGTAGCCACAACCACTCGGGCAAATTAATGTGATCTCTAAAGGGACCTCAGGCGGAGCGGATTAGCAGTCAACCAAGAAGAGGCATGGTCGGGCATCCCGAGCAGATGTTTGGCATGTCTAATCCACCAACTCCTAACCGACCGATGTGCTAACATTCTCGTCTCAAGACATTCAACCTCGGCGTTCGACCAGCTAGGAATATCATGGGACAAACTCCGACCGGTCGCAACTCCTTTGGTCAGATTCAATGGTTCGTGGACGCAACCGCTCAAAATGATCGAGCTCCCGGTTCTCATAGGGCTCACCCCCATCAGGTCTCCGTGCTCACAAACTTTGTGGTCATGGAGGTCCTCTCCGTATATAACGTCATCCTTGGGAGGCTGATGCTCAACAAAGCCAAAGCGATTGTGTTCACCTATGGCCTGGTGGTAAAGTTCCCAACCCCCCAGGGCTCGGGAAGCTTGCGTGGAGATTAGTTAATCACTCAGAGTTGCTATGTTAGTTCCTTGCGCAAAAAGGCAATTATGGAAACATTAAACGTCCAGGAAATGGACCCAAGGGACGTGAAGAATAGAGTAGGCCCGATGGAAAAGTCCAAATAGGTGACGTTAAACCCAACGTTCCCCGACCAGTTTGTGAGCATCGACACTCTCCTAGATCCGAGTCTAAAGGAAAAATTGATCCAGTTCCTGAGAGAGAACCATGATATCTTCGCCTGGTGCCATGAGGACATGCTGGGGATTGACCCCCGGGTTATCTCTCACCGTCTTAACATTAATCCAAGCTCCTGATGGTCAAATAGAAGAGGAGGAGCATGGGCCCAGAAAGACAGGCTGTAGTACGTGAGGAAATTGAAAAGCTCCTGAAGGTAAAGTCCGTCCGAGAAGTCCACTATCCTGACTGGTTGGCAAATGTCGTACTAGTATAGAAAAGCAACAGGAAGTGGAGAATGCGTGTAGATTTCACCGATTTAAACAAGGCATGTCCTAAGGACTTCTATCCGCTTCCTAAGATAGACCTCCTCGTGGATGCCACGGCCGGTCACTCACTCCTTTCATTCATGGATGCCTACTAGGGGTACAACCAGATCAGTATGTACCCTGGGGATGAGGAGAAATCTTCCTTTATATTCGACCAAGGCCCGTATTGCTACAAGGAGATGCCTTTCGGCCTAAAAAATGTCGGGGTGATATACCAATGCCTGGTCAATTACATGTTCAAGGACTTGATCGGGAAGTCGATGGAGGTATACATTGACGACCTATTAGTTAAGAGCCACAACCAGTCAGACCATCTCGAACACTTGTTTGGGGCCTTCAGCATCCTACAAAAGTACAGGACGAGGTTGAACACGGCCAAATGCATATTCAGAGTCTCGTCCGGGAAATTTTTGGACACTTGGTCAGCAGACAAGGGATTGAGGTGAACCCCAAAAAGATTCAAGTAATTATCAACATGCGATTGCCTCGGTTAACCAAAGAAGTACAGAGCTTGGCCGGTCTGGAAGCTGCACTAAATCGGTTCATTTCCTGAGCTATTGACCGATGCCTCCCATTTTTCAAGATCCTCCACAAGGCATTTCAATGGTCAGAGGAGTGCGAGGAGGCATTCTAGGAACTCAAGAATTACCTGACATCACCCCCTCTACTCTCCACACCCATATCGAAGGAGGAATTATTGTATTTGGTGGTGTCTCCTTCAGCAATAAGCTCGGAACTTGGCCAACAAGAGCACGAGATATAATTCCTAGTCTACTACACCAGCCGAGCACTTTAAGGCGCAGAAAGTCGGTACTCCCACGTAGAAAAGTTGGCCTTTACCCTAATCACCTCTGCCCGAAGGCTCCATCTGTACTTCTAGGCCCACATTATCGTGGTCCTCACAGATCAGCCCTTTCATTGTATCTTGAGTAGGCCCGAAACATCTAGAAGGCTTGTCAAGTGGGCATTGGAGCTGAAAGAGTTTGAGGTAGTTTACAGACCTCGAACATCAATAAAAGGATAGGCCGTAGTAGATTTTCTCGTGGAATTCACATACCCAGAGGATCTGGTAGAAGAGCTCAATCCACTGGCAGTAACGCCCGGTCTACAGCCCAACGTCCCAACTTAGGTACTCTATGTGGACGGTTCCTCCAACCAGTAAGGTAGTGGGGCAAGAATCATCCTGACCACACCCGATGGGATCCAATTAGAGTATACATTAAGGTTTGGTTTTTGGGCCTCCAATAACGAGGTCGAGTATGAAGCCCTGCTGGTTGGCCTACAGTTAGCTACTTCGATGGGTGCACAACAAGTTCAAGCATACAATAATTCCCAGCTCATGGTCAATCAAGTGAACCAGGAGTATGAAACTCGGGAAGATAACATAGGAGCCTACCTAGCCCTTATCCGAGCAATTTTAAAGAAGCTTAAGGGGTTTTTCATCTCACAAATCCTGGGGAAGGAAAATTTGAAGGCCGACCGATTGGCCCGCCTCGCCTCGTCCTTTGAGTCAGACTTGCCCGGGATAAGAATTGAATACTTGTCCGAGCCTTGCATAGCTGACCCAGGGGGCACGGAGGTCGACCCGGTCTCTACAAGGCCCAGTTGAATGGACCCGATAACAATGTTCCTCACTGCAGGTACTGGAAGAAGCCCTGCAGGTAAAATACCAAGCGGCCAGATATCACCTTGTCAACGGCATCATTTACAAAAAGGGATTCTCCATCCCATACCACGGTGCATCCATCCGCGCAGGTGCAAGGAATATTGAGTGAAATCCATGAGGGATTGTATGGAAGCCATGTAGGAGGTCGGGCACTATCCAAGAGAGCCCTGCTGCAGGGCATTATTGGCTGACGATGGCCCAAGATTCACAAGAGTATGTCAAAAGGTGTGACAAGTGCCAGAGTTACTCGCCCATGATCAACCGCCCGGGAGAGCTCCAGACACCAATCCTTAGCCCCTGGCCATTCACTTAGTAGGGTATTGACATAGTCGGTCCACTCCCAGTCGGAATAGGACAAGTTAAGTTTGCAGTCATAGCCGTGGACTATTTCACTAAGTGGGTAGAAGCCGAGCCCTCAACATCTATCAACGAGAAGAAGATAGAAGGTTTCATTGAGAAAAACATTCTCAGTAGATTCGGCATCCCCAAAGTCTTGATCAGTGACAATGGATGGTAGTTTGATAGTGTTCAGGTAGTTTTGCTCGGGCTATGGTATATCCAATCACTACTCCTTTCCCGAGCACCCCCAGGCCAATGGCCAAGCAGAAGTGACAAACCGGACAATTTTGCAGTCCATCAAAACTAGACTTGAAGATGCCAAAGGCCTCTGGGCAGATGAGTTGCCAACCCTTCTGTGGGCCTACCGTACCACCCCCCGAACATCATTGGGGGAGACGTCGTTCTCTCTTACCTACAGTTTTGAGGTGGTGGTGCCCACAGAGCTCGGATTGCCAACATACCGAGTGGAAAACTTCGACGAGCATGGCAACTAAGAAGCCCTTAGAAGGGAGCTAGATTTGGTGGAAGAAAAAAGAAATCGGGCCTATCTGAAGGTAGCAGCCTACAAGTAGCAGGTCTTCCAGTACTATAACAGCAAGGTCAAACACCGTAGTTTCCAGGTGGGAGATCTAGTCTTGAAGGCACTAAACCAGTCGACAAAAGTCCCGAGTCACAGAAAATTGGGCCCGAACTGAGAAGGATTCTACTAGGTCACCAACATCAATCGACCGGGTACTTACTGGCTACAGACTCTAGACGGGCAAGACCTCCCGTACCCCTAGAACGTGCAGCACCTCCGCAAGTACTTTCAATAAAGTATGGAAACAGTAATGGTTAGGAACCTTGTAGCTCCCCCTGAGCGGTTTTTAATGAATTAAATTTCATCTTTTACCAAGAAATTCTTCACCTTGTGTTCGATGATGACAAAAGACCTTGGGATCACACCCGAGGCATATAAAAGACCTCGAGATCACACTTGAGGCATACAAAAGACCTCATGATCACACCCGAGGCACATAAAAGACCTCGGGATCACACCTGAGGCATAAAAAATACCTCAGGGGCACACCCTAGGCACTGGCTTCGCTTAGGTCCACAACCAACGATGGGGGCAAAACCCCCTAGGTGGCTGATGATGGAAAGCCTTAAAAGACCCTATAACCACCCATGTGCCAGGTCGATTCCCTATAGTCACTCCCTCCGTTAAACGACTGCCTCAGCAAAGCTTGGGGGGCAGGGGGACTGGACTAAAATAGGAAATCAAACCGATCACTAACAGGACTCGGAATTTCCTAAACTTGGAATCTCCTAAACATTCCTAAGTACCTACAGTGCTCAGAGAAATCGTCCGGGCAATAAGCAGGCCAAGTCCCACACTTGACCAGACACGACCTATGAGATACAAGTCCCTAGAAGACCAAGTGTTCTCCACCGGTTACAGTCCTAAATCTTTTGCTAAGGCAGGGTTCTAGTATGGTTATCAACTGGCCGGGCACGGGCAATCACAAACAAGCAAGTACAAAAAAAAGACAGTTGATGAGAAAGGATGGCCTTGGTGGACCTTTTCATTGAAACAAAAAATATGTACATAGCCTGAGGGGCAGTTATAGTAGCCTCCACAACAAAAAAAAGTAACACAACAGATAAAGAAAATAATTACAGGAAGAGAGGCTAGGCGTTCACCATGACCACATCCTCGGTCTCACCAGCCTCTCCTCCCAGAGCAGTTTCCCCTCCTAGAGTAGTCTCCCCACCCGGGGCAAGGTCTTCAGTAGGTTCGGTCCTGGCGACGGCAGTGCCCTCAACAACAGTGGGTGCCAGGTCCCAGTAGTCAAAATCCATCCCCTCGTAAGGGGAAGTATTCTACTCTGGGTGGTCCCGGGCCAGCCGCCTCTTCAGGTCCTCGTAGCCCAGGAAGAACCCGTCATTAAAGGTCTTCCTCGAGGACCCAGAGGCCGCCGCCGCCTCTAGTAGCACCTTTTCCCTGGCCTCCACCACCGCACAGCCAGCTCGGGCAGTCTCCAGCTCTGCCAGAGCCAGCGCCAACTCTTCCTGGACTGCTCCTAGGTTTAAGCCAAGGCCCTTGACACTATTCTTCTCCACGGTCAAGGCCCTTTCCTTAGCCTCCAGGGCCCTCTCCATAGCCTCCAGAGCAGCTTCAGCAGCGGTAGCCCTCCCAGCCAGGGAGGGCAAGAAGGACTCAGCTCCAACGGCCATGCAGCCGACCTGCGAAGACAAGACAAAGCCGGTCGGTCAATGAAGCAAACAGAATAAACAAAAGACAGGAGATAGGGCAGAAATACTTACGAGGTGGGAGAGGTTGTACAACCACCCCTGAAAGGCTTGGGGAGATAGGTTCGCGCACCTCTCCACTTGGCTGGGGAAAAGGCACGGTCTGATCCTCTCCCGGATCCCTATTAACTCCTCCAACGGGGTCCCGGATGGTATATTCGCCCGGGGAACAGACGTATCCCCCACTACGACCATGCGGGGAGTTGACATTTCCTTGGGGTCCTAGGGAACTGCCAGCCCGTGCTTGATCCACCTGAGTGGACAGTCACTGCCAGTGGCCTCAGCGGCCGACCACTTCCCTGTCGCCGTCATTCGGGCGACGGCGGCAGCCTGTAGGGCCCTTAGCTACTCTGAATCTCTCCTAGGGGTTATTTCTGTAAAAGGAAAAGTTCATAAGGTTAGTAATTGGAAAAAAATAAAGCAATGAAGAATAGCCAAAGTCGAATAGTTTACCAAATACTAACCCGGGATGATTGGGGGGAAGATAGGAACCTCGACAGGTTGTTCAAGCCGGTGATCACCTTTCCGATCTCCCGACCGGGTCAGGACGTCCCAAACATTGATGGGTTGGTTAGCCAAGCCCTTAATCCTTTCCTGACACTCTTCAGGAATGCTCATTAGCTCGGTTGACCCCGCTGAACAATTAACCATGAAGCAGTTAGTTCCACGATTATAACCGGTAGCGAAAGGAAAATGAATAAGGGACATAGGATAGTCTTACTCCTCAACTCCCCCACCCAGGAAGTCCTTAGTTGGACCCCTGGGGCTTCCTCACAGAGCCCTGCGAAGGACACTTAGAAGAACTTGTTCTTCCACCCCTTGTTATTGCTCGGGCAGTTTATGATGACTTTTCTCCCCTGTCGAGCCCCCAGAGAGAAGAACCCGACCACCCCATACACAGGAAATGGTCGGTGGATCCAGAAGAACTCTTGGAGGGTGAGTTCATACCCGAAGACTTGGGGCCAGAGAGAGATGCACCCCATTAGGAACCTCTACCCATTCGGGGCCAACTGCCCGGGAGCGATCCCGAGGTAGATCAGGACGTCTCGGGCAACCGGGTGAAGGGGGATACAGAACCCAGCCATTAGGGAGTCCTCGTATAAAGTGATAAAATCCCAATGGTAAATGTAGGCTCCGCCAGTTTGCACAGACAAAGAGCAACTGTCGGGAATGGCATACCTCTCCCTAATTCGAGTGAGGTCCTGGGTACACAAGACGGAGGGAATGAACTCGCAAGCAAAGGCTACATCAGGGTCAGGGCCCTCCAGTACATCATCACCTGAACCCCTAAAAACGGAAGCCATCAGAGCCTCCTGGTTTGACTCGTCATTCGACACCCAAACGGTAATCCTACCCTCGCTATAATGATCAGACGGGATAGCAGATATCAGGGGTCCCAGACTGCGACTCTTCATCTTTCGTCTGGGAAGAGGAATCAAAACTGGAGTGACACATCTCTTGTACTACTACGGTGGGCTGGGAAAGTAAACGGCGACCTAAGTAGGGGTCAGAGACTCCAAGTCGAAGATACAGAGGAGGTAAGGTCACAAATCTAAAGGGCAAGGTGTACAAGGATCTCAAGGAAAATTGGCACTCCGTCAACACTACCCTGGGGCAACCCTTTCAGTTCAGCTGCCCTATCATACCGCCTGACCTAAAGAAAAAACAAAACTTGAGAAAGAAAAAATCCCACTCCCGTGCTAACCCTAGCAGATTCGCCCTCTCCAGCGTCACTTAAAACAAAAAAAGGGAAGAGAGGAAGGAAGTTGACTACCCCAGGGCAACCCTCTCAGTTCAGCTGCCCTATCATACCGCCTGACCTAAAGAAAAAACAAAACTTGAGGAAGAAAAAATCCCACTCCCATGCTAACCCTAGCAGATTCGCCCTCTCCAGCGTCACTTAAAACAAAAAGAGGGAAGAGAGGAAGGAAGAAAATAGTGAATTAAAACTGGGGGATTGAGGACTTACAAGGATTAAAGCAGGAAAGGAGCTCGGGAAGCTTAACTGGGAACTTTTCGCTCTCCAGACTGCTCGGTAATCTCTATCTCAGGACAGCAAGAATGGAAGAAATGAGCCAAGCATTCCTTATATATACTGCATGAACGGTCCAGATCAGATTAGATTCAATGGTCCTATACAACTCCTGCTCAAACTGTCTGATAGCTGTCTCCTCGGGGGCGTGAAGCGTCACCTCAAAAGATATGCACAATTAATGCAGGATGTGACAGTCCACAGATTGTGGATATCGCAGGTTGACTTACCCACAGCTTTTCAAAATCAATTTCTAAAACAAATGAGTCGCCACTTAATTTTTAAAAGGAAAATTAAGAAACCATTTTAAAAGCAAACTGATCTTTTAGAAACCAGAGATTAACTAGGTCCGGGGATTATGGAATGAGAGAGGAAGGAGCCCATCGGACTAAAACACCCTCTCTCATCCTATCTTGCGATAGGCCTTTACTCAACGTCCTTTTAATCAAATTTATTAATCTAAGCATGCCCTCAATTAATACATATATACATATACATCACAAAAGCATGTCCAAAGGGTGTAAAATTGCAATTGACAAAATATCATTCAAAAGCCACGTAACTCAGGTAACAAGCGATATGATATGCAATAGAGAACAAGTGAACTTACCCGAGATCCAACAGCGATAATAAACGTGCAATGCATGCGAATAAAAGAAAATCCTAAAAAGAGTCTCTAATCATATATACACATAAGGCAAAACCTAATTCTAAGGTGTCGCGCATTAAGTCGAAAAAATCAATAAAAACGAGAAATTAAGATAAACTAAAGAGGGGTTCTAGAAATCGTACCTTAATAGCGCTACAAAACAAAGGGTTAGTCCACATGATATGCAAAACACAATGTTAAAAATGACAATCCTAAATTTCTAACTTACATCTATCTTAATGTAATTAAATCCAAAGCAAACAAGTCTTAATTACAAGTGTCGAATCATATAGATGAATATGTACATGGACAAGGATAAACTATGAGATACTCTTAAACTTTGAATTCAAGCTCAACTAATCATTATTAAAGCATGGTTTAAGCCCTAGATCATAGAAAAGTCATTTAGATCCTTATTTACAAAGTAAGTCAAATGTGTCATAAAACTCTGAAAATTGCAGAGAGCAGACCAGAACTTAAAAGAAAT
Organism: Hydrangea macrophylla; assembly: GCA_033977485.1. Lineage (NCBI taxonomy): Eukaryota > Viridiplantae > Streptophyta > Magnoliopsida > Cornales > Hydrangeaceae > Hydrangea > Hydrangea macrophylla. The sequence goes on from CM066999.1 coordinate 59,029,549, forward strand.
AAAAAGCATATCTCTCATGGTTTGATCTTGATGATTTTTGGACTCAATATGCCTCTGTGAGTCTAGTTTTCAAATCAAAAAGAAAATCGAAGTTCCAACGGTCGGATCTCCGGGAATATGAAAAATACCAGACATCACTCAGCACTTTACAACCTTCTGTCCAGAATTCTTGCACGATTTATTAAAAATAGCAGAAAAATCCAAATTGCTTTGTTCTTTTTAGGGTGACTTCCTAACACATTAATCTTCATAGAAAAAATTATTTGGAGTCACAAACACTTTATTAGAACTCTGATTTAATTGTTTCAAAAGAGTGTCACTATTCTGAAACTATTCTGAAATTCTGGACAGATTGTATTTGTGTCACAAAACTCATGATCAAACCCTTCTAAACATAAAACCACCTTAAAACAAAAATTACAGTGGTAGAACAATTGTGTTATTGACATTTTCCCGTTGGTTTCACTTGATTTCAACGGTCGGATTTCGAACTAAAAATCTTTGATCAAAAATAGTTTGTGGATTCACTGTTTTTTTACTTTGCTAGTTCAATTTTATTTGGTAACTCCAACTATTGAACCATGAAGTTGAGTTGAACCAAACCACTTCTCTTACCATTTGATGGCCATTAGAGACTATAAACCTTTATTCTTCATAGATTTCAAATGAAATATGGATAGACTTCATGAAATCTACAAGATAAGGAATCTAAACCATGGAGATGAGTTTAGACTCAAAACTACCTTCTCCTACCATTTGATGGTCATTGGAGAAGGAGACATGACTATGACTCATGAGTCCTAAAGGAACATAGAAGGGATTCCTCAAGACATCAAATTTAGAAGATCTAAATCATGAGTATGGACTTGGATCCTCTTATGAGGTAGTGATCAAACTTTGACTCCTATGTGAGGCACAAGCCTACATGGGTTTCAAGAGATCATGCTCAAGAGATCAAAAGAGATATTGAGGATCTCCAAGACCTTCAAGAGAAGAATGCAAGCAAGAAAGTGGAAGAAAGTAATATGAGAACAAAGGAAACTCCTAAGTTTACTTGTCAAACAAAGAAAAAAGTGAAAGATTTTAGGATTAGAGATTTTAGGAGAAGAAAGAAAAAGCCAATAATCTATGGTTAGAGGATCACCTCCAAATTATCCTCAAAGTTTTCTTTTCTTTGAAGATCTTCCAAGCTCTTCTTTCTAATTCTCTAAACACTCTCTTTTCTCTCTAAAAAATGTTGGTGTAATGGAAGTATTTTTTGTATATGACCTCTCTCCCAATGTGTTTCTTGGTGTTCTTCTTGGTCTCTCCTCTTTTAGGAAGATCCCTTCTCTTTTATAAGCAAAATTACCAGGTATTTTTGGTGAATTTCGGATCAAAAAACAGGTGTAATTCCCTCATTAGTTGGTACAATGTGTACTTTCTGAAATTATGCAGATTGCTGTCCAGCGCGGCAGTCCAGACACTGACGCGGCAGTCCGTGACTGCCGCTGCGGCATTCATCAAATGTCGTTGCGGCATTTCATGACTGCCGCGCGGCATTCACCAAATACCGCGACAATTAATGGATTGCCGCATTTTTGTCAGTCTTACTTTATCAGTTTTTTGTTCTTATTCGCATGCGCATACGTATTGCTCTGCAAAATACAGACTTTAAAAGCGAACGGCAGTCAGAAACCTGTGGCGGCACTTGATGAGTGCCGGCACGGCACTCTGTGACTGCCGTGCGGCAGTCACCGAGTGCCGCGGAAGTCCGCCGTGTGCCGGTTTTGACTAAAATTTCCCTTTTAGGTCTTTTCTCTTTTTGAAACAAATTATTTTTGAATATCTTTTCCAAAAGTTGTGTTTTATATCTGAATTCTCCTAAATACCTGGTATTTCCCTCTTTCTGTGAAATTTTATCGCGTTTTGGAAAATTTTCTGAAGAGCTTGGAATACTTCGAATTTCTCGGTTATTGTCATCATTGGACGTGGAGGTGACGCTCTCCTAAATTCGACGGCCGGTCAAAATTGGGGTGTCTACAGTTTGCCCCTCTTTGACAGAGCTTGTGGAGCAACGCGTCCCATAAGTGAATGTCAAAGCCTGTGTGAAGACAAGCCTTTGACCTGACTGTCGAATTTAGGCAAAAACAAAATGCGTTGCAAAAAGAGAACATGCGCGGGGCAATGGTTCACGCTGGTCGTGCTCGATGATGAGCTGCCTACGTATCCGTTCAGGAATCAGACCAAGACGTAGTTCGGGTCAAGGGTCAAACACACACAAGCGCAAATAGTCATACAGATGAATGCACCTATCTTATCGTGATGCACGTGCTCAAGCAATCTCGTGCTTTCTGAATTAACCTAGTTATGTAAATGTCATACTTATCACATTTTTCCTATGTATGACGCGCATTTCGTGGCGTGTTAGTCAGGGAAGATTATCTATGCGAGAATCTGTCATAGGAGTCATGAGAGTGCTTTTTGATTTGATCACGAAGGTCAACGCAAGTCCGTTGCGAAAACCGGGAATATAAGTCCGTTATATTCTCAAAAAATGAAGGTCAATGCAAGTTCGTTGCGAAAACCGGGAATATAAGTCCGTTATATTCTCAAAAAATGAAGGTCAATGCAAGTCCGTTGCGAAAACCGGGAATATAAGTCCGTTATATTCTCAAAAACGAAGGTCGACGCAAGTCCGTTGCGAAAACCGGGAATATGAGTCCATTATATTCAAAAGACAAGGATTAACGCAAATCCGTTGCGAGAACCGGGAATATAAATCCGTTATATGCTCAAAAACGAGGGTTGACGCAAATCCGTTGCGAGAACCGGGAATATAAATCCGTTATATTCTCAAAAACGAGGGTTAACGCAAATCCGTTGTGAAAACCGGGAATATAAATCCGTTATATTCTCAAAAACGAGGGTTGACGCAAATCCGTTGCAAAAACCGGGGATATAAATCCGTTATATTCTCAAAAACGAGGGTTGACGCAAATCCGTTGCGAAAATCGGGAATATAAGTCCGTTATATTCAAAAGACAAGGGTTAACGTAAATCCGTTGCGAGAACCGGGGATATAAATCCGTTATATTCTCAAAAATGAGGGTTGACGCAAATCCGTTGCGAAAACCGGGGATATAAATCCGTTATATTCAAAAACGAGGGTTGACGCAAATCCGTTGCGAAAACCGGGGATATAAATCCGTTATATTCTCAGAACGGGGGTTAACGCAAATTTGTTGCGGAAACTGAGAATATAAATTTGTTATATTCTCAGGACAAAGGATCGACGCAAATTTTTTGCGGAAACTGAGAATATAAATTTGTTATATTCTCAGGACAAAGGATCGATGCAAGTTTGTTGCGGAAACTGAGAATATAAATTTGTTACATTCTCAGGACAAAGGATCGACGCAAATTTGTTGCGGAAACTGAGAATATAAATTTGTTATATTCTCAGGACAAAGGATCGACGCAAATTTTTTACGAGGATCGAGAATACAAATCCGTTATATTCCCAAAACGAGGGTTAGCGCAAATTTGTTGCAGAAACCGAGGATGTAAATTCGTTACATCCTCAAGATCTTTAATTTTCAGGAGTTGGGAACCCACAGGCTCAAATATTCTTTAATTTTTAGGAATTGGGAGCCCACAGGATTATACTCCGGTGTCTCCTAAGAATCATCTGATCGACTGAGATGCGCTTCGCGTCTTATACTCCGGTGTCAAATTAGAAACTACGCTTTCCGAAAGACTGAGATGCGCTTTGCGTCTTATACTCTGGTATCTTTTGAGGATTACTAACACGAATGATACTGCCATTGAGGACTAATGCAAGGAGAGGCTGCCATTGAGGACTAACGCTTAGAGAAGCTGCCATTGAGGACTAACACTGATAATGCTGCCATTGAGGACTAATGCAAGGAGAGGCTGCCATTGAGGACTAACGCTTAGAGAAGCTGCCATTGAGGACTAACACTGATAATGCTGCCATTGAGGACTAGTGTAAGGTTGCCATTGAGGACTAACACTGATAATGCTTCCATTGAGGACTAATGCAAGGTTGCCATTGAGGACTAACATTGATAATGCTGCCATTGAGGACTAATGCAAGGTTGCCATTGAGGACTAACACTGATAATGCTGCCATTGAGGACTAATGCAAGGTTGCCATTGAGGACTAACACCTATGGTGCTGCCATTGAGGACAAACGCAAGGTTGCCATTGAGGACTAACACCCATGGTGCTGCCATTGAGGACTAACGCTTAGAGAAGCTGCCATTGAGGACTAAAGCTTAGAAAAGAACTAAACAACATGGTAAGATATTGGTTAATAGCCACTCAGAGGCTTACAAGCAAGAATGATGGTCAACAGCCTTTCAAGGACTTATGTTGCGAAAGCGACAATCAACAGCCCTTCTGGGGACTTATGTTGCAAAAGCAGAGATCAAACGAGAGTCATTCGGACTTAAACAAATTCGATTTCGTCAAATTCGAAGTCATTTTGACTCAAATCAAGTTCTAATTCCACTTATTAGGAGTCAATCAGACTTCATTCGATTTCATTTTCTAAAATCAGGATTCAAAGAATTTGAACGGAGTTGATATAAGAATGATTTTTTGCATTCGTAGACCTTTGGAAAAAACACATCGATTCTGTCAAAAGAGGGAAGTCACCTTTGCCCCTAGTCTTGGACTCTTCTTTATTGCCACTTTATGCTGTGATAGTGTTCGAAACCTTTGCTCGTACCGCTCTTGGGATGCTCACGAAGACTTTTCAAATCTTTATTCATCATCTTAAACCCACACATTTGAGACCATTTATTGACTCATCAAAAGAGGACAGACCTAACAAAGCTAGTTACTCAAAATGACTGACTCAAACTTTTCATTCATTATGAATCAATGTGCTTTCGTTGTGAGTAACTATATCATTTCACCTTTAATTTATTCATCATCTTACAAATGGTAGTATTTTGTCGATAAATCTAAACTTTGAAAACTTCCCCTTTTGAATTAGCGAATTCTTTGCCCATCTAGAATGTGCTTCAAATTAGTGCTTTAGCTTATAGAATGAAAGACACTCTATTTCAATCCTTTCAAAATGAGCTTGATTACTTGAGAACTTGCTTCTGACGAAGTTTGCCCCTAGTTTGAAAGAAACTTAGGGGTTTGCTTCTATGATAAAAGGGATTTTCAGCAAAGGAAGTTTGCCCCTGGTTTGGCGATATATATGTGGCTTCAGGCAGACGTAAGTTTGCCCCTAGTCTGAAGGAATGAAACCAAAGGCGCCAAAGGGTGCTGCTTGCAGTTTAGGGATGGCTATGGACCGAGAACCTTGGGAGGTTCGCCTACTTATCCCCGAGCGGGAATCAAGTCCAAAGTAGTTCGGCCAAGGCCTGAAAGCATGAGATGATGGGGGATGACCGAACCGAGCAGGTTGCCTACGTATCCCCAAGTGGGAATCAGGTCAAAGCGTAGTTCATCAATTCTGGAGGTCTTGAAAGAATAAGGCTTCAAGAATTGGTGGGCTTTTCGAGCCATGTTGCCATTTGGGTCTAGGGAGTGCATGTCACTTGTGGTAGCCCTTGTGTAGCATGATGAACTACTTTTTCCATTATTCTCTTTTTTCTTTTCTTCTTTTTTTTATTTGACGGTTGATTCTTTAACCTTTTCACTAGCCAGTTAATCTTTATGACTCTCATCATGTAATATCAGCCCTTCAAATCTTTATTTATTTATTTTTTTTTTCAAAGATATCTCTGTATTGTTTTAGGCTCACTTAGTGTTTGAGCCTTTCGCAAAAATTTTGGAGCTGATAAGTCCCTCTTTTCATTTCCAATCTCTTTTCTTTGTTTATAACAACACAAAGCCTTGAGATAATTCATGCTTAAGAATTCTCAATCTTGTCTTTTTTTTTTTGCCTTTTCTTTTCTCTTTCCTCTCTTACTATTTCTTATTTCTTTCCATGATTTTGACTGCCTAGGATCAGGATTTTTGAGATCAACACGCATCTTATTTGTGCTCTAACTTTTGCCTAGGCGCCCTTCCGGGTTTTCATCCTAGCGAGCTCTTCTTTTTCTTTTCTCTTTCTTTTTTTTTTTTTTTTAGAAGAAGAAGTTCATTTAAAATGTCTGGCTACCATCAAGGACCAAGTTTATGGTTTTAGGCTGGTTAGGCTCATCTTTTAGGCTTGGTATTTGAGAGAAGGGGATTGTGAGCAAGCTTCAAGTTCCAAGTTCATCTTTTCAAGATTGAGCAAGAGCATCTTTAAATTCTTAAAGTAAAGCTAATCAATTCCCTACTCTTCTTTGGATTTGGCACAGAGCTTGCTTTATCACTTGGGGATCCTTTTCAATGCAAAGATTTATTAACAAAGCATTTTCCATGATCGTTTGAAAAAAAGTGACTTTTTTTTTCTCTCCTTTTTTGGCTTAATGGTCCATACATTCACGACTTAGCACACTGAATCAAGAAAAATGATATTTTACTCAACTAGTAGGGAATGAGGATTACATCACTCGACTCGATAAACTCGACAAAGACTTGCAAACAAACTTGATAATAGACTGACCAGAAGACTCAACTGGACTTGACATTTGACTCCAACTTAACATAACTCGACTACCAAACTTGACTCGGTCTCAATTGGAGTGTCACAGACAATTTTCAAATTATTGGGTCCCCAGGAGCATCCACATTTGCTTTAGCAGAAGCATTTCCAAACACTATTACCTCACTGGCATCTTCCTCAGGTTCATCATTCCCTTTCTGTATCTTTGTAGGAACATCATCTGCCCTTATGGCCCATTTTTCAATCGAATGGCCCTTCTCTGACTCATACTGAGTATTGTCAATGCCTTTTTCGATTATGTTGATTGGGTCGGGACCAGTTGGTTGTTGCGCACTCATGGAGGCAACGAATCCTTTGAGAGTATTCAGCGATGGCTGTGATTGAAAAGATTGTATGCCATGCCAGACGCCACTCTGTGGGTTCAGCAAAGGAGTGATGATTTTATGCTCAATGAGATCTTGGATATCATGGCGGAGTCTCATGCAATAGTTAGTTGTATGGCCATGGGTCTGGTGGTAAGCACAGTACAAAGACAGGTCACATTTGCGGGGTAAGGGATTTGGTAGTGGCTTTGGGTCCAAGGGGTTGAGGTGACCATTCTTGACAAGGTGACCAAGGGCCATGGATAATGGCATGCCAAGGTTGGTGAAGATTCTCGGCTTGCGGGCTTGGTTTGATTTTGAATTCGACTTTGAGCTTGAGTTGGTTTTTGGGTCGAGATGTGGATTTTGGTGAATGGTTGAGCTTAGGTATGGACTTTGGTGATAGGTTGGGTTTGGACATGGGCTTTGGTGCACAGGTGGGTTCGGACATGCCTGTTGGTGCTTCTTTAAGCAACCCATTATTCTCTGATCCATCTTTTCCTCATCAGGGTCCATTTGATCTTTCAATAATTGAATGAACTCAAGCATGACCCCCTCCAATTGCTTCACCCTAGAATCTTGTTGCTCAACAATGACTTGCAGTTTGCTCACTTTCTCCTCCAAAGCTCTGTGGGCCATTGGTGGGTATGTCTCAACATGATGGTCCATGACTTCCTCTAATTAAGAGAGATAAACCCAAGAAGATTAGAAGTGTCCTTACTAGGGGATCTGGTTGTTCCACTCTTTCTAAAAAACAGATAGGAAAAAAAGGTCTGCATGCAGAATTGAATAGTAAGGGAATTTGGAGGGACTTTGATCTTAATTGGGAAGAAGATGTTGTGAGTTTGTACGCTACGCGTATGTAATGATATCGATTGGTGAGAGCGCAAAATGTACATGCTCTTATGATTTGATGCATGCACTGCACATATGGCACACGAATGAAATGCAAGTGTGTGTGTGTGCCTACTCTATATGCCAAAGCAAAGAAAATTCTAATCCTAGCACATATAACATATAAGCACATAAAATCCTCATCCATGTCAAGTGCGCTTAACTTCTCCTTTCATCGTGATCCTCATTACCCCTTCAAGATTTGAAAATTTTAGAATTTTTGAAATCCATTTGACAAGTATTTCCCCTAGATGATGGGCTCTTTCAAATTCTTAAGGAGTTTTCCTTTGAAGGCAACATTTCTGAACAAAAGATGATTGGGTTGAAACTTTGCTTTAAAATTCATTTGAAAAGCATTTTTTTAATTGGGGAGATCTTTCAAAAACAATTTTCAAGGATTTTGAACCTTTTATTAAAAAAGAGGATATGAAAAGAGGATATAAAAAAATTTTCAAAACAATTTCTTCTTCTTTTGGATAAAAGATGATGATTAATCAAAAATTTTCATAAACCATGGACTTTGGATTCTTGGGTAGGAGCATCACACGATTAGATAATCATCGCACTTTTCATGAATTCGGATGCATACAAGGTCAATGATGCTTAACTAAACATGATATAAGAAGTATAATCTTATAATCAGGGTTCGGCATGTCCTCCAAATGTCATGTAACACGAGGAGAAATTGCTAAAAGGTGGTTAAAAGATTATTCATCTTTCATCAAGCGAGTATCGTCATAATCTCAAGTAATCCCTTTCGGGCATACAAAACTTCCTAACACATAACCCTAGTCAAGAATTGATTTCCTAAGATTGAAATGTTCTATAGAAACTACTATGCAAAGGCTGGGTTTTGGTCAAATAAGGGACCCTTGACACACACCCGATAGGATGCTTAATATACCAAATCATGGTACGAGATCAAGGGTGATCACACAGTCCCATGATAACTTGACCGACCGGGTTGCCCCGAGCCTCCAAGGTCATAGTTCCGTGCAATCGACTGGCTGGACATGCAAGTGAAATGCAAAAGGCACACAAAGATTAATTAATTCGAATAAAAGGATGTTTTTCAAGTCTAATCCTCAAGTGAACCCAAAATCAGAATTCTGGTCTGCGAAACCAGAGATTCTGGGTTCGATCCCCAGCAGAGTCGCCAGATTGTGGATATCGCAGGTTGAGTTACCCACAGCTTTTCAAAATCAATTTCTAAAACAAATGAGTCGCCACTTAATTTTTAAAAGGAAATTTAAGAAACCATTTTAAAAGCAAACTGATCTTTTAGAAACCAGAGATTAACTAGGTCCGGGGATAATGGAATGAGAGAGGAAGGAGCCCATCGGACTAAAACACCCTCTCTCATCCTATCTTGCGATAGGCCTCTACTCAACGTCCTTTTAATCAAATTTATTAATCTAAGCATGCCCTCAATTAATACATATATACATATACATCACAAAAGCATGTACAAAGGGTGTAAAATTGCAATTGACAAAATATCATTCAAAAGCCACGTAACTCAGGTAACAAGCGATATGATATGCAATAGAGAACAAGTGAACTTACCCGAGATCCAGCAGCGATAATAAACGTGCAATGCATGCGAATAAAAGAAAATCCTAAAAAGAGTCTCTAATCATATATACACATAAGGCAAAACCTAATTCTAAGGTGTCGCGCATTAAGTCGAAAAAATCAATAAAAACGAGAAATTAAGATAAACTAAAGAGGGGTTCTAGAAATCGTACCTTAATAGCGCTAAAAAACAAAGGGTTAGTCCACATGATATGCAAAACACAATGTTAAAAATGACAATCCTAAATTTCTAACTTACATCTATCTTAATGTAATTAAATCCAAAGCAAACAAGTCTTAATTACAAGTGTCGAATCATATAGATGAATATGTACATGGACAAGGATAAACTATGAGATACTCTTAAACTTTGAATTCAAGCTCAACTAATCATTATTAAAGCATGGTTTAAGCCCTAGATCATAGAAAAGTCATTTAGATCCTTATTTACAAAGTAAGTCAAATGTGTCATAAAACTCTGAAAATTGCAGAGAGCAGACCAGAACTTAAAAGAAATAAAAAGCATATCTCTCATGGTTTGATCTTGATGATTTTTGGACTCAATATGCCTCTGTGAGTCTAGTTTTCAAATCAAAAAGAAAATCGAAGTTCCAACGGTCGGATCTCCAGGAATATGAAAAATACCAGACATCACTCAGCACTTTACAACCTTCTGTCCAGAATTCTTGCACGATTTTATTAAAAATAGCAAAAACATCCGAATTGCTTTGTCCTTTTTAGGGTGACTTCCTAACACATTAATCTTCATAGAAAAAATTATTTGGAGTCACAAACACTTTATTAGAACTCTGATTTAATTGTTTCAAAAGAGTGTCACTATTCTGAAACTATTCTGAAATTCTGGACAGATTGTATTTGTGTCACAAAACTCATGATCAAACCCTTCTAAACATAAAACCACCTTAAAACAAAAATTACAGTGGTAGAACATTGTGTTATTGACATTTTCCCATTGGTTTCACTTGATTTCAACGGTCGGATTTCGAACTAAAAATCTTTGATCAAAAACAGTTTGTGGATTCACTGTTTTTTTACTTTGCTAGTTCAATTTTATTTGGTAACTCCAACTATTGAACCATGAAGTTGAGTTGAACCAAACCACTTCTCTTACCATTTGATGGCCATTAGAGACTATAAACCTTTATTCTTCATAGATTTCAAATGAAATATGGATAGACTTCATGAAATCTACAAGATAAGGAATCTAAACCATGGAGATGAGTTTAGACTCAAAACTACCTTCTCCTACCATTTGATGGTCATTGGAGAAGGAGACATGACTATGACTCATGAGTCCTAAAGGAACATAGAAGGGATTCCTCAAGACATCAAATTTAGAAGATCCAAATCATGAGTATGGACTTGGATCCTCTTATGAGGTAGTGATCAAACTTTGACTCCTATGTGAGGCACAAGCCTACATGGGTTTCAAGAGATCATGCTCAAGAGATCAAAAGAGATATTGAGGATCTCCAAGACCTTCAAGAGAAGAATGCAAGCAAGAAAGTGGAAGAAAGTAATATGAGAACAAAGGAAACTCCTAAGTTTACTTGTCAAACAAAGAAAAAGTGAAAGATTTTAGGATTAGAGATTTTAGGAGAAGAAAGAAAAAGCCAATAATCTATGGTTAGAGGATCACCTCCAAATTATCCTCAAAGTTTTCTTTTCTTTGAAGATCTTCCAAGCTCTTCTTTCTAATTCTCTAAACACTCTCTTTTCTCTCTAAAAAATGTTGGTGTAATGGAAGTATTTTTTGTATATGACCTCTCTCCCAATGTGTTTCTTGGTGTTCTTCTTGGTCTCTCCTCTTTTAGGAAGATCCCTTCTCTTTTATAAGCAAAATTACCAGGTATTTTTGGTGAATTTCGGAGCAAAAAACAGGTGTAATTCCCTCATTAGTTGGTACAATGTGTACTTTATGAAATTATGCAGACTGCTGTCCAGCGCGGCAGTCCAGACACTGACGCGGCAGTCCGTGACTGCCGCTGTGGCATTCATCAAATGCCGTTGCGGCATTTCATGACTGCCGCGCGGCATTCACCAAATGCCGCGGCAATTAATGGATTGCCGCATTTTTATCAGTCTTACTTTATCAGTTTTTTGTTCTTATTCGCATGCGCATACGTATTGCTCTGCAAAATACAGACTTTAAAAGCGAACGGCAGTCAGAAACCTGTGGCGGCACTTGATGAGTGCCGGCACGGCACTCTGTGACTGCCGTGCGGCAGTCACCGAGTGCCGCGGAAGTCCGCCGTGTGCCGGTTTTGACTAAAATTCCCCTTTTAGGTCTTTTCTCATTTTGAAACAAATTATTTTTGAATATCTTTTCCAAAAGTTGTGTTTTATATCTGAATTCTCCTAAATACCTGGTATTTCCCTCTTTCTGTGAAATTTTATCGCGTTTTGGAGAATTTTCTGAAGAGCTTGGAATACTTCGAATTTCTCGGTTATTGTCATCATTGGACGTGGAGGTGACGCTCTCCTAAATTCGACGGCCGGTCAAAATTGGGGTGTCTACAGGGAGTGAGGACTTACAAGGATTAAAGCAGGAAAGGAGCTCGGGAAGCTTAACTGGGAACTTTTCGCTCTCCAGACTGCTCGGTAATCTCTATCTCAGGACAGCAAGAATGGAAGAAATGAGCCAAGCATTCCTTATATATACTGCATGAACGGTCCAGATCAGATTAGATTCAATGGTCCTATACAACTCCTGCTCAAACTGTCTGATAGCTGTTTCCTCGGGGGCGTGAAGCGTCACCTCAAAAGATATGCGCAATTAATGCAGGATGTGACAGTCCAATTGCAACGTGACTATTTGGCTATGCCTCTACCAACCTGGTTAGATCCTAACCAGTCCAATCATTACGTGACATGTGGCCACTACCAACCCCGACTCCCAAGGGTAACGCTCGGTCAAAACCCTGGCAGACCAAGGCGGCCAGTCCAACCCCGAGCATTGTCCCGGATAATATCCCATGTGGTTCATCAAATCGCGCAAATTTTTAATCATCATCTGATAGAGCAACACATTAACCTAAAAAATGGGGGGCAGCTTGATATGGACAAAAATATCAGGTCAAAGTCAAAGTTGCCACCTCAGCAAGGAAATGCCACATCATCTCGAAAGGGTACAGCCCATACATATATCCTATGTGTGCCTGGACATACTACCAACATCCACTCGTGTGCCAGTTTGGTTGGGGTATCAACCAAACCAGGTATACTCAATGGAAGGTCGGTCAATATACCTATACATCTATAAATTTAACTGAGCATAAGGCTTAGGCCAGCTTGATCACGAAGCCACTAGCAAATGGGTACACTCAGCAAATCGAGTTACCAAAAAAAAAAAAAAAAACACAACGGGAAGCGGTGAACACTAAGGAACTTGAAACCATTTTATTTTATTTTTTTTTAGTTTCTTTCCATCTATGTTAATTCACACAAGTACCATTCATGAGGGTTTAATCATGTCATTAATCTCTTCGGGAATTTATCATTTATTCCATGGATTATCATTATCTGATTATTCACGATAAGGTCCTTGCGCCAAAATTCTATTCACGTCTCTAATGTAGCATTTCCATAATCATCATGTGATACCGCACATAGCATAAGTTATAGCATTTAAAATTGGCATTCAATAGTACTATTTTAAACCGTCCCAAACAAAACTTATACTAAACAGCCCCAAAACCAACCTGGATTGAAATGTTCCTCATAATAATTCCGCACAAAGAAACATCTCTAATTTCATAAACATAATTCGAAATTCGGAGTTGACATTTACTGCCACTGTAATATGGATTTTCTGTCCAAACGGTGCAGAATTTAGAAAAACACCATTAGACGAAACATATGCATAATCTCGTTTTACATTGACCCTATGTGGATGGTTTTACCAAAAACAAATGTATGAATTAATACGAATTATTTTCTAAAACAGATCTGAGAGTTTTCGAATTTGTGTTAGGCTTTTTTTTTTCTTCAATTTTTCAAATAACTCATATCTAACCTTTGATATATATATATATATATATCACTATAGATCCGTATCTATATAAACACCCATCCATACGATTTATTCAGACTAGAATGAACACAAATCGAAAATCAATCAAAACTACGAATCAACCCTATAAATCTAAATATTTACTCACCGACTTGGGAAAAGAAGGATGATGATGATGATGGTGAACTCCATGGAATAAAGCTAATGAATCCTCCTCTCTTCTAACCTTTCTCTTCTCTTCTCTTCTCTTCTTCTTCTCCTTCTAGGTGGCTAGAGTTGCCTCTTCACTATTTCTCTCTTGTTATCTCTCTCTCTCTCTGGCTGCTCTCCCTCTCTCTCTCTCTCTCTCTCTCTTTTTTTTAACTAATCCTAGGATATATTATCTATGTATATACATAGAATACACACACAATACATATATTATAACACTCACAAATATTAATAATCCCATTTTTCTTCTTATGGGCTCACAAAAGAGACCCATATACATGAACCCATGATGTAACACAATTTACTAAAATGGCTAGCCCAAAGGGTACTCATGCCCCGGGTACTTAATTTTATTACCAGATACACTATTTGACACATTCGCGGGCATGTAAACACTATATAAAAGAAATGCATATCAACCCTTCAATTTTTCTTTTTAACAAATATAAATTAATAAAAAAATGTAACACTGGAACTAAATGAACTCACTAATGATTTGATTTATATGTCCTCCAAACACTAAAAATTTTCAAACACGTGTCTTACATAGGCACACTTAGATAATATTGCTAATTGAAAATAATTATTAAAATAATTATTTACACACTTAGAAATTTTAGGGTTGTTACATTCTACCCTCCTTAAAGAAATTTCGTCCTAAAATTTGAAGCGACATTAAATACACATAGTAGTCATCAATAAAGTGTTTGCACCTAAAAGCCGCCAAAGGTTTTCTAGCCCGGTTGATATGAGGATATGGGCCTAGAGATAGTCGGGCATGGGCATTTCAGACACCGGTTGGTCCGGAGTAGATGATGACATCGGGCTTAGGGGAAGCGTCACCAGAAGTTTAGTGAAGGCAACCTGGATGGTCCATGGGATGGAGCCCGATAGGCTGCATCAGACCCGCAGTGGTATCGGGCATCAATGGTGGAAGCAATGGAGCAAGGACGCATGTTGGAGACCGATTGAGACGCCGGGCATAAGGGACTTCATCGGGCATTTGTCAGAACGGGAGCCCGATGAGCAGATAAAGAACATGAATGTACCAACTATCGGACACCATACCTACTGAAAGTGATAAAGGTTGGTGGAGTGAGCCCGATCGGACGTGAGCACCTGGAGAGATGTTATCGGGCATAAAGACATTACAGGAGTCCGATGAATCTTCAGTCACAGTTATGAGGCCGATGAGAATGGAGGTAAGGCGGTTCTGGTGACAGCTGCCATTTGTGACGTCACTCTAGATTTGGGGAAATCTGAGTCCGTTTTGGAAAGAATCTTATCACTAAACAGCTGGATTTAGGCGAGATGATCCCTGAGATGGTGGGATTGCTTCAACCAAGATAACGATAAGGTAAGCAAATAGAGATAAGTAAGGTTTCTGCTGACCAGTCAATCAATCACATAGCTTAAGGCGCAAGCTAAGGAGTCCTTTCCTAATCAGAATTCAATCATGGCCGCTATAAATATGGAGGCAGGCCAAGCTGCAAAGGCACTCCGCGTCACTCTCGAAAACAGCATTCAACTTTGCATTCAACAGCATACAAAAGCATTCAACTTTTGTGTTCTTTCTGCAAGCGTAGCAAATAGGTCCACCCTCTTTTTTGTTATTTTTCTTTTACTGTTTTCATTCTCACGAACAATCAGTCTGTTCTGAATCTGTTCTTTGGTTGTATTTTCCAAACATTTAATAAAATCTGTATTTTATTAATCGTTTGTGATTGTTTATTTGTTAAACTCATACACTATTTGGCTTGTGCGCTTCAGTACTGCCAAGGGATTTCTGGTGAGGGTACTTTCCTACTCGCCGCACACAATTGTTTTAGTTTAGAAGTCAGATCTAAAAGCCTTGAGTATCACTGACTCAAGCATATAGGAAATTAGTTTGCACACACTGAACCACTTTTGTTTCTGGCACGCCCACGCATAACTACTAGCAAACATAAAGTTAAACACGTAATTTCATACTAAGCATCGATTACGTTTAACTCTCAACTATATGAGACCAAGTACGTCGAGCGACTAATCCAATCAAGGAAACCCTCATCTATATACATTGTTCTTGTATAGTCAATCCTAAAATGTTAACAGATAATCCAAAACACAAATATTGATGCAAAACATGTGAATACAAACTATGCATGCAACATGCTCTCAGTTAATCAAGGATTCTAACTATACGCCCATGTTTACCTCTTACCATGTCCCCCATTACACCTCCTCAAGACACCCATGCTTACTATTCAAACATGCTGCTTCAAGAATATACATAACTCTGTATTGGAAATAAGACTGCGAAGATAATAATGAGGTCGAAAATAAACCAACACGTGTTCAGATCCATCAGAGTTGTAGAAAATAGTATCTCATTGATCCGATAGATGCTCCAGAATATAATAGAAAGCCTGAATAAAGATACAAGAATTATGCTCCATGCCAAAATACTTCTTGTTAAATACAACTCCATAATAAGAAATTCAAGATAACCGAATTATAGAATACATATGAGAATACCAGTCGATAATAAGGGAAATAATATATAAGATTTTTCCGATCATAAAAAAATTTCTAATGCTCGAATAGAATAATAATCTCTCAGATGATATGCCTGTAGATACCAGATAATGTGGAAGGCTAGCTAATAATAATATAAATCCATTGGGCAGGAGTTCTACTGTTGATCATCCTCCAACTCTTCTCTCGTACTCGTTATACCAACAATTTGTATGCATGCACTATTATGAAACTCATAGTATAACAAATGATTTTAACAAATTAACATGTAATGATAGGCTCAGAAAGTTATGTAATTAATTGATTGAAAATAATTAAATAACATGTAGGCAACACATAAATAACACATAAGTACACATAACCTGAAACCCAAATAAATCTACGACCTATAGCTCTGACCCACTAACATAATGCCGAGGATCCCCTAGACTCCTCCCAATCTAAGGCAACCTAAAGCTCTGATACCAAACTGCCATACCTCAATTTTTAGAAAGCCAAATAATATGCCTAGAACTAAATCTAGACTACTGTTCAACAGCCCAACTATCGGAGTGAACACCATGAATCCCATCCTATTAAAACTTTTTAATGAATATAGATCTCTTCTTAAAAACCTGATAAAACATTTATATTAAAATCTCCATTTCTTTTTAAACCAACACTTTTCGATTAAAAAAAATAACTCACACAGTTCCAAAAATTCTCAAATCCATTTGATTAAAGCCAAATCAACTAAATCACTTGAATTGAAAAGCGAAAGCTGAATAAACATTTCAAAATTCTCGTTAATGATAAAATCTTTTCATTTATAATTAAAGCTTGAAAGAATAACCTCTATTACAATCTTTGGTTAGAGCTACTAAACCTCCCAATATTGTAACACCCGTACCCACGGGCTATACTTAATTGCATTGGCATGCATTATTCATTATAATAATGATGTGATTATATGTGTTATGTGAGTTTTAACTCAATAAGATAGGGGTATCCAGATTGGAACCCAGAGATAGGCCAATGTGGCAGTCCCAGATTGGGACAGTTATGAGAGGTCCCCTTATGATGGGACAGATATGGGAAATAAAATTTACATGATTAATTGTTTATTAAGGCATATGTGATTAATATTATTATGTTGTTTTAATAACACAATAATTGCTAGAGAGCACCTTTGTGGCCGTTAGAGATACCTTTATGAGGATGAATTGGACACGTTGCATAATTAGTATGTTAATTAGCAATTTCATAATATTATATGGGACCACTTATGGGACCCATGCGTGACATAGACAAACACACATTTAAGTTTGGGATAGTTTTAATAAGTTTCATAACTAATAGGGGTGTAATTGTAAAACTAGTAGAACTTTGGGGAGGTAAATATAATTAATGAAAATTAGACTTACATATTGATGGTAAGTGGCGTATGACTCATCAAGAGTCATCTTCTTCAATTTAAGCAAATGCATTTGCAGAGAATAATTTCGTACAAAATTTCTCGACGACGGAATCGACACCGACGTTCACGATGCCGATTGGCACGCTTAACAACGATCATTTTCAAAACATGCTACATATTTGGACTCCTAGAGGTGAGTCTAACACAGTGGTATAAATCTTATTGCATTTTGAGACAGTTTTTCTGCGGCCCAATTTGGGAATTTAGCTCATAGTCTATAATTTTTGTATAGGAATTGTACCTAGAAGTTACTAGGCTCTTAATTCTACGTGTAGGAGCGAAATCCTTGAGGTGATTGACAGTAATTCTAGAATCTGGATAATTCCTTGTTTGAGATGATCTTTGTAATGAAAAGTATGTCTACTTGTTTAAATTAGCATGTCTAGCTATTATTGGGAAAACATATGTGGTTAATAAGACCCAATTATTTTTGAGTAATTTGATAGTTCTTGTATAATTTGTGAATTGCATGGTGTAATGACTATTTAAGCATGTTGAGTTGTATATTTGGGTCAAAGGGGAACTTGTTCTTGCCATCGAAGTGATGAAACCAGGTGCCAAAATTGGCCATGGGGTCGCACGTTTGACGGAAAGAGGCGTGAATCTCGGTTAGTCGCGCGAACTAATGGTGTGGTCGCGGGCTAACGTGAAAGGGTGGCCGTACTTGCGTTCTTGGAGACCGTAGTTATGTATAAGAATATGAGATTGAGCATGTCTATTATTCATGTTTATAATTATTGGAATTCACCAGCAAATAGCTGATATAGTGTAGTGGTTATTGAATAACCATTGTAGGTGATAAAGACAAAGCTGCAAGGGAATGAGAAATGGAATTGGTGAGGCAACGCGGGAGTTGGGAATTTGGCTTAGCACATATAACTAATGTCTTATGTAAATAGTCCATTTGGTTTGAGTTTTAAACTTGTAATATGGTAATTGAAAGTACGATGTTAATGACTTACCGGGCTAGTTTGTAAGATTAGTATGTGAATTTCAAGTCTGTGTTTGTGTAGTGAAAGGATTTTGTAAACTTAGTTACTAAAGTCGTGTAATAGACTATTAGTAAGTTTAATTCGTGTAGTAGATGGTTCGTATCGTGTTAGTTGTGTTCAGTTTGGTCGCATGTTGATGAGCATGTAATTTGGTTTTGGTTTAAAATAGGGGAGGCTGTAGAATAAGGTTTTGCCACTACAAACCAGTCGACTGGGCTCTTGTTCAGTCGACCGGAGCGGGTAGTAGAATGCAAAATTCTGGAGTTGAGGGTGTTCAGTCGACTGAACCTAATGTTCAGTCGACCAGACCTCAAAAGTCTAAGTCGACTGGACCTTCCAGTCGACCAGACCAGGGGATTTTCAAAATTGTGCTCTCTGCAATTCGTGTGTCCAGTCGACCGGGTCCCCGATCAGTCGACTCTGGATACCCTGTTTCACAAGAAGAAATGTTTTAAAAGTGTTTAAATGGAATCTGTGTTTTGCAACTCTAATTTATTATTAATAATAAGGATTTAGGAATATAATGGGAGCCTTGGTGGCGTGCCACGTGTCCTAGAATCGTATGTGCGGTTTCGAGGCATGACATTTAGTGGTATCAGAGCAATATGCTTAGAACTTTGGGTATGAGAGACGACGACTTAAGTGAACTTGATAAAGACAAGTAATTAGATGCATTTCATGAATGCATATGGATAATGATGCTGTGTTAAGAAAGTGAAACATCATTGTTGCATGTTATATTGGCATAGCATGTATGGTATTTATGCTGTATGGTACAAGATACGTTTTGATATCTATAGTAATGAGGAGAAGAGTATTGGATTAGTTTGAAAAAAAGGGGGTTTTATTTTGAAGAGTTGAGAATACTTTATTGCTCGGTGATTTCAGTCGTATGGGTTTGACGGTTAACAACAAAAGGGTTTCGTCAATAGTTTGATGAAGAAAATTATGAGGTTGAAAGGGGGTTAAATGTTATCAGTATCAGTAACAACAAGAAAAATAAATTCTGAATTTTGAGTCAAGAATTGGGATAGTTATATCGGAATAGTTCTCAATAATATGGTACTATTATGAGGGGATTGTCACCAGGCATATTTTTGAGTATTGAGTACAGATTTTCTTTCAAGTATTATATTCCATGGACTCGTGTGCATTATGGGTGAAGATCATCTATTCTCTTTTGGCGGTAATTAGAATATTTAAATTTCTCTATTTTGACGGGTCTTCTATTAATAATTTGGCGTTCAATGCCAAGTCTATGGTTATGGGTATTCTGGATTTCTTTGGATATTGTTAGAATGGGTATTATGAGCGGGTAAGTTGTTATTGTGGTTTATCTCTCATAACTTTATATGGGACTTCTACTCTTAATTTTCTTGGATTATTTATTAAGCCATAGATATTATGTTCTTAATGTGAATTGAGTGGAGCATTGGCATGTTTTCAACAGAAGTAATATTTCTTCAGCCAAATAGCATTTTGTATTCTATATAAGTGATTGTGAAAAAAAAAAATGGAAGGTTAGGATGTCATTGGTGCTCTGGGGGGGGGGGGGGGGGGGGGGGGAGGAGAATTAAAGAAGGGTACATTGAGAGGTGTTCGTATTATATCTTCAGGTTGTTCACAAATTGAATTATTGTGTGTTCCGAACGTGTGTTAGCGAGTTTAATGGTGAAAGTTATAGTTCTTAAATTTTGTGAAAGAAAGTGGTGAATATTACTTCTAGGATATACATAAGAATTGAAGGGTTTATGGATTTATAATGGAGAGGGTAACAACAGTTAAGGGAATATACAGTAAATGTTATTAAGGTGACAGAGTATTTGGGGTTGGTGTATAAGTATTCATGGGTTGTTGAGGAATCTCTCAATAACAAGTCTATTCGTTGCAAATGTATTGGGTATTCTTTTTATTATTATTTCTGGTGCGAGCGGAGCATATTAGATTATAATTAATTGTGGATTCAAGGCTGTTGATTATATCAAATTGTGGTAGCATATTATTTCGTCGGACATTAGAAAAGGGGTTTTATCCAGGAATTTTGTACGATCTTTAATACAAGAGATCTGAGACAGAGTCAGAAAATGCATTTGAAGCAAAAAAAAAATAGATTATGGTGTTTTTTGGTATGTACGTTTTAATGTTGACTAATAAAGGGTATTGAATTAGTGTTGGGTGATATCGGAGATGTAGTTGGCATTCAAGGTATAGTATCGTTTGATATTTTTGGTGTTAAAAGAATTAGAATCGGAATTCTAAAGACTATGTGGGATAAGGGATTTATTTAGCTAAACATGTTGTTGTGGGAAATTTTGGAGTTATTAGTGAAAACAAGTATTTGATGTTGCAAATGGAAGGTTCATTTGAGTAATTGCAGCGGATATATATTTAGGTGGTAGAGAAAAAACATGAAATGAGAATAGGATTGAAGACAATAAATGGATTGTGTGCGGAAGTTTAATGTGGTTGCTATAATTTTCTACGGAGTTAGTCTAGGTGATTAGTGTATCAAAGGGGTATATAAGTTTTGAATCGTCATAATTTAACATATTTTTGGATTATTCTCGAAGTTTAAAGGTCGATTGTAATTGGTAATGCAGAAGCGATGAGGAAAGATATTGTATAGGAAGGTTGAAGAGGTATGAACTAAATTGACAGGTATGGTGCTCCGAGTATTGGGTGTTGAAAGAATTTTCACAGATCTACAAATGTTAGAGATGGTGATCATTTGAAGAAGCGATATTATTAGAAAAAAAAAGAGAGTATACATAAATATATATACATATTCTAAAGTTGTTTTACATTGTTTTATGACTTGTTAAAAAAAATAATAAAACCATGGATTTTGAGTCAAAGTACTATTTGGAAATGGAATTGGTTTACCTATTTTATTACTAAAACTTTGAGAAACATTATATGATTACTGGAAATGATTTTAAGTATGTTATGTTTTGGTATATGTAAAATTGTGAGATATTGTCCAAGGTTCAGGAATAAAAAAAAATTGTGGATATCTAGAAGTTGATTAATTATTATTGGAAGTTGGTTTGAAATTTGTTTCGTACGGTGATAACGAGAACACGTTCAGTGTAGAAAGGGATTGTAGTTGTGTGGATTCGGAAGTACAAAGAAATTTTAAGAATTTAGAAATTAGTTTGGGATGATATTCATTCTGGATATTCTATTGGAAATTGAGGGATTGGGTATATAAGAAATAAAGTGTTGCATTAGAATCTAGATTTTGATATGACAAGAGGATTGTGTATGACTTTGCAAGCTGACGACAAAGATTATTTGGTATTTGATTGGGGGTTCATTAGCAGTTATTTGGTCGAGCTGAAGTGTAGTTTTATGGATGTAGGTAAATATCTAAAATTATCTTTATAAGGGGAAAATTGAAAGTATCTTCTTAAACAGTAAAATATGAATACGCAACAGTGTAAGTGATTGGGGATCATAGAAAGTTTAAATTGAAATCTATTATTATTAATTGGAAGGGGTCAATGTAGAGATCAATATTTGAGTTGAAGTTGACAAGGAATTTGGTAGGTATGGTGCGTTTTTATTTGGTTAATTCATTATGTCAAGTGGGATCAGAACGATCTTGTGTCTCCGTAGTAAAAGGGTCCGTTTATTGATGGATCAAAAGATCAAACTTGAGGAAAGAGCTTTGTCTTCAATAGCTTTAGTTTTTTCGATCAGAAAGCTCAATCTGAACAATCAAGAGTTAAGAACAGTCCTTCTTTTGATTCGAAAAAGAGCGATTTCAACAAGACAAGTATGATTGGGTGTTTAATCTATCAGAGGATAAAGACCGGGATATCAAAACTCGCAAGATTACTAGTATTTTAATATTAACCGAAGGGAAAAATGAGGATATTTTACTGTGATTTTGTGGAAATTGTCCAGATCGTTAAAGTCAAGGGAAAGAATGTAAATGGTTGGGAACGGGTTGATTGAGTTGACAGTTGACACAATAAAATTTTAGGCTGTTGGGATTTATTTTATTATGTGTGAGGAGATAATGAAGTTATCTGAAGTACTGATTTTGTTATGATAAATGAAGAAATATTTGGGTATTTGAATTTGAAAAGGGGTAATCCGAATCTTGAGAGGATGTATTATAAAAGGGATATGTTTAATTCTAAGCACGGTTCGAAGCAAATGCCTATTGTGATAAAGTTTGACAGATACATTGGATGTCTGAAGAGTGTCTTACGAGGCATAGAGTATTCGGAGGTTATACCATGGTATATGGAGCAAAGACTTATCAACTCTATTTGTTATCAGAGGTGATTAATGTGTGTAATATATTCTATATGTTGACATTTCAAAATTACTAGTAGAAGTTGAATTATGCGATAGTATGTGAACTGTGGGGAAATTCAAGATGATTTGAATTATATTGAGAATTCAGTGGGATTCTTGAACTAAGAAGAACATGTACTAAGTGTTGAGAAACAAAGTTATTCTTTTGGTTATTGTGTGAAGAAAATCGTGTGTAAAGGAGAATATGTTATGTGTGAGAACCATCTCTATCTGGGTTCTTATCGTACAGTGAGTTTGTGGACAAACTCCTTTTTAAGAAGGGAAGAGACGTAACACCCGCACCCGTGGACTATATTTAATTGCATTCGCATGCATTATTCGTTATAATAATGATGTGATTATATGTGTTATGTGAGTTTTAACTCACTAAGATGGTTAGAGGTATCCAGTTTGGAACCCAGAGATAGGCCAATAGCCAGTCCCAGCTTGGGGCAGTTATGAGAGGTCCAATATGATGGGACAAATGTGGGAAATAAAATTTACGTGATTAGTTGTTTATTAAGGCATGTGTGATTAATATTATTATGTTGTTTTAATAACACATTAATGGATAGAGACCACCTTTGTGGCCGTTAGGGATACCTTTGTGAGGATGAATTGGACACGTTGCATAATTAGTAGGTTAATTAGTAACTTTATAATATTATATGGGACCCCTTATGGGACCCATGCGTGACATAGACAAACATTCATTTAAGTTTGGGATAGTTTTAATAAGTTTCATAACTAATAGGGGTGTAATTGTAAAACTAGTAGAACTTTGGGGAGGTACATATAATTAATGAAAATTGGACTTACATGTTGATGGAAAAGTGGCATATGACTCATCAAGTGTCATCTTCTTCAATTTAAGCAAATGGATATACAGAGAAGAATTTTGTACGGAATTTCTCGATGACGGAATCGACATCGACGTTCACGATGCCGATTGACACGCTTAACGACGATCATTTTGAAAACAGGCTACATATTTGGACTCCTGGAGGTGAGTCTAACACAGTGGTATAAATCTTATTGTGTTTTGAGACAGTTTTTCTGCGCCCCAATTTGGGAATTTAGCTCATAATCTGTAATTTTTGTATAGGAATTGTTCCTGGAAGTTACTTGGCTCTTAATTCTGCGTTTAGAAGTGAAATCCTTGAGGTGAGTAAAAATAATTATAGAATCTGGATAATTCCTTGTTTGAGATGATCTTTGTAATGAAAAGCATGTCTACTTGTATATATTAGCATCTCTAGTAAATATTGGGCAAACTCATGTGGTTAATAAGACCCATTTGTTTTTGAGTAATTTGATAGTTCTTGTATAATTTTTGAATTGCACGGTGTAATGACTATTTGAGTATGTTGAGTTGTATATTTGGGTCAAAGGGGAACTTCTACTTGCCATCAAAGTGATGAGACCAGGTGCCAAAATTGGCCATGGGGTCGCACGTCTGATGAAAAGAGGCATGGATCTCAGTTAGTCGCGCGGACTAATGGTGTGGTCGCGAGCTAACGTGAAAGGGTGGCTATCCTTGCGTTCCCGGAGACCGTAATTATGTGTATAAAGATGAGATTGAGCATGTCTATTATTCATGTTTATAATTATTGGCAGTCACCAGCATATAGCTGATATAGTATAGTGGTTATTGAATAACCATTGTAGGTGATAAAGGCAAAGCTGCAAGGGAATGAGAAATGGAATTGGTGAGACAACGTGGGAGTTGGGAATTTGGCTTAGCACATATAAATAATGTCTTGTGTAAATAGTCAATTTGGTTTGAGTTTAAACTTGTAATATGGTAATTGAAAGTACGATGTTAATGACTTACCGGGCTAGTTCATGTCAGACTAGTATGTGAATTTCAAGTCTGTGTTTTAGTTACTAAAATCATGTAATAGGCTAGTAGTAAGTTTAATTCGTGTAGTAGATGGTTCGTAGCGTGTTAGTTGTGTTCAGTTTGGTCCCCATGTTGATGAGCATGTAATTTGGTTTTGGTTTAAAACAAGGAAGGCTGCAGAATAAGGTTCTGCCGTTGCAAACCAGTCGACTGGGCTCTTGTTCAGTCGACCAAAGTGGGGTAGCAGAATGCCAAATTTTGGAGTTGAGGGTGTTCAGTCGACTGGACCTAATGTTCAGTCGACCGGACCTCAAAATTCTCAGCCGACTGGACCTTCCAGTTGACCAGACCAGGGGATTTTCAAAATTGTGCTCTCTGCAATTCGTGTGTCCAGTGGACCGGGTCCCTGATCAGTCAACTGGATACCCTGTTTCACAAGAAGAAATGTTCTAAAAGTGTTTAAATGGAAACTGCGTTTTGCAACTCTGATTTATTGTTAATAATAAGGATTTAGGAATATAATGGGAGCCTTGGTGGCGTGCCACGAGTCCTAAAATAATATGTGCGGTTCTGGGGCATGACAAATACCAACTAAAATAATGGTAGACAATGCCAAATAAATGAAATAGCAAACGAATAGTAAAGATCTTCAAGCCTTCAAGCAAATTCATGCAATCCAACAGTCATACCGGTGTATTCCTTAATCTGCATGATGGCTAGGTTTTCTGAGAAACGCCCCCGCATGATAAACATCACACGGGTCAGTATTGTATAACAACACTGGTATGAGTCAACACGGCCCAGTATCAGGGATCACTCGTGGTCCCCTCGACTCCAACCTAATAATAATCAATTAACATAATAATATCCAATAAATTTCCCTGAGGTTGGGAATCTGCTGGGATCCCTCCTTTTCTTGATCACATACACATATAAAGTTGAGGCAGAATTGTAGTTCCGCATATGAGTGAGGACAAGCGGTAATTTCCTCGAGTCACGGCAGTAGTTTGTTCCACCCACAAAGTAAAAAGAAAGATTTACTCTTAAATAACATGGTGAGCCAAAGACTGTATACAATGGTTAGTGGGCCCACCATCCTGAACTCGAGAGTTAGCACAAATCCTTAGTATCATAATAACAATTTTCCATTTCCAAATCATTTTATCAATTTCCTTCTCATTATACCATGGTAATTATTTCAAGTTTTTCAATTTCATGTTTCGCAACAGTATATCCATTTGCATTTAACACTCTACAATCACTGTCATTTTTTGTTGCCCTAGGTTCACCACTAAGGTCACCCTACTCATGGTCGACTCACTTTTTATGAACGATTCATTATTCAATTTCGTAGCTTCACCATTTAGCCACCTTCCATGGTACAGCCCACACATATATCCTATGTGTGCCTGGACATACTACCAACATCCACTCTGGTGCCAGTTTGGTTGGGGTATCAACCAAACTAGGTATACACAATGGAAGGTCGGTCAATATACCTATACGTCTATACATTAAGCCGAGCATAAGGCTTAGGCCAGCTTGATCACGAAGCCACTGGCAAATGGGTACACTCAGCAAGTCGAGCTACCAAAAAAAAAAAATAATAATAATAACACAACGGGGAGCGGTGAACACTAAGGAACTTGAATTCATTAATTTATTTATTTACTTATTTTCAGTTTCTTACCATCAATGTTAATTCACACAAATACCATTCATGAGGGTTTAATCACGTCATTAATCACTTCTGGAATTTATCATTTATCCCATGGATTATCATTATTTGATTATTCATGATAAGGCCCTTGCGCCAAAATTATATTCACGTCTCTAGTGTAGTATTTCCATAATCATCATTTGATACCGCACATAGCATAAGCTATAGCATTTAAAATTGGCACTCAACAGTAGTATTTAAAACTGCCCCAAACAAACCTTCTACTAAACAGCCCCAAAACCAACCTGTGTTGAAATTGTTTCTCATAATAATTCCGCACAAAGATATGTCTCGAACAATTTTCATAAACATAATTCGAAATTTGGAGTTATCATTTACTGCTACTGTGATATGAATTTTCTGTCCAAACGGTGCAGAATTGGGAAAAACACCATTAGACGAAACACGTGCAGAATTGTGTTTTACATTGACTATTGTAGATGGTTTTACCAAAAACAAATGTAAGAATTAATACGAATTATTTTCTAAAATAGGTCTGAAAGTTTTCTTCAATTTTACCCAAATCCGAATTTGTATTAGTATTTTTTTTTCTTCAATTTTCCAAATAACTCATATCCAACCTTTGATATATATATATATATATATGTATGTATATTTCAGTATAGATCTGTATCTATATAAACACTCATCCATACGACTTATTCAGACTAGAATACAGACAAATCGAAAATCAATCAAAACTACGAATCAACCCTACAAATCTAAATGCTTACTCACCGACTTGGGAAAAGAAAGCTAATGAACTCCATGGAATAAAGCTAATGAACCCTCTTCTCTTCTAACCCTTCTCTTTCTTCTATTATCTTTTTCTTATCCTTCTAGGTGGCTAGAGTTGACTCTTCTCTATTACTCTCTCTCTCTCTCTCTCTCTCTCTCTCTCTCTCTCTCTCTCTCTTGTGCCTGCTCTTTTTTTTTTCCTTCTTCTTTTGTTTTAACTAACCCTAGGATATATTATCTATGTATATACATATAATACAGACACAATGCATATATTATACCAGTTACACAATATTAATAATCCCGTTTTTCTTATTATGGGCTCACAAAAGAGACCTATATGAGCCCAGAATGTAACCCAAACTCCTAAAATGGCTAGCCCAAAGGGTGCTCATGCCCTGGGTACTTAATTTTAATACCAGATACACTATTTGACACATTAGTGGGCCTGTAAACACTATATAAAAAATGCATATCAACCTTCACTTTTTTTGAAACAAATATAAATTAATAAAATGTAACACTCAAACTAAACGGGCTCACTAATATTTAATTTATGTCCTCCAAACACTTAAAATTTTCAAACATGTGTCTTACATAGGCACACTCATATAATATTGCTAACAGAAAATAATTTTTAAAATAATTATTTACACACTTAGAAATTTTAGGGTTATTACATTTTGTCCTTCACTTATTTAATTACATTTCATTGAACAAATAAATCTATTTGCATTCAAATGTGTTAATTTAATTCATATATATATTTGCTGGTTCATGTATTAGAAAATACGTATATATATGTTCAATGTATGTTCATGGCTATTAAAAAAAATAAAAAATAAAAAATGCATGTTCATGCATTTGTTATAAATATTATAACACTTAAGGTCTTTTAGACAACTATAAAAGGAAAGATGTATCATGTATATGTATATCTACTGGCACGAGAGCATTTTGACAAAAACCTGTGCATTTGCACGGGTTGTCAACTAGTTTGATTGGAAGTTGATTAAATTGCTCCACTGCCACAATAGAAATTTGGGAAGTATAGCATTACTCATGCTCAATTTACTTGAGTTTTGACAAATTTTTTACGCATCTTGGGTGAGGTTGTGCTAAATTAGGTTTTTATCTTAAATTTGAAATTATTGAAAAAAGAAAAACTAGAATTGATACTCTATAAAAGTTACTACCTTATTGCAATTCGAGCTCGGTCTCTGGTTTGAATAGTAAATCAGGCTCAGGTTTGGTTTGGTTTGGGTTGGTTGGGCTCGAGCTTATTACACTAAAATTTGGGTTGGTATTAGACAGACTTAAAATCAAGCCCGATCCATCCAAGTCAGCCCCTAGTTGGGGTGTTTAGGTAAGGGATAATTACGCTTCAGTCAATTTTTTTTGTATAAACTTACAAGACAATCTACTAATATTTTGAAATTAAAAATAAAAAAATAAAAAAAATCAACGTTTTAAGATTAAAAAAAAAAAAAAAATCATCAAGTTTAATACAACGTTGAGAGCAAACTCTTCACGTCAAGTGCAACTCTTTATGATGTTATTAGGGAGCATATTCACAACATTTTCATGCAAATTTACAACATACAAACATAAAGTAGATTGAATCATAAATTAACTTTTCAAAAATTGATTTTTTAAAATTTTGTTGATGATTTTTTAATTATTATTGATAATTTTTTCAATTTTAAAAAAGTAGTAAAATGACTTTTAAATTCGTCACATAAAGTTGACTTGTGTTGTAAAAATGATTAATTGTGGAAGAATAGAATAGATTAGGTATGCATTTGGTTACAGAGAGCACTAATGATTTTGCATTGCCAAAGACAATTGTACCTTTGTGCAGTGGTGGTGTTGGTTTTTTTTTTTTTTGGCATACCCATAAAACAGTTGTACCATTGTGCTATGTTACTATTATATCAGTATTAAATACATATTTAGTTTATTTTTGCAAAAGCTTTTGCATTATTCTTGCAAAGTAAGATTAGTATTACAAAGGAATCCGAACTAAGGACATTTCATTGTATTTATATGGAAGACTGTTTTGAATTTCCTTTGTCAAGCTAAACTCCCATATATGTTAATTTGATCATCCATGAAGAATTTCCCCAAAGCCTTTTCAATAGTTTGTCATATCGTCATTCAAAAATTTCAACTATTTGTAGGTAATTTTACGGATAAAGCATTAAAATGCGACTATCTTACCATATTTGGATCCAAAATTTGATTGCAAAGGATGTGGGACCACGTTAAAGTTGTCTCAATTCCATTGAATGAGTAATGCTACACTCACACCAAATATCACACATGGAATTTGGTGTGGGTGTAGCATTTTTGCAATTGAATATGGTCCACAACTAGAACATTTCAAATTTAGTTTTAACTCAATTGCAATACAAGCCACTGTTTTAACTGAGCAATCTATCAAAACGAGAAGAATGAGTTTAATATCAGCAAGACTTAAGGCCTGTTTCGGAATAAATACATGATTCTTTGAAAATCAACATAATGCTGGTTTAAAAAAGAACATGAATCAGGAGTAATTTCAGAGCATATACCAAATACTTGAATGCACAAAACCAATTCACTAATAAACCAGAGAGCAGGTTTTGAGACTTCCCAAACAGACCATTAACAACCAGTTTATTGTTAGAATTTTTCTCCTTTCTCATCAAATTTCTCTCTATGCTGTGATGGAACATGAGCATATGCTATACATCCAAAAACCCTTAGTGATTTTACCTCTGGCTTCCTATCATGCCATGCTTCGAAGGGAGTTTTATTCAACACTGCCTTCGTTGGAGATCTGTTGAGAATATACACTGCAGTGTTTACAGCTTCTGCCCAGAGTCTGTTTGGTAACTTCTTTGCTTTAAGCATGCTTCGAGCCATCTCCACAATTGTTCTGTTCTTTCTCTCTGCCACACCATTCTGTTGTGGTGTATATCTTACAGTCAACTCGCGTTTTATTCCTTTTTCTTTGCAATAATTCATAAACTCCTTCGAAGTGAACTCTCCACCTCGATCTGTCCTTAAAATCTTCAATTGATGTCCACTTTGCTTTTCTGCAAGAGCCTTGAATTTTTGAAAAATAGAGAATGCCTCTGACTTATGCTCCAAAATATAAATCCACATATACCTGCTAAAATCATCAACAAATAAAAGAAAAAATCTTTTCTTCTTCAAGGATGGAGTTCGAGTTGGTCCACATATGTCTGCATGAACCAATTCGAGAGGGGCTTTAGCTCTCCAAGATGTTTTGGTAAAGGGAAGTCTATGAAATTTCCCATAGACACAGCCTTCACACACATTACTTTTACTTCGAAGGTCTGGCAGTCCAATAACCATGTTTTTCTTCTTCAACACTTCAAGAGATCTATTGTTCAAATGGCCATATCTCATATGCCATAACTGTGTATCATCCACTTCTTCTGCTTTTAATGAAAATTCTAAGTTTGAAGGTAAATGTAGTGGAAAAACTTTATTTCGAACCATTTTTACCTTCGAAACAATCTCCTTCCTTTTCTTATCAACTATTTGACACTTATCTTCATCAAACACCAACTTATACCCTTTCTGCATCATCTGTCCCACACTTAACAGATTTTGAGTCAGTCCAGGAACATAGAATACATCCTCCATCAGCTTCGAACCAGACTTAGTTCGAACTGAAATTACCCCTTTGCCTTTAACTTCCTGCAACTTTCCATCTCCAAGCTTGACTTGAGATGTTATATTTTCATCCAGACTTACAAAACTGCTTCGATTCCCAGTCATATGGTTGCTACACCCACTATCCACATACCAAATGTCCTTCGAATCAAGAGAAGAACTCTGGCTAGTAGACAATTGCTTCGAAGTACTCTGACTAGTAAACAACTGCATTGAATCATCTTTTTCACAGAAATTTGCTTCATTCTTCTTCTTGAACCAACAATCTTTGTCCATATGATTTGGATTTTTGCATCTGGTACACCTATACCAGATGATGGTTAGTATAATTTGAAATTTCCAAATTATTCTAGAATGGTAGTTTTAAGGTGATGGTTAGTATTTCTATGGTTGACTAGTCTTCCTAGGTGAATTAATTATATCTCTAGAATGTTCTTTATACTAGTATAAAAAGATGATATGGTTAGTGTAATGTGTCAAGAGAAATGGCTAAGGCCATATGAAATATATTGTAAGAAATCTCTTTGGAATATAATATAAGAAATATTTTGATGTATCCCAAATTTTAACATGGTATCAGAGCAGGTTTGATTGCAACTGGGCGTAGTTTTTTGAAGGAAAAATTTATAGCAAGTTACAATAAAATTGGAGTTTCGTAAAGAAGTCAATAGCAGCTGGAGAGAGTTCAAGCAAGAGAAGAAAAGAATGGATTTCTTCCAAGTGATTATACATTCTGAAAAATTGGTGTTCTCCAACTACATGTTTTGGAGTATAAATACACGCACATATCTTCAAGGGTGCGATTTATGGTGGGATGTCTTCGAGAAGCCAAAAAATTGCAAGTCAACAATTATTCAAGAAAAGAAAGAGAAACAAGCATTGAGCATTTTGGAAAAGGCGGTACATCAAGAAATTTGGAAGCATGTTGAAGATTTAGAGTCTCCTTGTGAGGTATGGAGGGAACTTGAATTTATTTGTTCAAGTAATAAAAAACAATATTTACCATTGGAATATTGGATTCAAAATTTCAATGAAGATGAATTTTTGGAAGAAAATTATGTTGAAATTTTTAGGGAAGATGAAAATGAATGTTTGATGGAAAAAGATGAGATTGATGAAATTTTTGAAGCAATAGAAGTTGAGGAAAAAATATGTGATGAAAAAGATGAGAGAGTAGGAGTAGAAATACAAGAGACATGTGATGAAAATGAAAAGAAAATTATGAAAAATGAAATTGATGTAGTTGAAAAGAGTACAGAAGAAGAAGATATTGAAGTAGTTGAGAAGTGGTATAAATTGTTGTGTGTGAAAAATGTTTTTCAATTGTATCGTGAGGTCATTTGCAGTAAAGAGTTTGTGGGTGATACAAAATGGGTGAACATGGATGAATTCTATGACTTGGAAGAGCTAGCAGAAAAGTACCATACAAAGTTTAAAAAGCGGAGGATAATCAAAGTGAAGTTGAAGGAGCATGAAGATCAACTACAAGCTCATGTGAAGAAGAAACTTTGGAGCATTAGGAAGAAGGTGAAAATGAAGCCCTTCACATCCATGGAGATGACAAAGATGGTCACAATTTTCAAAAGGTTTAATGCAAAAGTTTCATGTTCAAGATAGAAGAGCAACTTAAATTTAGAATTAGAAAATTTCAAATTAAGAGGGGGTGTTGGAAATATAATTTGAAATTTCCAAATTATTCTAGAATGGTAGTTTTAAGGTGATAATTAGTATTTCTATGGTTGACTAGTCTTCCTAGGTGAATTAATTATATCTCTAGAATGTTCTTTATACTAGTATAAAAAGATGATATGGTTAGTGTAATGTGTCAAGAGAAATGGCTAAGGCCATATGAAATATATTGTAAGAAATCTCTTTGGAATATAATATAAGAAATATTTTGATGTATCCCAAATTTTAACATTTATATCCCTGCCAGCACACATTGTATTTCAGACTATACAACCAAAATGTACACCAACTTGTACTACAAACCACTTGACCTTACAGCATCCAAGTCACTGCATATGTGAGAATAAACATTATGGGATGCAACAAAATTCATGCAAAATCCGAAGTAGGACATGAGAAAGGATGCAACCAAAATTCATGCAAAATGAAGAGCTTGACAAAGGCTGCCCAAAAAGGAGAAAGAAGCACCTGAGAAGGATCAACCATTTCATTCTAGTAAGTTAGGTTGCGTTTCAGAAGGATCTCCGGCTGTACAAAATATGGACACTTTAAGCACATCTTTAACCGGGGTTAGCTCCAACACACAAACATCTCCTTCTTCCAAATGATTTTCTCTTGCAAATACGCCCCATCCCTCGCTTAGACTAACCACTCTATGAATGCAACGTACGAGCCACTCTCTTCCATCACAAACTTGTAGTTTAATGAATTTTGAAACCTTAGTCAGACATGTCACAGCAAATTTGGTAGGCACTATCTGCAAAAGCACCAAGAATTGCAACTCACCATCATTCCAGATGAAACAATAGCTAAAAAATTTAGGGCCCCTATGGTGTAACGTTTTCAGTCTTCAAATTTTCGAAAATGGAATCTAGTTTGTGTTTTCTCTTTGAGTAATGCTATGCTTCTCAAATTTTTTTCCTCAAAAGTGTTTCTCAACACATGTGGCACTGGGACCCTCTTCATTAATGGTAGGACCACTTTAACATTGACCAATCAAAATCAACTGGGCCCACTGCCACATGTGTTGAGAAACACTTTTGAGAAAAAAAATTTGGAAAGCATAGCATTACTTTTTTCCTTTTCACAAAAACAAACAATAAAAATGTCTTTGGTCCGACACATTTTACATTGAAAGGGATTCGAAATCGGGTCTTGTAAGTCAGATGGTCACATGTTTTCTCCGAGTCTCCATTTGGATTGCAGGAGGGAAAAGAAAAGCGCAATGAATACAATAAATAAAACTATTACCTAATGTTTTCTTTAGTGTTTTTCCATGCTTAAATATCATTAGAAATAATAATTTTCTAAATATAACTCAAGAATGGAGAAGGCAAATGACTCACAAAATACGAAATTTTAACTTTTATTTTTATTCTATTTTCTTTTCATTCCTATCGTCCTCGTTGTTTTCCTTATAACCAACCTAACAAAGGTGTTTTCCACTGTTTTATTTTTATTTATTAATTTTTTTAATTTTTTTCCCCTTTCTTTATCACAATCCACCAAACAAATAGAGCCTTAAGGTGCTACTCTGAAAAAGATATTTGGTTTGCTTCGTTGGCTGTTATAATAAAGCTATGTTAACATCTTCATGTGCAGCACCAAGGAAGCAACATGTACTGATATCAAGGAAGCATGGTCTCTTCTTAAAGGTCGAAGAAACGAAACCCGATGAGCACCTGCACTGTCATGGAGTCTTTTCAAATTATATATAAGCACAGTTTTTTCAGAGTTAAATGTATTTTGCACCCTTAAACTATCCCCTGTTTGTCAGTTTCGTCCCTAAACAAATTTTTATTTTATTTATTTATTTTTTTTTTCGCATTTTGGTCTCTCACCTAACATTTTGTGTCAATGTGCCCCCTCCATAACTTTTTGCGTCACTTTTGGCATCACTAAAAGTGACTTTAGTGACAGAGAGGGCAAACTACCACAAAATGCGAAAAAAAATTTATTTAGGGACCAAAGTGCCAAACAAGGTATTGTTTGAGGGTGCAAAATGCATTTTACCTTTTTTTTTAATAATTAAAAAAAATACCCTGCACCCTGCTGTTTTGGAAAATTAACGAATCCACCGGGTCCTTATCCCCGCACTAGTGCTTCCTAGACTAATATATAAAGCTAGGGAATTGATTTTGGCGAAAAAGTTATCATTGGCACTTCATAGTACCACATTCAATGCGTGTAATACCATATAGTTATTACACTGAATAGAGTGTCAATGTTAGCTTTTAGGACGCCAAAATCAATTCCTAAAGCTATTGTCATTCCCTAGATATATGAGATTCAAGGGCTGACCAGGATAAAATGGCGATGTACATTATATGGACGCAAGATAACACTATAAGATGGATTCTTGGGCTCAAACATTCTGGCGGCGTTAATTGCCCTCTCTCTTTCTTGTGCTGTCATGAGTCTCCTCTTTGGAAGTGCACGAGAACAGGTGTCAACATCAAGCAGTCCTACATGTTCTTCATGATTTACCAATATCTTCT
The DNA here is from genome assembly GCA_033977485.1 of Hydrangea macrophylla. NCBI lineage: Eukaryota > Viridiplantae > Streptophyta > Magnoliopsida > Cornales > Hydrangeaceae > Hydrangea > Hydrangea macrophylla. Next base: position 59,064,631 of record CM066999.1, read on the forward strand.
GTCCATCTGCAGTATATCAAATTAGTGATGAGGAAAAATTCTCGATTGTTCTATTCTTTGGAAATATCAAAAAGAAATTAAATCTTGAAAAAGTTTATCAGAAGAAAGTACTCCACCTTTATTTGCAGCCTTTTTTTTTTTTTTTTTTTTTGGCAGTCAGCGGTGTCCGGCCATGCAGCCTTTGTATACTTGCTTTCACTAAAATGATGATGTAAGACTATGCTTCTCTGAGTAGCCACTTGTACATCATGTGTATCCTTTGATGATGCTAAAAATTGGTAAGAGTAAAGTAGAGCAATTTAAGGGGAGAGAGAGTGAGAGATTGATTTTTTGTATGTGGTTCAGCCCTGTTAATGAAGGTACTTACATCCACGTGTGTATCTGAGCACGTTCACTATATTGTAAAAAAGCCGGGGTCTGTGGTGAACCAATAAGTCTGGAGCTACCATAGGGCGGCCTGGCATATTGATGAATGCTATAGAGGTGCTGTGTAGACTGAAAAGTCGGCCACTTCAATGGGGGGTGAGAGGTCACTTTTATAGATGTAAGAGACCTACTCGTACATGGATAAGGAAATATAATCCAATTAGGATGTGATTGACACAAATCAAGTAAGTTTCCTAATTGTATTAGGATTGATTGACATTAATTGTGGGGGTTTCCTAACTGAATTAGGAAATAGTTTACACTTTCTATTAGTCTTCTAGCTTGAGTAGGAAACTGCCCGGAATACTCGGGATCATGCTTATGGGCCCGGATGAGCTGTTCCCGCGGTGGGATGTGCCTGTGCGGTCTTCCCGACCTGTTGGCCAGGTCGTGGATGAACCGTTCGAGAGGCATCAGGTGGACCAAACCACTCGGGATAATGCTTGTTAGTAATTGCAAAATAGAACCGCTCGGGCATGGGTTGATTTTGGGTGTATTAGTTGCCCCCCATTTCCAAGGTTAGCTGGATGCTATATCGGGGCAAGTTTGACAATCTATTTGATAGCACTTGCCACTGTCTGAGTGCTCGGGGAAGCTGCCTTGGAGCTTCTGAGTCTTGTGAGTCCTCAAGAACTGGCTGAGAGTTAAGACCCAGCCTAGCTTGGAACCTTTAAGTGCTCGGGAATTGACCGGGAGTTGAGACCCGGCCTAATTCGAAGTCTTTTGCTTGAGTTAGCTCCCAGGATGGTTATCTTCTACCCGTAAACCTTCGTCAAGGTTGTGGGTAGAAGAATTTGACCATGTTAGAAAAGCCGACCTAAAGCGTATTGCTTTAGGGTCCTTTTATGTTAACTCCCCAGGATGGTTGTCTTCCGCCCAGCCAGCCTTCGTCAAGACTATTGGGAGAAGAGCTTGACGATGTTGGTGGAGCCGACCTAGAGCGTGTCGCCGTAGGTCCTTTTTGCTCCTCTATCGTGGGCCAACCTAAGAGATTTTAGTCACCTCTATCGTCGGTTTGGACCTAAGTGGAGTTAATGCCTCTGAGTACTGTAGGTGCTCGGGTTGTCCAAGATTTTGACTTGGTTATACGCGAGGCCTGTATATACCCGGTGTAGTTGCCTGTTTAGTTCATTGCACCGTCTTGCCCCCCAAGATTTCACTAAGACGAGGGTCTTACAGAGGCTATAACTGTAGGTAACCGACCTGGAACATGGTGGTTGCGGGGTCTTTTGAAGCTTTCCATCATCAGCCATTTAGGGGGTTAGCCCCCATCGTCGGTTGGACCTAAGCTAAGCTTGTGCCTCAGGGTTAGGCCCGAGGTCTTTGTATGCCTCGGGGTTAGGCCCGAGGTCTTTGGATGCCTCAGGGTTACCCCCGAGGTCTTTGGAAGGGCTCTCTGACAATCGGTGAAGCCTCATGTGGTGATCAGGCCAGTACCACTATAGTCGGGCTCATCTAGACCGATGAAGACAGGGATTTGGATTAGGATCGTCGGGCTCCTGATTTCTTTGTGCTGTAGGCAAAGTCGGAACTGCTTGATCCTGACCGATGTGAACTAGAGGTCGGGTCGGGACTGCCGGACTCAGCCTGCTGTAAGCTGGACGTTCGGTCGGGGCTATCGGACTCAGACTGCGGTGAACTGGAGGTCGGGTCGGGACTGCCGGACCCTGCCTGCTGTGAGCTGGAGGTCAAGTCAGAACTGCCGGACTCAGACTGCTGTGAACTGGAAGAACTGTTAGAACTTCCGGGCTGATCTCGCTTTCGCTTACTTTTGGAAGACTCGTTGCTTACGTGCCCGGGTTCTTTGATCTTTAGAAATTCTTCAGTGTTAATGTATTTTCCAACCCTCTCTGCGAGTTCAACTAAGGTTACCGATCGGTTTCTGTGAAATGACGTGGCGCACTTGGTGTGTTGAACTCCTGAGCAGAAGGCTATAATAGCGGCGGTTTCATCAAGATCATAGATGCCGAGCTTCTCTTGATTAAATCGGTCAGTAAATTCCTTGAGGTCTCATTATTCCTTTGTATGACCATCAGTAGATGTATGTCAGGTTTTGGCCGTTCATGCATACCGGCGAACTGGTTGATGAACTGCTTGCTGAGTTGCTTGAAATTGCGGACCGATCGGGGTTTCAAGGAGTAGAACCATTGGGCGTCGGGCCTTTCGAAGTGCTAGGGAAGGCTAGGCAGTGTAGTCAATCGGAGTTGGTGGCTAGGGCCATCTGAGCCTTGTAGGTCCGGACGTGATCGACCGGGCTTCCAGATCCGTTATAGGGATCTAGGCGAGGCTGCTTAAATTTACGCGGGATGGCAAACCTCGTGATCTGGCTGGAGAACGGTGACTCTGTCTCGGTATTGGCCTGATTTTGAGCGTATTTTTGACCAAGTTTTTTGGCGACTCCGTCAATCTGCTTCTGCAAGTTCTTGATTCGGGCTTCCACTCCTTCCCGACCGGTATCCGAGGGGTTGGTCGAGTTGGTGGAAGAGGCTTCTTCTTCATGGCGATGGCTTGGCTATGACTCTGGTTCATCCTGTGCCTAGGGACAACTTGGTCTTCGACCGAGTGACCCTGGACTGATTCCCAGGCCATATGCCCCTGCCTTTCCTCTCGGGCAGTACGCCTACTGTTGATGTCTCTGGAATCCTCAACGGGGGATGTGTTGGCTCGGGCACGTTGTTTGGTCAAGATCGGTTCCCGACCGTGCGCAACGATCCTGGGTGTCACGCCCCGGAGTAAGCCAAAAATAGGGAAAATAAAAATTTTCCTTTATGGGTCCGTAGACACGTGACTAGTTTGATAACCGTACTGTCCTTCTAACTCCGTACCATGTAATCATAAGGGAAATGCTAGGCCATAAGCATGATCTAACTTATCAGAGTATAAATACAGCAACGTAAATTAAATAAGGGTTACAATAACTTCAATCTTAATACAAGAGGCCATGCTAAATAGTTTATACAATCTTAAAACTTGAGAAACTGCCTATCAGGTCTTGAGCAAGGCTTTATTCCCCTTGGCTCCACGGTACTGCATCTTGAACTCTTCTATCTATCTCCAAACTTGCAACACTCTGGGCATACGAATGCCCAGGGCGTAACATGCCGTCAGCCTTGGAACAAGGCTGAGTGAGAATCTCAACCGCACAATAATCAGTAAATACATAACATCTCTCAACTCACGTCATAGTTTAGTTCTTTTTAAAGTATGGTGATTCTCTTATCAAAAGACGCATTCTCACCACGGGCATAGCAGAGGTCTCAACAAGAAAGGTAAACAGATAATCATAACATCATAGAATACATTCTTCTTATTATAAACTCGTGCGTGCAAATGCATGATCAATAAAATTCATCCCCAACTCTTTTCAAAGACACTTGCTTTTAAAACAGATATTTTCAAAACCATTTTATTTTAAAACCAAAACTTTCCAAAGCCAAATTATTTGAACCAAAACATTTTCTCATCAACTCAATCTCCTCATTCGCTTTCTCTCTCTCATCCACTTGACAACACGCGGTATAACAAGGATGTCAACATACTATCACAGCCAATTCTTACTCATTCCCTAGATAGGCCACCGGGCGTATTCACGGCGCACACTATCTGTAAACAATGAAACTGGCACATGGGACGTCTTCAACCATGTGTATACTCTCACCGGTCGTCTACACGGCTGAGAAGTATATTAGAGCACTAGCCGGATGTATTCAACGATACATGGGACGTCTTCAACCACGTATGCGCATCACCGGACGTCTTCAACGGCGAGAGGCGCGCTAGGAACCCTACCCGTTCATGTCCACCCGGCTCGTCAGCCGTTGATCCATAGGATCCAGAAATCACATCTCATCTCATTTACATTCTCATCAAACACCCCTCTTCCTCACACAACGCATGCTAACACATGTCATGAAATGCACGTGTATCCATTATCAATATGCACATGCGAAACCACTTTCCTTTCTCTTTATTATTAACATGGCATGCGTATTTATTCAGTCAACAACATCGTAAAACGTCCTTTTAACAATTAGCAGCAGAAACGTAACATATAGAGCATGGATCATATGACATGGAATTGATACCGATAAACATATAGATAAAACCCTTGACATGCTCACGTATGCGATAGCACTACCATAACATGCTTTTAAACATCTTATAATTATGGGAAAATACACTTGACATCAGAAATCAGCTAGTCACTTATACAAAATATCATACAGGTAGCTTTTAAACAGCTTATTTTAGTCTTAATAGGATTAGAGTGAGGTTAAGAAACTCACCTCGAGTCGCCGCTCCTCGAAACGCAAATAAACGTCAAGTTCTACAACAATAAACGGAATAAACAGAAGTAATGTATGAGCACAACTATAGGGGCGAAATGGTAATTTTACCAAATGAGGTCATAAACCTCAAGGTAGTGATCTACGTGTCATTCTAAGTCCAACGCCATTGACTAGACTCAAATCGGAGTCCGTCGCATTTTTTCGAGGTAATATGCAGGGCTTAATATACTAATGCAGGCCCTAAAAGACAGGCAGTATTTTCGACCGAGTCGAAAAGTCACCTAACTTTACGAAAATGTTCTAGACATTAATCTAAGATTCTGGGAACTGACCGCGTAATTTTCGGAGTCCTAGATTATTTATTATGAATTATTGAAAATAATATGTGCCAGAAAATACCCGAAACGGAATTTAAATACATAAATATAATTATACAAAAGAATCAGTACTTAGAGGTATTATTATTAAATACTAGATATTGAAATACACCACCAGTAATTATTTCACAATTTTCGGAGCTCGTTTGGTATTTTTAATAATTAATATACTTATAAAATAACTCCTTATTAATTATTAAAAATACTGGACTATAATATTATAACTTTATCACTTACATTATATAATGAAATAGTCCCAGGGTCATTACCCTAATTTTCTAGATTTTATAAATACACGTAGGTATTTATTAACCATTTAAAACTAATATTTATTATTTATATTAATCATATAAATAATAAATATATAATATATAATAATATATAGAATATTAAAATAATATTCTGTAATATTAAAACCTTAATGGTATAATTATAAATTAATTTATAATTATTAAAACTAATTAAAACCCTTTTAAAACTAATTTAATACTAATAATATTAATAATCATAATAATAATAATGATAATAATAATAATAATAATAAATATATTCTGAGACCCGACGGGTCAACCCGAACCGACCCATGGGTAAACGGGTTACCCAGATATACTCACAAAGGAACCCAAACAGAACTCGCGGGTTTGACCCGGATCCGAACCCAAATCCTAAACGGGCTACCCATATACACTCACAGCTAAACCCAACTCAAAGACCCATTCGGGTTGGACCTAACCCGAAACCCGAACCCATACCTACTCACAAACCTACCCAGCCCATCAACCCGAACCCTAACCCAACTACAGACACAAGACGACCCAAACCAAAACCCGAAACCCTACCCGAACAAGACCCGACGTCAAAACGACGTTGTGTCATTTAAAGGACCCACGGGTCCTACTCGGTTAGAACCAACCTAAACCCTTACCCGTTCTTACTCACATACTAACCCACCCATTTGCCCAGCCCGACCCGAACTTCAACCCGACACTCAAAACGGCGTCGTCCCACTTAAAATACCCACGGGTTTTAAAAACCCACACCCGACCCGCTATCCTACCCACTTAGACACACAACTAAACCCTAACCAAACCTGACCCTAACCCGTTTGTTATAACCCGAACCCAAACGGGTCATCACCTTATTCTCCGGCGAGCTTGAGCCGCCGGAAAGTCGGGCCTCGCCGGCGATCCTCTCTCTCTTCATATCTCTCTCATTTCTCAACCAAAATGCACGAGGTCAACGGGGAAATGACCGGAATCCCTCCCTCTATCACATACTATGAACTTAGGGTCTGAATCATTCATTTAGGGTCCCACTATGCGATTATTCTTTCGGTCATTTGAAAGAATAATGGCCTGCATGGCCGATCAAACGTTGTCCAAATTTAAAAAACTGCTATAAGGGGGTTTAACTGGGATCATGTGGGTCTATTTAGTGTAATAAAAGGGGGGTTTTGGTCAGTTTTGAAAACCAAGTTTTCAAGCTTGGCTCTAATGGCCGCCTGAGCAGTCAGAGAGCCTTAGGCTCTGATTGGTTTGCATGCAAGGGTCCTAGGGCCTCCTAGTGGACATGCAGATGTTCATGCATGTGTGAGAGGGGTTGGGTATACCTCAGGTTGCCCCTGATTGCCATAATTCTCCAAAACTTCTCCGATCAACTCCCTCTCTCTCCTCTGCGCCTCTTCTTCCTCTTTCTGTCTTCCCTCTTGAGATCACAGTGTGTGTGTGTGTGTGTGTGCAAAGATAGTGCAGAGAGTGAAGAGAGGATGTGTGTGTAGTGTTCACAAATGTGGGGTGTGTGTGTAGACCGGGGGTAAGGAGTGTGTTCTCTCAAGCTCTCTCGGTTTATCTCTACTCTCTCTCTAAGACAATCTGCATGGACAGATTGTGAGGGTGAAATGGTGTGAGGGGAAAGTGTGTTGCATGTATATAAATGGAGATGGGGTTGACAAGTGTCATGCCATTAGTGCATGGCTTGACAAGTAGCGCACATGTATTGCCATGTGCTGAGGTGGTGTGCACAATGTGTAATCACATGTGTAAGTGGTTGTGTGTGCGTCCAAGGGTAGATTGGGGTGGGGTCCACATGATCACCAAGTGGCAGTGTGGGTCCCATACTAGGTAATATGCACTGAGATGTGTTCCTAAGTCCCAATGTAAGTGTATGTGTATGCTGTGTGTATCTAAGGGTAGATTATCAGGGGTGGGGTCCACTTGGTTCCTAAGTATAGTGTGGGTCCCACTTCTATTCTAATAAGTCCTAGATTTAATATTGACATAGTCGTCGTCAAGACGATTACCAAGGTTCTAGTAAGGACTCCTAATGGATCTTCTGTAATCGCCATCAAGGTGACGTCACTATACTTTCTAAATCCTGTGTGGAATTTCTAGGGAAAAATTCTGGGTGCTACATCTCTACCCACCTTATTAAAGGATTTCGTCCTCGAAATCTAGAGTTTTCTAGATTTTAAATGTACAAAGTCTTATTCACAAGGTTTGCCGTTCTATACCAACTCAGGCGCTCTTATCAATCTAAATGGTCTACCTGACCATAAGTTGTTGTCCACTGTTCCGGGGTCTGAGTTTCTTGGAAATACATCAGTTCTTCTTCATAATTTCTCTTGAATGTCCCAACCATCTTGTAACATCATTTCTATATAGGGTTCAGAGTATTAGCAGTGGGCATGGTACCTTCAGTCTTTCATTTTGTTCAGTGCTGATATTGATTTGTTGATCTACGAGTTCTCTTTCTAGATTTCTGTGGTGGTGGAGCATGGTTCTGGACTTCTTGTTCAGGGCATTCTTTACGTACATGTCCAGTCTTTCCACAATTGAAACACCGTTCTTGTTTCCCTGTGAGTTGTTTCGGTGCTGTGCACTCTTTGGAGTGGTGTCCAGGTGTTCCGCAATTGTAGCAGATGTCTCGTTGCTTTGCGTGTGTTTGAACAGCTGTTTGACTAACTCTTCTGTCATTGCTTCTCTGTCCTTTGTGATGATTCTGGAGGTGTCCAGAGTTTCTTCTAGTGATTACAGACTGCATTTGAGCGGTTGCCCGGGACACTTGATTGCATCTTCGACTTTTTCCTGGGTTGTTTGTCTGGAACCAGTTATCTTTTCTTCTTTGTGGGTGGCTTTCTAGTTTCTTGATGTTCAGAGCTATGTTCTCTAGTTGTGTGGCTAATTCGACCATTTCTTCGAATGGTTGGTCGAGGTTGATCGGGAGAGAACTAATCCTAATTATACGCCTTAACGAGCATCTGTTAGTTCCTTTTTATCCTGTTTTTGTATATTTTTACTTCATTTTCTATTTTCTGACAGGTTTTGGAAGAAATCATCTAAACCAGGCTAAACAGGGTGAAAAAGCACAAAGGAAGAAGCTGAAAAAGTCAAGTCGCGCGCGCGACCCGCGCCCGTGAAAATCCGAGAATCGCTCGCGCGAGATCCCCAGAATCGCTCGCGCGACCCGCGCGCGTGAAGGCCAAATGTCGCGCTCGCGCGACCCGCTCGCGCGATATGTGTAAAAATCAAAGTTGCGTATTTCAGTATATTGAGGACTCCTGTGCAAACGAAACTGCTGAACGACGTCTAGACTGAAAATTACATCAGTTTCAATTCGTTTCGGGTTGGGAAGGCTTCCAAAACTTGTTGTAATCCTATATATACCCTATTTTATTATAATTAAAGGGTTAGACATTATTAGCAACTATTATACACACATTCTACACACATACTTCCAGCCATTGAAGAGAGAAAAGCAAGGAGAAGAAAAAGAAGACCAAGGATTCCCATGGCCTCCTCCATCAACCTCTTGCTATTCATCAATTCTATGGCTAACTAAACTCTAGATCTAGGGTTTCAATGAAACCCTAGCCAAGTAATAGGGTGTATTTTATGTTTTATTTTAGTTTTATTATGTATGGATGAGGATTACATGTTCCGAGGATTTTTATAAATAAATCGTGCTTTTATTGATTAAATCATCACTTTCAAAGTTTATTCTTGTCTTAGATCTATTTTGACTGTGATGTGCTCAATGATCTATGCTTGCTGTGCTTGTTTAGATTATTTACATGTAATGGTGCTTAAATTGAATTGTGCTATCAAGTATCCGAATAGTCCATGCCTAGATTAGATGGATTATACCACAACCCTAGTTTAGTGTGGGATAATTCGTGCTAACCGAAGATGGATTATGTTGGTGCTTGAACCATGATTATTTTCTTGACGGAGGAATTGGGCTTGTAACTACAATTCCCCATTATCATCCAACTTAGTAAACTAAAGTAATTCGTAAATACCCGTATTATGAAGCTAGTGGTGGATTTGCAATCCTAGGTTCCCTTAAACATTATTTAAAACAACTTTAATTGCTTTTATAATTTAGATTTATTTTATTGTTCATTAGTTAATTAAATCCAAATTAAAATCCGTTTTCTTAAATTAGCAAAATTTAGGTTTTAAAATTAAGTCGCTGTAGTTAACCAATCTCTGTGGGTTCGACCTTTACTTCCACACTGCAAATCTTTAGAAAAGTAAAGAATACTTTTATATCTTGATACTGACAACATCAATTTTTGGCGCCGTTGCCGGGGATTGCAAATTACTACCTTTAGTTTTAGAATCTTAGTTTAGTTAATTCGTAAATATTAAATTAGGTTTTCTTTTCTTATTTTTCATTTTATTTTGAGTTACTAACTTGTTCTTTTATTTTGTAGTCAACGTTTCCGAGTGGAGCAGCTAATTACATCAAAGGAGCTTACGCAAATAAAAATATAAATAAAAAGAAAATAAATTGCTTCTTGTGAAACTTGCTTTAAACCACTGTAAGTCAGGGCGCTGTGATGCACTATTTGTATTAGTTTAGGGTTAATTGCACTGCATTAGCTAGGAAACCCGGGGCGCTGGGCTTGACGCGGTCATTGCATTACAGGATAATATTCATGCATCACAGTAGTTGAGTGCTTGTTATCTTAGTTGCGTGATTGCTATTTGTTTTTTTTTTGGTTGAGTCAGTTTTTGTTTCTAGTTTACTTTCTTTTAGTTTATGCTAGGTACACGTTCAAATAAACCGGAATTACAACCTTTCGACTCTGAACTTGAACGTACCTTAAGACTTAACAAGTCTTCCAACTTAACTTCTAGAACACAGTTTTTAATAGACGACGATTTGACACCAAAACCAACATCTTTATTTGAATCTGAAATACGTAGTACTCTTACAAGACTAAAGAAACCATGCTTTAATAACATAGAACCAATTAAAATGGCAGACATTGGAAATAACAATAATAACCAAAATAACAACGGAGCTAATATGAATAATCTTAATATACCACCACCTCCTCCACTTAAAGATTATTTTATTCCGACGACTTACACGCCACAAACATGTATTGATTTACCGGAGGCGACGGCATCTCACTTTGAGATAAAGTCGTCTACGATCTCGCTACTTCCATCTTTCCAAGGCCGTTTAATTGAAGATCTATATAAACACTTAGGAGATTTTCAAGATATATGTTCCACTTTGAAAATGCAAAATCTTACTGATGATGAATTAAAAATGCGACTCTTTCCATTCTCATTAAAAGATAAAGCTAAATATTGGCTTCAATCTTTGGAGCCAAACACAATTAGAACATGGGAAGACTTACACACCGCATTTTTACAAAAGTTTTTCCCGATTATGCGTACGAACCAGATAAGAAAATCTATAACAAACTTTGTGATGCAAGATGGGGAATCACTCTACGACACGTGGGAAAAATTTAAAGAATTATTACGTTCGTGTCCACATCATCAGGTTCCTAAGTGGCAACTTGTTCAGGTCTTCTATGAGGGGCTTATTCCCTCTGTTAGGAATACCGTCGATGCCGTTTGTGCAGGAACTTTCCTACACAAAAGCGCCGACGAGGCTTGGAAATTTTTTGAAACGTTAAGCGAGAACTCGATGCATCAGACTGTGTCGGTACGTTCGGAAGGATATCTTAATCAACCTAAGAGGGAGGCAAAGTTCGAGTCGAGTCATTCTATTGAGTTTCAAGAATTATCTAAAAAACTTGACCAACTTATGACAATGAACCAAACGACAGCCTCATCCGCTCGTGAAATTTGTGCATTATGTTCTGATCCTTCACATTCGATACTTGCATGTCCATCGGCGAGTCAATTTTCAGAATTCGTGGAGCAACACATTAACTCTATTCAACAATACCCACGAAATAATTATAATTCGACTAATAATAATCCAGACGCGCCATGGAGAAACCATCCTAACTTCTCGTGGAAAAATAATAATAATAATCCTAATGAGGCGACTAATTTTCCTAATGCATATCGACCTCAGTTTCAACCTAATCAATACCAACACCCGCCTCCTAATTCGAATCCTTCAAGGGGTAATGCTTTTGAGGAAAAGGTGTTGGCGTCCCTTAAGACTATTGAAACGCAAGTACAGGCACAAGCACAAATAGTGCACTCTCATACACAATCCATTGCGAAGCTTGAATCCCAAATGGGACAATTAGCTACTGTAGTGAGTCGTAGAAACGAGGGGACGTTGCCGAGTCAAACAATTCAAAACCCTAAGGGACAATATGAGGTTAAGGGGTCGAATGAACAAGTAAACGCCGTCTCAACTAGGATGACTACACGAGAGGAGGTGGTAGAAATCCCTAATAAGAATGAGAATGTGATAGATATGAATATCAACTCTAATACGAAGAAGGGTGAGGATGTGAATCAAGGTAGAAAAGAAAATGAATCGGTCTCAACAAATTATATTCCTAGAATGCCATATCCACCAAATGTTGAGGGACCGTCACATTTGCCCAAGAAAGGGTCAAAAATGGAAGATATACTCGAGGTGTTCAAACAAGTTAAAATTAATATTCCTTTTCTCGACGCTATAAAACAAATTCCCGCGTATGCTAAATGTTTAAAAGACCTTTGTACTCAAAAGCGTAAAATACGTAGTCATACTCCTAAAAAGGTCTTCCTCACGGAAAAAGTAAGCTCAATCTTTCAACACTCACCTCCAAAGTATAAGGATCCCGGTACGCCTACGATTTCTTGTGTCATAGGTGACACTATCATTCATAGGGCTCTCCTTGACTTAGGAGCTAGTGTTAACCTTTTACCGTATCATGTCTACAAATAATTAGGACTAGGTGAACTTAAACCTACGGCCGCTACTATTCAATTAGCGGATCGTTCCGTCAAAGTACCTAGGGGAGTCGTCGAAGACGTCCTAGTAAAAGTTGATCAATGTTTTTATCCTGTTGATTTTATGGTCCTTGATACCGAACCGGTGCTAGATGCTAGAAAATACACTCCTGTTATTCTTGGTCGTCCATTCTTAGCCACGGCTAATGCACGTGTCAATTGTAGAACAGGGGTAATGAAAGTGTCGTTCGGAAATATAAAATTAAAATTAAATGTTTTTAATGCTGTTGATCAACCTTCCAAAGACGATGATTATCTAGGTGTGGAGGGTAGTGAGGCTAAACGGAATGTTGAACTTACTAACGTAATAAATATAAGTGCGGGGAATAATATAGAGGATGATGAGTGGATGAATCCTAATACCTCGGACCCTAATGCTGAATCTACTCAGAAGGTAAGAAATCGATTTGAACATACTGACAAACCGTCGATTGAATTAATTCGAAGCGACGTAATTTCTGTTTACCATCGAGCTCTACCTGACATCCTTAGGGGTACAAACTCTGATTTACGACCTCCATAAATCTTGAGCTAGAGCGGTCTAGCTAAAGACGTAAAAGATAGCGCTTCTTAGGAGGCAACCCAAGCCTAATTTCGTCTGTTTTCTTTGTTTTTGGTCGTTTTGGAGTCGTTTTTGTCTGTTTTGGAGTTTTTATGGACAGGTTTGGGGGTTGGAATTAATTTATTTTAATATTATATATATAATTTTAGCTAAAAAATGGAAAATACCATTCTCGCGCGCGCAGCCCGCTCGCGTGAGACGTCGCTCGCGCGGTCCGCTGGCGCGAGAATGTGCCTTAGTGAAATTTCTTGTTTTCTTTTTGTTTGATGCCTCGGGTTCTCCTCGCGCCTAATCTCGCGGGCGCGAGGTATCTCGCTGGCGCGATTATTAAAAAAAAAAAAAAACCTTGGGATTCGCGCGCGCGACGGCCGCTCGCGCGGACCGCTCGCGCGATACCCCATTTTTCTGATATTTTCTTTTGTTTTCTCTATCAGTCCTCCACACCTGTTCTAGTGGTTTTTACGTTTCTGTTTTTGTTTATTAAGCCATTTTAGATCGAGTTAGTTGTTGTTTTCCTGATTACATTTATACTTTTCCGTTTTATTCCGGTTATTCGTTTCATTTAGTTTAGCTTAGTTTTTAGATTTGTAATTTTATATTTAGGTTTCATTTACTTTTAATATTCTTTTGTTAGTTTTTTTTATCTAGTATTAACAGGTAACATTGAACTTTATAGCCATATTCCTTTGAGTTCACCTGTTCTATGCTTGTCAAGATCGAGGTACTATCGTTCCTTCCTTACGTACTCTCCTTTCTTTCGTTTTATTGTTTCATTGGGGACAATGAAAGGTTTAGGTTTGGGGGTATACACACATGCACATTATTATGCACTAATTTAAAAAAAATTAATAAGTGTGTTTAAATAAACGATGATTACCTACGGTTTTTGCAATTTTAAGTCGATACTTCTTGTTAAATAACTTTGAATTGTTATAGAATGGTAAACAAGAAAAAATGTGATTAAACATTTGCTGAAGTTATGTTGAAATGTTTTAAGTTATGTATTGTTTGAATCATAGTTTTATATCATAAATTTGCACACAAACTTATGCACTGCACGTAGTCATTTGAATACATGTTTGATGTGAACTATAATATGATTCGGATTTCTAGATAACACATGGTGGAGACTAGACCCGGTGAGCTTTTGAGCCTATCTTTTCTTTTTAGAGGGTTATAAATACATTGTGTTTGTCGAATTTCATTGAAATAGCGCATTAACTTGTTGTTTAGTCTCATTATTCTTGTTTTGGTTGATAGTCAAGTTAAAATATTTGTTACCATGCTAAATAATCTTCCATCGTAAATATTGAAGAACCGTATTACCCTAGGAAATGATTTTAGGCCTTCTTTGTTTACTGCCGACCGATAAAAGATAAAAATTTCCTTAGTTCGCCCTTTGAGCCGTTAAAATGCCTCTTTTTCTTAAATTACCATTATCCTATTTTTTTGCTCCAATTTGGCCAACTTGGAGTTCACCCCTGAAAGATTGATCAACTTTTAGTGGTGTTAAGGCGATGTGTGAGTGAGAAAAAGAAGATAAGGTGCTATTGGGGTGGTTGCCGTGTTATTTATTGGATATTCGTTTCAACAGTAACGAGGAGGAAAAGAATAAAGAAAAAATAAAGAAGGGGAAGGTTGGAAAAAATGAAAAATGAAAGAAAAGAAAAAAAAATGAATGAAAAGGAATGAAGAGAAAGAAAAGATGAAAGTTGGTAGAGGAAGAATGAAAAAAAAAAAATCGAACATGCCTTACAATGCCATTCTGAACTACTTAATAAATCATTTCTATCCTTTTTTATAGCCTGAGCCACATTACAACCTTTGAAAAGTCCTATTTGATCCTAGAAAACATAGTTTGGATATGAAAACGATGGGAGGGGATTAAAACATGGTAATGGCTAATTTTTCTTGATTGTTGGCATCCTATCCATGAGACTACTATTCTTTCGTGTCATGCGTCTTTTTCGAGTCATATGTGAGCATTTCTCGTTTTGAAAACATATTTTCTTTACTCACATATATTAGAAAAATTACACCTGTTTCTGAGTGTTTCATTTTAGAGTGTAATTGACATTGTGAGATTCGTAGTCGAGACATAGTTAAATGGTTATTTGAGTTATATTCCAAGTTCATGACATGCGCGTGTTCATTTGACTACCACATCACACACGTGCAATCTTATGAGGAACTTTATTGATTCGTACGATGCATGTGCTTGAGATTGTTTTTCATGATGTAGGTAGACGTTTGATTCCGTTTCTTCTTGTTCGTTATTCTATTTCAAATCATTGTTTTGTAATAAGGAGTATTGAATATTATGTTCTTTAGTTTTAATAAAACTTTTTAAATTTACAAGTTAATAAATATGGTTGTGGGTAACTTGTTGATGAGGACCCTCACGAGACTTCACTCGTCCGACTAGGGACACCTAGAGGTTTAAAAGGCTTGTTGCATATGCTAAATGCAATCGTGATCCATGCGAAAATGGAGTAGTATTTTATTAGTAGTAGTTTTTATTTTAGTTTTGCTCCAGGACTAGCAAAATGTAGGTTTGGGGGTGTGATCGGGAGAGAACTAATCCTAATTATACGCCTTAACGAGCATCTGTTAGTTCCTTTTTATCCTGTTTTTGTATATTTTTACTTCGTTTTCTATTTTCTGACAGGTTTTGGAAGAAATCATCTAAACCAGGCTAAACAGGGTGAAAAAGCACAAAGGAAGAAGCTGAAAAAGTCAAGTCGCGCGCGCGACCCGCGCCCGAGAAAATCCGAGAATCGCTCGCGCGATCCGCTCGCGCGAGATCCCCAGAATCGCTCGCGCGACCCGTGCGCGCGAAGGCCAAATGTCGCGCTCGCGCTACCCGCTCGCGCGATATGTGTAAAAATCAAAGTTGCGTATTTCAGTATACTGAGGACTCCTATGCAAACGAAACTGCTGAACGACGTCTAGACTGAAAATTACATCAGTTTCAGTTCGTTTCGGGGTTGGGAAGGCTTCCAAAACTTGTTGTAATCCTATATATACCCTATTTTATTATAATTAAAGGGTTAGACATTATTAGCAACTATTATACACACATTCTACACACATACTTCCAGCCATTGAAGAGAGAAAAGCAAGGAGAAAAAAAAGAAGACCAAGGATTCCCATGGCCTCCTCCATCAACCTCTTGCTATTCATCAATTCTATGGCTAACTAAACTCTAGATCTAGGGTTTCAATGAAACCCTAGCCTAGTAATAGGGTGTATTTTATGTTTTATTTTAGTTTTATTATATATGGATGAGGATTACATGTTCCGAGGATTTTTATAAATAAATCGTGCTTTTATTGATTAAATCATCACTTTCAAAGTTTATTCTTGTCTTAGATCTATTTTGACTGTGATGTGCTCAATGATCTATGCTTGCTGTGCTTGTTTAGATTATTTACATGTAATGGTGCTTAAATTGAATTGTGCTATCAAGTATCCGAATAGTCCATGCCTAGATTAGATGGATTATACCACAACCCTAGTTTAGTGTGGGATAATTCGTGCTAACCGAAGATGGATTATGTTGGTGCTTGAACCATGATTATTTTCTTGACGGAGGAATTGGGCTTGTAGCTACAATTCCCCATTATCATCCAACTTAGTAAGCTAAAGTAATTCGTAAATACCCGTATTATGAAGCTAGTGGTGGATTTGCAATCCTAGGTTCCCTTAAACATTATTTAAAACAACTTTAATTGCTTTCATAATTTAGATTTATTTTATTGTTCATTAGTTAATTAAAATCCAAATTAAAATCCGTTTTCTTAAATTAGCTAAATTTAGGTTTTAAAATTAAGTCGCTGTAGTTAACCAATCTCTGTGGGTTCGAACTTTACTTCCACACTGCAAATCTTTAGAAAAGTAAAGAATACTTTTATATCTTGATACTGACAACATCAGAGGTATACTGCTGCTGTCTTCTGGATATCTGGATTAAGTCCTTCGTAATATTGCAATGTCTTATTTTGCTGAGTATCTACCATGTACGGAGCAAATCGTGATAGTCTCTCAAATTTCGCCGTGTATTCTTGTACTGTCATGTTGCCTTGAACTAGCTCTATGAATTCTTTTTTCTTCTTGTTTCTTTCTGTTCTTGGAAAGTACTTTGCTAAGAATTTCGTTTTGAATGCTTCCCACGTCATCTTCCTTGTAATATCCTCGCCCACTGTAGCTTCGACAGATTCCCACCAATCAGCTGCCGAATATGACAATTGGAAAACAGCCAAGCGTCTTTTCTCCGTCTCGTTGCATTCGAGGGCTTGAAACATTCGTTCCATATCACGAAGCCATTGTTCAGCTTCCCATGCTTCCGTCATTACAGTGAACGTTCCTGGTTTAAGTGCACGAAATCTCTCAAGTAGTTTATCTCCTGTCTGACAAGTATCCTTGCTGTTGATGATGCAGTCTAAGTGATCACTTGCTTGTTCCACGCGTCGGACAAGAGCTTCTATCAATCCTGTTGGATCCACTGCGGGAGGTATCACATTTGTTGTTTCGTGGGATGAATTCTGAGTATTCCGTTTTCTCTTAACCATGGTGTACGCTAGCAAGGGTTATACCTACGAGTAATCACCTATTTGGTCAATACCTTATCTTATCTCGTCTGATCATATGACAAGTAACAGTATTGAGTTAACAGGAATTTCTAGCATATAATGATCATCATAACTACGACTAAGATTAAGGGTAAGGCATCCTTATCCTTGGTTTTTCTGGACTCTAGGTGGAGCTGACTATTTCCGAGGTCCATTTCAGGAAATTCGTCAGTGCTAAAACTTCTATCAACTAATGGTCAAGCCTATATTCTTATAAACATATAAGAGGTAAGAGTAGCAATTAGTTAAAAGTAAGAATCATCTCATCCATACAATTATAGCTAAGTTAATTCAGAAACAACTACTACTAATCAGAAATAAAAAGGGTACAACAACGGTACGAATACTAGTTCTACAAATCTGTGATACATCAAAAGAAGTGGAACATAAGATGAATCTAGCTAAGAACCCATCCTCCATCTCTATCCACATCAGAGTCTGAGGTCACCTCTCCTAAATCACTAGATGGTGGGAAATCGATCGTAGGAATACCAATAAATGCATCCCAGGCTGGCTCTAGGGGCCAATCAGGATCCTCTATCATCTCAGGCTCCGCTAGTGGGTCTTCATCTGGATCATCATCTGAGTCATCGTCAGAACCTGCAGGGGTAACATAGTGTACTATGTCCTCTTGTGGCTCGTCCTGGTCATGGATCACAAGGTTTCCAAGGGCGTGCGAAACCTCCTCCATCTCAGCGGACAGTAGCCGCGGTGCTATCACTCTGTGATATGCTATCTCTGGAACAGGTCTCTCACGGAAGAAACAACGTGTCCATCTCCTTAAGCTCTGGCGAACTGTATGCCTGATGGTGTTGCTAACATAGCCAAATCCTCGAGGGGCAAACTGTCTCTCTAAGGTAACTCTGTACTGTCCATCCTCAGCATCGTGCTCTCTCTCGTACTCCATGCTAGCCTGCCCAACACAGAAAAACTAACTTAGTACTGGTGCTAATTAAAGGAATATCTTAAAATTTTATAGTAATAAGGAGGTACCTTTCTTAATTCTTTCTAAACCTCAAGTTAATGCCAAGTGTTCCATATCTGACTCCCTGAACCTACATTAGTTCCTAATTCTATATTTGTTACACTTATGACTTCTATGGCTCAACTCATCGTGGGGATTTATCAGTCATTCTTATAGACTAAGAGTATACAAGTTTAAATAATTTACTAATTAAAAGCAAGCAGTACATCCATGTAAGAATATATATATACTAGGTTAAAGAAAATCTCCATAAATAGATTTAAACATAGTGCAACATAGTTATATAAAACATTTGCATCAGAGGTGCGTACGCTAAGTAAATACATAGTAGAAGATAGTGCCAACAACAGATATATGAACGGCGTACACGTTACAACTACTACTACGTGTTACATGCCTAAGTACACAAAAGATAAAATACTAGTCTTATTACAAAAATCCTTCAATCATCCTGATCCTCGACCTTCGACTTTCCCTTCCCAGCTTTGTTTCTCTTGGGTGGTTTCTTGCCCACTTTCTTAGTTAGGTAAACATTGGCTGCGGAATCAGCATCCTCCACAGAAATGGTCCCCTCTGCCGGAACTCCTCCATCATCATCTTCCTCCCTATCAGTCCCCATGACTGACTCAACAGTCAAGGGTGTATCAGCTATAAATTCCTCTGGTACTGGGGGTGGCATAGCAGAAGATGGTCCTACGGGTCCTGGTGGAGGTGTCAGCTTGACTCGAAAGGTCATGACTCGGAGGGTATAGCTGTCATGAGTTATCTCAGCTGCTTCCTGATGAACAAGTCTAAGGGTATTCTCTCGATAATGTGCCTCTCTCTGCAGAATCTCTGGATCTTCAATCCCCAACACATGTACATCATGCCACATATTTTCCTCCAAATGTAGCTGAGCACTCCGTCGAATCCTTTGTCGGTACAACACTGGATCCGCAGGCTCTATACGATCTGGGTAAACCCAATGTCCTCCAAACCCGTCTTGGACATAGAATGGTTCCATGCTAACCTGTCCAAGGTAAACTATCATAGGGTTAGTATCTTCATAATTGGGGAAAAGGTCTAATGGTTTATAACTTAAAGTGCATAGGACAAACGGCAAATGCCTAACCTAGGCTCTGATACCACTAAAACCCTGTCACGCCCCGGAGTAAGCCAAAAATAGGGAAAATAAAAATTTTCCTTTATGGGTCCGTAGACACGTGACTAGTTTGATAACCGTTCTGTCCTTCTAACTCCGCACCATGCAATCATAAGGGAAATGCTAGGGCATAAGCATGATCTAAACTTATCAGAGTATAAATACAGCAACGGAAATTAAATAAGGGTTACAATAACTTCAATCTTAATACAAGAGGCCATGCTAAATAGTTTATACAATCTTAAAACTTGAGAAACTGCCTATCAGGTCTTGAGCAAGGCTTTATTCCCCTTGGCTCCACGGTACTGCATCCTGAACTCTTCTATCTATCTCCAAACCTGCAACACTCTGGGCATACGAATGCCCAGGGCGTAACATGCCGTCAGCCTTGGAACAAGGCTGAGTGAGAATCTCAACCGCACAATAATCAGTAAATACATAACATCTCTCAACTCACGTCATAGTTTAGTTCTTTTTAAAGTATGGTGATTCTCTTATCAAAAGATGCATTCTCACCACGGGCATAGCAGAGGTCTCAACAAGAAAGGTAAACAGATAATCATAACATCATAGAATACATTCTTCTTATTATAAACTCGTGCGTGCAAATGCATGATCAATAAAATTCATCCCCAACTCTTTTCAAAGACACTTGCTTTTAAAACAGATATTTTCAAAACCATTTTATTTTAAAACCAAAACTTTCCAAAGCCAAATTATTTGAACCAAAACATTTTCTCATCAACTCAATCTCCTCATTCGCTTTCTCTCTCTCATCCACTTGGCAACACGCGGTATAACAAGGATGTCAACATACTATCACAGCCAATTCTTACTCATTCCCTAGATAGGCCACCGGGCGTATTCACGGCGCACACTATCTGTAAACAATGAAACTGGCACATGGGACGTCTTCAACCATGTGTATATTCTCACCGGTCGTCTACACGGCTGAGAAGTATATTAGAGCACTAGCCGGATGTATTCAACGATACATGGGACGTCTTCAATCACGTATGCGCATCACCGGACGTCTTCAACGGCGAGAGGCGCGCTAGGAACCCTACCCGTTCATGTCCACCCGGCTCGTCAGCCGTTGATCCATAGGATCCAGAAATCACATCTCATCTCATTTACATTCTCATCAAACACCCCTCTTCCTCACACAACGCATGCTAACACTGTCACACCCCGATTTTTGGACAACCAAATATTCAATCCAGAGCCTGTATCCGAACTAATATTCAATTACCAAAAATCACGAGAGCGACACCCTCCCATATGCTAACAGAAAATTTATTGAAAACAGTATTTAATACTCCTTAAA
The DNA here is from genome assembly GCA_033977485.1 of Hydrangea macrophylla. Taxonomy (NCBI): domain Eukaryota; kingdom Viridiplantae; phylum Streptophyta; class Magnoliopsida; order Cornales; family Hydrangeaceae; genus Hydrangea; species Hydrangea macrophylla. The sequence goes on from CM066999.1 coordinate 59,085,592, forward strand.
TAAGGACATGTGATCTTGTGTTTAAAGTAAAACTCTTTATTATTAAACATGTATTCCCAAACATCCATTTCATTGTAAAAGAAATAAAGTTCCATTATAAATATTATATCACTTTTAAATTTTTTAAAAAAAAACATCATATTCATAAATAAAATGTCCACATACAGAGTTCAGCGGGAAAAAAAAATATAAGAATAAAATCTATACATCCATTGGTCAGAGTAACTACAACGTTCCCAATACCCAATATACCATATTTATTACAATTATACATACTGGCCCACAATGCCAGAAAATAAAATACAATCAAGTACAACAAAAATAAGTACAATTCCAATAATAAACAACACAACGACCATCTCTTCACCCAAACAGAAGCTCCAACGAAAATCTCCAAAAAAACTAAACCTGCACAAATACATTCGACTACGTTTCATATAGAAACGCCCCCGAATGTATAACACACTCGGGTCAGTCACATGACTGGTATGAGTTAAACAAAACAACAAGTCTTAGGGATCCAACTTGAACCCGTAGACAAATTACACTACAATACTCTTGGGTCAAGACAGGTAGTTCCACACACATATCTGGACAATAGAGTAGTTTCCATTTATGTGGTGGCAAGTAGTTTCTTGCCCAAAATCCAAAGCTACTACGAATTTCATACTTACCCATTACTTATGGTGAGCCAAACCTGTAATACGTTAGTGGGCCCACCATCCTGCAAATTGAATGATCATAAACCAAGCAAACAATTCTGTATACAAACCGTCCACATTCTAACTCAAACATCGCATTCTTTTTTCCACGCTTATCAGTCTTATGAAATAATCCATGTTCATTACTTATTAACTTTAAATTTATCTTTGCATTCCCTAGCTTCACCACTTGGCCACCCTCCATGGTACACCCACACATATATCCCATGTGTGCCCGGACATACTACCAACATCCACTCTGGTGCTAGTTTGGTTGGGGTATCAACCAAACCAGGTATACACACAGAAGGCCAGTCAATATGCCTAGACGTCTAACAAATAAGCCGAGCATAAGGCTTAGGCCAGCTTGATCACGATGCCACTGGCAAAAAGGTACACTCAGCAAGTCGAGCTACCAAAAACAAAACATATCACACAACGAGGAGCGGTGAACACTAAGGAATTATGTTGTAATTATTGTTTATCGTTCGTATTATCCCAATAATTGTGAATTTCACGTTTATCACATAGTTCCGTCTTATCATCCAATCACATCTCTAACTTTTAGATGTATTCCAATTTCTTACAATAAAGGGTTTTATCAATTAACCCATAACAATTCTTCCCTCAATAATTTCCAATCAAATTACAACATCCCCAATATACTATTCAACGTATCTAATTTACTCATTTTTCTCAAAATGACCACAAAATAAGATCAGTTATTTTAGGTACAATAATCTCAACCCAACATTCAATATTAGTATACATAAAGCACATAATAAGAAATCATATTCTCCAATTTGCAAGTTGAACTATATTGAAAACTGCTACTGTAATCTTAAATTTCTGCCTAAACGGTGCAGAATCAGGAAAAATACCATTAGACGAAAAACGTGCAGAATCACGTTTTACATGAGACACGCGGACAAAATGTTCAAATTCAAAGCCACGATTTTCTAATAATTTTCTAAAGTTTCTGCGACTGTGTGAATTACACATAAAACGAATTTCACATATATTTTCTAACAAACATGAATATTTCACCTATAGTTTTGATCAAACTAACGATTCACCTAACCCTTTCGAATGCCCTAATGTCATGATCGCAAAGTCACACGAAGGGAAAGAATGTATCTAAATTACTTCAACAATAGCAACGTGTATCGATCCATTACAAAGATTTGACCCTAACCATTAAATTTAACATGCACTAATTTACTCCCATACACATACATATATATACATACGTGTATATATATATATACTCGGATACACAAAGTTTAACTCACCTAGTTGATAAAAAATGGCAATCGCGAATACCCCACGATCCACACGTGACCACGAACCCGGGACCGTTCTCCTTCTTCTCCCTTCTCCTTTCTCCTTCTTCTTCTTTTCTTCTTCTCTTCCTCTCTCTCTCTCTCTCTCTCTCTCTCTCTCTCTCTCTCTATTGCGGCTGCCCAAGGAAAAGGGTTACCTAAACCCTATTATTGTATTATATATCTATATACATGAAGCACCCTTAACATATTAGTATATACTATGGTACATACACTCAACATATAATTGTAACACTCACACAAACATTAATAATCCCGTTTTTATTTTTATGGGCTCACAAAAAAGACTCATGTGAGCCCAAAATGCAGTACAAAGTGTTAAAATGAGTAGCCCAATGGGTACCTATAACCCCGGTACTAAGTTTTAATGTTAATTACATTATTTAACACATTCGCGGGCCTGTAAACACTATATAACAAAAATACATATCAACCCTTCACTTTTCTTTTTTTTTTTTTAACAAATATAAATTAATAAAATATAACTTCCAAACTAAACGCGCTCACTCATGATTTAATTTATATGTCCACCAAACACTTAAAATTTTTCAAACACATGTCTTACATAGGCACACTCATATAATATTGCTAACTGAAAATAATAATTAAAATAATTATTTACATAGAAATTTTAGGGTTGTTACATTCTACCCTCCTTAAAGAAATTTCGTCCCGAAATTTGGGGTGCAACAAATACAGATAATTAATATGCATGACGTTAAACACACAATGAAAGCAATCCAACATCGAAGTGTCGCTATCGTTTAACTCCCGACAGTAATGAGACCTGGTACGTCGAGCGAATAATCCAAACAAGGAAATACTCATGTATATACCCATAGTCTCATATAGTCGCTTGTTAAATTTTAACAGACACACAAGACACAACACCAGTAAGGTAAAGCACATAATTTCACATAAAGCACTAGATATTAACCATTTATTAAAAGCAACAATTGATTAATTTCACAAAGATATGACTACGTGTATGCACATGTTCCCCTCTTACTGTGTCCCGCACAACACTTCATCGGGATATCCAATACTTACTTACCGCTCCAACCACATCTGAGAAATATCTTCTGGCACTGAAGAGAAATATATCCTTGTCTAGTAATAATCAGAATAATAATCAGAAATCAAGAAAATCCGTAATAATAGACGGTTGTACAGAACACCCATAGAGAATATGGCAGATTCGCCGATAGTATAAGAAGTCCAAATGCCCAATAAATGAAGTCCAATAATCAACTCAGTAGATAATAAAAGGGACAATAGAAATCCTGCTAATAAAATAATAAGTCTTCTGAGAATATCCAAATGCCCAATAAATGAAGTCCAATAATCAACTCAGTAGATAATAAAAGGGACAATAGAAATCCTGCTGATAAAATAATAAGTCTTCTGAGAATAAGAGAATCCCGATACTCCAATAGAATAATACCCTTCTGAATGTTAAGTTGATACTGCCATATAATAATAACTTGAAGAAGATATTCCAGTACTACTCCTGAACTCAACCGCCTGACGAAGAAAATTACATCTCCCCTCTACTATTTCATCCCATGAGAATTAAAATGATGCATGCTCTACTAATCAATATTAAATAACGTTACCAATACTCCTAATATGGTATACATTTAAAATCAACTAAATTTTTATTTATTTATTTATTTTTTTTAATAATAGGTACACATCTGTAGTTAACTTTTACATAAGTAAACACATAGACACACATGACCCGAACCCAATAAATCGCAAACCTATAACTCTGACCAACTCCTTAATCCACATTCCGAGGATCACCTAGACTCGCTAAGCTAACCTTAAGCTCTGATACCAAACTGTCACACCCCGATTTTTGGACAACCAAATATTCAATCCAGAGCCTGTATCCGGACTAATATTCAATTACCAAAAATCACGAGAGCGACACCCTCCCATATGCTAACAGAAAATTTATTGAAAACAGTATTTAATACTCCTTAAATAAGGACATGTGATCTTGTCTTTAAAGTAAAACTCTTTATTATTAAACATGTATTCCCAAACATCCATTTCATTGTAAAAGAAATAAAGTTCCATTATAAATATTATATCACTTTTAAATTTTTTTTAAAAAAAACATCATTTTCATAAATAAAATGTCCACATACAGAGTTCAGCGGGAAAAAAAAATATAAGAATAAAATCTATACATCCATTGGTCAGAGTAACTACAACGTTCCCAATACCCAATATACCATATTTATTACAATTATACATACTGGCCCACAATGCCAGAAAATAAAATACAATCAAGTACAACAAATATAAGTACAATTCCAATAATAAACAACACAACGACCATCTCTTCACCCAAACAGAAGCTCCAACGAAAATCTCCAAAAAAACTAAACCTGCACAAATACATTCGACTACGTTTCATATAGAAACGCCCCCGAATGTATAACACACTCGGGTCAGTCACATGACTGGTATGAGTTAAACAAAACAACAAGTCTTAGGGATCCAACTTGAACCCGTAGACAAATTACACTACAATACTCTTGGGTCAAGACAGGTAGTTCCACACACATATCTGGACAATAGAGTAGTTTCCATTTATGTGGTGGCAAGTAGTTTCTTGCCCAAAATCCAAAGCTACTACGAATTTCATACTTACCCATTACTTATGGTGAGCCAAACCTGTAATACGTTAGTGGGCCCACCATCCTGCAAATTGAATGATCATAAACCAAGCAAACAATTCTGTATACAAACCGTCCACATTCTAACTCAAACATCGCATTCTTTTTTCCACGCTTATCAGTCTTATGAAATAATCCATGTTCATTACTTATTAACTTTAAATTTATCTTTGCATTCCCTAGCTTCACCACTTGGCCACCCTCCATGGTACACCCACACATATATCCCATGTGTGCCCGGACATACTACCAACATCCACTCTGGTGCTAGTTTGGTTGGGGTATCAACCAAACCAGGTATACACATAGAAGGCCAGTCAATATGCCTAGACGTCTAACAAATAAGCCGAGCATAAGGCTTAGGCCAGCTTGATCACGAAGCCACTGGCAAAAAGGTACACTCAGCAAGTCGAGCTACCAAAAACAAAACATATCACACAACGGGGAGCGGTGAACACTAAGGAATTATGTTGTAATTATTGTTAATCGTTCGTATTATCCCAATAATTGTGAATTTCACGTTTATCACATAGTTCCGTCTTATCATCCAATCACATCTCTAACTTTTAGATGTATTCCAATTTCTTACAATAAAGGGTTTTATCAATTAACCCATAACAATTCTTCCCTCAATAATTTCCAATCAAATTACAACATCCCCAATATACTATTCAACGTATCTAATTTACTCATTTTTCTCAAAATGACCACAAAATAAGATCAGCTATTTTAGGTACAATAATCTCAACCCAACATTCAATATTAGTATACATAAAGCACATAATAAGAAATCATATTCTCCAATTTGCAAGTTGAACTATATTGAAAACTGCTACTGTAATCTTAAATTTCTGCCCAAACGGTGCAGAATCAGGAAAAATACCATTAGACGAAAAACGTGCAGAATCACGTTTTACATGAGACAGGCGGACAGAATGTTCAAATTCAAAGCCACGATTTTCTAATAATTTTCTAAAGTTTCTGCGACTGTGTGAATTACACATAAAACGAATTTCACATATATTTTCTAACAAACATGAATATTTCACCTATAGTTTTGATCAAACTAACTATTCACCTAACCCTTTCGAATGCCCTAATGTCATGATCGCAAAGTCACACGAAGGGAAAGAATGTATCTAAATTACTTCAACAATAGCAACGTGTATCGATCCATTACAAAGATTTGACCCTAACCATTAAATTTAACATGCACTAATTTACTCCCATACACATACATATATATACATACGTGTATATATATATACTCGGATACACAAAGTTTAACTCACCTAGTTGATAAAAAATGGCAATCGCGAATACCCCACGATCCACACGTGACCACGAACCCGGGACCGTTCTCCTTCTTCTCCCTTCTCCTTTCTCCTTCTTCTTCTTTTCTTCTTCTCTTCCTCTCTCTCTCTCTCTCTCTCTCTCTCTCTCTCTCTCTCTCTCTCTCTCTATTGCGGCTGCCCAAGGAAAAGGGTTACCTAAACCCTATTATTGTATTATATATCTATATACATGAAGCACCCTTAACATATTAGTATATACTATGGTACATACACTCAACATATAATTGTAACACTCACACAAACATTAATAATCCCGTTTTTATTTTTATGGGCTCACAAAAGAGACTCATGTGAGCCCAAAATGCAGTACAAAGTGTTAAAATGAGTAGCCCAATGGGTACCTATAACCCCGGTACTAAGTTTTAATGTTAATTACATTATTTAACACATTCGCGGGCCTGTAAACACTATATAACAAAAATACATATCAACCCTTCACTTTTCTTTTTTTTTTTTAACAAATATAAATTAATAAAATATAACTTCCAAACTAAACGCGCTCACTCATGATTTAATTTATATGTCCACCAAACACTTAAAATTTTTCAAACACATGTCTTACATAGGCACACTCATATAATATTGCTAACTGAAAATAATAATTAAAATAATTATTTACATAGAAATTTTAGGGTTGTTACAAACACATGTCATGAAATGCACGCGTATCCATTATCAATATGCACATGCAAAACCACTTTCCTTTCTCTTTATTATTAACATGGCATGCGTATTTATTCAGTCAACAACATCGTAAAACGTTCTTTTAACAATTAGCAGCAGAAACGTAACATATAGAGCATGGATCATATGACATGGAATTGAAACCGATAAACATATAGATAAAACCCTTGACATGCTCACGTATGCGATAGCACTACCATAACATGCTTTTAAACATCTTATAATTATGGGAAAATACACTTGACATCAGAAATCAGCTAGTCACTTATACAAAATATCATACAGGTAGCTTTTAAACAGCTTATTTTAGTCTTAATAGGATTAGAGTGAGGTTAGGAAACTCACCTCGAGTCGCCGCTCCTCGAAACGCAAATAAACGTCAAGTTCTACAACAATAAACGGAATAAACAAAAGTAATGTATGAGCACAACTATAGGGGCAAAATGGTAATTTTACCAAATGAGGTCATAAACCTCAAGGTAGTGATCTACGTGTCATTCTAAGTCCAACGCCATTGACTAGACTCAAATCGGAGTCCGTCGCGTTTTTCGAGGTAATATGCAGGGCTTAATATACTAATGCAGGCCCTAAAAGACAGGCTGTATTTTTGACCGAGTCGAAAAGTCACCAAACTTTACGAAAATGTTCTAGACATTAATCTAAGATTCTGGGAACTGACCGCGTAATTTTCGGAGTCCTAGATTATTTATTATGAATTATTGAAGATAATATATGCCAGAAAATACCTGAAACGGAATTTAAATACATAAATATAATTATACAAAAGAATCAGTACTTAGAATTATTATTATTAAATACTAGATATTGAAATACACCATCAGTAATTATTTCACAATTTTCGGAGCTCGTTTGGTATTTTTAATAATTAATATACTTATAAAATAACTCCTTATTAATTATTAAAAATACTGGACTATAATATTATAACTTTATCACTTACATTATATAATAAAATAGTCCCAGGGTCATTACCCTAATTTTCTAGATTTTATAAATAGACGTAGGTATTTATTAACTATTTAAAACCATTTAAAACTAATATTTATTATTTATATTAGTCATATAAATAATAAATATATAATATATAATGATATATAGAATATTAAAATAATATTCTGTAATATTAAAACCTTAATGGTATAATTATAAATTAATTTATAATTATTAAAACTAATTAAAACCCTTTTAAAACTGATTTAATACTAATAATATTAATAATCATAATAATAATAATGATAATAATAATAATAATAAATATATTCTGAGACCCGACGGGTCAACCCGAACCGACCCATGGGTAAACGGGTTACCCAGATATACTCACAAAGGAACCCAAATAGAACTCGCGGGTTTGACCCGGATCCGAACCCAAATCCTAAACGGGCTACCCATATACAACCCAACTCAAAGACCCATTCGGGTTGGACCTAACCCGAAACCCGAACCGATACCTACTCACAAACCTACCCAGCCCATCAACCCGAACCCTAACCCAACTACAGACACAAGACGACCCAAACCAAAACCCGAAACCCTACCTGAACAAGACCCGACGTCAAAACGACGTTGTGTCATTTAAAGGACCCACGGGTCCTACTCGGTTCGAACCAACCCAAACCCTTACCCGTTCTTACTCACATACTAACCCACCCATTTGCCCAGCCCGACCTGAACTTCAATCCGACGCTCAAAACGGCGTCGTCCCACTTAAAATACCCACGGGTTTTAAAAACCCACACCCGACCCGCTATCCTACCCACTTAGACACACAACTAAACCCTAACCAAACCCGACCCTAACCCGTTTGTTATAACCCGAACCCAAACGGGTCATCACCTTCTTCTCCGGCGAGCTTGAGCCGCCGGAAAGTCGGGCCTCACCGGCGATCCTCTCTCTCTTCATATCTCTCTCATTTCTCAACCAAAATGCACGAGGTCAACGGGGAAATGACCGGAATCCCTCCCTCTATCACATACTATGAACTTAGGGTCTGAATCATTCATTTAGGGTTCCCACTATGCGATTATTCTTTCGGTCATTTGAAAGAATAATGGCCTGCATGGCCGATCAAACGTTGTCCAAATTAAAAAAACTGCTATAAGGGGGTTTAACTGGGATCATGTGGGTCTATTTGGTGTAATAAAAGGGGGGTTTTGGTCAGTTTTGAAAACCAAGTTTTCAAGCTTGGCTCTAATGGCCGCCTGAGCAGTCAGAGAGCCTTAGGCTCTGATTGGTTTGCATGCAAGGGTCCTAGGGCCTCCTAGTGGACATGCAGATGTTCATGCATGTGTGAGAGGGGTTGGGTATACCTCAGGTTGCCCCTGATTGCCACAATTCTCCAAAACTTCTCCGATCAACTCCCTCTCTCTCCTCTGCGCCTCTTCTTCCTCTTTCTGTCTTCCCTCTTGAGATCACAGTGTGTGTGTGTGTGTGCAAAGATAGTGCAGAGAGTGAAGAGAGGATGTGTGTGTAGTGTTCACAAATGTGGGGTGTGTGTGTAGACCGGGGGTAAGGAGTGTGTTCTCTCAAGCTCTCTCGGTTTCTCTCTACTCTCTCTCTCTAAGACAATCTGCATGGACAGATTGTGAGGGTGAAATGGTGTGAGGGGGAAGTGTGTTGCATGTATATAAATGGATATGGGGTTGACAAGTGTCATGCCATTGGTGCATGGCTTGACAAGTGGCGCACATGTATTGCCATGTGCTGAGGTGGTGTGCACAATGTGTAATCACATGTATAAGTGGATGTGTGTGCGTCCAAGGGTAGATTGGGGTGGGGTCCACATGATCGCCAAGTGGCAGTGTGGGTCCCATACTAGGTAATATGCACTGAGATGTGTTCCTAAGTCCCAATGTAAGTGTATGTGTATGCTGTGTGTATCCAAGGGTAGATTATCAAGGGTGGGGTCCACTTGGTTCCTAAGTATAGTGTGGGTCCCACTTCTATTCTAATAAGTCCTAGATTTAATATTGACATAGTCATCGTCAAGACGATTACCAAGGATTCTAGTAAGGACTCCTAATGGATCTTCTGTAATCGCCATCAAGGTGACGTCACTATACTTTCTAAATCCTGTGTGGAATTTCTAGGGAAAAATTCTGGGTGCTACACTGGGTCATTTCCCAGCCACTGGAGGACTGATTTGCTAGGCCAGCAGGGCTTCAATCTGTTGCTAGATTTGACGCTGGCCCTCCAAGAGTTGTGTGAGGGTCAAAGTGATCTGCTCAGATGTCATGACTGCCGTAGCCGGTGTCGGGGCTGGACGACCATCCCGGTTAGACTGCTGATCAGCCTTCTTACCCTTCTTCGGTGGCATGACGATCAGTCAAGAGATTGTTGATGAGAAGACTTGTCGCTTCCCACAGACGGAGCCAAGCTGATGATGCTAAAAATTGGTAAGAGTAAAGTAGAGCAATTTAAGGGAAGAGAGAGTGAGAGACTGGTTTTTTGTATGTGGTTCGGCCCTGTTAATGAAGGTACCTACGTCCACGTGTGTGTCTGAGCACGTTCACTATACTGTAAAAGAGCTGGGGGCCTGTGGTGAACCAACAAGTCTGGAGCTACAGTAGGCCGGCCGGGCATGTTGATGAGTGCTATAGAGGTGTTGTGTAGACTGAAAAGTCGGCCCCTTCAATGGGGGGTTAGAGGTCTCTTTTATAGATCTAAGAGACCTACTCGTACATGGATAAGAAAATATAATCCAATTAGGATGTGATTGACACCAATCAAGTAAGTTTCCTAATTGTATTAGGATTGATTGACATTAATTATGGGGGTTTCCTAATTGGATTAGGAAATAGTTTGCATTTTCCATTAGTCTTCTAGCTTTAGTAGAAAACTGCCCGGAATACTCGGGATCATGCCTGTGGGCCCGGATGAGCTGTTCCCACGTTGGGATGTGCCTGTGCGGTCTTCCCGACCTGTTGGCTGGGTCGTTGATGAACCGTTCGGGAGGCATCAGGTGGACCAAACCGCTCGGGATGATGCTTGTCAGTACTTGCAGAATAGAAGCCCTCGAGCATGGGCTGATTTTGGATGTATCACCCTTCTTTGAGCAGTCATTAATATTCCTTCCACCCAATAAAAGATCCCTACCTCGAAGCGATATATCCAGAACCTGTAAATTTTCAGCACTCCTAGTTATATGTTGGTTATTTTTGTTGGTTTTATGATTTTATCCAACAAAGAACCACAAAATTTGACATTTCACTCCTATTCAAGTTTACTAAGAGTACTACACGGATAACGAACCTCACAAGCAGTCATGTCGAATATAATCACGATGAAATTCGAATTTCCCTTATATTTAAAGAGTAAAAAGTACTAGCAACCGATTGAGTGATGTTTCACAAACTCTTGCCATCCATAATGAAATCAAACCCTCTCGTCAGCCTTCTCCAACCAAACATGCCACATGGTGCCATTGGAAACAGTGAGCATGGCAACCAAAGAGAGTTCATTTCCATGCTTCTCGACAAATTTTTCTGGAATTCTCTGCAGATACCCAAAATTCCAAACTAGTTAAGCTCATTTACTAAAATGGAAGTTGATGAAAGGCAAAAAAAATGCAATCAATACATATTGTAGCTTCAAGAATCAAAACCTATAAATGATTTATCGATCAACATCGAGCAATGTAGTAGAAACCTGATATATCAGTCAGATCTCTCAGTAGATGAAAACGGCTAATTGTTTCATCAAATTTTCCCTTTCGTTTTAATGAAGTGAGCCTTAGTTTCCTATTAACTACAATTTTTTCCTTATCTTATGGTAATCCTAGCCCATGTGGTCTAATATATATGTGAAAAAATTGAAGGTAGAATTTGTTGGCCGTCATTTCAGAGTGTAGTATTGTTCTAGTTTTTAAAACATGTAAAAACATGTACGTACCCTATATTCTTCTGCAGGAAGCAGTTATATAACCAATAACATTTCTAATGATTAACTTCTCACCAATAATCAAATGGAGGCTTTATTTTGAGACTTCTGCATGGAGCCGAAAAAGTGTTACTAGGAAACATGCATGATCATTTTTTGACCTTGAGATTATGCATAAATCCTGTTAAAAGGCTAATTTTGTATTAGGTGTTTTATTATGTGCATATATTATCCCACATCGGAAAAATGTAAAGTGTGGTTAGGTTAGCTAAGTATATAATAGGCCGTTGTATTCTCTTTTTTATTCATTCAATATATAAAGTGTTTACTTTTACATGGTATCAGAGCAACCTGATCTTAGGGTCCGCTCCTCTTGTCTTTGCCGATCATAGTTGATCGAGAGTGTTTCTTGTGTTTTATCAATTGCCGAATCTCTATCCAAGATCTAAGAAGACCAGCAACCCCTCAAACCCTAGCCACTGTCCCTCAAGTACGGTTCATCCAAAAGTTCCTGTTCATACGAAGGTACTGTTCATCGCAAGTTACTGTTCATCCGAAAGTTACTGCTCATAAAATTACTGTTTATCCAAAGGCACTGTTCATTGCAAGTTATTGTTCATCGCAAAAGTTGTTATTCATTGGCAGCCTTTAGTTTGTCTAAATCTATTCCGATTTGGTCCTTTTTCAATCTGATTTTTCACTTTTCTCTTATTCTTCATGGAGTCTAATGTTCTCCCATTACTCACTACTCGAAAGTTGAATGGTGCCAACTTTCTTCAATGGTCTAGGGCTGTCACCATTGCCCTTACTAGCTTGGGTTTTGATGATCCCTCACCGGGGTTACTCCTACCACCGATGAGAAGGCAATTAAGCAATGGAGACAAATGGATGCTCAGATTGTTGCACTCCTTTGGAATTCTATGGAACCGCAAGTTGCGGATATGTGTGGTCATTTGGGCATGTGTAAGGATATTTGGGAATATTCTCATCTTATGTACTCTAGTGATTTGACTTGGATGTACGATCTCTCTTTTCAGTATTTTTAGTTGCAGCAGAGTTATCTATCTGTAACTGATTACTTTGCTTCATTTAAACAGTTGGTTGAAGAGTTGAATAACGTCCTTCCTATCACTACTGATGCGAAGGAACGGCAGTAGCAGCGGGAACAAATGGTCGTGATGAAATTTTTTGTAGGTCTTAAGAATGATTTTGAGCTAGTTCAGTATCAAATTCTTAGTGGGGCCACTCTTCCTTCTCTTGCTGAGACATATCATCGTGTTTTGAGGAGTACCTCTCGGGATCCGATTATTCCTATTCCTGTGGTTACTGATCACTTAGCTCTTGTTACTCAGGCTTTACATGGGGTGGTGATAATCCCGATCGTGAAGAGGGCCATCGTGGTGGACGTGGGGGCCGTGGCAGAGGCCAAACATGACATTGCTATAATTATAATAAGGATGGCCATACTAGGGAAACTTGTTAGGATCTCGTTGCTCGCCCTGCACGGTTTGCTAATACAGTTATCAACGAATCTGGTGATACTCATCATCCCGCTCCCGCTATTGATGCTAACTTTTAAGTCTCTTATGAGGAGTTTTCTCAGTTCCTTCAGTTCCAGGCGGCTCACTAGGTCCTAGTACCTCACTTGTTCGGAAAGGTACACCTACTGCTTGTCTCACCTCTCGTTCTGCGCCATGAGTAATTGATTATGCAGCCATTGATCATTTGACAAGCATATCGACCCTTTTTTCATCTCTTAAAAAATTGTCATCATTACCCCCTGTTACATCAGCCGATGGTTCCTCTATCTTTGTTGAAGGAATAGGGACTGTCCAACCTGCTTCATCCTTGTCTTTGTCCTTGGTCCTTTAGAAACCTCGGTCTCCTTTTAATTTGATATCTATTGCCAAATTGACTAAAAATCTTAATGCTTTTCTCATTTTCCCTGATTTTGTTCTAATTCAGGATTTGAAGACTCGGAAGATGATTGGTGTAGGGCATGAATCTGATGGTCTCTATTACTTTGATGGTCCTCATGCTCTTACAACCTCTCCCACTACCTGTCCTGCTGCTACCGTGTCTCCTCACCAGATTCACTGTCGTCTTGGCCATCCCTCCTTGGGTAATTTAAAGATGCTAGTTCCTAGTTTAAGTCATTTGTCTTGTTTAGAGTGTGAGTCATGTCAATTGGGCAAGCATCACCGTGAGAAAGCTCGCGAGCAGGCTCGGCTCGGCTCATATGCACCCCTACCCGAGTCAATAAACGTGTGTCTAGCCCTTTCCAATTAGTGCATTCAGATGTTTGGGGTCCACACCGTATGACATCCACAAAGGGGTATCGGTACTTTGTTAGTTTTGCTGATGATTTTTCTAGAATTACTTGGATTTATTTAATGAAAAATTGTTTAGAGTTATTTTCCATTTTTTGTGCCTTCTGTAATGAAGTTAAGACTCAATTTAATGTTCCTATTAAATTTTTCCTAGTGACATTGCACATGAATATTTTTCTCATCCATACAGCACTTATATGGCAAACTCTGGTATGCTTCACCAATCATCATGTATGCACACACCTCAACAAAATGGTATTGCTGAAAGAAAAAATCGTCACTTATTGGAAGTCAGTCGCACACTATTATTTGAAATGCGGGTTCCTAAAACCTTTTGGGGCGATGCATTCCTTACTGCTTGCCATTTAATTAACCGTATGCCCTCTTCCTTTCTTGACGGGTGCACCCCTCATGCCACGTTATTTCCTACGGAGCCTTCCTTCCCCGTTGCTCCCCGCATTTTTGACTGTGTTTATTTTTTCCACCAACTTACACCAGGTACTGATAAGTTAGACCCGCGTGCTATCAAATGTGTGTTCTTGGTGTACTCCCACACCCAAAAAGGGTATCGCTGTTATAGTCTTGTCTTGCGTTGTTTTTTTATCTCGGTCGATGTTACCTTCTTTGAGTCAACTTCATACTATCAGAGTCTCACTCCATGTCCGACCCTGACTTCATGCTTCCCCAGCCATTGTTGGCTCCTCCAGTGTCCCCTACCACTCTACCTCTCTCGTTACCACCTGTGTCTAGTTTGGACCGCCCTGATCTCCAGACCTACACCTGCCGTCGTTAAAACATCGAGACCACTTTGGATTCCGCTGCTTGAACTATATATTTCGTGTCTTCAAATCCGCCTCTATCAGATTCTTACCTTTCGATTGCTCTCCGGAAGGGTAAGCGTTCTTGTACTTCTCACTCTATTTCCAATTTTGCCTCTTATGATCACTTGTCTCCTATTTTTTCTTCCTTTGTTGCCTCTTTGTCTTCTTTTTCTCTCTATACCTAAGACTGTTGCTGAGGCTCTTTCCTATTCCAGGTGGAGACGGGCTATGGAGGATAAGATGTCTACTTCACGGGATATTGGTACTTGGGACTTAGTTCCTCATCCCTAGGGAAAATCTATAGTGGGCTGACACTGGGTTTATAATATTTAGGTTCATCCCGATTGCATGTTAGATCGCCTGAAAGCTCGTCTTGTTGCCAAGGATTATACACAAGTTTATGGCCTTAACTATTCTGAGACTTTCTCTCCTGTGGCCAAAATTGCCTCAGTCCACCTCTTCATCTCCCTTGCTGCCACATTTCACTGGCCCTTACATAAGTTGGATGTCAAGAATGCCTTCCAATGGCACCTATTAGAGGAAGTTTATATGGAGCAACCACCCGGGTTTGTTGCTTAGGGGGAGTCTAATATGGCATGCAGATTGAGGAAGTCTCTATATGGTCTAAAGTAGTTTCCCCATGCCTGGTTTGGTAGATTCAGTGAAGTAGTTGCTGAATTTGGACTCCAAATATGTGGTGTTGAACATTCTGTCTTATATAGACATATATTTGCAGGTAAAATCTTGTTGATTGTTTATGTGGATGATATCGTTATAATTGGTGATGACTTCAAGGGTATTTTGGAGTTAAAGTTGTTTCTGTAGAATAAGTTTCAAACTAAGGATCTTGTGCAACTCAGATACTTCTTGGGTATTGAAATAGCCAGATCGAGTGAGGGGATTTGTTTATCTTAGAAAAAGTATGTTCTTGATCTTCTGGCAGAAATAGGAATGTTAGGTTCCAAACCCGTGGATTCTCCTATGGATCCCAACATAAAGCTTTTACCAAATCAAGGAGAGTTATTGGAGGATCTTGAACAGTACAGGCATCTAGTTGGTAAACTTAATTATCTCACCGTTACTAGACCTGACATTGCTTTTGCTGTGAGTGTCATCAGCCAGTTTAAGAGCTCTCCTCGAACCACACATTAGGATGCATTGGTACGAATTCTGAAATATCTTAAGGGAGCTCCTGGTCGTGGTTTATTATACTTGGATCGTGGTCATAAACGTGTTGAGAGTTATAGTGATGTTGACTGGGCAGATCTCCTAATGATAGGAGATCCACTACAGGGTATTGTGTTTTAGTTGGAGGTAATCTCGTGTTATGGAAAAGCAAGAAGCAGACAGTTGTGGCAAGATCGAGAGCTGAGTCCGAATACAGGGCTATGGCACAAACTATGTGTGAGTTAGTGTGAATGAAGCACTTACTAGAAGAGCTTGGTTTTCCTCAGTCCAATCCTATGAATTTGCTGTGTGACAATCAAGCAGTTCTTCATATTGCCTCTAATCCTATTTTTCACGACGACAAAACATATCGAGGTTGATTGTCACCCTATTCGAGAAAAACTTTTGGAGAAAGTAACTCATACGGTGCATGTGAAATCTGCAGACCAGTTAGCGGATTTATTTACAAAGGCATTAGTTGGAACCAGAGTTAAATATATTTGTGACAAGCTGGGTGCATATGATATGTATGCTCAAGCTTGAGGGGGAGTATTAAAAGGGTAATTTTGTATTAGGTGTTTTATTATGTGTATATGTTGTCCCACATCGGAAAAATGTAAAGTGTGGTTAGTTAGCTAAGTATATAAATAAGCCCTTGTATTCTCTTTTTTATTCATTCAATATACAAAAAGTGTTTACTTTTACAAACCCTTATGTTATACCTAGTAGTTTGGAGCATGAGTTTTGCTGGCATTCGCACGCACGAGCGAGGAAGACTGCCGCGTGTGAGTGAGTTTTCAGAACTAACATCTTTACTTTAAAATTAAGAAATCGCACAAGCAAGCAATTTGTGACATGAAAGCGAGTTTTCAGAATCATTAGAATTGTTTTAAAACTAGAAATTGCATGAGCGAAGTCCATCTAGCACGAGCGAGAACTCACTTTCGCACAAGCGAGGAGGGGTGCGACAGCGAGATTTCATAGACTTATAATAGTAATAATCTTTGGGTAATACTTGGGGTACAACTTTCATACAACTTTCATACAACCTCCCCAAAACATGTGTCTATCTCTTTCCTGTGTCACTGTGGGGTCCAGTGACATCATAGGAGAGAGATAGAGACATCTTTTGGAAAGGTTGTGTAAAAGTTGTATGAAAGTTGTGTCCCAAATATTACTCATAATCTTTTCTTCTCTTAAAGGAGTCTAAATGAATTCAAAACCCTTCATTTCCAAACATTTTTAATTAAAACCATACTGATTGACCTTATTTGACCGGGTCAATCCTTATATTGTTGACTTAACCTCCGTGGCTCAGGTTTTGGGGGGCTATGAAAATATTAGTGACAGTTTAGCTTTTAGTTTAAGAGGTGATTTCAAACATTACAGTGGAACATGACCAGATAAACAAAAAAAATATGGCTTGCCATTCAAAAATTATCCAATATATAAAAGAAATTTGGTAATGACTCTGTACTAATTTCAATAGCATAGTGTTCTTCTGTATTCTAATTCCATTATTCTTATGAAGAAAGGTTATACAGGCACACATACAAGTAGGGGAGGGGCTACTCAATTGAACCTATTGAAATCTGGAAAAATAAACACATTATTTACACAGTTTAATGCTTTGAAAATTATTATTAAAAAGGGTGGTGCTATTGCCAAAGCTAATAATGCTAATGCCAAAGCAATTGAATTTTTTTTGTTGAGTGGACAATAATACCCTTTCTTAGTCAAAATAGCAATACAACCTACTAAACCCACTTTCCACTTTCAGATTCACACCCACACAAACACAAACCCATATAGCCACACAAACAGTTTCAAATTCAAATGGATTGCCACTGTGTTTACCAAAAAACAAAAGTTTAAAATGGATTGCCATTTGTCAATACCATTTATACATGCCACTGTTTACCAAAAAAGTATAACAATAATACATGCCACTGGAACAACTTTGTCAATCAAAAATAGATGTTGCCTCAAAATTAATGGCCTAAAAAGAGTACAATTCTATGTCCAACAAAAATCAACATTCAGCCTCCGTTTCATCAACTTCATCAGCATGCTGCCATTAGGAAAAAAAAATACAAAATTCATTACAAATAAATAAGAAAAAATTTGTTAGGTTTATTACAAAATACTATAAAAAAAAAAAACTCACAGTGAGACAAAAATTTCAGGGAGATTTCCAGATCACCTCATGTCCTCCCAAATCTATTATAAACCAACAAAAACGTGAACATCAATACGAAATAATAGGATGCAAAGTGTTAAATATTTTTTCCAAAACCATTACTAATATTAGTGATAACCAATTATGTGTAAGATAAAAACTTACCGCATCACCCATTGTGCTTCCATCACCATCATCAAGGCTAGCAACATGATATGGATTGAGTTCATGCAATCCCGTGCCTTGACATGTATGACTATTACGTCCAACGCCTTTGCAAGTGCTACATCGTCGGTTTGCCTCCACAATCTCAAACTTTGAAGGATCTCACTTTAAAATAATAATAATAATAATTATTATAATTAGGACAAAACCATATGTTTCCTAAATCAAACATTCAATTAGATTTTTAATAAAAAATTAATAATAATTAGGACAGCATTTGAACCTCGAACTAAGCTAACGAATCGTCTAATGTTTTCAGAATTGGGCAGATCACACTTAAGAGGGGGTTTTTTTTTTTCCTTAGTACCATTAGTCTAATTCATTCTATTCAAAGTTTAAACAATAAAAAATAAATGGATTCTTTTCATCAATGACATTTCAAAGAAATTTCAGCGAATTGCGTAGACCTTAATTTTTTTTTTTAGAAAAGCAGTGGCACGATCTTAGGAAAGAAGAGAGAACAGGGAGGCAATTTTCTGCCTACTCTTGATAGTGGAGGTACAAATCTGTTCTAAATGTTGTTCGTTCTCTTAGAGAGGCCAATTGTGTGAAAGGCGGTACAAGTGTAAGTAGATCAAAACCACTTAAACTTCTGGTTCTAATGGATATGCTGATTCATTAGAAGCAGTCCATTGTTTAGTAGTTGTGTGGAATTTACCTAAATCAGATTATTAGGACAGAATCCTCAAAAAACCTAGATCTTTAAGTGTTGAAATCATCAACAAATCAGCAACATATCACATAGAGATAATACTCATAGTCACAGGGGGGACGACAGACGGCGGCTGGGCGACGGAGCAAGCGACGATGGCGGTTGGGCGACGGAGCAGGCGACCAGGCAACGAACTGGGCGACGGAGCAAGCGACGACATTATATGGGACGGCGATGAAGGACGAAGGTGAGGTTCGAAGGTGAGGAAGTGAGAGGATGTGGACGGAGGAAGAGAGGCTATGGAGAGATGAAGAAAGACAGAGAGTGGGTCTGAAAGTGGGTGTGAATCTGAAAGTGCGACCATATGGGTTTGGGTTTGTGTGGTGTGAATCTGAAAGTGAAAAGTAGGTTTAATATGTTGTATTGCTATTTTGAATGAAAAGGGTATTATTTTCCAGTTAACAAAAAAAATTGAATTGCTTTGGCATTAGCATTATTAGCTTTGGCAATAGCACCACCCATTAAAAAAAGGAAAAATAAGATAGGGGAGTCAAATTTGTAATTAGATATATGGGATCAAAGTTCAAACAGACTCGTACTAGATATTTTAGAATCGATTTACTAAAAAAGTTGTGTAGTAAATCCATACTTTGTGTGCCATTCTATAACGTAAAACAACATTTTAGTGATGTTTGAACCAAAAGAATTTGGAGAAGGGATAATTTTATTACTGTACATCCCAAGTATATATAGCATTGCAAGGTGAAATAAGAAAGGAAAGAAAATAACAAGAAAGGGAAAGAAATTAATCTCCTTAAATGTGGTCAACATGACCCATAATTAAGAACATAAAATCGGGATACAATCCCCTAATTTTAACACTCCCCCTCAAGCTGTGGCGAAGATGTTGACAAGACCAAGCTTGCCAAGAGACAACTGTAGAAGTGCTGGACCAACGGACTTAGTCAACATATCAGCAGTCTACTCCGATGAAGGAACAAAGCTCGGAGTGATGACTCCTGACCAAACTTTTTCCCAAATGAAATGATTGTCCACCTCTATATGCTTAGTTCTTTCATGAAGAACTGAATTAGATGATAACATTACAGCAGATTTGTTATCACAAAATAATGTAGATGAGTCAACCGCTGGGAAGCCTAACTCATCAAGAAGAGAACGAAGCCATATAAGTTCACATGAACCCTGAGCCATGGCACGGTACTCGGCCTCAGCAGAAGATTGTGAGACAACAGCTTGCTTTTTACTTTTCCATGAGATCAGATGGCAACCTCGAAAAGTGCAAAAACCAGAAGTAGAGCGTCTATCACCCTTCGAACCTGCATAATCAACATCAGTAAAGCGGGAGAGACTTGATTGAGCTCCTGCCTTAAAGAAAAGACCAAGACCAGGACAGATCTTGAGATATCGGAGAATATGATAAACAGCATCAAGATGTGAAGTACGTGGTGAGTGCATAAATTGACTCACCACACTAACAGCAAAAGTCAAATCTAGTCTTGTGTTCGTCAAATAGATGAGACAACCCACAAGACGTTGATATACAGAAGGATCTGGTAAAAGTTCTCCTAATTTAGCAGTCAACTTATGATTCGGATCCATAGGAGAAGAAGCAGGTCTACATCCAAGCATCCCTGTATCTTGGAAAAGATCAAGGGAATACTTTCGTTGGGATAATGAAATACCTTGACGGGACCGGGTCACCTCAATACCCAAAAAATACCTCAAAGGACCCAAATCCTTAATATCAAACGACATTCCAAGAGAACGTTTCACTTGAACAGTACCTGATGCATCATCTCCTGTAATAACAATATCATCAACATAAACAGAGATAATGATACATTGCTCGTTGGAATTACGACGAATAAAACAGGTATGATCAGAGTGACATCGACTAAATCCCATAGAAAGCACCACATCACTAAACCGGCTGAACCATGCACGAGGAGACTGCTTCAGTCCATAGAGAGATTTGCAGAGATGACATACTTTCCCCGAATACTCCCCCTGAGCCCGAAAACTAGGAGGGGGATCCATATAGATAGCCTCAGTCAAAGCACCATTAAGAAAGGCATTCTTGACATCAAGCTGATGGAGAGGCCAATAGTAGGAGGTAACAAGAGAAATAAGAAACCGGGCAGTGGTCAATTTAGCAACCGGAGCAAAAGTAGCACCAAAATCCTTACCCAGAACTTGCGTGAAGCCCTTAGCCACACGACGGGCCTTATACCGGTCAACTGTGCCGTCTTCCAAATACTTAACACTGAAAACCCACTTACAGCCAACTATACGTGATCGGGAGAGAACTAATCCTAATTATATGCCTTTAACGCGCATTTGTTAGTACATTTTATTCTGTTTTTATATATTTTTACTTTGTTTTCCAGTTTCTGACAGGTTTTGGAAGAAATCAACTAAATCAGGCTAAACAGGGTGAAAAAGCATAGTTGAAGAAGCTGAAAAATCCAAGTCGCGCGCGCGACCCGCGCCCGCGAAATCCAAAAATCGCTCACGCGAGATCCCCAGAATCGCTCGCGCGATCCGCGCGCGCGAAAGGCCAAATGTCGCGCTCGCGCGACCCGCTCGCGCGATATGTGGAAAAATCAAAGTTGCGTATTTCAGTGTACTGAAGACTCCTGTGCAAACGAAACTGCTAAACGACGTCCAGACTGTAAAATACATGCGTTTCAGTTCGTTTCGGGTTGGGAAGCCTTCCAAAGCTTGTATAAACTCTATATAAACTCCAAATTTACTCAATTAGAGGGTTGGCAATTAATATACACACATTCTATACACATACTTCCAGCCATTGAAGGGAAGGAAGCAAGGAGAAGAAGAAGAAGACCAAGAATTTCCATGGCCTCCTCCATCAACCTCTTGCTATCTACTACTTCTATGGACGGCTAGATCATTGATCTAGGGTTTCAATGAAGCCCTAGATGAGTAATAGGGTTTTATTTATGCTTTTATTTTAGTTTTATTATGTATGGATGACAGTCACATGTTTAGAGGATTTTTATAAATAAATCGTACTTCTAGTGATTAAATCATTACTTTCAGAATTTATTCTTGTCTTAGATCTATTTTGACTGTGATGTGCTCAACGATCTATTCTTGCTGTGCTTGTTTAGGTTGTTTACATGTGATGGTGCTTTATTGATTCGTGCTATCAAGTATCCGAATAGTCCATGCCTAGGTTAGACGGATTAGATCACAACCCTAGTTTAGTGTGAGATAATTCGTGCTATCCGCAGATGGATTATGTTGGTGCTTGAACCATGATTACCTTCTTGTAAGAGGAATTGGGCTTGTAGCTACAATTCCCCATATTCATCCAACGTAATAAGCTAAAGTAATTTATAGATATTCCTATTATGAAGCTAGTGGTGGATTTGCAATCCTAGGTTCCCTTTACATATTCATTAAAAACACTTTTAATTGCTTTCATAGTTTAGATTTATTTTTATAGTTATTAGTTAATCAAATCCAATTCAAATTCGTTTTTCCTAATTAATTAGACTTAGGTTTTAAAATTAAGAGCTGTAGTAATCAATCTCTGTGGGTTCGACCTTTACTTTCACACTACAAATCTTTTGAAAAGTAAAGAATACTTTTATATCTTGATATTGACAACATCAATTTTTGGCGCCGTTGCCGGGGATTGCATTACTACTCTTAGTTTTATAATTGTAGTTTAGTTAATTCGTAAATATTAGATTAGTGTTTATTTTTCTTATTTTCTGTTTTTGTTTTTAGTTACTAACTTTTTCTTTTATTTTGTAGTCAACGTTTCCGAGTGGAGCAGCTAATTACATCAAAGAAGCTTACGCAAATAAAATAAATAAAAATTAAATAAGTTGCTTCCTTTGGAAATTCGCTTTAAACCGCTGTAAGTCAGGGCGCTGTGACGCACTATTTGCATTAGTTTAAGGTTAATTGCACTGCATTAGCTAGGAAACCCGGGGCGCTGGGCTTGACGCGGTCATTGCATTACAGGATAATATTCATGCATCATAGTAGTTGAGTGCTTGTTATCTTAGTTGCGTGATTGCTTGCTGTTTGTTTTTTTTAGTTGAGTCAGTCTTTGTTTTTAATTTCTTTTCTTTTCTTTTAGTTTATGTTAGGTACACGTTCAAACAAACCGGAATTACAACCTTTAGACTCTGAACTTGAACGTACATTAAGACTTAACAAGTCTTCAAACTTAACTTCTGGAACTAGGTTGGTAATAGATGACGATTTGACACCAAAACCAACGTCTTTATTTGAATCAGAAATACGTACTACTCTTACACGATTAAAGAAACCACGCTTTAATAACATAGAACCGATTAAAATGGCAGACATTGGAAATAATAACGACAACAACCAAAATAACAACGGAGCTAATATGAATAATCCTAATATACCACCACCACCTCCGCTTAAAGACTACTTTATTCCTACGACGTACATGCCACAAACTTGTATCGATTTACCGGAGGCGACGGCATCTCACTTTGAGATAAAGTCGTCTACCATCTCGCTGCTTCCATCTTTCCATGGCCGTCTAAATGAAGATCCATATAAACACTTAGGAGATTTTCAAGACATATGCTCTACTTTGAAAATTCAAAATCTTACTGATGATGAATTAAAAATGCGGCTCTTTCCATTCTCATTAAAGGACAAAGCTAAATATTGGCTCCAATCTTTGGAGCCAAACACAATTAGAACATGGGAAGACTTACACACCGCATTTTTACAAAAGTTTTTCCCGATTATGCGTACAAACCAGATAAGAAAATCAATAACAAACTTTGTGATGCAAGATGGGGAATCACTCTACGACACGTGGGAAAAATTTAAAGAATTATTACGCTCGTGTCCACATCATCAAGTTCCTAAGTGGCAACTTGTTCAGGTCTTCTACGAGGGACTTATTCCCTCGGTCCGTAATACCGTTGATGCCGTTTGTGCGGGAACTTTCCTACACAAAAGCGCCGATGAGGCCTGGAAAATATTTGAAACGTTAAGCGAGAACTCGATGCATCAGGCTGTGTCGGTACGTTCGGAAGGATATCTTCCTCCAACCAAACGAGAGGTGAAGTTTGAGTCGAGTCATTCTATTGAATTTCAAGAATTATCTAAAAAACTTGACCGACTTACGACAATGAACCAAACGACAGTCTCACCCGCTCGTGAAATTTGTGCATTATGTTCTGATCCTTCACATTCGATACTTGCATGTCCATCGGCGAGTCAATTTCCGGAATTCGTGGAGCAACACTTTAATTCTATTCAACAATACCCACGAAATAATTATAATGCAACTACTAACAATCCGGATGCGCCATGGAGAAACCATCCTAACTTCTCTTGGAAAAATAATAATAATAATCCTAATGAGGCGACTAATTTTCCTAATGCGTATCGACCTCAATTTCAACCTAATCAATACCAACACCCGCCTCCTAATTCGAATCCTTCAAGGGGTAATGCTTTTGAGGAAAAGGTGTTGGCGTCCCTTAAGACTATTGAAACGCAAGTACAGGCACAAGCACAAATAGTGCACTCTCATACACAATCCATTGCGAAGCTTGAATCCCAAATGGGACAATTAGCTACTGTAGTGAGTCGTAGAAACGAGGGGACGTTGCCGAGTCAAACAATTCAAAACCCTAAGGGACAATATGAGGTTAAGGGGTCGAATGAACAAGTAAACGCCGTCTCAACTAGGATGACTACACGAGAGGAGGTGGTAGAAATCCCTAATAAGAATGAGAATGTGATAGATATGAATATCAACTCTAATACGAAGAAGGGTGAGGATGTGAATCAAGGTAGAAAAGAAAATGAATCGGTCTCAACAAATTATATTCCTAGAATGCCATATCCACCAAATGTTGAGGGACCGTCACATTTGCCCAAGAAAGGGTCAAAAATGGAAGATATACTCGAGGTGTTCAAACAAGTTAAAATTAATATTCCTTTTCTCGACGCTATAAAACAAATTCCCGCGTATGCTAAATGTTTAAAAGACCTTTGTACTCAAAAGCGTAAAATACGTAGTCATACTCCTAAAAAGGTCTTCCTCACGGAAAAAGTAAGCTCAATCTTTCAACACTCACCTCCAAAGTATAAGGATCCTGGTACGCCTACGATATCATGTGTCATAGGTGACACTATCATCCATAGGGCTCTCCTTGACTTAGGTGCGAGTGTTAATCTCATACCTTATCATGTCTACAAACAACTAGGATTAGGCGAGCTTAAACCTACGGCCGCTACAATACAATTAGCGGATCGTTCTATTAAAATACCTAGAGGAATCGTTGAGGACGTCTTGGTTAAGGTTGATAAATGCTATTATCCTGTCGACTTCATGGTCCTTGACACTGAACCCGTGCTAGATGCTAGGAAACATACTCCTGTCATTCTAGGCCGTCCATTCTTAGCAACCGCTAACGCACGTGTTAACTGCCGGACAAGGGTAATGAAAGTGTCGTTTGGGAACATGAACTTAAAATTAAACGTTTTTAATGATATGGATCAACCTCCTGAAGACAACGATTCCCTATGTGAGGTGGAAGGTGAGGTAAAACGGAATATTGAGCCTACCAAAGAAATAAATGCGAGTGGGGAAAATAATATAGCGGACGATGATGAGTGGATGAATCCTAATACCTCGGACCCTAATGCTGAATCTACTCAGAAGGTAAGAAATTGATTCGAACATAATGACAAACCGTTAATCGATTTAATTCAAAGTGATGTTATTTCTGCTTACCATCGAGCTCTACCTGACATCCTTAGGGGTACACAGTCCGATTTACGGCCTCCATGAGTCTTGTGCTAGAAAGGTCTAGCTAAAGACGTAAAAGATAGCGCTTCTTGGGAGGCAACCCAAGCTTTATTTCGTTCGTTTCTCTTATTTTTGGGTCATTTTTGAGTCTGTTTTTGACATTCTGGATAGGTTTGGGAGTTGGAATTAATTTACTTTATTAATATATACATAATTTTAGTTAAAAAAAATGGAAAAACCATTCTCGCGCGCGCGGCCCGCTGGCGCGAGAATGTGACTTAGTGGAATTTTCGTTCTTTTCCTTTTAGTATGCCTCAGGTTCTCTTCGCGCCTGATCTCGCGGGCGCGAGGTACCTCGCTGGCGCGATTTCTAAAAAAAAAAAAAAAAAAATTTCTGGGAATTAGCGCGCGCGACGGCCGCTCGCGCGGACCGCTCGCGCGATTCCCCAATTTTCCTGTTTTTCCCTTTTGTTTCCTATATCTTTCCCCCTACCTATTTTCTTTGTGTTTCTTTTTCTGTTTCTGTTTATTTGGTTCAGTAGAGTTCGTGTCGTTGTTTTCCTTATTACATTTATAGTTTTTCGTTTTATTTCCTTTTGCTAGTTTAGTTTAGTTTAACTTAGTTTTTAGATTTCTATGTTATATTTTGGTTTCATTTACTTTTCATATTGTTTTGTTAGTTTCTTTTCGTTCACCGAGTATTCACAGGTAACATGGAACTTTATAGCCATATACCTTTGTGTTCACCTGTTCTATGCTTGTCAAGATCGAGGTACTATCGTTCCTTTCTTACATATTCTCCTTTATTTCGTTTTATTGTTTCATTGGGGACAATGAAAGGTTTAGGTTTGGGGGTATGCACTCACACATGCACATTAGTTTATGCAAAAGTATGCACTCACACATGCACATTAGTTTATGCAAAATTTTAAAATTTTTCAATAAGTGTGTTTAAATAAACGATGTTACCGACGTTTTTAGAATATTAATTTGATACTTTTTGTTAGAGAACTTTGGATTGTTATAGAATGGTAAACCAGGGAAGATGTGATTAAACATTTGCTGAAGTTATGATGTACCGTTTTAAGTTATGTATTGTTTGAATCGTAGTTTTATATCATAGATTTGCACACAAACCTATGCACTGCACGTAGTGGCTTGAATACATGTTGGTTGTGAACTATAATATAATTCGGATTTCTAGATAACACATGGTGGAGACTAAGCCCGGTGAGGTTTTGAGCCTATCTTTTCTTTTTAGAGGGTTATAAGTACATATTATCGAATTTCATTGAAATAGCGCATTAACTTGTTGTTTAGTCTCATTATTCTTGTTTTGGTTGATAGTCAAGTTAAAATATTTGTTACCATGCTAAATAATCTTCCATTGTAAACATTGAAGAACCATATAACCATAGGAAGTGATTTTAGGCCCTTCTTTGTTTACTGCCGGCCGATAAAAGATAAAAATTTCCTTAGTTCGCCCTTTGAGCCGTTACAATGCCTCTTTTTCTTTGTTCATTATCCTCTTTAAAAGCTCCAACCTGATCAACTTGGAGTATACCACTAGAAGAGTGATCAACTTTTAGTAGTATTAAGGCGATGTGTTGATGAAGAAGAAGAAAATAAGATGCTATTGGGGTAGTTGCTTGGTATTCGATGAATAATCATTTGAGAAGCAAGAAAAGGAAAAGGAAAAGAAACAAAATAAAGAAGAGAAGGTTGAAAAAAAAAATGAAAGAAAAGAAGAAAAATCAATTTTTGAAAAGAAGAGAATGAAATGATGAAGTTGCTAGAAGAAGAATGAGAGAGATCGAACATGCCTTACAATGTCATTCGTAAACCTACCCAATTAACCCCTTCTATCCTCTTTCATTACCTGAGCCACATTACAACCTTTGAAAAGTCCTATTTGATCCTAGGAAACATGGTTTGGATATGAAAACGATGGGAGGGGGATTAAAACATGGTAATGATTAATTTTTCTTGATTGATTGGCATCCTATCCATGAGACTACAGTTCTTTTGTGTCATGCGTCTTTTTCGAGTCATATGTGAGCGTTTATTGTTTTGAAAACATATTTCCTTTACTCACATATTTTAGAAAAATTACACATGTTTCTGAGTGTTTCATTTGAGAGTGTAATTAACATTGTGAGATTCGTAGTCGAAGCATAGTTAGATGGTTATCCGAGTTATATTCCAAGTTTATGACAAGCGCGTGTTCACTTGACTACCTCATCACACACGTGCGATTTTATGAGAAACTCTATTGATTTATACGATTCATGTGCTTAGGATTGTGTTTCATGATGTAGGTGAACGTTTGATTCCGTTTCTTCTTGTTCGTTATTCTATTTCGAATTATTGTTTTATAATAAGGAGTATTGATTGTTTTATTATTATTTTTTTTTAATAAAAGTTTTTAAATTAATAAGTTAATAAAGATGGTTGTGGGTAACTTGTTGATGAGAACCCTCACGAGACTTCACTCGTCCGACTAGGGACACCTAGGGGTTTAAAAGGCTTGTTGCATACGCTAAATGCAATCGTGATCCATACGAAAATGGAATAGATTTTTATGAGTAGTTTTTATTTTAGTTTTGCTCGAGGACTAGCAAAATGTAGGTTTGGGGGTGTGATCGGGAGAGAACTAATCCTAATTATATGCCTTTAACGGGCATTTGTTAGTACATTTAATTCTGTTTTTGTATATTTTTACTTTGTTTTCCAGTTTCTGACAGGTTTTGGAAGAAATCAACTAAATCAGGCTAAACAGGGTGAAAAAGCATAGTTGAAGAAGCTGAAAAATCCAAGTCGCGCGCGCGACCCGCGCCCGCGAAATCCAGAAATCGCTCGCGCGATCCGCTCGCGCGAGAACCCCAGAATCGCTCGCGCGATCCGCGCTCGCGAAAGGCCAAATGTCGCGCTCGCGCGACCCGCTCGCGCGATATGTGGAAAAATCAAAGTTGCGTATTTCAGTGTACTGAAGACTCCTGTGCAAACGAAACTGCTAAACGACGTCCAGACTGTAAAATACATGCGTTTCAGTTCGTTTCGGGTTGGGAAGCCTTCCAAAGCTTGTATAAACTCTATATAAACTCCAAATTTACTCAATTAGAGGGTTGGCAATTAATATACACACATTCTATACACATACTTCCAGCCATTGAAGGGAAGGAAGCAAGGAGAAGAAGAAGAAGACCAAGGATTTCCATGGCCTCCTCCATCAACCTCTTGCTATCTACTACTTCTATGGACGGCTAGATCATTGATCTAGGGTTTCAATGAAGCCCTAGATGAGTAATAGGGTTTTATTTATGCTTTTATTTTAGTTTTATTATGTATGGATGACAGTCACATGTTTAGAGGATTTTTATAAATAAATCGTACTTCTAGTGATTAAATCATTACTTTCAGAATTTATTCTTGTCTTAGATCTATTTTGACTGTGATGTGCTCAACGATCTATTCTTGCTGTGCTTGTTTAGGTTGTTTACATGTGATGGTGCTTTATTGATTCGTGCTATCAAGTATCCGAATAGTCCATGCCTAGGTTAGACGGATTAGATCACAACCCTAGTTTAGTGTGAGATAATTCGTGCTATCCGCAGATGGATTATGTTGGTGCTTGAACCATGATTACCTTCTTGTCGGAGGAATTGGGCTTGTAGCTACAATTCCCCATATTCATCCAACGTAATAAGCTAAAGTAATTCATAGATATTCCTATTATGAAGCTAGTGGTGGATTTGCAATCCTAGGTTCCCTTTACATATTCATTAAAAACACTTTTAATTGCTTTCATAGTTTAGATTTATTTTTATAGTTATTAGTTAATCAAATCCAATTCAAATCCGTTTTTCCTAATTAATTAGACTTAGGTTTTAAAATTAAGAGCTGTAGTAATCAATCTCTGTGGGTTCGACCTTTACTTTCACACTACAAATCTTTTGAAAAGTAAAGAATACTTTTATATCTTGATATTGACAACATCAATACGCTCATCATCCGGGAGAGAGACAAGCTCCCAAGTCTAATTGCCCTGAAGAGCACTCATTTCTACTTCCATAGCAGCTACCCACCTCGGATTCTGGAGAGCTTCATGAATAAAGCGAAGAATGGAGATAGAATCAACTGCACTAACAAATGAGCTAAAAGCTGGTGGCAACCCCTGGTAAGAAATATACTGGGAAATAGGATGATTAGTACTATGAGAAACAAGAAAGTGAGAAGGTGGGCGGCGAACACGGGTGGGATAACGAGGAGGGAGAACAAGACTAGAAACAATATTAGGAGGTATATCAGAGACTAAAGGAGGAGATGAGATACATGAGTCCGAGGAAGAAGCTGGCGCTGAAGAAGGAGCGTGCTGACGCGTGGAGTACACCTGTAATGGAGCACTGGAAACAACAGGTGGAAGAGACTCAAAGATAGGAACCGGACGAGGTTGAACTAAAATATCCTCCACCACGGGTTCCACAAATGCTGGAAGAGTAGAAGAACCTGGATAAAAAGGAACAGTTTCAAGAAAGGTAACGTCTAAAGAATTATAGAAATGGCGCGTGAGAGGATCATAGCAGCGATACCCTTTAGACATGGATGAATACCCTAGAAAAAACAACGAACTACCTTATCATCAAGTTTGGTACGGGTAGGACTTTTATTTTGGACAAAGCAGGTACAACCAAACACCCGGGGGATAATAGGAAAGAGAGTACAACCAGGTTTAAGAACATGAAGAGGTGCCTTCCCAAGAAGGACACGACTCAGAGTACGATTAATAAGATATGTAGCAGTCAGAACAACCATGTCCCAAAAATATTTAGGTACACCCATACCGCATAAGAGGCACCTAACTACAGACATGATATGGCGATTCTTTCGTTCTGCCACACCATTCTGTTCTGGAGTATAGGGACAGGTAAGTTGTTGGAGTATATACCATCTTTATTAAGAACAGCCCTAAACTCATCAGTAATATATTCCCATCCATTATCAAGACGAATATTACGCACAATAGTATGATATTGAGTTTTAACCATTTGTAAAAAATTTCTAAAGTGAGAAAAGACTTCAGACTTTTTTTTTAAAAGGTAAACCCAAGTACGAGTGTAATCATCGATAAATGTGACATAATATCTGTGTTGGGACAAAGTAGTGGTAGGTGAGGGACCCCACACATCAGAATGAATAAGGTCAAAAGCACTAGGTGCTCGGTGCATGCGAGGTATGTAAGATGTACGTGTATGCTTGGACAATTCACAAACCACACAATTAAAATTATAATCTTTGCAAGCTTTATTTAATGGTGGGAATAACCAACACAAATATTGAAAATTTGCATGTCCTATATGGGCATGCCACAAATCCAAAGTTTTAAGAGAAAATACATAAGTATTCGAATCTGGTTAGACATGATTATTGGAACTAGAAAATATAAGACATGATTATTGGAACTAGAAGAAACAATAGCTTGCAGGCTGGAAGAAGACACCCTGGTTGAAGGAGGATCACCAAAGTAGTAGAGGCCATCACGCTCATACCCCCTACCAAATATCTTCTTCGAAGTCAGGTCCTGCAGATAGGAACAATTGGGTAAGAACACAACAACACATTTATGATCTTTTGCTAACCGATTAACAGACAGAAGATTGTAGGCAAAATTAGGAATAAAATAGACAGATGAAAGAGTAATATCAGGAGGTAAATATGTATCATCCTAACTGTGAACAGACACAGATGATCCATCAGCAATATGAACTGACTGATCAATGGGAGTAAACGGAGAAACAAAGGAAGAGAGCTCACCAGTCATATGATTACTAGCGCCGGAGTCCAGAATCCAAGTAGGATGGGTAGACTTACCATAAAGAGCAGTAGGAGTACCTGTGGCAATAGCAGCTGTAGGTCCGGGAGCAGAAGATGAGGTAGTGCCAAGGCCTAAATGTGACTGCAGCTGGGTAATTTGGGACTGAAGCTCAGTATAGTCTGGTGAAGGTGGAACCATTTCAGCAATAGCTCCAGTATGAGGAGTACCTCTCCCACGGTCCATACCCCGAGCCTTATTATATTGCTGCTTTAACTCAAGATGAAGGTCAAAACAACGATCAATAGTGTGACCAAGCACACGACAATGCTGGCAATATGGACAGTTGTCATTAGGACAAGGACCTGAGGAAGTACCACTAGGAGGGCAAGGACCTGAAGTACCAAAAGGTGGGCGAAGGCCCGGGCGGGCAGCAAAAGCCATCTGATCAGAGACTGGAGAAGTAGGCACCGTTGGCGATGCTAGAATACGACAGCGGCGCTCGTCCCCTTCAATAGTAGCAAAAGCCTCAAACAAAGAGGGCATAGGAACAGTGTTTAGAATCTGGGTACGCAGGGCCTCGAACTCAGGTTTCAGTCCCATCAAAAATTGGTAGGTATGCCGACGATCGAGACGTTTGACTTCAACATCACCATCATTAGGGAAATCACTGATGGGTTCATAATGGGCTAACTCCTCCCACCGGGTCTGTAAATAGCTAAAAAATTTCAAAAACAGAGTGACCCAGAGCAACTTGAGAGGCATGCGAGATGTCCTGGTAGAGTTCAAAAACTCATGAGTCAGAATAGTGGTGTGATACATAAACATGTGATAAATAGACTCCTCCATTGAATTAAACATCCACCCCAAAATAACACAGTTATCAGAAAACCATTCTTGATACTTAGCAACAGTTTCTGTCGGTTGGGGCTCCTTGCCAAGTAACCAACCAATCTTCCATTTGCCGCCCAGGTAAAGACGAAGGGAATTGGACCAAGCATGAAATTTCTTCCTGTTCAAGACAACGCTAATAACTCGTTGAGCAGGGGTAGAACCAGTAGTGGTAACACCGAACTTAGCAGGATCAGCCATGGCAGCATTAAGAGAGAACAACACCAAATAAAGAGGAGTGGACAGCCGGTTGACAGCGACAGACTGAGACGGGGTAACCAGAGACGCACTTATCCGACAAGACGACAAGAGAGGATAGAAAGTCTAGGACATTACTCACATGCCCGAGAAGGGCAGAAGATGCAGCCGAGAGGCTTCTAGACCAAGCCGAGAGGCTTGGGGGCTGCGCCGCAGAAGGGTGGGCTGCTGGTAGGCTGCGGTTAGGGTTAGAAGGATGGGTGGGCTGCGCCAAAGGTGAGAGAGACTGGAAGGCTGCGACTAGGATTGTGGTAGGCTACGGCTAGGGTGGGTGGAGATTCCGATGGTGGTGGGTTGAGGTTTGTGGTGGTTAGGGTTGGGAACAAAGGCTCTGATACCAAAAAGAATTTGGAGAAGGGATAATTTTATTACTGTACATTGCAAGTATATATAGCATTATAAGGTGAAATAAGAAAGAAAAGAAAATAACAAGAAAGGGAAAGAAATTAATCTCCTTAAATGTGGTCAACATGATCCATAATTAACCTCATCAAACTGCGTTTTGCTAGAGCCATATATTTTTGCAATGTGGTTTTAGGCTTTGGATTGACACCACTAAAAAATATTTCCAGGCTATGCCAGCACACACAAGGGGTAATGTATGTACTCCGTAATTCATATTATAAACAAGAAGTAAAAAATTTCTTTTCTCAGCAACAAAAAAAAGTGTATATTTCTTCCTCTGAACTACGAACCTATACAAAATATCAGCCATAAAATAGATGAAACTTGAAAAGGAATGATAATTGAGTACTGTTTGGTTGCTAAGAAAACGTCGAGTAGAACAAGGGGGTGGGGGTTAGGAAAATAGAACTTTTGAAATTAATTTTCCAAGTTCCAACTCTTACGAACTTTAGAGGATTCAATTCAAAGGTCTAAACACACTCGGCAACAAATATTTCATAAAAGTATTATCTCTTTATTTTCTCTCCATTTTCACAACCAGATTGTAAAATGAATGAATTTTGGGGAAAGAGAGAATTGCTACAAGCAAAATCGAGAGAGAGAGAGAGAGAGAGAGAGAGAGAGAGAGAGAGAGAGAGAGAGAGAGATCATATATATTTACCAGTTTCCTGTCCTTGATGATGGAGGGGAATATTATGGTGTAGAAACTTGAGAGCTTCTTCTCCACCTGCTGCTGCATTGCCAAGCATATATACGTACATATGTATGTATATGTATATCTGTACGATAAAAAAAAAAGAAAGGTTCTCTTGATCTTCCTTCGTCTTCTCTCTCTCTCGATCGAAACGTATACGCACACATATGTGAGGGAATGTATAGGTGAGTTTAATACTTAATTAGTCTTCCTTGTGGCTTGAGGCATACGCCATTACACTGGCCAGATGTGATGTTATGTGATATGATGTGAAAGACAGCTACAATTCTGGGCCGTGTTTGGCCAGTGCATAAAGCTAAATAGAATTAGATAAGGCATGAATAAATTAGATAAATAATTCTACAGGATAAACTTAAATTATGAACTTTGTTTGTAGAGAGCATTTTTGCTCACTTAAAAAATAGTACATCAATGCTCACCCAATTATTCCATTGACCAATCCAGTGGGACTCAGGATTAAACAAATGTTGGTGTACCATATTTTGGGTGAGCAGAAGTATTTTCTTATTTGTATTTGAAAGTGTGTCGAATAAATGCTTTGAATATTATTAAATATTAAAAAGAAATTTTATTTTTTGAAATATTCTTTTATGTTCAAAAAATAATTTTATGCTTGAAATATTAATTTTATGATAAAGTGGAAAATTCCTATAACCAACTACCAATAGTTTAAAGTTCTTTTTGGTTCTTACTTCTTATTTTGTTAAAGTCCTTGATTTAAAATCTTATATTTTGGTAGATCTCTAAATTTTTAGAAGTCACAATTTTTTTCTTCCCAAAATATCCTATGAAACCTTAGCCTCACATTTTCACTCTCTCTCTCTCTCTCTCTCTCTCTCTCTCTCTCTCTCTCTCTCTCTCTCTCACACACACACACACACACATACATACAACCACACACAGATGTCTCTGGCATCCACGTCCACCACTGATCCACAGCTACCCCAACACTATCGATCCACTGCCCACCACCACTGAGCCACCGCCACTGCACTCTGCCATAGCCACCACCATGTCTTCTACGATCTCGCTGTGTGTCTTTGATCTCTCTCTCATCACCACCGGTAAGGATGGGCATTCGGTCAGTTTGATTTGACTAATTCAGTTCGGTTTAGGAACTAATGAACTGAAACTGAACTAAAATATAATTCAGTTATTTCATTTCGGTTAACAGAAATTTCAATTCGGTTCGGTTTGATAATTCGATTAACCGAATTGTAAAAAAGCCCAATTTTTTTTTTTTTTTTTTCATTTTTCACAACTTTTTTTTAATTTTTTTTTTCCTTTTTCTTTACATATTGCAAAGAAAACATACTTTTATTTCTTTAAAGTTATTTTTGGTTCTTACTTCTTATTTTGTTAAAGTCCTTGATTTAAAATCTTATATTTTGGTACATCTCTAAATTTTTAAAAGTCACAATTTTTTTCTTCCCAAAATATCCTATGAAACCTTAGCCTCACATTTTCACTCTCTCTCTCTCTCTCTCTCTCTCTCTCTCTCTCTCTCTCACACACACACACACACACACACACACACACACACACACAGATGTCTCTGGCATCCACGTCCACCACTGATCCACAGCTACCCCAACACTATCGATCCACTGCCCACCACACTGAGCCACC
Source organism: Hydrangea macrophylla (assembly GCA_033977485.1). Classification (NCBI taxonomy): domain Eukaryota; kingdom Viridiplantae; phylum Streptophyta; class Magnoliopsida; order Cornales; family Hydrangeaceae; genus Hydrangea; species Hydrangea macrophylla. Next base: position 59,121,150 of record CM066999.1, read on the forward strand.
GCCACTGCCCTCTGCCATAGCCACCACCATGTCTTCTACGATCTCGTTGTGTGTCTTTGATCTCTCTCTCATCACCACCAGTAAGGATGGGCATTCGGTTGGTTCGATTTGACTAATTCAGTTCGGTTTAGGAACTAATGAACTAAAATATAATTCAGTTATTTCAGTTCAGTTAACAGAAATTTCAATTCGGTTCGGTTTGATAATTCGATTAACCGAATTGTAAAAAAGCCCAATTTTTTTTTTTTTTTTTTCATTTTTCACAACTTTTTTTTAATTTTTTTTTTCCTTTTTCTTTACATATTGCAAAGAAAACATACTTTTATTTCTTTAAAGTTATTTTTGGTTCTTACTTCTTATTTTGTTAAAGTCCTTGATTTAAAATCTTATATTTTGGTACATCTCTAAATTTTTAAAAGTCACAATTTTTTTCTTCCCAAAATATCCTATGAAACCTTAGCCTCACATTTTCACTCTCTCTCTCTCTCTCTCTCTCTCTCTCTCTCTCTCTCTCTCACACACACACACACACACACACACACACACACACACACAGATGTCTCTGGCATCCACGTCCACCACTGATCCACAGCTACCCCAACACTATCGATCCACTGCCCACCACACTGAGCCACCGCCACTGCCCTCTGCCATAGCCACCACCATGTCTTCTACGATCTCGTTGTGTGTCTTTGATCTCTCTCTCATCACCACCAGTAAGGATGGGCATTCGGTTGGTTCGATTTGACTAATTCAGTTCGGTTTAGGAACTAATGAACTAAAATATAATTCAGTTATTTCAGTTCAGTTAACAGAAATTTCAATTCGGTTCGGTTTGATAATTCGATTAACCGAATTGTAAAAAAGCCCAATTTTTTTTTTATTTTTTCATTTTTCACAACTTTTTTTAATTTTTTTTTTTCTTTTTATTTACATATTGCAAAGAAAACATACTTTTATTTGTTTTAAATTGTAAATATAATTATATTTTTATTATATATAGTTATATATAAAGTATATTAATAATATAAAAAATAAAAATAAAATAAAATTCAGTTTTTCGATTCAGTTTGGTTTGCCTATAGGCTACCGAAAACCGAACTGAAATTTTTAATTCGGTTTTTAACCGAATTGAAATTTTTAACTAAATAATCAAACTGAAATTTAAAATTTAGTTTGGTTCGGTTTTTAGTTAACCGAACTATTTGCCCACCATTAACCACTGATCAACCGCCGCCACCACCATCACTGATCCATCGCCACCACCAATGAAATGGCACCACGACCACCACCGATCCATTGCTGATATTCGACCACCACCGCTCATGTGATGAGATGTGATGATTTGATGATGTCTCGTCAAGCTTTCGCCAAAATCCGACCACCACGGTCTGAGGAGTTTATGAGCATCGCCGTAAGTGCACACTTGCTACAGTGAGAGATGCGATTTGAGCCAGAGGAGATGCACGATTATCCGGTGATGGATTTCAATGAGGAGCACTTTTTCCATCTCGCTCTACCAAAAATTCTCTAGTTAGTGTTTGGAGAAGAATATGGAATGAGGACTTTGACAGTTTAAATATTGAGTAAAATTTTACCCTTTTTTTTAGTGAATTTTCACTTATTATGTTAATCCAATTTTCAAACTTCAATGAATTTTATGGCGAGGTTGTGTGTTCTTGGGGTTGTTTTATGTGACTTCTCTTTGGAAGGATTGCATGGGATTGGACTTGAATGGGTGTTGTGATTTGTTTTTGAGGTGGTTGTTTAGTAGGGTAGATATTTTGTGGTATTAGGGAGTTGCATGTTAATTGTTTGATGAAAGTCATAGAAGAGTTTTTGTCTGTTTCAATGGTTAAATCAGGGGCTGTTTAAGTGGGTTGTGTTTTGGCTTGTCCAAAAGCAACTTCATTATTTTTACAGCTGATTACACGGACCTCGTGTCACACCCCAATCCGCCCCCGCGGCTAGGACATGTGTAACAAAACCAACAAGGACCAAATAATCAATTTTAACGTTCCAGAAATTAACACTTTTACTGAAATACCAGGGGTAAAAATATCCTTTTATCAAATATATAATAATGAAAACAAAATAAAGTTTTAAAACCTTCGAATGGTACTTGGGCAGACTTTTCCCTACAACAACATCATTCACCCTATTTTCATAAACTAAAACATTTTAACCCCTACTATATTTCTTTAAATACTCCAAAACACACTAAAAATCCAACTAAAATGTATATATTCATTCTAACATGATAAAAAGTTAAAAACATAGCTTCGAATATATATTTTAGTACATAAAATTATAATCATTATACCACAACTTCCCAAAATATCTCCAACTAGTAATTTAAAAATGATTATTACAAAACCCATCTTAACAAATCCAGCCCCATAGTCTTGATCATTCTTTTCCTCTTCCCAGTCTGAACTTGTGGTGGTTATTCAATAACCACAACATAAAATAAAGTTTGTTTAAGCTTTCACTTAGTGAACATTCTAATCATACTATCGGAGTGTGAAATGCAGCATACGTAATATTTAAGCATTCACAACAGTAAAATTAGTTGCCGACATGTCAAGGAACTAATCACCATCGTTCTGGACCCATAATTTCGGGCCTTTCTCACTTATCATCGCTTTTAAAGTGATATCACACACTCTCACGTGATCGTAGTCAATTCGTTGTGGTCATCACCACCGTCCCCTTTTCTCTAAGGAATTCATCATCTCTTCTCTGAGGATTAACGTCCCTTAAAATATGGGCTAAATAATGGTGATTATCACTTGACACCCTTTAACCCAAATAAGCACATAAGCATCTCAATATGGCAACATGGAAATTTTAGCATTCTTGACGTATTAAGCAATAATTAACCACATGCTTTTCTACATATTCATGACTTAAGCATGCTAATACTACAAACATCATATAAACAATATTAAACACCCAATTTTGGGATTAGAGCACTCACCTTTACGAATAATCAAATAAGCCTACAAACTCCGAATTTTCCTAGATTCAATCCAAATATGAACATGTAGTTAATCCTACACAATTTTGGTAAACTAAATATTACTAACCCATTTGGGTCACGAAAAATCTATCGATTAAACTCAAATTAAAGGACATCTATGTGTACACGAGTCCAAAGATGCATGGCTTCGTATCGCGATTTGGTCAACATACTGTAAAGCTATGGTATCGGGAAGGTGAAACCCTCACTTCTTTCTTCTCTCTTCTCTCTTCTTTCTCGACACTATTTCTTCTCTGTTTACTTTTTGTTTTTTTTTCTTTCTTTCCTACCTTTGATTAACTAAGATATATGTAAATAAATATATATCATATACCACATCGCACCACCCGCCGCCGCCGCAGTCTTACACTTGCACACACTCACTATTTTGTTTTATTTTATTTTTATTCTATTTCTTTTGATTTGAGAGACAAAATAGAATATTTCTTAGAATATTCTCCAACTTAGATTTATTCTCATTTAAACCCCTAAAAGTTTCCTACACTTTTTATGAAACCCTCTAACATTAATATTAACTACCTAATATCTAAATGAGTTTAGTCTATGTTACGTATGGTTTCCTAACGTGGTCCCAAATGTCATATGAAGGCACTAATTAGCCTACCAATTATGTCATGTGTCTAATTACGCCCTCACAAGGGTACCCAAACTGGTCTCATAAATATCATGACCAATAATAAATTATTAAAGAACTTAACATTTTATCAATTAAATAATCATATAGCATCAAAATGTACTATAATGTAAACATTTACATTTACATGTCTATCATTTAATCACATAAATGCAATTAAATGCAATTTATCTAATCTGGGTCTCCCATGAGTCCCACCTCACATTTGTCCAACTGTGCCCTTTGTTAAGCATTTATCACATCGGGGTAACTGGAACTTACCCAAATTATCTCATGAAATTAATTATACTAATTAATTAATGCATACAAAATAAATATTACTTCCATTTTTCGGGTATGGGTATTACATCTCTCCCTCTATTTTAGGAAGTTTGTCCCCAAACTTTTCTCACCTTGTGAATCAAATAGACATAAGTATCTCTCCTCGAACCTCTACTGGTTCATATGCAATAATACGATTATAAAATACATTATACCCACTGGTGTGACTACAATTGCAACCGACTGGTACCCATTCTTTTTCAATATTTCCATTGGATGTACTGTAATTTTAATCTCATTTGGTTCGTCAAACCATACTTTTTTTTGAAGATAAAACTTCTAGAAATATTTCTCTTCCCACAGTAATCATATCCCCCAATCATTCAAAACTCACTTACCTTTATTATATTTTCCCACCTGATATCAGCGTATGACAAAACGTCTCATAAGAGTTTAGTTTCATTTCCACTGCTTTTGCAAGATTCCAGACTTCTTCATAATTGACTACTTCATTCTAGGACGACTAGTGCTAGTATCCACATAATTGTGCAATGCTTTTCACATATAGGTCGTTTGACTGCAGCAAGTCAGCAGTTTCAATCAATACCACAATCTGATCAGGTCAACTTTCCACAGTCATTTATATGAGAATACCTAATTCTTATTGGCGTTGACAATCCTGTCATGAAATTTAGTACGATAAACATTCAACTTAGATTGTCAATAATATCAATCACAACAATCCCATAAACCTTCATTGTTTCTGCCCTTATACCACACATCGCGAAGAATGCTTTATATTTCTCATCTGAAGGCAGCTTTCTCGATATCTTAGTTGAAACTTTTACCTGATAGTACTTAAATGTCAAATCAATCTTCAAAAAAATTTGTGCTCTTGTAACTAATTACTAAGTCATCATATATAGTGAAATACAATTAGTAATATTGTACCCAATTATAAATGTATTACATACTCAAATCTCATTATATACTTAATATTTCTTCTGAACCCATTCCCTTGAGTTATCTTCATTTGAAGTACATACTTGACTGTGAGATTCTGATACATTTTACTGTAGAGTAGAGCTCAATCACTTTCCTTTCAATAATTTCTCATAACTTTCTACAACAAAACCCAAATCGATCCTTGAGTCAATTTCCGCTCATCTATTATAGTAATGCTAGTTGAATTCAATTTACTACCATCATTCTTTGCCCAATTTCCGGAACAAATTTTAGTTTCTAATAAATTTTGAATCTTGACTCAAATTCTTCCTAAGTAGTCAAAGCACACACCAAACCTCCGTTGATCTCTAATTCGAGCACCAATAACTATTTTATCTTCATCTGATTAACATTAAATTTTAAAATGTAGCCATCATGAGTTCCAACTGTCCTCCGTACCATGTATTCAATTGTCGTTATATACCTAAATATTCCAAGTCACGACAATTAATATAAAATTCTGGCTCGTAAGAATATTACTGCCAAATGCTCAATATAAAAAGAATACCATGAATTCTAAATCTTGTACCAGATAATTCATTTTATGAGATTTCAACCATATGCAGTATAAATTGCTGCTGCATATATCAACATATAACCCAATCCCAACACAAACCTTTGCAATAATAATATCAATATTATCATAGATTGATTTTTCTTTGGTTATTGAGAACTTCACTATAACTGATATAAATTTCACACATGTCCTCATACAGAAAAGAAATCTTTAATATATTTTTAATAATACCCAATCAATCCCATAACTTCAAATTCATGTCACCTTCATAGTCCCGATTGATTAATTTCCAAAGACACCCACGAAATCTCTATCTTTTTAAATCACATACTCTAGAAACACAATTTATCCACTAGATGTTTAACACAAGGTGAAGCTTCACAATTCTCAAACTTTTCAGACTGTAGAACTTACCCGTTTAAGCTCCAATATATAGAAATCAATATACACATTTACCCCCTCCTTGTAGCACTTACAATCAATAAGTAACTGATTTTGTCGTGATACAACTTAAATATGATCCAACACTCCTCAATCTCAAATTTTCTCCTATTTACCCAAGTGTACAATGCCCTTTTAAAGGCATCACTTGTATGTAAACAAGATCACTCATTGATCTCTGACAGTAATCCCAAGCAACAAGTGATAAACTACCTTTTTTTTTTCCAATGTTAGAATTCTACACCATCATATGTTTGAAGTACTTCATTGCCCTGTCATACTCACCTTGTAACCAAGAATATCCCAACTCAATTCCCAAGAAATAAATTGATGCTCCTTATAACCCATCAACTAAATCATGAACCCGCAGTAGACAGTACTCAGAATTGCACATAGAATATCACAAGTTACTTCCAGACCATTTTTTTCCAAGGTCATTTGGAATTCATTTTAAAATTTAATATTCTAATTTAAAACCAAAATAAAAAGATATGTACTCATTTGAGCTTCCTTGCACAATAGTACTCAGTTGAAATCTCTCTCCATAAAATAAAAATGTTTACATAACTATTATATAATCAAAATATTTTCCATTAATAACTCCTTTAAACAACAATTGAAATGCCTACATATGATTAAAATTCTTTTCACTAATTTCCCCCTTCCACCCAATTTGGGTCAAATCCAACCACCTCTTTTTATCAAATATTTTTAAACACTTCCTGATTCACAATAAATTATTTTTTTTACACCAAAAGATTATTTCAAAACATTTTCTACTTATTTAAACATATCTAAACTCACTTAACGTCATTCAAATATTCCAAACTTTCTAATACATTATTGGTAGCTAAATCCAAAGTTTGAAAGTTTTCAGTGATATACTGGGATACCTAATAATTGCTACAATGCGGTGCAATAGTCAGATCTCGATTGCTTACATCTAAAGTACAAAGAAATAATAAGAATTGTATTATCTGATGCACATGGTGGTTTAATGGATCTTGAAGTGGCTTGGATATCAAAGAGATTACTATTTATTAAACTTGTAAACCCATTTTCAAATTCAGATCTCTGATAGAAAATTTTGATATCCCGTATAGCCAGTCAACCCAATTGGTTATTTGTACAACACATCTACTTAGTCTTGATCACAATCAACCATATCCCTAACCAGAAAAGAATGATTTATAATCGTACTGATACCCAATTAATGGAAACACAATAGAAAAGTTTGTTACTTTTAGTTGACCCCAAATCTACTATTCATACTGACACGTTGGAGAACCAATTATTATTCGATAATAAGAGAGGCATCCCGATAAATAAAAATAAATAAATGTATGTTGAGAGATTCCTCAACAAGCCGATATAACCCAAATAGAGTCGAGAGATTCCTCAACAACCCAAGATAACTCAAGTGACTGGATAAATCCCCAAATATCTTATCATCTCGACAAACTCAATATTTCACCCTCAATCCCGAGAGAATATATAAAGATCTCGATAACTACTCCCAGAGATCATTACCAAATAAATGGAGAAATAAGAGATAACAATAATACCATAGCTATTCATGATACCATATAAATTATAAGAAATGCAGATACCCAATTTCTTGATAGAAAATAAGAAATAATCTTCACTAATAATAATACCCGATAATATTCAGAAAGAAATCCATACTCACAATTATAACCCAATGCTCAATAATTCTTCATCAAGTAAATACCTTTAATAATATAATACCTGATCGGTGACGAATAGTTGCCATTTATAGTTCTAAAAATACGCTTTGTTAGCCCATTTCATGTAGTTATTAGTTATTTTTTAATAAGTATTCTAAATTTTGTAGGATTTGGAGCTTTAACTTGAAAATGCACAAAAATCCAATGATTAGTGGCTTTGGAAGTCACAGTGAAAGCTGAATGCAGTAGCAATCTTGGTAAATCGCATTTTTGGCAAGGAATACTTCAGATTTGAGAAGTTTCTCCAGAGATATAAAATGTAGATCTTCAAGTTACGGACGTGTGGCCATAAACGGCGAGTCAATCCGAGTTCCGAGCAAAATGTTATCACAATTCTACAAAAGTCGCGCAGTACAGCGAAAAGGACCTCGCACGAGCGGTCCGCGCGAGCGACCTGTGAAAAAACCAAAAACGCGTATTTTGTTAAATTAAAGTGCCCAGCGAAGGTGGTTTGTTAGGAATGCTTCCTAAATCCTTCCAAACTCTATATAAATTCTATTCTAAATCAAATTTAGGGTTACACATCATTACACAACATTAGATACATCCATATACAACTAAAACTTCAGCCATTGAAGGGAGGAAAGCAAGGAGAAGAAGAAGAAGACCAAGGATTCCCATGGCCCCCTCCATCAACCTCTTGCCGTTCATCAATTCTATGGCCAATTAAACTCAAGATCTAGGGTTTCAATGAAACCCTAGCCAAGTAATAGGGTGTATTTTATGTTTTTATTTTAGTTTTATTATGTATGGATGACAGTTACATGTTCTGAGGATTTTTGTAAATAAATTGTGCTTTTATTGATTAAATCATTACTTTCAAAGTTTACTCTTGTCTTAGATCTATTTTGATGGTAGTGTGCTCAATGATCTATGCTTGCTGTGCTTGTTTAGATTATTTACATGTAATGGTGCTTAAATTGAATTGTGCTATCAAGTATCCGAATAGTCCATGCCTAGATTAGACGGATTATACCACAACCGTAGTTTAGTGTGGGATGATTCGTGCTAACCGAAGATGGATTATATTGGTGCTTGAACCATAGTTATTTTCTTGACGGAGGAACTGGGCTTGTAGCTACAATTCCCCATTATCATCCAACTTAATAAGCTAAAGTAATTCGTAAATACCCTTATTATGAAGCTAGTGGTGGATTTGCAATCCTAGGTTCCTTAAACTTATTATAAAAATAAATATTTAATTGTTTTCATAATTTAGATTTACTTTTATTGTTATTAGTTTAATTCAAATTAAATCCAGAATCTGTTTTTCTCAATTAACTAAATTTTGGTTTTAAAAATTAAAGTGCGTAGTATTCAATCTCTGTGGGTTCGACATTTACTTCCACACTATAAATCTTTTGAAAGTAAAGCATAAGTAAGCATACTTTTATATCTTGATTTTGACAAGATCAATTTTTGGCGCCGTTGCCGGGGATTGCATTACTACCTTTAGTTTTAGAATCTTAGTTTAGTTAATTCGTAAATATTAGATTAGGTTTTCTTTTTCTTATTTTTCCGTTTTATTTTGAGTTACTAACTTTTCTTTTTGTTTTTGTAATTTTTTTAGGTGCTCGAAATTCTAGCGTTTCGAGTGAAAAAGCTGTGCACGTCAAAGGAGCTTATGCGATAAATAAAAAAAATCCAAGTAAATTGCTTTCTTTGAAATTCGCTCCAAACCACTGTAAGTCAGGGCGCTGTGACGCACTATTTGCATTAGTTTAGGGGTAGATTGCACTGCATTAGCTAGGAAACCCGGGGCGCTGGGCTTTGACGCGAATCACTACATAAGGATAATTACATGCATTATAGTAGTACTGTGTGCTTGCGTGTTATTTTATTTGCGTGATTGCTTTTTGTTTTTGTTGAGTCAATCGTTATTTTAGTTTATTTTTCTTTTAGTTTATGTTGGGTACACGTTCAAATAAACCTGAATTAAAATCTTTCAATCATGAACTTGAATGTACCCTTAGAATTAGTAAGTCTTCAACCCAAGCTCCGAGAGCTCAGTTGAAAATAGACGACGAGTCGACTCCAAAACCATCGTCATTGTTTCAGGCTGAAATTCAAAGCACCCGTAAACGTTTAAGAAAAACTCGAACTTTAAACATAGAACCTATTCCAATGGCCGACGGCGGAAATAACAGAAATAATGTAAATAATCATAATATACCGCCACCTCCTCCGCTTAAAGATTATTTTATTCCTACGACTTACACGCCTTAAGCAGGTATCGAATTACCAGAGGCGACGACATCTCACTTTGAGATAAAGTCGTCTACCATCTCGCTACTTCCTTCTTTCCATGGCTGTTTAAATGAAGATCCATATCAACACTTACGAGATTTTCAAGATATTTGCTCTAGTTAAAAATCCAAAATTTCACTGATGATGAATTAAAACTACGTCTCTTTCCATTCTCTTTAAGGGATAAAGCGAAGTATTGGCTTCAATCACTTGAGCCAAACACAGTTAAAACATGGGACGCCTTACACACCGCATTTTTACAAAAGTTTTTTCCTATTATGCGTACAAATCAGATAAGGAAATCCATAACAAACTTTGTGATGCAAGATGGAGAAACACTTTATGACACATAGGAGAAATTTAAAGAATTATTACATTCCTGCCCACATCATCAGGTTCCCAAGTGGCAGTTGGTACAGGTTTTTTACGAGGGACTTATTTCCTCTGTTCGTAATACCGTCGATGCCGTTTGTGCGGGAACTTTCCTACACAAAATCGCCGACGAGGCCTGGAAAATATTTGAAATGTTGAGTGAGAATTCGATGCACCAAGCTGTGTCGGTACGTTCTGAGAGGTACCTTCAACCTAAGCGAGAGGTAAAGTTTGAGTCAAGTCATTCAATTGAAATACAAGAATTAAATAGAAAACTTGACCAACTTATAAGGATGGGAATTAGGTCCACTCCACCTTCTTCAGAAGTATGTGCATTATGTTTTGAACCGTCTCATAATATCTTTGCATGTCCTTCTACATCTCATTTCCCAGAGTTTGTTGAGCAACACATTAATTCTATACAACAATTCCCACAGAATAATTATAATTCTATGTCGAACGATTTTCCTAATACTTATCGACCGCAATATCAATAAAATCAATACCAACACCCACATCCTAATCCTAACCCTCCAAGGGATAACGCGTTTGAGGCTACGGTGTTGGCGTCTCTTAAGAATATCGAAACACAAGTACAAGCACAAGCACAGATAGTGCACTCTCACACACAATCCATTGCGAAGCTTGAATCTCAAATGGGACAAATAGCTACTGCGATGAGTCATAGAAACGAGGAGAAGTTGCCTGCGCAAACTATTCAAAATCCTAAGGGACAATGTGGGAATGAGGGGTTCGAATGAACAAGTAAACACCATCTCGACTAGGATGACTATTCGAGAAGAGGAAGTTGTTGACGTGCCATATGAGAGTGAGAAGGAAGGGAACATTAACTCTAATAAAGAAAAGGGTGAGGATGTGGATAGAGTTAGGAAAACGAATGAACCGTTCCCAACTAACTATGTTCCAAAGTTACCTTTTCCACCAAACGTTGAGGAACCGTCAAATTTTTCTAAGAAAAATTCAAAAACTGAAGATATACTCGAGGTGTTTAAACAAGTAAAAATTAATATTCCATTCCTTGATGCTATAAAACAAATACCCGCTTACGTGAAATGTTTAAAAGACCTTTGTACTCAAAAGCGCAAATTACGGAGTCATACTCCGAAAAAGATCTTCCTCACAAAAAAAATAAGTTCAATCTTTCAACATGCTACTCTGAAATATAAAGATCCAGGTACGCCTACGATATCATGTGTCATAAGTGACACTATCATTCATAGGGCTCTCCTTGACGTAGGAGCTAGTATTAATCTTTTACCTTATCACGTCTATAAACAACTAGGACTAGGTGAACTTAAGCCTACGGCTGCTACCATACAATTAGCGGATCGTTCTATTAAAATACCTAGAGGAATTATCGAGGACGTCTTGGTTAAAGTTGATAAATGCTATTATCCTATCGACTTCATGGTCCTTGCCACTGAACCCGTGCTAGATGCTAGGAAACATACTCCTGTAATCTTAGGCCATCCATCATTAGCAACCGCTAATGCTCGTGTTAATTGTCGGACGGGGGTAATGAAGGTTTTATTTGGGAACATGAACTTAAAATTAAACGTTTTTAATGCTATGGATCAACCTCCTAAAGACGATGATTACCTATGTGAGGCGGAAAGTGAGGTAAGAGGGAATATTGAACCTAATATAGGAATAAATATGTGTGAGGAAAATAATATGGTTAGTGATGAGCGGACAAATTTGAATAATCTGGACCCTAATAATGAGTTCACTCGGAAGGTAAGAAATCGATTTGAACATAATTCGGGAGAACCGTCGGTGCAATTAACTCAAAACGACGTTATTTCTGCTTATAACCGGGCTCTTCCTGATATCCTTAGGGGTACAAAGTCTGATTTACAACCTCCATAAATCTTGAGCTAGAACGGTCTAGCTAAAAACGTAAAAGATAGCGCTTCTTGGGAGGCAACCTAAGCTTTATTTCATCGATTTCTCTTATTTTTCATTATTTTTGGTCGATTTTGAGTCCTTTTTGAGTTTTCTGAATAGGTTTGGGGGTCGGAGTAAAATTATTTTGCACTTATTTACATTAAAATAAAGAAAAAGAGGAAAAGACCAAAGTCGGGCTCGCGACCCGCTTGCGCGACATGTCACTCGCGCGAGATTCTCCCATAGACAAAATTTTTCAAGTTTTTTATATATATAGCCTCAGTATCTATTCGCGCTTGAATTCGCGCGCACGAGGGGTCCACTCGCGCGGCTCGCTCGCGCGAGCTTGTGCCTTAGAAACTTTTCTGAAAAAAAATAATAAAGAGGCCTCAGGTTTACCTCGCGGAGGAATTCACGCAAGCGAGGGTCGCTCGCGCGATCCGCTCGCGCGAGGTGGGGATTTCTCAATTTTTCTCTTTGTTCTTTTACCTTCTGTTTCCCACACCTTTCTAGTTATTTTTCTTTTCTGGTAGTTTTTTACGATCGAGTTTGTCTTTTTAGATAGTTTTGTTTCTATGTGTTCCTTTACGTTCTTTTAATTCTACTTTAGTTTTTATTGATTAATAAATAAATAATAATGAAAAAAGAACATATGTATTATATTTTAGCCTTTATTTGTTTGTTTAATTTTCTTTTGTTAAGTATTAACAAGTGAAATAGTGTTCCGTTTGGAGTAATTGAACTTTGATTTTATATTTATATACGTTCACCTGTTTGTGAGTGCCGAGATCGAGGTACTATCGTTCCTTATCTACGTACTTTCCTTTCTTTCATTTTATTGTTTCATTGGGACAATAAAAGGCTTAGGTTTGAGGGTATGCATTCACATGCACATTATCATGCACTAATTTTTTTAAAAAAATTGATACTTGTGCTTAAATAAACGATGTCACCTACGGTTTTGCAATCTCTAGTCGATACATCTTGTTATGTAACTTGGATTGTTATAGAATGGTAAACATGAGAAGATGTAATTAAATATTTGCTGAAGTCATGATATGACGTTTTAGGTCATGTATCGTTCGAATCGTAGTTTTATATCATAGTTTTGCACACAAACCTATGCACTGCACGTAGTCGCTTGAATACATGTTTGATGTGAACTATAATATGATTCGGATTTCTAGATAACACAAGGTGGAGACTAAACCCGGTGAGCTTTTGAGCCTATCTTTTCTTTTTAGAGGGTTATAAATACATTGTGTTTGTCGAATTTCATTGAAATAGCGCATCTACTTGTTATTTAGTCTCGTTATTCTTGTTTTGGTTGATAGTCAAGTTAAAATATTTGCTACCATGCTAAATAATTTTCCGTCGTAAACATTAAAGAACCATATGACCATAGGAAACGATGGTAGGCGCTCTTTGTTTACTGCCAACCTATAAATGATAAATGTCCTTAGTTCGCCCTTTGAGCCATTAAAATGCCGTTTTTTTCTTTAATTACTACCATGTAGGAAAAACAGGTTTAAAATTTATTTAAACGCGCAGTGGAAAAACAAAGTTCAAAACTTTTATTGGTTGCCTGGATCTACTACTCGTTAACTCTATAGATGCGTACAAGAGAGGGGACAGGTGCATTACCTTATGGTCTTGAACCCAATTCTGATTTAGTCCTTCTCCTTCTATGTGCAGCAGCAACATCTAAGAGATCTTCACCCTTATGTCTCCTTGAATGCTCCCAGAGTGGCTAGGGTTGGTCGGAACCCTAATAGTAAGAATAGGGAAGGTTTGGGAACTCTAAACAGGTTCTGCAGCAATTGGTACATTAAAAACGACGACATATAATATCTGGACGTAGCTACGCTATTTATAGATTCCCAGAACCGACCTTACTTTCAATCGATCAAAGTGACTTCGATCGATCGAACCACGTTCGATCGATCGAACCTGTCTAGACTTCAATCGATTGAAACAACTTTGATCGATCGAACCAGTCTTGACAGCATTTGCCTTTCCAAGCATTCTGGCAGAGCTAAGAGTGGGACCTCCTAGGTTCTTAATTACTGGCTCCAATTAATTATTATTCCATCTAGTCAGTACTCTTGACTAAGGAATCAATAATTAATCAATTATCATTAATGCCACTATAAAATGATAATTACACTCCAGTGCATAAGAACATAATCACACATACATAAGTGATTGCTAGACTTGTATAATATGATACGGATATCCCTCTACCAGGCAATATTCGTATCTATCATTGGGATGTATGTCTGAAGATACTGTTGATCCAATAGATTGTACATCTTATATTCCCCAAGTATCATTCACTACTCTTGGATTACTAAACATGTCAACAATAACAATTTGTTGACAAGGCTGGCCAACTCTCAGTAATTACTCCTAGTGACATTCTCGAGGGAATACTTACTCTTCATTTTATTGAAGAGGTAGAATTCTATCTTGACAATATATGTTCCCAACGTTGCATACTTGATTACCCAAGATACCCAGGTGTTGATCTTGCAAGACCTCACTGATTGGTAAGTCAAAGCAACCAAGCATACAACTTGCGTCCATAACTGTCTCAAGATTGAGGACATGTATCCCTATACAAGTTTTGAGTTCCTATTAACGGTGATAGCGTTTAGGTGTCAATAGGTTTAACTCAGGTCCGTCAATGCACCGAGTGCACTAGCATATTAACCAAGAGTCAAAGACTTTTATGAATGAGATTCATCATTCTACCCCGTAGACGTTAATCATGCTATAGTGTATACCTGATAAGTTATCCAGACTTATCATCCACTGTGACTTATTTGAAACAACAAGGATTTGTGATTCATATCTCATATGTGTAATCACATACACAAATAAACCACATACAATGTTGTTTAAGGATTCCAGTCTAATATTCATCTCATGAATTAACATGCATAAATGCATTATGATATTCTATTGTCTAACTAACTGGTTTGAGGGCATATTCCCAACAAACTCCCACTTGCACTCATAACCATATAACGTTAGCACTAACACTAGCATAGTCTCTGTGACTTGTCAAAATCCTTAACCGTAAGGTTTTGCATAGGGACTGATGATCATCGACTGAAACAATCCATAGTAAAACATCTTCATGTTATACTATATCCCTAGACAACAGACGTCACATGACATGTATCCAGTAAAGCTAATCGAACATTGTCCAAAACACCATCACCCTGTATATATTCGCTAGTTCTTTCTCAAGCCCTAGAGAATATATACTTTGTGATAGTTCAGAAAACTGAACATTCATTTGGACTGATATATGTGAACAACCTCAACGGTATAACTGATATCCATACCTAACATCACATACAAGGTTTTTCAATAGCGAAGGCTTATGATATACCTTTTATGCGACCTCTTTCATCTCGTATCCCAAGATACAAGTCTTGAAATAGGTTATGTTCAAAGGTGAAAAACCTTTATCGAAATGTTCTACGTTGAATCTAGCCAGCAACTTTATGATATAGAAGTTTGAGACAATCTCATTATCTTAACTTTTTGATCTTGAATGAGCAAAAATCTTAAGATTATAGCTCGCCTCACCGAGATCATAAATATCAAGTATACTGTAGAAACTTAACCTTAATCATTGATGACACTACTTTAACATATCGCAATGATAAAGATGTCATCAATATATGGAACCATAATCACCACCACACTTCCTTTGCGCAAGTATCCTTTCATCCACTTAAGCTACATCCATACTTTAGAGGAATCTAAAGTATTTTGACCAATATGTCAAAACAGATGTCCTTATCTCTGGATGATTGCTTAAGTCTGTAGACTTATGCAAATCATATACCGGAGCTTCCTTATCACAAAACTTTCATGCACAAGGAGATTTTAGCAACGCTAAGAATTCTCCCACTAGAATGAAGTATCGATGTAGGAACGGAGGAAGAGGTAGTAGATTTTAGTTCTAGATGATTTATAGATTGCTTTAAGATATAAATTACTTTACTCTTTTATATTATCTTTCCTTTGCAAAATTTGGTCTCCAACCAACTTTTGTTTTCTCTGGAAACACTACAAAAGTATTATACTTCTAATCTAGATTCAAAAGGCTCATCATTTCTTTACACCAAAGTGCTAGACATCCTTATCCAAAGTTACCAAGAGAAAGAAGTCGCATTCTTTTCACAACTTTGGGGATGTCTATCGAAAAGATTTGCTTTTGAATAAGATCCAGTATGTACATTGTAGTTCCATCGAGAAAAATAAGGAACAGTAGTAACTCTAAATAACTCATCCCATGACCCAGTAATATCTAAAAGAAGATAGTTCCTTCTACCTGCTACACCATCCCGTGGAGGCACACTAGGTGTAGACTGTCGAGAAAGAATTTCATTCTTATCTCTTATAGACAATAAACGCATTAGACAGATACTCACCATTTTGATCAAATCAAAAGCAATGATATTCTTTTACCAACAACTCCTCATTCCAAACCTTTCGAATTTCTTCAAAAGATTGAAGAAAAGGTGCAATAGGTAAATTTATATCAGTATCTGGAGTAGCCAAAACTACTTTTCAACTCTAATGTTTATTGGCCCAAATACGTGAGTATGCCTAATTCTTATAAGTTTTTGGTCGTGTGATCTTTCAAAAGAAAAATCACCTGATCACATTACCTTCTAAATAGGATTGACAAATAGGCAGTGGTCTTAGCGACCAAAAAGGTTTAGGATCCAATCCTCTACTTCCTATTTATCCTATTTAGATTAATATGATCTGATCACGTTTACTCTCTAAATAGGATTGACAAATAGGCAATGGTCTTAGAAACCAAAAAGAGTTTCGGATCCAATCCTTTACTCCCCATTTATCCTATTTAGATTAAATGCGATCTAACCTCTAAACCAGAAGTCATAGAATTAGTTGAAGGTTCTATCCTTTTAGATGGTAAAATACCCATGAGTTATTTAAATACTTCATTAGATAATATATGAGAACAAGAGTAAATCGGTGAGATACTTGCTTGACAAGTTATTTAGATCACATAAAAGAACGCTTTCTTTTAATCAAGAATTTCAGTACCAAAATCAAAAGAATAAATATTATTCATTAATTCAAAACTAAAATCGATCTAATAACTCCAAAGTTTTATTACAATATAAAACTATTAATCTAATAGCAACTCTTGCATCAGATCCCAAAAGGCAATCAAGATCTTCTGATCACTGCACATTCTTATTTTCCAATTCCCTGCAACAATTACAGATATAATTAGAAAATTTAGAATTAGTGCCCATAGTAGTTGAAGTATCAGTTTTTCAACTTACTTCAAAAACTAGTGAAAGGATCGTACCTTGCCTTCTGGCAGTCAAGTATTCCACACAGTTCCTTTTCCAATGCCCTCTCATGCCACAATGGAAACACTTTCCTTTTGGCACAGCACCAGCCTTTCCCTTTCCAAGTCTTGCCTTCTTTCTAATAATTGGGTTAGGCTCACCTATCCTTGAGTCTTGCTTCTCCTTCTCTGAACTTATGCTCCTAGGCTTAGTTCTAGAAGATGAAGCCATTCCAATGTTTTGAACATTTGACTCCTCTTTGACTATATCCATCGTTGCCTCAAGAGAGCTCATCAATTCACTTATTGAAAAAACTGTTTTACTTATTTTAAAAACCTTTTTAAATTGAGTGAATTATGAAGGAAACGAATGCAAGATTATGTCAACTTGAGTCTCACCATCAATGTCGGAACCCAGAACTTCCAGTACTTTGAAATAAGTAATCATTTAAAAAACATGCTCTCTTATAGAAGTTCCTTCCAACATTCTGGTGTCCATGACTAACTCCAAGGCTCTAAGCCTTGCAGTTCGACTCAGCTCCCCAAACATCTCCTCGAGATTCAATATTATAGCACGGGCAGTGTTCAAAGGTTGATGTTGCTGCTTCTACACATCAGACAAAGAGTCTAAGATGCTAGAGCGAGCTATACCGTCAAATCTTATCCACTGCCAATATTGATCCGCAAGATCAGTTGGGGTGTCATGGCATGGAATAGGTGGACAGGGAATGGTAAGAATGTATTTACATCCATTAGCAGTTAACAATTCATCCAGTTCCAGTTTCCATTCAACATAGTTGTTTCCAATTAGCTTATTCTGGATCATGGTTATAGCAAGTGGGCTAGATATTATGAATCTGAAATACAAATAATGTAACAGAATTACAATATGGAAATCATGAATATGACAATTTATATGATACATTGGAATTCCCTTAACCAACTCATTAATTGTCTTCAGGATGTCAAGCCTATGAAATTAAGTTTCCGTGTGGCGATCATAACCTCATAGCCTGATTGGGAAACCCATCATAAATGTCATGCAACTCTTACAAAACAATTCATGACTCCTGAACTTTTGGTCTCTAAGTTTCTGGATAATGCTCCGTGTGGAATCCCTTACCCATAGCTTAGCTAGTGTTTACCATTAATTAGAATCCAATGATAACCGCCTCAAGTAGTGCCTCAGTGTAGTGGTCACCCTCTAACGCGTCTCATTGATTCTATCCAAAGGAAGTTCATATCTAGTAACCAATGAATAGTCTATCCTCCGTATGGAATGATCACCCATGGTTGGGTGACACAGAATATACTACCCACCTTACAATGAACTGTTTATGGAAGACCGTGGGAGTTATAAAATAAGTCCCTCTCCCACTAGATTTTTATAAGAAGTTCATATCTAGTAATCAATAAGAAATACCCTCCATATGGAATGATCACTCATAAATGAGTGACACAGAGTATTTCTCATACTTACAATGAACTAATAGGAATTTTTTTAATTTGAAAAAATTGTTTCTTCACATTGCCCATAAACATCAAGTGTTTGCTAATGTGTTGGAAAAAAGGTTTTTGAATTTCATTTTAGAAAACCTGTTTTACGTGCATGCAAGTAGTAACAATATATAAAATGTCAATCACAACTAAGCACATAAAACCAAAACTAAAATGGAATAAAAGCATTCAAAAATGCCTCTATCTCCCATGGCTCTATCTCCATAGAACCTCCTTCTTGGTTTGATTGCCTCCGACTCCATCTTCATGGACAACGGCTTGCTCCTCCATCTTCATGGATTTTCTAATTCTATTACATTGGTCCTATGCTTCTCTCAAAGCTTACAATTTATCTAGAAATAGAAATAACAATAATAAAATAAAAGGCTAGGGAAACTGGTGCGACTTTCCTTTTCATAGGATTGAAGTCGTAGCACCCTTTACATATGCCTTAAAACCAAACCAACAATTAAAACATAATAAATACCAATCTCAAACAATTAAATATAAAATTTAAAAGTCTTGGTGCCATGGGAGATAGCGGACTTAGCTTGCTGCAAAAGGGTTAGTCGCACGCACAACCACGCACATATATAATAAATATATGTACCATTGGAACCCCTAATTGATTCACACAGTATATAAACTCTTTACATACTGAATTAGAACTTAAAACAGCATCACAGTTCTCTGTCACACTTCGATCGATCAACAAAGGTTCGATCGATTGAACCTTCAATCGATTGAACATAGTTCAATCGATTGAACTTTCAGTTTCACAGAATGCCTTGAAACTTACAAAATAAATAAAAATTTAAAGTAAATATTTTAAAACCTTTAAATCTGTAAACTGAACACCTGGACAGAAGAGCAGTCTCGATCGATCGAACACTATTCGATCGATCGAACGAACAGAACCAAAGTTTGATCGATCAAAAATAGTTCGATCGCTTGAGAACAGATAATGTTCGATCGATCGAGACTACTTCGATCGATCGAACCCACCTTGCATCCAATGCAATCACAGATTTATATTCTGCTGCATAAATACTACAAAAACGGATTGAAAAAGTCCTAAAATCAACATGTAAATCAAAACTAGTGTTCCAAAACGCATCTATAGATCCAAACAAGCGAGGCTCTGATACCAATTGTAGGAAAAATAGGTTTAAAATTTATTTAAACACGCAGCGGAAAAACAAAGTTCAAAACTTTTATTGGTTGCCTGGATCTACTACTCGTTAACTCTATATATGCATACAAGAGAAGGGACAGGTGCATTATCTTATGGTCTTGAACCCAAATCTGATTTAGTCCTTCTCCTTCTATGTGCAGCAGCAACATCTAAGAGATCTTCACCCTTATGTCTCCTTGAATGCTCCCAGAGTGGCTAGGGTTGGTGGGAACCCTAACAATAAGAATAGGGAAGGTTTGGGAACCCTAAACAGGTTCTGCCGCAACTGGTACGTTAAAAACGACGACATATAATATCTGGACGTAGCTGCCCTATTTATAGATTCCCAGAATTGACCATATGTTCAATCGATCGAAGTGACTTCGATCGATCGAATATTCGATTGATTGAACCACGTTCGATCGATCGAAACTGTCTAGATTTCAATCGATCGAAACAACTTAGATCGATCGAACCAGTCTTGACAGCATTCTCATTTTCCTTTTCAAGCATTCTGGCGGAGCTAAGAGTGGGACCTCCTAGGTTCTTAATTACTGGCTCTGATTAATTATTATTCCATCTAGTCAGTACTCTTGACTAAGGAATCAATAATTAATCAATTATCACTAATGCCACTATAAAATGATAATTGCACTCCAGTGCATAAGAACATAATCACACATACATAAGTGATTGCTAGACTTGTATAATATGATACGGATGTCCCTCTACCAGGCAGTATTCATATCTGTTATTGGGATGTATGTCTTAAGATACTGTTGACCCAATAGATAGTAAATCTTAGATTCCCCAAGTATCATTCACTACTCTTGGATTACTAAACATGTCAACAATAACACTTTGTTGACAAGGCTGGCCAACTCTCAGTAATCACTCCTAGTGACATTCTCGAGAGAATACTTACTCTTCGTTTTATTAAAGAGAGTAGAATTCCATCTTGACAATATATGTTCCCAACGTTGCATACTTGATTACCCAAGATACCCAGGTGTTGATCTTGCAAGACCTCACTGATTGGTAAGTCAAAGCAACCAAGCATACAACTTGCGTCCATAACTATCTCAGGATTGAGGGCATGTATCCCTATACAAGTTTTGAGTTCCTATTGACGGTGACAGCGTTTAGGTGTCAATAGGTTTAACTCAGGTCCGTCAATGCACCGAGTGCACTAGCATATTAACCAAGAGTCAAAGACTCTTATGAATAAGATTCATCATTCTACCCCGTAGACGTTAATCATGCTACAGTGTATACCTGATAAGTTATCCAGACTTATCATCCACTGTGACTTATTTGAAACAACAAGGATTTGTGATTCATATCTCACATGTGTAATCACATACACAAATGAACCACATACAATGTTGTTTAAGGATTCCAGTCTAATATTAATCTCATTAATTAGCATGCATAAATGCATTATGATATTCCATTGTCCAACTAACTGGTTTGAGGGCATATTCCCAACATACCATTATCCCGGTTTTGCTCCAATTTGGCCAACTTGGAGTTCACCCCTGAAAGATTGATCAACTTTTAGTGGTGTTAAGGCGATGTGTGATTGAGAAGAAGAAGAAAAAGAAAATAAGATGATGTTTGGGGTAGTACCTTGGTATTCAATGAACATTCATTTCAAAAGCAATGAAAAGGAAAAGAATAAGGTTGGAAAAAAAAAAAGCAAGGAAGAAAGAAAAAAGAAAAGAAAAAAAAAAGAAGAAGGTTGAAAAAGACAAAAAAAAAAATTAAAAAGAAAAGTATGAAAAGATGAAGTTGGTGGAAGAGAGAATGAAAGAATTCGTACATGCTTTACAATGCCATTCTAAAACTACCTAATGAATCCTTTCTATCCTTTTTCATTGCCCGAGCCACATTACAACCTTTGAAAAGTCCTATTTGATCCTAGGAAACATGGTTTGGATATGAAAATGATGGGAGGGGGATTAAAACATGGTAATGATTTAATTTTCTTAATTATTGGCATCCTATCCATGAGACTACTGTTCTTTCGTGTCATACGTCCTTTTCGAGTCATATGTGAGCATTTCTCGTTTTCAAAACATAGTTCCTTTACTCACATATTTTAGAAAAATTACACATGTTTCTGAGTGTTTCATTTTAGAGTGTAATTGACATTGTGAGATTCGTAGTCGAGACATAGTTAATTGGTTATCCGAAGCATATTCCAAGTTCATGACATGCGATTGTTTATTTGACTACCATATCACACACGTGCAATTGTATGAGGAACTCTATTGATTTATACGATGCATGTGCTTGGGATTGTTTTTCATGATTTAGGTGGATGTTTCATTATGTTTCTTTATGTTCGTTATTCTATTTCAAATCTTTGTTATATGATGAAGGAGTATTGAATATTATGTTCTTTGTTTTTAATAAAAGTTTTTAAATTGATAAGTTAATAAAGATGGCTGTGGGTGACTTGTTGACGAGAACCCTCACGAGACTTTACTCGTCCGACTAGGGACACCTAGAGGTTTAAAAGGCTTGTTGCATAAGCTAAATGCAATCGCGATCTATGCGAAAATGGAATAGAATTTTCTTCGTAGTTTTATTTTTATTTTCTTTTTGCTCGAGGACTAGCAAAGTGTAGGTTTGGGGGTGTGATCGGCGACGAAAAGTTGCCATTTATAGTTCTAAAAATACGCTTTGTTTGCCCATTTCATGTAGTTATTAGTTATTTTTTAATAAGTATTCTAAATTTTGTAGGATTTGGAGCTTTAACTTGAAAATGCACAAAAATCCAATGATTAGTGGCTTTGGAAGTCATTCTAGGCTCAAACGGTGATTCCAGTGAAAGCTGAATGCAAAAGCAACCTTGGTAAATCGCATTTTTGGCAAGGAATACTTCGGATTTGAGAATTTCTCTAGAGATATAAAATATAGATCTTCGAGTTACGGACGTGTGGCCACAAACGACGAGTCAATCCGAGTTTCGAGCAAAAAGTTATCGCAATTCTACAAAAGTCGCGCAGTGCAGCGAAAAGGACCTCGCGCGAGCGGGCCGCGCGAGCGACCTGTGAAAAAACCAAAAACGCGTATTTTGTTAAATTAAAGTGCCCAGCGAAGGTGGTTTGTGCATATGACGTCCAGAAACGTAAATATAGCAGTTTTAGTACGATTTGGCTTAGGAAAGCTTCCTAAATCCTTCCAAACTCTATATAAATTCTATTCTAAATCAAATTTAGGGTTACACATCATTACACAACATTAGATACATCCATATACAACTAAAACTTCAGCCATTGAAGGGAGGAAAGCAAGGAGAAGAAGAAGAAGACCAAGGATTCCCATGGCCCCCTCCATCAACCTCTTGCCGTTCATCAATTCTATGGCCAATTAAACTCAAGATCTAGGGTTTCAATGAAACCCTAGCCAAGTAATAGGGTGTATTTTATGTTTTTATTTTAGTTTTATTATGTATGGATGACAGTTACATGTTCTAAGGATTTTTGTAAATAAATTGTGCTTTTATTGATTAAATCATTACTTTCAAAGTTTACTCTTGTCTTAGATCTATTTTGATGGTAGTGTGCTCAATGATCTATGCTTGCTGTGCTTGTTTAGATTATTTACATGTAATGGTGCTTAAATTGAATTGTGCTATCAAGTATCCGAATAGTCCATGCCTAGATTAGACGGATTATACCACAACCGTAGTTTAGTGTGGGATGATTCGTGCTAACCGAAGATGGATTATGTTGGTGCTTGAACCATAGTTATTTTCTTGACGGAGGAACTGGGCTTGTAGCTACAATTCCCCATTATCATCCAACTTAATAAGCTAAAGTAATTCGTAAATACCCTTATTATGAAGCTAGTGGTGGATTTGCAGTCCTAGGTTCCTTAAACTTATTATAAAAATAAATATTTAATTGTTTTCATAATTTAGATTTACTTTTATTGTTATTAGTTTAATTCAAATTAAATCCAAAATCTGTTTTTCTCAATTAACTAAATTTAGGTTTTAAAAATTAAAGTGCGTAGTATTCAATCTCTGTGGGTTCGACCTTTACTTCCACACTACAAATCTTTTGAAAGTAAAGCATAAGTAAGCATACTTTTATATCTTGATTTTGACAAGATCAATACCAGTCAAATTATTTCAGGATGACAGACTCAACTCTTGATTTCTTTACCCAATTTCTATTAATATTCTCAAACTCAGAATTTCTTACTAAATTCTCAATCCCCATTTCCAACTCAATCAATTCAACATATGGAATACATTTCCCTTATACTCTATTTTATCACAATGAAGCTTTCAATCATCCCTCCACATATTATAATATATAGAATGCATGCAACATGATATGCTTGCTCAACAATATTTAGATCATGTACTATAAACATGTATGCCTCTACATGTAGCTACTGAAGGAAAAGTGGTTTAAAGTTAGAGTTTAAACGCGCAGCGGAAATAGGTTAAGTTATAAAACTTTTAGTATTCCAGGATCTACTACTCGTCAATTCCATAGATGCGTACAAGGAGGTGCAAGAATTATACCTTAGTGTCTTGAACCCAATTCTGAAACTTTAACTTCCAGAAGCCTCCACTAGATGATCTTCACCCTTATGACTCCTGCGGATGCCTGCCGGAAAGACTAGGGTTGGTGGGAACCCTAATAGAGAGGATAGGAAGGTTTTGGGAAGACTATGATAGTTTCTGCAGCTTCTGCGTATAAAAACGACGATCACTTACTTCCAGAACGCAGCTGCCCTATTTATAGATTTCCATAACCGACCTAGACTTCGATCGATCGAACCTTCGATCGATCGAACCATTCTCGATCGATCGAACCTGCTGACTTCAATCGATAGAACATACTTCAATCGATCGAACTTGTCTTAACAGCTTCCTCAAGTGTCTTTCCAAGCATCCTAGCGGAGCTAAGAGTGGGACCTCCTAGGCTCTTTATTGTTGGCTCAGACCAGTTTGTTAATTACCATGACCAAACTCTTTGATCAGCAAACTAACTAACTGGTCAGTTAACGTTTATTCCACTATAAAACGATAACTGAACTCCAACGCAAAAGAACATATCCGAAGCAATAACTAGACTTGTATGGTGTACTAATGTCCCTCTACCGTCAGCATTCGTAATCATATTCAGGTAGTCGGATAACTGTTACTGTCAACCTGAATCATGATTACTTCTTGTATTCCTTGAGTCCCATTCACTACTCATGATTACCAAACATGTTGATAACTCTTATCAACAAGACTGCAGTACTCAGTAATCAACTTGGTGACATTCTCAAGGGAATGCTTACTCTGAATCAGAGGGTAGATTCTATCTTGACAATATATGTTCACAACCCTATGGACATGACATACCCAAGATACCCAGGTGTTGATCTTCTATAGACCTCACTGATTGGTAAGTCAAAGCAGCCATATCCATAGTCTGTGTTCATAATCATCTCAAGATTGAGAACACGTACCTTATACAAGTTATGAGTTCCTATTGACTGTTGACAGCCTTAAGCGTCAATAGGAAAGCTCAGGTCCGTCAATGCACTATAAGCACTAGCATATCAACTAAGAGCTACACTCTAGTGATTGAGATTAATCACTCCATCCAATGGTAGTTAATTATGCTACAGTGTAGACCTGATGAGGTATCCAGTCTCATCATCCACTGTGACATATTCTAAGTATCAAAGAATAGTAATTCGTATCTCACTTGTGTGTATCTCATACACACACGAATTGCTTACTATGATACTTAAGGATAAAACAATCATCTCATGAAAGAAACATACACAATGAAATGTAAAGCTGATATCAATATATTATAATGCTAATGTCTCATACATAAAGTAATGGTTTGAGGGCACAAACCCAACAGCTACATGTCATGATCATCATCCATGCATTTTCTTTTCTTTTTTTTAGGCATCATATTTGTCTCTCATCCCCAAAGGCTAAAACCTATTGCTCTGATACCAAATTTTGTCACACCCCAACCCGCCCCCGCGACTAGGACACATGTAACAAAGCCAACAAGGACCAAACAATCAATTTTAACGTTCCAAAAATTAACATTTTGATTGAAACACCAGGGGTAAAAATATCCTTTTATCAAACATAGTAATAAAAACAAAATAAAGTTTTAAAACCCTCGAATGGTACTTGGACAGAGTTTCCCCTATTACAACAACATTCACCCTGTTTTCATAAACTAAAACATTTTAACCCTTGCTGTATTGTTAGAATCTTTAATCTATAAAACTGTAGAACCCTAGAGTATTAAAAGCACATCCCTAGGATCAAATCATGTTAGATTATTAAGGGTACAATATAGAAGAATACATACCTGTATCCATGGTAGCAATTAGCAAACCTTAGAAGAAATATGATGACCGATTATGTCTTCCTCAATCAAATCTCCTTAGTACTGTAATGGGTTCCTTCTCTAGATGGGATAGAAAAGGAAGACTGTATATATTGATTTGACGTATTGGGGACCATAAACTATAATATCTTTATATACTATTATGTTAGGTTCCCATTATTCCTAACTGGGTCAGTATTTAGTATTCACTTATTAAACCCATACGCAGTAGAAGTCCATGAGCTACTTATAATTAGACCACATAATAAAAGCCCATTTAATTTAATATCCCTTATAATATAATTGAAAAAAAATATGTTGCCCACTATTATTAGAAAATGTAATTTTCTAACAATCTCCCACTTGGGCTGCATATGATTCTTGAAACAATTATATTACATATTCCTTAGATGTGCACTTGTATGCTATTTTTCTTTAGACTTCACTTTTGTCACACACAATCATAACTAGACCTTCAATGGTCAACATATCAACACATTCAATGACATAGATCAAGTATGGATGAACAGCATGGAAATTACAAGCAATGTGATCTTAAACATGCCTGTTTTCCACTGGTCTTACTTTATTCTTTAGTGAGATCAATCTGAAATAATGCAAAACTTCATAATTAGATTTAGAGATAAACCATAAACCATCAACTTTATTCTGCAGAAAAAAAAACACATAAATGTCAAAAATAGAACATCCAAAGTTAACTCCTACTAAACCAAGGTATCATCAGACAACATAACACCCATATGAATAGTGTGCTCATAAAAGACCTTGGGAGGTAATCCCTTGGTCAGCAAATCTACAATCATGGAGTTTGTCCCTATATGTTCTATCAAAATTTGACCACTTTGAACTCTCTCCTTAACAACTAGAAACTTGATGTCAATATGCTTCGACTTCATAGAGCTACTGTTGTTGTTGGAATACAGTACCACATACTTATTGTCACAGTATATCTTTAATGGCCTTTCAGTGCCATCCACCACATGCAGTCTAGTGACAAAGTTTCGCAACCATATCCTGTGATTGGATGCCTCATAACAAGCTATGAACTCCGTAGCCATGGTTGAAGAAGCTATGAGTGTCTGCTTAGCACTTTTCCAGGATATAGCTCCTCCATCCAGCATATAAACATAGCCTGACGTGGATCGCTTACTATCTTAGCATCCAGCAAAATCGGAATCAAAATACCCGATGATCTCCAACAGATCTGATCTCCGATACGTGAGCATGCAGTCCTTTGTTCTCTGTAAATACCGCATAACCTGTTTGACTACTTTCCAATGATTAATTCTTGGGTTACTAAAATATCTTCCCAATACTCCCACTATGAAGGCAATATCTGGACACATACACACTTGGGCATACATTAGACTTCCTACTACCGAGGCTTAAAGAATCTTTTGCATCTTCTTAGTTTCAAGGTCATTCTTGGGCACTGACCGAGACTGAACTGTCTCTTTTAGCTATGGGTGTATCTCCTGATGAACAACGTTCATGTCGAATCTACTTAAAACTTTTTTGATATAGCTCTTTTGTGATAACCCAAGGATACCTTGAGAGTGATCTCGTAGTATCTGTATTCCTAATATAACAGAGGTGTCCCCAAGATCTTTCATCTCAAAATTCTTAGTGAGAATGCTCTTGGTTTCGTGCAATAAGCCTATATCACTGCATGCTAGCAGAATGTCATCGACATATAGAATAAAAAAGATATACTTATTCCCACTGAACTTATGATACACACAGTCATCAACCACATTCTCCTGAAAGCCTTGCGAGGTGATTACTTGATGTAACTTGTGATACCATTCATGCGAAGCCTACTTGAGACCGTAGATGGATTTCTTTAATTTACAGAGCATAGACTTTGGATCTCTGGATACAAAGTTTTCTGGCTGGACTATATAAATCATCTCATCAATGTTTCCATTGAGAAACGCTGTCTTAACATCCATCTGATGTAGCTCTAAATCAAAATGAGTCATGAGTGCCATTATTGTCCTGAAAGAGTCTTTTGATGAAACCGGAGAGAAAGTCTTTTCATAATCTATGCCTTTACTTTTAGTGAAACCCTTGGCGACTAGACAAGCCTTATATCTCTCGACATTGCCCTTTGAATCCTTCTTGGTTTTAAATATCCATTTGCAACCAATGGGCTTCGTTCCTTCAGACAATTCGACAAGATCCCAAATGTCATTGTCTTTTATGGATTTTAACTCATCATTCATGGCATCAATCCACTTTTAAGAGTCAGAACTTTGTTTGGCTTGGTGAAAGTTCATTGGATCATCTTCCACTATCCCTATATCAAACTCATGTTCTTGGAGGAATACAATGTAATCATCCGGAATCGCATTTCTCCTTTCTC
Source organism: Hydrangea macrophylla (assembly GCA_033977485.1). Lineage (NCBI taxonomy): Eukaryota > Viridiplantae > Streptophyta > Magnoliopsida > Cornales > Hydrangeaceae > Hydrangea > Hydrangea macrophylla. The sequence goes on from CM066999.1 coordinate 59,150,110, forward strand.
TAGTGGATCTTCTTAATGGCATCTTCTCTTGAGGTTATTGAGTTTACTTTTCAGGTATAATGTCTTCATTTTGCACAGGGAGTGCTTGTACATTGTCTTATTTAACTGGATTTGCATCTTGGGCAATGTCAGGAATAAGAACCTGAACATTGTCAATAGCAATATGATGAGGAATAAATTCCTCTTCAAAGACAATGTCTCTAACCTTATCTCCTCCCACAAACTTAACTTCCTCAAGAAATCTCGCATTTCCCATCTCAAAAAATTGTTTAGTAGTGGGATCATAAAACTTAAAGCCCCTAGAGCATTCATCCAACAAAGTAGCAACTAATTGTTCTTGAGTCCAATTTCTTTTCATGTGGCCTATAAGACCGTGCCTTAGTTAGACAGCCCCAAATGTATAAATTCCTAATGCTAGGCTTCTTTACATTCCATAATTCATAAGGGGTTTTGGTTACTAATTTACTTGGAACCCTATTGAGGATACATGCTGCAGTCTTGAGAGCTTCTCTCCAGAGTGATTCTGGTAAAGAAGAATGACTAGTCATACTTCTTACCATATCCTTAAAGTGTTCTGTTGTATCTCTCAGCAACACCATTCATTTTAGGTTTGCCTAGCATTGTGTATTGCGGGACGATATTGAATTCCTCTAGGAATTTAACAAAGGGTCCTGGGTGTTGTTCTCCTGATCCATCATATCTACCATAGTACTCACCACCAAGGTCAGATTTGATAGCCTTAATTTTCTTGCCAAGTTGAAGTTCAACTTCGGCTTTAAATGACTTGAAAACATCCAAGGACTGTGACTTTAATTTTCATAAGTAGTCGTCTATGAACGTAATGAAATATTGTTGTCCATTCCAAGAAGTTGTAGGGAATTGGAATGGACCACATATGTCAGTGTGAATGTGTCATGCCCTGGAGTAGTTTTAAAATTTCCTTTCTGGACCCATAGGGAATGACGAGTTACATTAACTAGTTGTCCTTTCTACATTCTGCACATGGTTAAAGAGTAAGCAGAAGCATAAATCATCTATTGGAATTCTTCAATATAACTCAAATGTCTAAGATCATGTTATTACATTGTGAGTCTAGATAAAAGTTCTATAAAGGCAGTCTAGGGTGATCTATTTTGATTGCAATACACATCTAAAGCATTACCTCATATAGAAGGCAATACAACAAATTAAGTAATTCTAAATACAACTATGCCAGAGTCCTTCACTTCAACTTATACATCTGTCGTGTCCCTATGGGTAGACCTCATCTTGATAGTCGTCACCTGTGAAATCTAGACTTGATATGTCCAGGGCAGTGGGAAGAGCCGTTAGCTTTTGAAGCTAAGTGAGTTCTCCTAACCGATCACTTCTAATACAAGCAATATATACAAGTACAACAGATATCTCAAACTTAAACATTTGATAAGCATGATCTCCATACGTATGATTTATGACAGTAATATGAATGAGATACGACACGATGCACCATCGATATGTTCGACTTTACTCGACCACAGACACCACAACTGACTCATGTGACTTGTTACATTACCAGTGTAATGCCGTTAGCTCAGAGTAGAATGATTACGTTACTATTGTCGCCTAGCAGGGCCCTATAGTAGTTTTGGTTTTAAAAAGAGTGTAATCATTGGACTCTTAGGTTCTCGTGACCTTGCCTGGAGAATAGAATAGTTACAGTGCTATCGTCACCTAGCATTGAAGGTAACTATTGTATTCAAAGTTCCGATGGATACTTTGCTATCGTCGCCTAACATGGCCCTATAGCGTATCAACCATCAACTCATGTTCCACTTCAACGGATACTTTGCTATCGTCGCCTAGTATGGCCCTATAGCGTATCAACCATCAACTCATGTTCTACTTCAATGATTTTAATGGGTATCTTTGCTATCGTCGCCTAGCATGGTCCTATAGCATTTCATAGTTGTTCCCATTAATTTGACTGTACCATTCAGACTTCCGCGGTCCACTCGACATGTATGACAATATGACTGGGTTAGTCCCCTTGACTAACCATGCAGACGTCAACATTGACATCATGACTTGATTACGCCCATATGAATGTCCATGTGATTGAATAATTGTGAAGCATAATGAACATGTATAACGATAAAATAATAACTAAGCATGGAGTTTGGATAATTAAACATGCGCTCATCATATAAACAGTAAATTTGAACGTATATATAATACTCATCAGTCATGTCCACACAGGACACACGAGATATTCACATAATACACATAGAGTAACTCTATAATATACCGAGTGAGTTAGGACGACTCACCTCGATGTGGGTGCGTAAAAATAAGCGTAGCTTCAGATGTAAATTCATAGAACGGCGGTTAATAAGCGTACTAGAATTAAGGGCACAATGGTAATCGTGCTAGACGGGTCCCTAAACCTCAACATGATGATCTAGACATCATTCTGAGTCTAACGCCAATGACTAGACTCAAATTGGAGTCCGTCGCATAAAAGACTGGGTTTTCTATATTAGTATGGGCCCTAAAGATAAGCTGTATTTTTAATCATGTCGAAAGGTCACCAAACTTTAAGGGAATGTTCTACACCTTATTCTAAGACTCTGGGAGCTGACCGCGTATTTTTCTGAGATATGGTTTATTTATTAAAACCCTAAATATATCATTATAGTCTCAGAAGTCCTATAATTATAAAATATATTTTAGGAGGACATCAGGTCCTTAGAAATATTTTTATTAAATATTAGTCCTCAAAATAGGTTAGTAGTATTTTCTCCTAATTTTCGGGATTCTTTTGGTATTTAAAATAATTAAACGTTACATAAACGGCTCCTCGATAATTATTGAAAATACCCAGAGCGTAGTTTTATAATTTTTTAAATTATAAAATAGTCATTTATGTCCTTAAGACACAATATAAAATTTCTCGGATTTTAAAATGGCACAATATATATTTATTATCTATTTATTATAATTTAAAACTAATATTTATTATTTATTAAAACCCAAATAAATAATAACCATAATATTTAAATACTAAAGTTTGAGTTTTATAAATAAATAATTTATAAGACAGGGGCGTTAGGCCTTGGAATAAACCACTTAAATTTCTGTATTTTGAAAATAACCATTAGGTATTTATTACCTAATAATTATAATTTAAAACTAACTTTTATTATTTATTCTAAATCTCCAATAAATAATAAATATAGTTAATATTACTAAAATGATTTCAGAATATAAAAAATATTATCTACTAATATTCTCAGAATTTTACAAGACATTGATTATATATTAAAAACTATTATTAAGCTAATTAAAAATACAAATAAGACTAATCATACCGTACCAATTTATTAATGTATTACACCCTAGGAAATTCGTTTAGAATTCCTTCTTCTTCCCAGTGTGACTATACACACAGAATGTACGTGTACATACGTATATATTATCATTGTACACAAATATGTAAATGGTCATAACTTTCTCGTTTCTCAATGAAAATTAGTGAATCTTTAGCCAAAATTGAGTACCTCGACGAACCCGATCTAATGGTATAGGTCTCGGGTCATAACACTTAACGATTTGCACGAAAATGGGAAAAACCGAGAGAGAACTTAAACTTTGACCACTTCGTTCGTCACGATACAAAATAGTCATCGTGAACAGTTCAAACTGGGACTTAATGGGGTCCTAACCTACCGTATTTCATTCACAGAATGCATTTCTGTTAACGTTTGCGAAATGCCAATTTTTACGCCTATTTATATGTCACCTGGGGAATGTCTATGTGTATACTTGTAACATTACTATTTAATACCTTGAAAAGCACCTAAATAATCTGCCGAGTGAATTAGAGAACTTACCTAGGCTTGTGGTGGTCCGGTGGTGGCACGAGGGACTCCGAGGCGGTCTCGGGGTGATTCGGCCATGGATTCTTCTCCTCGGTCTCTTCTTTCTCTCTCTCCTCCTTCTCCCTCTTTTTCTTCTTGTGTGGTCTGGGTTGTAGGTGTGTTGAGGGTAGAGGCAGAGAGATGGTGAGGATGGTGTTTCTTTAGTTTCTCTTATCTTTTCTCTCTCTCTAGCTCTCACTCTTTCTCTCTCTTCCGGATATTCTCTATCTAAACTGTGGTCTCTCTCTCTCTCACTCTAACCCTCTCGGCAACTCGCTCTCCCTCTCTCTACCCACATACACACACATACATATATATACCACTCACATACTTATATATAATACATACACACAACAACATATATATCAACCCGTGTGTGTGTGGAGTGTTTGGCGGTGGCAGTGGAAATGGTGGTGGTGGTGTGTGTGAGGGTAAGTGAGTGGACAGAGAAAGGGGGTGAGTGTGGAGATGTGTGTGGTTAAATCTCTAACTCTCTCTATTAATGACCATGTATATAAATACATAATCACACATATACTTACATACGTATGAATAGATTCTCCAGATCTGCTGGAGGTTGAGAGAGGTGACTCGGAGGGAGATTGATTGAGGTGGTATTCCTTGGGAGAGACGAAAGTGGCCGGCATTGGGAGGGGGTGTGGTTTGTCCGGTGGGTAGTGGGGTGGTAAGGTGGTAGTGGCCCAGGGGTCATAGGGGGTGTTTGGGTAAGGTTATTAACCAATAGTTATAGGATAGTTGGGGTAGTACACTAGGCATTTTAGGTTGTACTAAAAAGATTCTCAAAATCATAGGATGTGACGTTGCCTCGAGCCACGTGCCGTGCAGTCCAGGTAACATCAAATTTTACGGGTCCGAGTGTTATTCAGTCCGGGTCTAACTTTAGCAGTCTGGGTCCAAATTAAACGGGTCGATAATATTCTAATTACAACTAATATTTAAGGAGCTAAATAACGTCAAATATATAATATTCTCCTAATAGTAATTACAGGACAATATATATGACATCGGGTCCAAATGAAATATAACCTATAGTTATAAATTAAGGGACAATGAAAATGTGGTATAACTGATTATTATAACATTATGCTACAGCGAGTACATACTGTCTTACAGTTATAAAACTCAATGACCACGAATATTTAAATATTCTATAGTTATATTTTAACGATGGCAATTATTAAAATATAATCTTAATATACGGGGTCAGGCTTAGAGATTAAAATCACATTAACAAAGTGATACAAATATTATGAGTATTAAAATCTTGAACGCCGTCAAATATATATATACATATTTTAGTACAGGCTACAGAAATAATTACAGAAACAAACTTAGAAGTTTATTTCCATATTTTCTAATTTTCAAGGGTATTACAGAATGAGTTCTAAGACGTTTGTACATCTGTTGGCACCTAATTTCCTTATTTTTGTCTGTTTCCACTTAATGCACTCAATGCAGACTTGAAAGTTTGCCAAATCTAAGGGACCAAGAATACCGTCATGCACAAGTCTCTCAATTCTCTGTTTAGAGATATGGCCTAATCTCTTGTGCCATAAGGTGGCGGAATCCTCATTTAATTTCACTTTGTACCACATGAATTAGTATGCAGAATTTCATTATAGGAAGTAACAATGTTAAGCATATAAAGATTATCAATTAAATAACCGGTACCAATAAGCTTTGAATCTTGAAACTTGACTAACTTTATTATTTCCAAAAGAACAAGCATAATCAGATTTGTCCAAATTAGAAATAGACGTTAAATTCCGTCTAAAAGGCGGTGCAATAAAAGTCTCAATCAAATCCAAATAAACACCAGTCTTTAATAATAATCTAAAGTTTCCTATAGCTTCCACTGGAACTTTATTGCTATTGCCCACAAAGATGAATCTTTCAGCATCATTGACGGCCGGCTCCACAGGCAACCCTGCATAGACATACTTATGTGAGTAGTAGCACCAGAATCTACCCATCAAGTATCTTTAGGTACAAAAGTTAAATTAACTTTAGAACAAACCAAAGCGAGAAGCTTACCTTTCTTTGCACACCAAACAGCATATTTGGGACAATCTCTCTTCCTGTGGCCTCTCTTCTTACAGAAATAGCAAAGGAATTCCTCATTTTACTTCTTTAGTTTCTTCTGCTGAAGTGTCACATCTGCAGCATCCTTCACTCTCTTCCTTTTATTATTATGAGAGGTTGATGATAAGTGAGCACTTTCAGTCTTGTTTCGCTGAATTCTTTCCTCTTCTTGCACACACTGAGATATGAGCTCATTAAGAATCCATTTGTCCTTTTGGGTATTATAACTCACTTTAAATTGACTGAATTGTGCAAGAAGAGATATGAGAACCGAGTGCACGAACAAGTCCTTAGACAGCTCTAACTTTAGTGTCTTGAGTATCCCACTGAGATGAGACATTTCCATAATGTACTCCCTTATGTTCCTCTTTTCTTTATATCTCATGGAAATTAAAGTAGCCAAAACGGTACTCATTTTTCACTTTTCATTTTTAACAAAATATTGTTGTAATTCAGAGAGGAACTTATTAGCATTTGTGCTCTTAGTGATCGAGCCCCGAAACGCTTCCGGAATGGAACGTTTCATAATCATCAGACTAATGTGATATGAGCGATCCCATTTCTCAATTTTACCCTCATTCGGTTTTTCCTCAGTCGAAGTAGGTCGTTCTGTCCTTAGCACAAGGTCCAAATCCATACATCCGAGAACGATTTCCACGTTCACTTTCCAAATTTTAAAGTTTTCCCCATTCAGCATTGGGATAGCACTAACTTGAGCAGAAACATTTGCAGCAATAGCAGAAACTGAATAGATAACAAAATAAAATAAAATAATACGCTCACAATGAATAACATGTCATAGCATAAACATATCATAAATACTTTACATATGCATGCATGACACATTAAACTATTTATATAATGGTGGGCCCATCACAAGATACCTAGAACAACATTGACAGTTAGTCTTTGGACAGAAATATCAACTATAAGTGGTACTCCCCGTGTAGTGATCAAATACTGACAATAAGTCCTGTCAGACAATTGCCTTCCTTTGGGTTGACTCACTACCCACACAGATAATTGGCTCAATAATTATCACATATTTACCACCACATGTACACCCATCATTCGACCAATTAAGGATCTTCCTTTGCGCTGTTTGTTAATCGCATGAATAACAGATATACCATCTTAATACTTCAAAAATAAATTAATTTTAAACAATAGAGGTTATTTTGGCAACATATTATTTCAATTTATTTATTTGAAATATCAGACATATTGTATTGGGGCCTAAAATAGACCCCAATTAAATCTCTTTTTTTTTATGAACAGGACGAGGAACATAATCTTAAGCTACCATAGAATTTAATTCATGTTATGAATTATACAATATTCTAAAGCACAGTAAAAATTACCTTAATTCATGTTATGAACAACCAAGATTTCATGATACTATGAAAATCATTCACATCAGGAATGAATCCAAAAATTCTAAAGTGCTATAGAAAACATAATATCATATTATGAATTAAAATCAATATGATATTAACCCAATATGCACAGCTGAAACCTGTATCTTTAAATCGAGTGCCATCACATCATGCATATGATACGAATAGGGTCATACATTATGTGATATTACTTATAGCCGCAGACTTGTATATGCACAGTCATTTGACTCTTTTTTTGTTGACAAGTACATCTGTATCCATAAGTGGAGATTAATCCAACCACCTTGTGCTAAAACTGAGGTATGAAAAATGTTGATATTCAAAGCCATCATCGCAATTGTTTAAGGATTGACTTTTACCCACTCTAATTTCCGAAAGCTCACTACACGGCGATATACATATGTTTTCGAAGAAAAACAAATTATGCACAACCCCCCTAATAATCAACATGATAACCGATCTGATACCACTCATTAGAATCTTTAATCTATAGAACTGTAGAACCCTAGAGTAATAAAAGCACAGCCCTAGGATCAAATCATGTTAGATTATTAAGGATGCAATATAGTAAAATGCATATCTGTATCCATGGTAGCAATTAGCAAACCTTAGAATAACAAAGATGACCGGATATGTCTTCCTCAGTCAAATCTCCTTAGTTCTGTAATGGGTTTCTTCTCTAGATGGGATAGAAGAGGAATGCTGTATATATTGATTTGACATATTGGGGACCATAACCTATAATATCTTTATATACTGTTATGTTAGGGTTCCCATTATTCCTAACAGGGTTAGTATTTGTAACCACTCTTTAAACCCATACCCAGTAGAAGTCCATGGGCTACTTATAAAGCCTATATAATAAAAGCCCATTTAATTTAATAGCCCTTATAATATAACTGAAAAAACATGTTGCCAACTATTATTAGGAAACGTAATTTCCTAACATGTATTTCTTTAAATACTCCAAAACACACTAAAAATCCAACTAAAATGTATAGATTCATTCTAACATGATAAAAAGTTAAACATAACTTCCAATATATATTATAGTACGTAAAATTATAATCATTATACCACAACTCCCCAAAATATCTCCAGCTAGTAATTTAAAAATGATTATTACAAAACTCATTTAACAAACTCAGCCGCGTAGTCTTGATCATTCCTCTCCTCTTCCCGGTCTGCACCTGCGGTGGTTATTCAATAACCACAACAGAAAATATAGTTTGTTTAAGCTTTCGCTTGGTGAATATTCTAATCATGCTATCGGAGTGTAAAATGCAGCATATGTAATATTTAAGCATTCACAACAATAAAATTAGTCGTTGGCATGTCAAGAAACTAATCACCATCATTTTGGACCCTTGATTCTAGGCCTTTCTCACTTGTTGTCACTTTTAAAGCGATATCACATACTCTCACGTGACCATAGCCAATTCGTTGTGGTCGTCACCACCATCCCCTTTTCTCTGAGGAATTCATCCCGTTTTCTCTGAGGATTAACGTCCCTTAAATATGGGCTAAATAGTGGTGATTATCACTTGACACCCTTAAACCCCAAATAAGCACATAAGCATCTCAACATGGCAATATGGCAATTTTAGCATTCTTGACATATTAAGCAATAATTAACCACATACTTTTCTATATATTCATGACTTAAGCATGCTAATACTACAAACATCACATAAACAACATTAAACACCCAATTTTGGGATTAGAGCACTCACCTTTACGAATAATCAAATAAGCTTAGAAACCCTGAATTTTTCCTAGATCCAGTCCAAATATGAACCCGTAGTTAATCCCACACAATTTTGTTTAACTAACCCATTTGGGTCACGAAAAATCTATCGATTAAACTCAAATTAAAGGACATCTATGTCACGATCCATCCCACCACGGGTGGAAATAGGACACGTGACATGCCACCGAGGCTTATCCAATTCAATAAAAGTAAACGCAGCGGAAAGAAACATAAATAAACTCTTTGAAACAAAGTTCATTTTGGAAGGAAAAAAAACATTGAACTAAGAGTCCGTAAAATCCGTATCATTTTGAAAAGTTAATTATATTTAAAATTAACCATGAACGTGTTATTAGGGAGCCCAAATGTACCCTAAAAGCAAAATAGAACATTTCAATATTTTTTGAAAAGGGTACTTCCTTTGTAAAAACACTATTTACGGGCAGCCCACTTTGCCTTTTTTTTTTTTTTTGTTGAAAACATCACAAACACGACAAAACTCAACATACAAATTTCCAATCATTCTGAAACTTTACCAAAGGTATATAAACATATTAGATAGCATGTCTAAGCTTTGAAAATATTAATGGAACCAGTCAAAGGCTCGTTTGGATCAAATCTCATAATCCACATAACATAAAAGTGAAATACTAGAGTTTGACATTAAACAAAGACCCTCAGTTTGAAACCAACCATACTTTTAAGAGCATAGTCATTACAAAATTATTACAAGATTCAGGTACTAACTAGTCTCAGTCCAATTACTACGAGTGTTCTGAGATTACAAAACATAGTTTTTCCTTACGATTCATTTACAACATAAGGATAAACTACAAAACAATAAATATGGGAGAAACTAAACTTGGGTGCTCCCACGGCCTGACTCCTCGCATTTCTTCTTTCCTTCCTTCTTATCACCTGCAATGGAGGAAGTCTCCACTGCTCAGCTATATGTTGAGTGTACAATTCTATAACAAATGTATGTATGACAATTCATTCTTTAATATCATCTAAGCAAACAAATAGTCTCTAGGGAGAGAGATACGCATTCATTCGGTAATGGAATTGATGTCGTAGCTAGGCCTTCTCCCAGGCTACTCATCCAGTGCCCTGGCTGGACCTTCTCTCAGACCATGCACAGTAGTCGTCATTACTAAATTCTCAAAGTTTGAGAAGCTTACCCCGACATGAAATTATATAACGTCCCCTTTGACCCACATAGACATTTGGCATACTCACATAATCATACAAACATACTTTCATATGTATTTGCGAGTAAAATTAACGGGCCTAACTACTACATGAATTTTGCCCGGATCACAAATCATGTTCGATATTTAAAACATCCAAAATTGACTTTATACATAAGTCACAAATTCATACCTTAAGTTTTCACTCTATAACTTCAGGGGAAGTACTAGGGGACCAAATAAACATCGAATCTCCGTTTATAAGCGATTCCTACAAGCATCCATACGTTTTTCCCAAATTCTTAAAATTAGCTTTTCGGAAATAATTTTCTAAACATGGCCTAATAGATATCAAAAAATGTAGCTAATACCTAGAGGAGTCCGAATATAAAATTTGGAGAAAAGTTGACAATCGGAAGTTCGTCGATTTGTGTCTTGATGCTCGAAGCAATAAATCCACTTTTGGCCTCCTCTTGATTTAGGTTAGAAATTTTATTTAATGAAAATATCTCATGATTTTCTATATATATAGGCACAACTTTTGAAAATCGTGTTTAACTCCCCGCGAGTTCTTTAATCCTCCGATTATCTCTCGAAACATCTTAAATGTCTAAGTTATTGATTCACGAGTGAAAATCTATAATTCATAAAAGTTTTCGTCTAAGTTCCATTTGGGTCTATAATTACGTTCCAAAAATTATTTCCTTAGAATTTCTGGATAACCTACCTTTTATGTAACGTATCACTAACGTCAATATTATGTTACTCAAAACGATCTCTAAAAAGGTCAAAACTACCAAAAATTACTCTACACAGGTATAAATACTATTCATGAATACCATATAATATCAAATAACATTTAATCACATAAATGTCATTTAATTCATGCCAATGCCTCACGGATTATCAAATCCTTGTGTCCTGAATTGACACCCACCGTTGACCCACGTCAACCACTTCCATAATTATTAATGAACATTAATAATTCACACGAATTCAATTATGCATTTAAAAGAATGTGTATTCCAATACGAGTGTGATAATCTATGTGTAGGCCTTACCTCCACGAGACCAAATATAGCTTCATATCTTGATTTGGGCAACATACGGTGAAGCTATAGTATCGGGAAGTGAAACCCTCACTTCTTTCTTCTCTCTTCTTTCTCGACACTGTCTGTTTACTTTTTTTTTTTTTCTATCTATGATTAACTAAGATGTATATAAATAAATATATATTATATACCACATCACACCACCCACTGCCACTTTACACTTGTACACACTCACGGTTGTTTTGTTTTTTTTATTTCTTTTTCTTTTGATTTGAGAGACAAAATAGAATATTCGTTAGAATATTCTCCAACTTAGATCTATTCTAATTTAAATCTCCAAAAGTTTTCTACACTTTTTATGAAACCCTCTAACATTAATATTAACTACCCAATATCTAAATGAGTTTAGTCTGTGTCACGTATGGGTCCCAAACGTGATCCCAAATGTCATATGAAGGCACTAATTAGCCTACCAATTATGTCATGTGTCTAATTACGCCCTCACAAGGGTACCCAAACTGGTCCCATAAATATCATGAACAATATTAAAATATTAAAGCACCTAACAGTTTATCAATTAAAATATCACATACCATCAACATGTACTATAATGTAAACATCTATATTTACATGTCTATCATTTAGTCACATAAATGCAATTAAATGTAATTTATCTAATCTGGGCCTCCCATGGGTCCCACCTCATATTTGTCCAACTGTGCCTTTATTAAGCACTTATCACATCGAGGTAACGGGAACTTATCCAAATCATCACATGCAATTAATTATACTAATTAATTATTGCATGCAAAATAAATATTACTTCCATTTTTCGGGTACGGGTATTACACCTCCCTTGAGTTTTGGTGAAATTACATAAACCTCCCCTCTATATTGCAAAATTACACAGACCTCTCTTCTAGCATGAATTTACTCTTTTATTCTTACTTTGTTTACCATTTTACTAAACTGCACCTCTCTCTCTCTCTCTCTCTCTCTCTCTCTCTCTCTCTCTCTCTTTTACTCACTCACTCACTTTTTCCTATCGCTACTCTATGTGTGTGTGTGTGTATACATAGATATAGATATTCAAGTACATATATTATATATGGACATATATATATATATATATGAATATGAATTTGTTCACAAAATAAAAAATTTAAACCCAAAATCAATTTGTTCCAAAAACTAATGTATTTCTAAGATTTAAACCCAAAATCAATTTCTTACAAAAACTAATTTGTTCATAAGATTTAAACCCAAAATCAATTTGTTTCAAAAACCTACGATCTAAACCCAAAATACCAAACCCACCTCAAAGATGTATACAAGTATCTATGTATACATGTATTCAATGGCTATAAGTATACAAATATGTATGTATATATGGTGTGTGTGTGTATGTATGTATGTATGTATGTATGTATGTATGTATGTACGCATAGTCCTTATATATGGTGTGTATGTATGTATGCATGCATGTATATATGTACATATAGTAGAGAGAGAGAGAGAGAGAGTAGACGAGTTTTTTATTTTATATTTTTTATTTTATAACTACGGGTATTTATTGAAAATATATCATAATTAAGTTTAATAGCAACTTCATAATAAATGTCTGACCACGTTTGAAACACATACAAAACGTAGACTAAACCCATTTTGGAATATTGGGTAGTTAATGGAATTATATTGGGGGTTTTATAATAAACATTTAGAAAATTCAAGGGTGTAAATGAAAAACAAGCACAACTTTCATGTAAATCATTTGGTGAGTCACTTGGTGACTCATTCCTCATTCATAGCAGATTGAGAGTATGAGAGACACGTAGAAAGAGAAGCGTAAGCTTCCATTATTTTCACCAAAACTTAGTAAGAAAAAGAAAGAAAACAAAGCCGAGAAAGAAGAAGGGTTGGCCATACGAAGGGAATTGGGGGAAAATAGCAATTGATCACACAAACATTCAATTTTCAAATCGAAGTCATATTCTAAATCAGGAGGGTAAGTCTAACGACCCCTATGTAGTTTTGTTTCAGTTTAATTGTGTAGTTTGGTGTTAGAGACCTAATCGGTAAATCCCACTTCGCTATAAACATGTAGGAATTTGTGACGCTTCGAATCGGGTTCAAATTTGATATCTAGAGTAAGAATCAAAAAGAGGTGAGTGACTCTAATCCATGGGCTAAATGTAAAATCATGTTTAATGTGTTAATTTTTATGCTAGCATGTTGAATTCATTGATATAGAATTGGAAATATTAGCATGTGAATCTATTTAGGTTTTAATTAATTTGCTCAAAATTAGAAGTTAGAATGTGTTAAATTATGTGTGAATTACCGTGTTGATATGAATACGTGATTACATAATTGTATGGGTTGAAGAAGCCTTATGTTAGTTCACTATGGATTTACTCCATAATGAGGAGACGTGGAAGGCCCAATCTGTGTAAGGGTACTCACCACTTAATTATGTATAGGTGTGTAGGTGACAATCCAGTTGTGGAAGGATATGTGAGATGGTGAGAATTAGAGGTGCTATATGCACATAAGGGAAAAAAGCAAGAGCGGCGTCACGGTGAATTGATATTTGGTCTTTTGGAGACTAAATGATATGTTGATTATTGACTTGTGCATTGAATATGACATTACACTCATACATGTGATTAGCTTTACTCATTAAGCATTAGCTTAAAAAAATATTATTTTCTGTTGTGGTTATTGAATAACCATCACAGGCATGGATTTGATGAAGAGAGGAAATGAATGAAGCGATGGGATGGATCAAGAGAGAGTTGTTGATATGTAGATTTGTTTATATGTTCAGCTATAAAGTTTTCGTTGTATCCCGAGTCTTCGGAATGCTGAAAATGTAGTTTATGTTTATGCTTTTATGTCAATCTTGTAATATGGATAATGGAGCTAGCTTAACATTGTACTTGTTAATTAGATAGTAATGCGAACTCAAGAAATTGATGCGTCATTGTGTCCAAGTTATGTTAATTACGTAATTCTGCTTATAAAATTCTTGTATAAGTGAATTTGAAGGTTTGGTCTAATTAGGATGATTTAAATAGGCTTGGGAGTTGTATAACATATGGTTAAATGAATTCTAATGACTTTAATGATATATTCCATGGATTTGAGTTGCATTTAAATGATTTTAATAGAGTTGAGAATAATTCTGAATTGGTTTAGAATGACTTGGGAATGTCTTGGATCTAACCCCATTTGAATTGGAAACTTTGAATCATTTTATATATGTAACAAGAAATTAGGGCAGAAGTTGGGTTTCTATTCAGGTCCCATTCAACCGGTCCAACTTCCCTCTGCCAGACTTTTAGTGTCATGCCCCATAGCAGCAAAAATGGGGAAAATAAAATTCTTTTTTAGACCCGTAGGCCATGATAGTTGAAAGTCACCAGTGTAATAGCCTGCATTTTTACTTAATTTTAAATTGCATTTCCATATTTAATCTGTAATCCCGGTGTAATTTTAAGTTGCAATTCTCATGTTTTGAATCTTATTACTGATTTTACTTCATTATCGATATTCGTGTTGGGGGTCAAACTGCAATTTTTGTAAACATAGTAACACCTGTGTTGGATTTCAAAATCTGTATTTCGAAACGGTGAAAATAATTTCTTTTGACTCAAACTATTTTTTTATGTAACCGGTAAATTATTTCTTAGGACAATGAATTTTTTGTATTTTTGTGGCGAACACCGCACCGCGTACCAGTTTATGTTCAAAACTGTTTGTGCCGCGTTAAACTTCCAAAAATTTTGGAATTGACGTAAAGTTTGAAGTGACATGTACTTTATTTACATTTATGGCAACTAATGATTGGTTAGGCTTTGTTTGGGAATACTTTTGATTCATGTGTTAACCTTATGCCATAGGTTGTTTTCCCAAACAATAAAAGTGATTCCTAGGCAACTTGTGTGTGCCTTGTTTGGCAATGCTTCTTTTGTGTGTGTTTATGTTGGACCTTAATCTACATTCCCAAACAACTAGCATTTGACCCTGATTAGTCTAATTTGCCTCTTCAAATTTTGTTGGAGTGTATATACGTATGTATATAAACACATACACACCTGTGATTTTGTAATGCTTTAGTAATTAAGAAAAGAATTGAATTTGTAGAGTGGTTGAGAATCAACTTGGGCTCCAAGTTGTGAGTTCTATATAACTCTTATACACACTCTCATTCTCTAGAGATCACAACTGAGAAAATATAGAGAGATTTCCAGAGAGAGAGAGAGAGAGAAGAATTTACAGATTATTGAAGAGAGAGCTCGAGTCCTCCATAGCCAAGATCAATTGGAGTTCTTGTTTTTGACTCTCTCTCAACAAACTACTTCTATTCTCTTTATCATTGTATGTATATAGAACTCACTCAGATTGTAAACTCATGCTTAATCACTGTTGTATTTGTTTAATTTTGAAATCACCATTGTTGATTTTATGTTGAAGTTCAAAGCTTGAAAAATCTTTATTTTTCAAAACTTAACCAAAATCTATTTTTATAGATAATTATGAAATATTACACATCCTAGTTGCTATGTTTGAAGCATTAGAGCCTAGTTCATTCATATGAGAAAGTATATTAGGATTGAAGTTTCATCACCTCTCGGATTTTTAAAAAATCCGAGAGCTACGGGTCAATTGGTATTAAATTGATTTTATATTCTTAATCCTTGCCGAAAAACAAAGGGATTCATATATTATATGTCATATATACTTTTGAAACTGAAAATGGGTAGAATTAGACCTTAAAACTGAAAATAGGGGACTTATCAGCGAAGAAGATGAAGCCTCAGCTTCTCCTCGCGCGAGCGAGGGTCGTGCGAGCAGCCCACGCGTGCGACCTGTGTATTTTTTGTCACTTAGAAATTTTTATAAGAAAAAAAAAATGGGGATATCGTACGAGCGACCCCTCCCGCGTGCGCGACCTGACAGTTTCTAGTTTTTGTCTGTTTTCTTATCCAGGCCTGTTTGGACTAAGTTTTTAAGATTTTTAAAGTTCTACTTGGGAAATATACTAAAGAAAAATTTGTTTAGTTACGTTTTGGTTATAAAGGAATGATAATAGTCTCCGTTCTTCTCATATACATGGCTATCATTCCCAGTAATTGATATTTTCTGTAATAGTTATATGTCATTCATATGGAGTCAATTGTACATGCATGGAGAGTGATGGTCAGTGTGGAAAAGAGTATGTGGTTGAGACTGTGTGTGGACACTCCCTGGTAGTGGTGTACCAGAGTGTGAGATTACGATATTGTGGTTAGAGTATCTTTGAAATGCGACGGTGACAAAACTGGACACTCCTGGGCGCCCATGGTAGCGCTAAAGTGTGTGACGCCGACTTGGACATACCCTGGCACCCATGGCAGTGCTAAAGTGTGGCATACTGGACACTCTCTGACATGCGTGGTATGGTCAAAGTGTGAGGCATTGGACACTCCCTGGTACCCCGTACTAAAGTGTGAGGCAAACTGGACATTCCCTGGTACCCCTGTACTAAAGTGTGGTCATCTTAGTGTTTCAAAGTTACTGGAGTGAGAGAGTTGGGTGTTGTGTTGTCGAGAGAAAAGAGTTGGTAAGATGAGAATGTTTACATTGTTCTCGTGCACAGTCACATGTTTCTATGGATTAAAGTTCATTCTATTTCCCCTTACTGTATTATGTTGTGAATTCACCTCTATACTTTTAACCCATTGAATAACGGAACTGTGAAATGGAAAATTGTAAGTAAGTATGTTTTATATTCGATTATATGTTTAATACTCACCAGCTTCATAAAACTGGCGGCGTTGATGCACCCTGGACATTCGTGTCTAGTCTTTTTAGGTTATGATCGAGCTAAATGTTATGACTATGTGAACTGAGAACCACCACCCGACGAGGAATTTATTATTACATGTTTTAAGTTATGAATCAAAATTTGTAATAAGGATGACTGTAATAGATAATAGATATTATTTTTTGTTTCAAGGCAGTTTTGTGCCTTTAGGTGACCACGTGATGTAATATTTATTACGTTGGAAAAATTTTGTAAGCCTTGATTATTCTACTCTAATTTATATCATTATGTTGTTTGACGTTTGGGACGGAATCAATCATTCAAACTATTTCGACCTACGGGTCCATAAAGGAAATTAAATGCTTTTCATATTTATGCTACGTCGAGGTGTGACAGGATTTAGTGGTATTAGAGCAAGGTTATCTCAGAATAGTTTAGCCAGGTTAGGGTTTACCAGCATAAAACCGATTCCACATTCTGCAAGCTTAAGCTTTACACACTAGATGATACGTCAGGAGGAGAAACCCAAAACCCAAACACCTAAGATTTTTTATGTTAAGATTAGTCCTGACATAAGTTAGTACCTTTTGTCACGTGTGGATCCAGTATAGCCATTCTTTGTACCCGATAGGTTTGGAGGACATTGGGTGACTCCCGGGGCAGTAGTCCCAGCTTTCATTGATTTATACCACGCCGCTATAGAGCAGTTGGTGTCAGCGATAGTAGAGCTGGATCTGTGGCACCAGGTCCATGTTGTGGGAATAGTTGATTTGACTCGTATTCGTCTAGAGCTCCTCTATTTTGCAAAGGCTCAGCGGTTAGTATTAGTGGAGAATGTGCGGTTGGTTAATAATGATGCTTTCTATCTTCCTCTTGAGGTCCAGATTGTGCACGCTTATCTCGTACAGCTGGATATGCCCCCATCGGTTGTTCTAGCTGAGCACCTGATAGTTCCCGTTGATGAGGATGATGATGATAGTGACATCATACTTATCCTTATTGCTGACGAGGAAGACGGTTTTGGTCTAGATGACTTTGCGGTGAACCTTGAAGAGGAGCTAGCAATTGAGCTAGTTCTGCCCGAGGAGGTGTCAGTCAAAGCCGGTGCTCCGGGATATGCTTCATAACTAGCTTCCCAAAGTAGTGACTTTGATATGATGGGTCCATTCCATGTTCAGCGATTTTGCCCTGTCGACTCGCTGGATCTTCTGATAGCCACGTATGGAGATGATTGAGAACTTCGATATAATCTTGTACATATTAACTATATTGACTAGTAGCTCTATCTCTTTTGCAAACTATATTTACATGCATCCGAGTATATGGCAATAACCCCATTTTTAGCATTAAATCTTGCATGGACGATGTACGTCATAACCCATACAGATAAGGTAGGCATTGAACTGATCATACACGCTTTTTGTATCAA
Organism: Hydrangea macrophylla; assembly: GCA_033977485.1. NCBI lineage: Eukaryota > Viridiplantae > Streptophyta > Magnoliopsida > Cornales > Hydrangeaceae > Hydrangea > Hydrangea macrophylla. The sequence goes on from CM066999.1 coordinate 59,168,736, forward strand.
CTTGACTAGAAGTTATATATAGAAATACTCTTTTGATATTATCAACTATTTAAACTGATTTATATTCCAGCTTCATACTACTGCTTTATTTATGTTCCTCATTCTTTTATCATTGACATGCACTTAGAATGGCTGGGAGACCAAGGAGGAACAGGAATCTGATTGAAGAGGCACCTTTGGCTGCCAATCCTACAGGGATATTTGAAGCTTTTGTCAGGCGCTTGGAGAGGATTAATAATCTGAATAAAAATTGATAAGACCGTCAAACTAGGGATAAGCTGCTAGAGAGATTCCATGCACTAAGGCTCGAATAGTTTGTGGGTACTGCAGAGCCCTGGAAAACTGAATAATGGATAAGGCAAATGGACCGTATGTTCAATGTTGTTCAGTGCAATGAAATATATAAGAGGAGGTAAGCTACCTTCTAACTAACCGATGCCGCGTAGATTGGTGGGATTCGGTGATAGCCACTATTGGGAACGAAGCTGCTATGGGGATGACTTGGACTGCATTTAAAGGAAGATTTCTAGAGAAATACTTCCCGTCTATGAAGAGACACAGAAGGGAGAAAGAATTTATGGATCTAACTCAGGGACTAAGTCGGTGCAAGAGTATACCACACAGTTCGATAGGCTGTCTCAGTTCGCTCCCCACCTGGTTGATACGGAAGAAAAGAAGATACGTAAGTATAACCAAGGGCTGACACTGCAGATTCGCCGCCTGACTCTCGGTCACCTAGATAAGTCTTTTGAGGGACTCGTTGGCTTGGCCACTAATCTGGAAGAGAATGCTCGGGTGAACCATAAGCAATTCGAATTTCGGCCGCCTCAAAGGGCAGAAGAGGAATTTTGATGGAAGCAAGAAAACCCAAGTTGTCACCTATCCGACTCATCCCGAAGTAGGAAAGGGTAGTAGTGCTGGGAAATGCTTTAATTATGGCAACCCCAGTCATCTAGCTCGAGATTGCAAGGCACCAAGGCATATTACTCCGTAAGGCATAGTCTGTTATAACTATGGTGAACCTGGTCACATCAGCAAGTTCTGCACTGTTCCTAAGCAAGTGACTTATGATCAATAGGGTCAGACTCGCTTGAATGCTATTATTCTTGATGCCGCTGAATATGATGAGACTGTGTAAAAAGAGGGAAATTATAAAGAAGCTTAGCCTGATCAACAAGCAGTGGAATGTACATTAACTCTGTTTAACTCTCATGTTAAAGTTTTATTTGATACGGGTGCTGCACTTTCATTCATATCTGCTAATACTATTTGAAGATTGGGTATCCTACCTCATCATTTAGAGAAAGCTTTGAGGACTACCTCACCATTAAGAGCCATGTCAAGTTAGGACACGTGAGCAAGGATTGTCCCTTACGGCTAGGAGACTGTGAGATCCCTACAAGGCTGATTGTACTATTGATGAAGGAGTTTGACATAATCCTAGGAATGGATTGGCTCTCTCAGAATCAAGCAAAGTTGGATTATGCGAGGAAGAGAATTACATTACCCGATAATGGGAATCAATCCTTTGATTTCCAATGTAACCCTTTGGGAGATATGTTCCTCACGAGATGTTTAGCTAACATCGAAGTCGTCAACATAGAGATGAAAGCATTATCTATACCTATAGCTAGGACTTCGAGGAAGTATTCTAAGACATTTCTGGTTACCGCCTGAGAGAAGTATAGAGTTCTGTATTGAGCTTATACCAGGCACTACTCTGATCACTAAGGTTCCCTATAGAATGGCCCCCGCTGAACTATTAGAATTGAAGGAATAAGTTTAAGAGCTTGAGAATTTGGATTTTGTACGTCCAAGTACATCGCCTTGGGGAGCACCAGTATTATTCGTGAAGAAGAAGGATGGAACGCTTCAATTATGTATCGATTATAGAGAATTGAACCGCGTGACTATCAAGAATAAGTTTCCCTTGTCACGGATCAACAATTTGTTTGATCAACTACAGGGAGCTACAACATTCTCCAAAATAAATCTATGGTCGGGATATCATCAGTTGAGGGTACAGAAGGAAGATATACCCAAGACTTCTTTCAGAACCCGATATAGTCACTATGAATTTTTTGGTGATGCCATTGGAATGACGAATGCCCCAGCAGTGTTTATAGATCTGATGAACAGAGTGTTTAAGCCTTATTTGGATCAGTTTGTCTTCGTCTTCATAGATGATATTTTGATCTATTCTATGTCAACAGAAGAGCACGAACAACATCTACGGATTACGATGAGAACTCTCAAGGACCACCACTTGTATGCCAAGTTTAGCAAGTATGAGTTCTGGTTGCAAGAAGTGAAATTTTTGGGACACAAGGTATCGTCTCAAGGAATATATGTGGATTTATCAAAGACAGATGCTGTGTCAAACTGGGTTAGGCCAACCAACCCTACAGAGGTTAGGAGTTTCCTTAGACTCGCAAGTTTTTATCGAAGATTTGTCGAGGGATTCCCAGTAATAGATGCATCACTGACTGGATTGACTAAGAAAGCTCAAAAGTTTGACTGGGCAGAGAAGTATGAACGCGCCTTTCTAGAATTAAAAGAGAGACTCACCACCGCACCGGTACTAGCTATACCCAAGCCTGATGAGAAGTTCACTATCTTTAGTGATGCGTCATATCAAGGATTGGGATGTGTACTGATGCAAGATGGTAGAGTTATCACTTATGGATCTAGACAACTAAAGCCAAACGAATTGAACTACCCCACCCATTAGCAGCAGTAGTATTTGCACTCAAGATTTGGAGACATTATCTCTATGGTGAGAAGTTTGATTTATTCTTCGATTATAAGAGTCTGAAGTATTTGTTCACACATAAAGAGTTGAACATGAGGCAACATAGGTGGATGGAGTTGATCAAAGATTACGACTTCACGTTGGAATACCACCCTGGTAAGGCTAATGTGGATGCTGATGATTTGAGTCGGCAAACTCATAAAACAATTGCCACCCTAATGATTAGAGAATGGCAGGATAAGACATGTTCACAACATCCAAAAAGTTTGATGTGCACAATACTAAGGAAGGAGAAGGATAACTTTTTGGATGTCTTATCCTACAGTATGTTTTATCGACCGCATTATTGAAGCCCAAAAAGAAGATGAAAAATTCCAGACATGGTTTTAAAGATATTAGAAAAGGATCTGATAGAATGAAAAGTGGGAAGTGATGGAGGATATAGATGTAGGGACAAATTTTGAGTGCCAGACTGTGGAGAGCTAAGGAAGGTCATTCTGGAAGAAGCGCATAAGGCTAGATTTACAGTCCACCGTGGAGGAACAAAAATGTACAAGGATTTGAAGAGAAATTTTTGGTGGAAAGGTATGAAGAAGGATGTGACCGAATTTGTGTCGAAATATTTGACGTGTCAACAAGTCAAAGCCGAACATCAAAGACCCTCGGGATTGTTGCAACCGATACCGGTTCCAGGTTGGAAATAGGAGCACATCACCATGGATTTCGTAGTAGGATTACCTCGATCTCAGCAAAATCATGACGCCATTTGGATAATCGTGGATCAATTGACTAAGTCAGCTCACTTTATTGCTTATGGTATGACATACCTGGTAGAAAAGATGAGCCAATTGTACATACAACAAGTTGTGCGACTTCACGATGCACCTATGTCAATTGTGGCAGACCATAATGTACGTTTTACTTCTGGATTTTGGGAAAGTCTGCAAGAAGCTATGGGAACCTCACTCAAGATGAGTACTGCTTTTCACCCTCAAACAGATGGGCAAATTGAGTGTGTTAATCAGATCACGGAGGATATGCTTAGGGCTTGTGTCATTGATTTTGAAGAAGCTTGGGAGACACACTTGCCTTTGGTTGAATTTGCCTACAATAATAGCTACCACACGAGTATTGGGATGGCTCCGTTCGAAGCATTGTATGGACCACCATGTTGTTCTCCATTGTGTTGGGCAGAGGTTGGGGACAAGGAATTGTTGGGACCAGATTTGGTTAAAGAAACCAACGAAAAAATTTCTTTGGTCAAGGAAAGGATGAGAACCGCTCAGAGCAAGTATAAAAGTTATGCCGATCGACACCAAAAATATTTAGAAATCAGTGTCAAAAATCACGTACTTCTTAAGGTTTCACTGACTTGAGGAATAGTACACTTCGGTCTCAAGAGAGGGAAGTTAGCTTTGCATTTATTGGATCGTTTGAGATTTTGGATCGTGTTGGGAAAGTGGCTTATCGACTTGTACTACCACCAAAGATGTCTGGGGTTCACAATGTGTTTTATGTGAGTATGCTAAGAAAGTACATACGAGATCGCTCACATGTGGTTAGTTATGATGATATTGAGATGAGTCATAATAATTCCTGTAAGGAGAGGCCCGTAAAGATTCTAGATCAGAGTATCAAGAAGCTGAGGAATAAGGATATCGTGTTGGTTAAGGTTCAGTGGAATCATCATGATGAGAATGAAGCCTCATGGGAAGTAGAAGCTGATATGAGGAAGAAGTACCCGGAGTTGTTTTAGGACTAGTTAGTCTTGATTTCAGGAGCAAAATCCTATTTAAGGGAGGAAGGATGTAACAACCTGCATTTTCATTTAATTTTAAATTGCATTTCCATATTTAATCTGTATTCTTGGTGTAATTTTAAGTTGCAATTCTCATGTTTCGAATCTTATTACTGATTTTACTTCATTATCGATATTCGTGTTGGGGTCAAATAATAATTTTTGTAAACATAGTAACACCTGTGTTGGATTTCAAAATCTCTATTTCAAAACGGTGAAAATAATTTCCTTTAACTCAAACTGTATTTTTATGTAACCGGGAAATTTTCTGACGACAAAATGAATTTTTTGTATTTTTGTGGCGAACACCGCACTGCCAAAATACTAGTTTATGTTCAAAACTGTCTGCACCGCGTTAAACTTCCACAGATTTTGGAATTAACGTAAAGTAAGAAGTGCATGTACATTATTTTCATTTATGGCAACTAATGATTAGTTCGACTTTGTTTGGGAATACTTTTGGTTCATGTGTTAACCTTATGCCATAAGTTGTTTTCCCAAACAATAAAAGTGATTCCTAGGCAACTTGTTTGTGCCTTGTTTGGCTATGCTTCTTTTGTATGTGTTTATGTTGGACCTTAATCTACATTCCCAAACAACTAGCATTTGACCCTTATTAGTCCAATTTGCCTCTTTAGATTGTGTTGGAGTGTATATACGTATGTATATCAACACATACACACCTGTGATTTTGTAATGCTTTAGTAATTAAGAAAAGAATTGAATTTGTACAGTGATTGAGAATCAACTTGGGCTCCAAGTTGTGAGTTCTATATAACTCTCATACACACTCTCATTCTCTAGAGATCACAATTGAGAAAATATAGAGAGATTTCCAGAGAGAGAGAGAGAGAGAGAGAGAGAAAGAGAGAGGAGAATTTACAGATTATTGAAGAGAGAGCTTGAGTCCTCCATATCCAAGATCAATTGGAGTTCTTATTTTTTACTCTCTCTCAACAAACTACTTCTATTCTCTTTATCACTGTGAGTATATAGAACTCACTCAGATTGTAAACTCATACTTAATCACTGTTGTATTTGTTTAATTTCGAAATCACCATTGTTGATTTGATGTTTTAGTTCAAAGCTTGAAAATTCTTAATATTTTCAAACTTAACCAAAATTTGTTTTTATAGATAATTATGAAAGATCACACATCCTAGTTGCTGGCTTTGAAGCATTAGAGCCTAGTTCATTCATATGAGAAAGTATATTAGGATTGAAGTTTCATCACCTCTCGGATTTTCGTACAATCTGAGAGCTACGGGTCGATTGGTATTAAATTGATTTCATATTCTTTATCCTTGTGGAAAAACAAAGAGATGCATATATTATATGTCATATATATACTTCTGAAATTGAAAATGGGTAGAATTGGACCTTAAAACTGAAATCAGGGGACTTATCAGCAAAGAACATGAAGCCTCAGCTTTTCCTCGTGCGCGCGATCGCGTAACCTATGTATTTTCTGACACTTAGAAATTTTTATAAGAAAAAAAAGGGCACATCGTGCGAGTGGCCCGCGTGAGCGACCCCCCCCGCGAGCGGCCCATGCGCGTGACTTGACAGTTTCTAGTTTTTGTCTGTTTTCTTATTAGGGACTGTTTGGACTAAGTTTTTAAGATTTTTAAAGTTATGTTTGGGAAATATACTAAAGCAGAATCTGTTTTGTTACGTTTTGGTTATAAATGAATGATTATGGTCTCAGTTCTTCTCATATATACATGGCTATCGTTCCCAGTACTTTATTTGTTCTGTAATAGTTACATGTCATTCATGTGGAGTCAGTTGTACATGCATGGTGAGTGATGGTCAGTGTGGAAAAGAATATGTGGTTGAGACTGTGTGTGGACACTCCCTGATAGTGGTATACCAAAGTGTGAGGTTATGATATTGCGGCTAGAGTATCTTTGAAATGCGACGGTGACAAAATTGGACACTCCCGGGCACCCATGGTAGCGCTAACGTGTGTGATGCCGACTTGCACATACCCTGGCACCCATGGCAGTGCTAAAGTTTGGCATACTGGACACTCCCTGACATGCGTGGTATGGTCAAAGTGTGAGGCATCGGACACTCCCTGGTACCCCGTACTAAAGTGTGGGGCAAACTGGACATTCCCTGGTACCCCTGTACTAAAGTGCGGTCATCTTAGTGTTTCAAAGATACTGGAGTGAGAGAGTTGGGTGTTGTGTTGGCGTGAGAAAAGAGTTGGTAAGATGAGAATGTTTGCATTGTTCTCATGAACGGTCACATGTTTCTATGTGATCTAGTCAGAATCAATATAAAAAGTATACTTTACTTTTAAGGATTTGTAGTGTGGAAGTAAAGGTCGAACCTACAGAGATCGATTATTTTTGTCCTTTAATTTAGAAAACCTAAATCTATTTAGCTATGGAAAAACGGAATTTTGATTGGTTGATGATTTAATTATTACTATTAATTAAACTATGAAATTATGAAAATAGAATTCTAAAATTGAATCTAAGTAAACTAGTGCAAAATTGAAGATTGTTTTAAATATGAGTGGATGAGATCTAAGATTGCAAATCCACCACTAACTATGCTTCTGGAATCTATACTTACTATTTTAATTCCTATGATTGGATAGTCACGATCTATCATAGCTACAAGCCTAATAGTATCGACAAGAAGATATCACTAGTTTAACCTAAGCATAACTCATCTTCGGTTGGCATGAATTGTCTTCCCATGACTAGGGTGTAGCACAACCCATGTTTCCTAGGCATGAATTATAAAAGATCTAAACATCGCAATCACATAAGCACCATTATATGTAAATTCTCCTATCAATCACAGAAATCAAGGAATATTGAGTTCAATAAGCATAAGGAAAAATCTAAGTCAAGAATAGATCCAAAATACTCTTGATTCTTATCATTAAAAACCGATTATATATAAATAATCCTCAAACTTATAATTACTATCCAATACATAAAATCTTAAAATAAATAAGCATAGAATTCCCCCTTTACATAGCTAGGGTTTCATTAAAACCCTAGAATAGAAGTTTAATTGCACATGGTTGATGAAAACATGATGGTTGAGATGATGGTTGCCATTAGAGACCTTCAAGCTAGATCTTCTCTTCCTCTTGCCTTCAAAGTTGATGAATGTAAGGATGTGTAAAGATGTGTGCAGATGAGTAACCCCTCAATTGAATTAGAATGAGATATATATATATAGTTGTAGAGAGATTAGGAAGGCTTTTGTAAACCTAATCCGACTGAAACTGCTATATTTCGCTTTCTGGACGTAATTAGGCAATTTCGTCCACATAGGGGTCTTCAGCACATAAAAATGCGCATTTTAGGTTTTTTGTACGGATCTTGCGAGTGATGTGCTGGATTCTCACGCGAGCGGGTCACTCGCGCGAGGTGGCTTTGTCTTGTTCTTTCTTCCTGCTTTTTCACCCCATTTAGCCTGGAATCCTTGCTTTCTTCTAAATCCTGACAGAAAGTGGAAAACGAAGTAAAATTATATAAAAATAGGATAAAAACTACTAACAAATATAAATTAATGCGTATAATTAGGATTTGTTCTCTCCCGATCACACCCCCAAACTTACATTTTGCTAGTCCTTAAGCAAAAAGAATAGAAAGATAAAACTACTAATAATAACATTCCTATTCCATTTTTGCATGGATTGCGATTGCACTTAGCCCGTGCATCAAGCCTTTTAAACTTCTAGGTGTCCCTAGTCAGACGAGTGAAGTCTCGTGAGTCACCCACAACCATCTTTATTAACTTGTATAAAGCAAAATTTTATTCAAAATTTTAATATTTCATCATCGACATCCTTCCTTGATAAAACTAAATTCAAGTAAAACTTTAAATTATCAAGAGTAACATGATCGTACGTCTACCCAAATCATGAAAATAATCTGAAAACATATATCAACAGAATTAATAGAACATATCAAAGACTCGCATGTGTGTGAATAGTAATCAAGTGGATACACGGTGACTATGAACTTGGAATATAAATCGAATAACTATCTAGCGATGCTTCGACTATAAATCTCACGTTGTTAATTACACTCTAAAATGAAATCACTCAAAAACAGGTGTAATCACTCGATTATACACGAAGGAGATAATTATATATAAAGCAAATAAATCTCGCGTATGACACAAAACAATATATGGCACGACAGAGAAAATAGTCTTAGAAATAGATATCGATCGTCAAGTGAACATTACCACTACCCTGCTTTAATTCCCTTTTTCTATCGGTTCCATATTCAAATCATGTTTCCCTAGAATCAATTAGGACTTTACAAGGGTTGTAATGTTGGTCAAATATTAGGGGAAAATACCTTTTACCCCCCTGTGGTTACACTCATTTTCTCAGAACCCCCCTGTGGTTCATTTTGTAGCCCCTAACCCCCCTGTACTACGGACTAAAGTGAGACTGTTAACTTTTCTAACGGAAAAAGAAAATGACATTAATACCCCCAAGCCCCTATACATACTTTTTAGAAAAAAAAATACATTTTACCCCCCTATGGTTACACCCATGTTCTCATAACCCCCCTGTGGTTCATTTTTGTAACACTTAACCCCCCTGTACTAATGACTGAAGTGGGACTGCCGTTAGAAAAGTTAACAGTCTCACTTTAGTCCATAGTACAGGGGGGTTAAGGGTTACAAAATGAACCACAGGGGGGTTATGAGAAAATGAGTGTAACCACAGGGGGGTAAAAGGTATTTTCCCCCAAATATTATAGCTAAGAAAAGAAAGGTAGAAAGGATTCAAAAAGTCCTTAAGTAAGTAGGTATAGCTTTAATTTGCAACACAAGGGCTTTACTACAACGACTATTTAATATTCCCTTCTCCTTTTTTTCATATTCATTTTTGTTCAAGAGATTCATTTCTCTTTTCTTCTTTTTCAATCCTTTTTTGCTATCTATTTTTTTCTTTTTTATATCTATCATTCTTTCTTCTTTTTTATTATTTTTTATTTTTATATATTTAATACTCTACTTTATATGAGTCGTTATTAGCCCGATTTCTTTATAAAAAATTATTCTTCACTACTCTTGGACATGGGTTAGGTTTTATTTTAATAGTGGCGAACTCCATATCAGAGTGGGTAGGATAATAGGCGAACAAAGAAATGGCTTATTAAAAGGCTCAAAGTGGTTAACAAAGGATAAAAAAAAATTATTGGGTAGGTCAAAAAAATAAGGATAAAGACAGATGGCCTAATATCATCTCCTAAAGTCTCATGATTCTTCAATGTTATGATATCAAGGGAAATATAATTTTTTTAATTAATTAAAAAAAAATTTAAACATGGTAATTATAACACAAACTCGACTTTCAATCAAGATAAAGAAATATTGAGACTAATCAACGAAATTATGCACTTTGTTAAAAAGATTCGATAAAAGTAATTTTAAAACCCTCAAAGGATGAAAGGCTCTAAAGCTCACCGGGTTTTAGTCTCCACACTATTGCTATCTAGAAATCCAAGCTATATTATAATCCAATATCAATATCCATCCACATGACTACGTGTCGTGCAAAAGTAAAATGCAAGTATAAGATATAAAGCAATGATTCTAATGATATATAATTCTTAAGACATACCTTCATAGCTTCAGTAGATAATGGACTACATTCTCTCTTAACCTCAAGTTTCAACAAAATGTAGTTAAAACAAGAAATAATGCAACATTGAACAATAATAAGCAAACATAAGAAAACGTACTTTATTTATTATTAAAACTACTAGACGTAAGTGTTTGTGTTTCCAGAGTTTTTTTTTTATCATTAACGAATGAACGAAATAACAAATGAACGAAAATAAAAGCAACAAGTGAATGAACGAAAATAAAACTAAACAGTACTAAAACAAAAATAAAAGACTAATCCTAAAATCAACGAAATTCCATATACTCTCCCCCAAACCAAATCACCGCACTTCGCGAAAAACAATGACATGGATATATGCCTCAAAAAAGATGACCAAGACGTCCACTTCGCGAAAAACGTCTGAAGGGGGTGGCACGTCAGTTCGGATGTACCAATCAATCAGCTCTCACTTTGGATGCTCAGCAGGATCGAAAGGCGGTCCTATCTCCTTATAATCATCCTCCGCAGGAATCTCTGGAACCACAACTACCTCTTCCTCCTCAATGATACCAGGACCCAAATCGACCTCATCATCCTCAGGACCGGCATAAGGTGCAAAGATCGAGGCTATGTCCTCAGGAGACCAGTTAGGGTGACTTGGACGTTGTCGAACAATGTCTGGCACATAATCAGGTAGGTTCCTATAGGGATAGGTAACCTCAGGTGAAGGTACAACGGTCAATGTAGGATCACTCAAAGAAATGGCATCTAGACCTGATATAACTCCCTCATTAACCTCGGCCTCATTGTCATCGGTCGAGTAATTGGTTGAATCCTATGAAGAAGAAGACTCAGAGGACGTAGGTGGAGCGCCATAAGGGCCATCAATAACCGTCAGGTCATCACCAAAGAGGTCATCCTCGTCAGAAGAATTATTTTACACTAAAAGGAGCACGAGGATGATGACGGCACCAACCGGGACAACCGATTGGACCATATGGCTTGGCTACCCTAGGACTCGGTGAAGCATCAGTGGTGGATGAACCAGAGTGGTATGACGACTCAATGGACTCGAAAACCTATCGGGTGAAGAAGGTGGAGATATGGGATGGTCCATAGTGTGAGGATGCTATATGGATAAATGGAAACTATAAACCTGAAATCAAAAGTAGATCACAGCTGAAACCTGGTTAGCTTTAATTATTAGAACAAAAAGTCAATATAACTAGTTATTGGATTTCCCATTATGTTTTTGTACAAATGAATAAAATTATAATTTATGCAACTTATATTAATTTCTATGAAACTTGTGTATAACCTCCCCCAAACCTGAATTGCATGGATTCCTGGATAGTGCAATGGGGTTGTAGTTGCTTCTGATTAATAATTGCTATGATAATTGCATAAGTGAATAATTCAAAGCAGTATATAACTAACTATTAATGGGAAAGCATATCCAATCAATAATGATGTAAATAGTGCAACTACTAGACGTTTCAAGAATATACGCAAACCATAAAGAAAAGAAAAAGTGCATAAATAAATAAATAAATACAGGCCCAAAAATGAAAAGTACGAAATAAAAGACAATAAGTAAATAAACCGATCACAGCCGGGTACATCAGTATCCTAATAATAAACAGAGAAAGAAAACGAAAAACATAAAAGCAAAGAAATAAAATAATATGCAGGCCAATAGTTTGAAAATGTCTAAATCCACCCAACCAAATATAAGAAAACAAAAAATGTATGTATAACACCCAACCAAAGCCAACATCAATCATCCTCTCCCTCTACCAACACAAGCTCCAACCCCGTACTCCCCTATCCAGTATCACCAGCACCATCTCCATCGCCATCACTCCCGTCACCTCCATCACCAGCATCATAACCAGCCTCCTCCTCCTCGCCTGCCTCCTCAGCCACCTGCTGCGCTGACCACGAAAAAGTAGATTAATAGGCCGCCTCTCCCTGGGCCAGGATGTCCTCCAGCTGATCAGGATGGGCTAGCTAAAAATAAGAGCGCATGTAGGACTATAGCCGAAGGGTCTCATCGTGGAACGCACACACATCCCCATAGGTCCATGCATATGGCGTATCCTCCGGGGGAGGTGAACGTTGTGCCTCCTGCTCTCGATGTGCCTGGGCCTGCTCTCAGGCCCTCCTAACCTATAAATCTAGACGATCCAGGCTCAACTTCTAATCGGCGAAAGCGAACTCTGGGATACATCTATCTACGGGCTCGTCGATCGGTATAAGAAAGGCCTTATATCATAGAATGGCTGTTATGGTCCTCGGGTAAGGCAACAGGAGCTTAGAATCGGTGGCGTAGTCAATGGCTTGGCTGGCGATTCACATGCTGTCTATAATAACGAGACCTGGGTGAAACCAGTCTCTGTAGTAAACTGCATGGAGGGCATGGTGGATCTCTTTGGTGCATTCTTGTTCGTGGCCAAGGGGGTAGAGGTTGCGTTTGAAGACATGGTCGACAAACCACATCTAGTGGGGCATATGATATCGGCGTATAGACTGCCCCGAACCAGATCGGTCGCCACACATGTCCTGAATAATGTGGATGAAGGGGTGCAGGTTGGATAAAATGTTAAGTTTAGGGACCTCATATGAATGGGAGGGGATTTGGAGAGCGTTGAAAATATTGTCAGGGTTAAGGGTGATGTCGCGACCATCTATGGTTGTACATAGATACACATGTTGGCTTTCAAAGGTTTTAATAAAAGAGGAGTACTAGGCAGGGGTAGCTGATGAGGTCAGGGTTATGAAAATAGAGTTGTGGGGCCAACTTTTGGGCAGTTAAAGTGTTGTGGCCCCATTTGGTGTCCTTATTAGATGTGAAGAAGTCAGCGTTGATAGCGACCTTGTAGTTTAAGCCTCGGGTGGCGTATTTGGGTGCGAGCTCGTTAGGGTTAGGGTCGTCTAGTGGAGGGTTAGGTTGTGTTTGTTGTTCCTTATCCTTGGATTTCTTTTGTGGGTCTAGAGGCCGATTTAACTGGTCGTTTAGTCATTTTTAAAGGTGTAGGTGAAAAAGAAAATAATTGAAAATGTGGATATGCCCAGAAAATAAAAAAACGAAGAGGAAAGGGAAAGGGTCACCTGCAAAGAAGAAAGTCTCGGCAAGGGACACAATCAAAATATATTCAGCAGTTTAAATAAGGATGGGGTCCACGGGGGAACACCCAGCAACTCTGAGAAGAGCCTACCCCTTCCCACTCATTGTCCCGACAAGGGCACACACATTGCGGCACGTCACGGGGTACGCGTCGCGTGTTTAGAATCAATGTAAATAATTTCTAGAAATGTATGTGATAATATTATTTACGATTAGCAAAGAATTTTATGAATCATCAGCATCATATGTAAGGTAATGAAGTTTCAATTCAAAGGTGATATGCGCAATTGAAATCAACTTATCGGTATCATTAGTACTCAAAAGTCTAGATTGAAATTGCACTATACCAGACTCCAATGTTGAGTAATGTGTTTCATGATTCGAACGTAAAATTAATTATACAAGCGTTAATTAAAATTGACAATCCGGTAAGAGATTCTAATCTTTAATTTTTGTCAAGATTTATGTCCCAACATGTATAACAGCCTAGATTCAACAAATGTGTGAATTTGAAAGCTAGGGTGATGTCCTAAATTCAATCTGTGAATGTATATGAGTCTGTGTTTATTTTTAACGACCAAGGTTAGGTTATCGTTCTGTAAAATTTAGTGTGTGTATTGACAGGAATCTATAGTTTGTAATGTGTACTTGTGTGTATGCTATGCTTATATGTGTGAAATCAGTGTAGGTATGTCTATGAACTTATACGTATAGATCTGCATAACTATCCTTATTCTCGATTCAAACCCCAATAAAAAATTAGCCCTCAAATTAATCTGGAATTTAGAACACATGTGTTAATTAAGCAACGTGTGTGTATCAGTCCATGTATCTACTTTCGAATCAGTAAGGTAATGTCAATATGTATGTACTATATAGACAATTTAAGCCCCAAATTTAAGGCCCCAACAGTGTGCCCTAATCTGGGGTTAGGGGTTTAAAATTTAGGATCCAGGGTGTATGTATTGAATTAGGGTTTAGAGATTGGGTGTGTGTACACATAAGTATATATATACACACAGCTATGGGTATACAAATCCCCCAAATCATAAACCCTAATTCTACTCAAGGTGTTAACAAAATTTGTGTGTGAATCGGTGATATGTAGTGTGTTTTTAGTATGAAAGTTAGGGTTCAAGAAATTGAAATTTAGGGTTTGAGTTTGGGGGTATGTGTGATTACAAAAATATATTCAAGTATATACGTGCATCTGGAATTGTGGGTGTATACATTTATATGAAGTCAACTTCAAATTTGAGTTATGTATATTTCTAAATGTATACATATACATGTATATACCTGTATATAGAGAGAGAAAATGGTGAGAGAAACAAATTAGCCGCAATTTGCGGCAGTTGAATGGCGGCGGCGTGTGGTTATGATGATCCGGCGGTGGATGATCGACGGTGGTCCGGTGGCATCTCATTGGTGAGGTGGTGGTGGTTTGTGGTAGGAGGGAAAGAGAGAGTGAGAGAGTGAACGAGATCTTGAGAGAGGGAGAAGATGAAGAGAGAGAGAGAGAGAGAAAAAGTTCTGAGAGATTAGGGCGTAAAGCCCTATATATAGGGAGGGGAACCTAGCGCAAGCGAGATTCGCGCACGCGAGTAAAAACTGAGGCTTGTTTTGTTAAGGTTCATAAAAAATTTCTAAGTTCGAAAATCACTCAAACGGGCCGCTCCAGCTAGGACCTCGCACGCGCGAGTTTAGGCACGATGTATTACTAAGGGTTCTTATAAAATGTTTCAGAAATTTTTATCTAAGGGCAAAACTCGCGCGAGCGGGCCGTGTGAGCATGCTGTCGCGCGCGCGAGATGCCAATTTTCTCATTTTTTTTCTTCTATTTTCTTGTATAAGGGTTTCAATAATCAGTCTTTTCTCTTTTTGTGTATTTAAAACTTAGACATTCACAGAAAAAGTCCTAAAAAGTGAACAAAACTAAAGAAAATTCTAATAAAAGCTTGGGTTGCCTCCCAAGAAGCGCTAAGTTTTACGTCGTTAGCTCGACTGATGCAAGCGCTCAGTCGAAATAGATTTCATCCACCAAACCTATTGATTCTATCTCTCTTTCATCAGTTTCTTCAGAGTGGTACGGTTTAAGCCGTTGACCATTTTACCTTAAAAGGTGTTCCGCCATTTGTGTCTTGTATTTCTATCGCTCCATGCAGAAACACCTGCGTTATAATGAACGGACCGTCCCATCGGGAATGTAGCTTACCGGGGAATAACCTTAATTTCAAATTAAATAAACATACGCATTGTCCAACTTCAAAATTTTTTCTTATGATTATTTTATCATGGAAAGCTTTAGATCGTTCTTTATAGATTTTGGCATTCTCATATGCCTCTTTCCTTAATTCCTCCAGTTCTTGTATTTGAAGTTTTCGATAGCACCCTGCCGCCCATATATCTTGGTTAAGCAATTTTATGGCCCAGTAAGATCAATGTTCAAGTTCCACCTGTAGGTGGCACGTTTTTCCAAAGACTAGTCGGTATGGAGACATTCCAATAGGAGTTTAATATGCGGTTCAATAAGCCCAAAGCGCATCGCTTAGTCGTTGTGACCAATCTTTGCGATCAGGACGTACCGTTTTTTCTAGTATACACTTTACTTCTCTATTTGAAACTTCAACTTGGCCTTGGGTTTGCGGATGGTACGCGGTTCCTACCTTATGGGTGACGGAATATTTTCGGATAAGGGCTTCAAAGTAACGATTATTGAATGTTTTCCCCCGTTGCTTATAATTGCTCGTTGTGTACTGAATCGACAAAATATATTTTCTTTAATAAAAGAATCCACAATTTTATGGTCGTTGGTTCTCATGCTGTGGATACCGGCATTTGGGCCCACTTTTAAAACTTTTAAAACATTTTCTTTCAAATTTTAAATTCGAAATCAAAGAGTCGCCACTTAATTTTTAAAGGGAAATTAAGAAACCATTTTGAAAGCAAACTGATCTTTTGTGAAACCAAAGATAATCTGGGTCCGGGGATTATGGAATGAAAGGGGAAGGAGCCCGGCGGACTAAAACACCCCCTTTCATCCTATCTCGTGATAGGCCTCTACTCATCACCCTTTTTAATTGAATTATTAATCTAAGCATGCCCTCAACTAATACATTACACAAGCATGTTAAAAAGGGTGCAAGATTGTTAACGGCAAAATATCATTCATAAGCCACATAGTTCAAATAGTAAGCAAGATGATGTGCAAATAGGGAACTAGGAAACTTACCCGGGATCCAGCTGCGAATCTAAACGTGCAATGCATACATATAAAATAAATCTAAGAAAAGGTCTCTAATGAATATAAACACATAAGGCAAGACCTAGTCTAAGGTGTCGCGCATGGAGTCAAAAATCAACAAATGAAATAAACTAGAGAAGAGATGAGAAGTCATACCTCCAAAGCGCTACAAAACAAAGGTTAGTTCACATGCTTCACATAATAATATGACATCAAATAATCAATCCTAAATCTCTAGCTTAGATCTATCAAGCATGAAAAGAATTGACAAAACTATGAATTCCTATTGATTAGTTGGAGCCATAGCTTCTCTATAGATATGCAAGCCTCAACTAAGAGGCAATGTAATGTCCATGTAGGGGTTCTATAATTCCAACATGATCATAAGGAATCCATGTTTATGCTTAATTAGGTTCAACTAAGTCCAACTTTATCCAATAACTAGTTCTAATCATAAGCATTAATGTACATGAATGAATATGAACAAGAATAAGATATGGATTTATTCACCAATTTGGATCACTTAGCCTCTGGATTTAAGCTAAATTATCATTATTCAAAACATGATTTGGGTCCAAAGAAATTAGGAAACCATTTAAGTTAAAATCAATGAGACTAGACAAAAACAGTGACTGTTTTTCCTAAATTACACAGAGTAGACCAGATTTTAAAAGGTTGCAAAACCATACTTCCAATGGTTGGATCTTAATGATATTTGGATATGATATGCCTCTGTGAGTACAGTTTATAACGCAAAAATAAAATCAAGGTTTGAACGATTGGATCTCTGGGAATATGGAAAACACTAGACATCACTCAGGAATCTGCAACTCTCTGTCCAGAGATCTTGTACGATTTTCTAAAAATAGTAAAAAAATTGAGAAACACTTAGATCTTTTTAGGGTATCTTCCTAACACATTAAGGTACTTAGAAAAAATTATTAGAGACCCGGGAAACTCTATTAAGGTTCTGATTTATTAATTTCAAAACGGACTTACTATTCTAAAATTTTGGACAGAGAGTTGCTTGTTTTGAAATCATAAGACCAAACCATCTTAGGCATGGAATTTCATCAAAACAAAAATCACAGAGGTACTTAAATGGGTTATGAACATCCTCCAATTAGTCTCATCCAATTCCAATGAATCATGACTCTATAAAAAATATTTGATCACGATTGGTTTATGGATTCACTGCACCTTTGTTAAATTGATGTTCATAGTTTAAAACCAACTTGATCCATGATCCTAGAAAGGACTAGAATCAAGTATGATTATGATTATTGGGACAAATAATGAAATAGGGAGAAATCCCTAGATTTAACCTTGATGGATTCCTATCATAGGTCTCATAATTGGAGATCTAGCAAAAGAATCCTAAGGTCTTACTTATTTTAAATGAAAATCTACATCCAATTCCTCTCTCAAATGTATGATCCTTGAAGAATATAGAGTCATCTTATTATTTCTCCTACCAAGTTAATGGTCCTTGGAGACCAAATAAAATCCCAACTACATAAACCTCTATGGAATATAGCATGAATCCCATAAGATTTTTAGTGAGGAGATTTCAAGTCATGAGTTAAGACTTGAATTCAAGCAACTACATGTAGAGATGATCATGATCCACTTTAATCCCCATATAAATCATAGGATCATAGGGAACTGGAGGATCAAACTCAAAGAAATCTAATGAGATATTGAAGATCTCATAAATCTCTTGAGAAGAATATAAACAAAAGAAAGGAAATCAAAGGTTATTTGAAAATTTCAAGTCAAAACTCTTTTATTCATAAATCCAAAGCTCTATTTTGGATCCAAATTAATGAAACACCATGAGATTCAATCACAAATTCTAAGCGGTGTGTGATGAAATGAGATAGGAAGAGAGGTTTTGAAAATGTGTAAAGATCCTAGAACTATGAATTTGTGATTGAATTTGCTTATTTCTACAAAAGATTGAGAGGTTACCTCTATGACCTCAAAGAATTCTTCTATCTTTTGTGCAGTTCCTCCAAAAATCTTCACATTCTTCTTTAATTCTTCAAATTCTTCAAGAAAAACTCTATATTCTTCCTCTAATGTATGTATATAACTCTTGTATTTCTCTCTCTTGATTCAAGTATCTCCAAAATGAAGATGAAGGTTTTATTTATATAGACCACCAACTTAAGGTTAAATGGGTAAATTCGGGTGGAAACCCATGTGCAAAGTTTTCTTCTAGAACATGTGAGAAAAGCAATCTGTTACAGTTCGCGGCACTCGATGGCTGCCGGCGGCATTCACTGAATGCCGAGCGGCACTCGCTGAATGCCGGACGGCACTCAGTGAGTACCGGCGCACTGAGTGCTGCCGGCTCTCCCGCGTGCCGGGGCTAACAGAATTTTGCCCTCTCTTTAATTTTCAAAATATACATTACCACAATCTTAATTATTAGCAAAGTATATACTAATGTATTTATATTTGTAGTGTACTTTATTAAGATACACCTATATACATGGTGTATACTATCATTTTATTTCTTTCTTTTTTTTCTTTTCTTTTGAAAACTTCTTTTCCTCTTTTCTTTTGAAAACTTCTTTCATATTATATCTCTTCTTTGAATGAATTTTTTTTAGACTGATTTTCTCACATGTTCTTCAACGTTCGGGTTTCCCCCGAGTACCCAATTTCCCTCTCTCTCTCTTATTTTGATTTTTGAATTTTGTTTTGAAGAATCTTTGAAGGATTTAGAGTTTTCTGGAAAACCTTCAAATTTTACCGGTCATTGTCATCATCGGTCTTCTAGAGGTAACCAATCCTTGGGCTTGATGTTTGGTCAAAATCGGGGTGTCTACAACTGCCTCCACCCACTTAGAAACATAGTCGACCGTGACTAAAATGTATTTGAAACCACAAGACGAAGGAAACGGACCCATAAAGTCGATGCCCCACACATCAAATATTTCAATGATGAGTATCGGAGTAAGAGGCATCGCGTCGCGATGGGACATGTTTCCTGTTTGTTGACAACGTGTACATTTTAAACAATATTCATGCGCGTCCTTAAATAGGGTTGGCCAATATAACCCACTTTGGAGGACCTTAGCAGTCGTACGACGGCTGCCAAAGTGTCCTCCGCATTCTAGAGAGTGACAAAAGTGTAATATAGAGTTGAAACTAACTCTCCGGAACACAACGTCGTATTATTTGATCAGAATAGTGCTTAAATAAAAGTGGGTCGTCCCAGTAATAATGTTTAATTTGTGAAAAGAAGTGATCTTTATCTTGGCTTGATCACGTATGAGGGATATATCCTGTAGCTAGAAAATTAACAATGTCATTGAACCATGGATGTGTTATAGCATTTAGCGCAAATAATTGTTCGTTCAAAAACTAATCATGGAGAGGTGTAAGATCTTTAGACTCGACAAAGATTCGAGACAGGTGATCGGCGACAATGTTTTCACAACCCTTTTTATCTCTTATCTCATAATCAAACTCCTGAAGGAGTAAGATACAATGAATTAACCAAGGTTTTGTTTCTTTCTTATTCAATAAATGACATAATTCGGCGTGATCGGTATGAACTACAATCTTTGACCCTAATAAATATGAACGGAATTTGTTAAGGGCAAACACGACCGCAAGCAATTCCTTTTTCGTAGTCGTGTAATTTAATTGCACATCATTTAGGGTTTTACTCGCATAATATATAACATGAGGCACTTTATTTACTTTCTGGCCTAAAATAGCTCCTACGGCATAATCAGAAGCGTTGCACATTAATTCAAATGGAAGTGACCAATCAGGGGATTGAATCACCGGGGTCGTGGAAAGTAGGGATCGTAACGTTTCAAATGCTTTCAGACAATCATTATCAAAGACAAAAGGGATGTCCTTGGCAAGTAGATTGCACAAAAGTCTTAAAATTTTACTAAAATCTTTGGTAAAAGCCGGCATGACCAAGAAAGGAACGGATTTGACGAATAGATGATGGTGGTGGATGTTTGTTGATTAACTCAATTTTTGCTTTATCTACCTCTATCCCTCGTTTGGATACAACTCAAGACTATCCCCTCTTGAACCATAAAATGGCTCTTTTCCCAACTCAAAACCAAATTCGCTTCCTCATAATAGGCGAGGATTTTCATAAGGTTTTGAAGACACGCTTCAAACATAGGACCAAAAACTGAGAAAACATCCATAAACACCTCTCAAAATTTTTCAACCATGTCTGAGAAGATTGCCATCATACACCATTGATCGGTGGCCAGTGCATTGCACAAACCAAATGGCATCCGGTGATAAGCAAAAGTACCAAAGGGACATGTGAACGTTGTTTTCTCTTGGGCGTCAGGATAGACAGGTACTTGGTTATAACTAGAGTACCCATCTAAAAAATAATAAAAGCTTTGACCGAATAGACGTTCCAATATTTGATCGATGAATGGGAGAGGGAAATGGTCTTTACAAGTCATTATATTAAGTTTACGGTAGTCTATGAATACCCGCCAACCAATAGTTTGACGGGTGGGTATGAGAACTCCTTGTTTGTTTGGCACTACTGTAATACCTAATTTCTTTGGAACAACTTGCGTGGGGCTGACCCAATTACTATCGGAGATTGGATAAATAATACCTGCGTCTAAGAGTATAATGACTTCTTTCATGACTACCTCCTTCATATTAGGGTTGAGGCGTCGTTGCATTTCTTTAGAGAGTTTAGCATTTTCCTCTAAATTTATTCGATGCATGCAAACAGACGGATCAATTCCTTTTAAATCGGCGACCGTCCACCCAATCGCTTTCTTATGATTACCTAGGATATGTAATAGTTATAATTCTTGAATTATAGTTAAGTTTGATGCAATTATAACTGGAATTATAGTATTAGGTCCTAAAAATGCATATTTCAGAGAGTTGGGTAATAGTTTAAGTTCAAGTGTCAGGGGACACTCGATGGATGGTATTGCCGGTTCAAGCGCGAGAGGTGGTAAGGCCTCTATTTTGGGTGTCCATGGAAGTACACTAGTCCTATTTATCGATTCTATTAAATTATTCAATTCTGCGATATTAGTATCAATATTGAAATCATTAAAATTGAAATAAGATAGACATGCTTCCAAGGCTTCTTTAGTTAACATAAAAGGCGTTGCCTCTTCGACTAATTCGTCAATTAGATCTATTGCATAACAGTCTGCCTCCTCATCATCTTTATAAGGTTGGTTAGATGTGTTAAATACATTCAAACGGACGGTTATATTTTTAAAATTTATATCCATGACTCCAGTCCTACAGTTAATAATAGAATTAGTAGTAGCTAGGAAAAGACGTCTTAGGATAACTGGGACGTGTTTGCTATCATCTTGGATAGGTTCGGTGTCTAGCACGATGAAATCGACCGGGTAGTAGCATCTATCTAACTTTACCAACACGTCTTCTACTGACCCCATGTGGAACTTTAATGGACCTATCTGCTAGCTGTAAGGTCGCAGCGATCGATTTTAATTCTCCTAGCCCAAATGATCGTATACTGAGTAAGGTAGTAGATTCACACTCGCTCCATGGTCAAGAAGGGCCTGGTGGATATATTTGTCACCGATGTGACAAGCGATAGTTGGAGTACCCGGGTCCTTGTATTTTAGTGTGTTGTGTTGAAACATAGAGCTAACTTTCTTCATTAAAAAGACTTTTTTAGATAAGTGATTTCTAGATTTCTGCTTTTGAGTGCATAAGTCTCTTAGAAATTTTGCATACGGAGGTATTTGCTTAATCGCATCGACCAATGGAATATTTATTTTTACCTCTTTAAATGTCTCTAGTCGGTCGTGTTTCGTTCTTTGAAAAGTGAGATGGGACATTAGCGCTTGGGGGAAATGGCATTCTAGGTAAATAATTCGATGGGTTTGTCACTTTAGGTTCATTAGGTACCGAAGGAGTGGAGTCCTTCGTTACTGTATTGTTATTCACATCATGTTCCTTACTGATTTCTTTACCCTTGTCTTTTCTAGGCACGAGAGGAGGTACAACCTCTTCTGCCCGCTCAGTTGTTCTAGTCGACACCGCATTTACTTGGTCACTCGCCGTACTTACCTCATATTGCCCTTTAGGGTTTTGGACCGGTTTACTCGGAAACTTCCCCTCATTGCGAAGATTTAATGTATTAGCTAGTTGCCTCATTTGGGATTCTAACTTAGCTATCGATTGCGTGTGAGAGTTAACGAGTTGAGACTGTGATTGCGATTGGGCCTCTAGTTTTTTTAACGATGCCAACACACTCTCTTCAAAAGACTTGTCCCTAGGCGGATTAGCACGGAAGGAAGGTTGTTGGTATTGATTAGGTGAAGGCTTGTATGCATTTGGAAAGTTTGTCATCTCAGGTTTTGAATATGCTCCTTCACTATTGGATTTCTATGAGAGATTTGGGTGTGGTTTCCATGTTGGGCCTGATTTATAACCCACAGGGTTATAGTTGGGTCTTTGGAACTGTTGAACAGCATTTACATGTTCCACAAATTCCAGAAACTGTGATGCAGACGGACATGCCAGTGTAGAATGAGACAAACCAAAGCAACATATTTTAGTAGGAAGAGGTGGACCCTGCATGTGGCCCATCATCATGAGTTGGTCCATTTTCCTATTTAATTCTTGAATTTCAAATGAATGGCTTGACTCAACTTTAGCCTTTCTTTTTGGTTGTGGTGGAAGATAGCCCTCAAGGCGTACGGACACAGCTTGGTGCATATAGTTTTCACTTAGTGTTTCAAAGATCTTCCAAGCTTCGTTGGCACTTTTATGGAGGAATGTCCCCGCACAAATAGCATCGACTGTGTTGCAGACGGCGGGAATGAGTCCCTCGTAGAAAACTTGTACTAACTGCCATTTTGGTATCTGATGATGAGGACATGAACGTAAAAGTTCCTTAAACTGTTCCCACGAATCATAAAGGGTTTCACCATCTTGCATTTGAAAATTCGTTATAGATTTTCTAATTTGATTTGTACGAGTGATGGGGAAAAACTTTTGTAGGAAAGTCGTATGCAAACCCTCCATGTTATAATAGAGTTTGGTTCCAAAGATTGGAGCCAATATTTCGCTTTATCTTTAAGGGAAAAGGGAAAAAGTCGCAATTTAAGCTCATCATCTGTTAAATTTTGAATTTTTAAAGTAGCACAGATACCCTTAAATTCACCTAAATGATTATAAGGATCTTTCTTAACACAATCGTGAAAAGATGGCAGAAGTGCAATGGTCGATGACTTGATCTCAAAGTGACCTACAGTCACCTCTGGTAGTTCTATGCACAACGGTGGCGTATAAGCGGTGGGAATAAAATCGTCTTTTAGCGGTGGAGGCAGAGGTATATTAGGATTGCCTCCATTATTCCCATATTTCCGTTATTCCCGTTATTTCCAAAATTAGCCATTGGAATGGTTCGATTTTAATAGTTCTAGTTTTCCTTAGATGTTTAAGAGTACTTTGAATTTTTGACTCAAACAATGGCGACGGTTCTGGTGTGGATTCGGCGTCTAGCATCAA
Organism: Hydrangea macrophylla; assembly: GCA_033977485.1. Classification (NCBI taxonomy): domain Eukaryota; kingdom Viridiplantae; phylum Streptophyta; class Magnoliopsida; order Cornales; family Hydrangeaceae; genus Hydrangea; species Hydrangea macrophylla. Next base: position 59,192,780 of record CM066999.1, read on the forward strand.
CCGAGCTCTAGAAGCTTGGGTTGAAGACCTAATGACTCTAAGGGTATGTCCAAGTTCAAGATTAAGTGGATTTAACTTAGGTTTACTCGAACAAGTACCAAACATAAACTAAAAGAAACTGAGACTAATATAAAAACTGACTCAATAAAATAAGAAAATAAAATACGCAATTAACCAAGCACGCAAGCACACAGTACTACTATGATGCATGTAATTATCCTTATTCAGTGATTCACGTCAAAGCCCAGCGCCCTGGGTTTCCTAACTAATGCAGTGCTCACTCTACACCTAACCTAATGCAAGTAATTGTGTCTCAGTGCCCTGACTTACAGTGGTTTGATGCGAAATTTAAAACAACGAGTTTACTTGATAATTTTAAATTGATTGCAATTTTATTTAACAGATTTGAGTAAGCTCCGTTGATGTGCATAGCTGCTCCACTCAAACTTGCTAGTATTTGACAACTTGTAATCTGCAAAAATAAGGATAATTTTAGCGACTCAAAAATTAAACTAGAAAAAGAAGGAAAATAAAAGCTACGCTAATATTTAATAACTATCTAAATTAAGATTCCAAAAATTAATGGCAAAAATTGCCAATCCCCGGCAACGCCGCCAAAAATTGATCTAGTCAGAATCAAGATAAAAAGTATACTTTACTTTTAAGGATTTGTATTGTGAAAGTAAAGGTCAAACCCACAGAGATTGATTATTTTTGTCCTTTAATTTAGAAAACCTAAATCTATTTAGCTATAGAAAAACAAAATTTTGATTGGTTGATGGTTTAATTATTACTATTAATTAAACTATGAAATTATGAAAATAGAATTCTAAAATTGAATCTAAGTAAACTAGTGCGAAATTGAAGATTGTTTTAAATATGAGTGGATGAGATCTAGGATTGCAAATCTACCACTAACTATGCATCGAGGGTTAATACTTTCTATTTTAAGTCCTATGATTGGATAGTCACGATCTATCGTAGCTACAAACCCAATAGTATCAACAAGAAGATATCACTAGTTTAACCTAAGCATAACTCATCTTCGGTTGGCATGAATTGTCTACCTATGACTAGGGTACAGCACAACCCATGTTTCCTAGGCATGAATTATAAAATATCTAAACATCGCAATCACATAAGCACTATTATATGTAAATTCTCCTATCAATCACAGAAATCAAAGAATATTGAGTTCAATAAGCATAAGGAAAAATCTAAGACAAGAATAGATCCAAAATACTCTTGATTATTATCATTAAAAACTGATTGTATATAAATAATACTCAAACATATAATTACTATCCAATACATAAAATCTTAAAATAAGAAAGTATAGAATTCCACCTTTACATAGCTAGGGTTTCTTTAAAATCCTATAATAGAAGTTTAGTTACACATGGTTGATAAAAACATGATGGTTGAGATGATGGTTGCCATTAGAGACCTTCAAGCTAGATCTTCTCTTCCTCTTGCCTTCAAAGTTGATGAATGTAAAATTGAATTAAAATGAGATATATATATATATATATATTGTAGAGAGAATAGGAAGGCTTTTGTAAACCTAATCCGACTGAAACTGCTATATTTCGCTTTCTGGACGTAATTAGGCAATTTCGTCCACGTAGGGGTCTTCAGTACTTAAAAATACGCATTTTAGGTTTTTTGTACCGATCACACAAGCGGGCCGTGCGAGCGCGTAATTGGGAGGTCGCGCGAGCGATGTGCTAGATTGTTGCGTGAGCAGGCCGCTCGCGCGAGGTGGCTTTTCTTGTTCTTTCTTCCTGCTTTTTCACCCTATTTAGCCTGGAATCCTTGCTTTCTTCTAAATCTTGACAGAAAGTGGAAAACGAAGTAAAATTATACAAAAATAGGATAAAAACTACTAACAAATGTAAATTAAGGCGTATAATTAGAATTTGTTCTCTCCCGATCACTATGGATTAAAGTTCATTATATTTTCCCTTACTATATTATGTTGTGAATTCACCTCTATACTTTTAATCCATTGAATAACGGAACTGTGAAATGGAAAATAGTAAGTAAGTATGTTTTACATTCGAGCATATGTTTTTAATACTCACCAGATTCATAAAGCTGATGGCGTTGATGCGCCCTGGACATTCGTGTCTAGGCTTTTCAGGTTATGATCGGACTGAATGTTATGACTATGCGAACTGAGAACAACCACCCGACGAAGAATTTATTATTACATGTTTTAAGTTATGAACCAAAATTTTTCATAAGGATGACTGTAATAGATTATAGATATTTTTTTTTGTTTCAAGGCGGTTTGTGCCTTTAGGTGACCATGTGCTGTAATATTTATTAAGTTGGAAAAATTTTATAAGCCTTGATTGCTCTACTCTGATTTATATCATTATGTTGTTCGACGTTTGGGACGGAATCGATCCTTTAAACTGTCGCAACCTACGGGCCCATAAAGGAAATTAAACGCTTTCCATATTTATGCTACGTCGAGGCGTGACAACCAGATTGCCCATAAACAAGGTCTAATCATCAGAGTAATGAATCAAATGACGCATAGGAATATCTAAGTCCAACATGTATATAAACAGAGTTTAATACTAACAATTACAAATCTCAAGTATCTGAGGAAACATAAATAAAGTATTACGGCACACTTGTCGATTACAAACCTAGTTATTACAGAAGTCTCTATATACATAAACATAAACTAACTACAGCACAACTTTAACTCTTCAACTTTTGTAGTAGTCGTCTCCAGCATAGCCTCCATCATAATAAGCTTCCTCCTCTTAGTCCCTTGCCATTTATTATTCACCTGTAGTCTCATAACCTTGGCCAGCTGGATGTAGAATACCTAGCAGCATAAAACGCCGTCAGCTACTAAAGCTGAGTGAATGCAAATACTAACAAAGTATCTATAGACAAGCAGTATTTAAAACAACATCTTTAAAGAATCATCTCGTCGTTCGTACTCATGAATGCACCAACTCAATATATAACAATTGACCTCGTGCCAACTAATCTCAAACATAACATGGACTCTTGGGTTCGCATTTCATACATAGCTCTACACTCCATAATAACCTGGCACGTAGCCCAATACAACACAATCTATCTATCCTGACATGCAGTCTCAACTTTCCAACACATAACTCAGACATGTAGTCCCATGCCACATATCCTATCAAACTTAACACGTAGTCCTAGCTTGCTAATTCACACATTAGCCTGACACGTAGTCCCAACTTCCTAGCCTGTACGCCCCCATACATTCCCGATGTTCTAGTCCAACACGTAGTACCAGCTTCACCACACATATGCCTGACATGTAGTCCCATCCCATAACACTCATCCTTGACATGTAGTCCCAGCATTACCACACATATGCTTGATACGTATTCCAAACCCATAACACACATGCTTGACACATAGTGCCAGTGTTACCACATATATAACTGACTCCCACATACTTGGCTATCTTAACTCATTAGGATCGCATAACCGACCTTATATGATCTTCGTGATCGCATTTACGCGTACCCACAAAAATGGTATCGACCTCGGCAGCCGATAGACCCACTACCATGCACGTGGACTTCTCATTCTAATAAACAAAATCATTACACAAATGATTCCAGTGTTCAACGTATTAAGCCCATTATTCAACGTGTGTATTATTCCAATACAACTTCAACTAGCAATGTGTGATATAAAACCACTTTGTAGTTCTTGAGGTATAAATAGACTAAACATTTAACATTCTGTCATGTTCAATCGATTGAAGTCCTTTCAATCGATTGAAGTTAAGTTCGATCGATTGGAACAAGTTCGATCGATTGAAATAGTTGGTCCTTTTTTAATCAATCGAAACCAGTTCGATCGATTGAAGAATCATGTTCTCAATCGATTGAAAATAGTTCAATTCTCTTAAGACTGCATCTTCTTCCCAGAGACAAACTGGACACTCCTCGCGCATTCGGGGTCTGTTCTTTCTTACTGAAACACATATATATCAACTTATCTATGCTACTAAGTGAGTATAGGCACTCACTGGTAAAGTTTGGTGACACTGGAGAACTCGGGGTGGTTGAGCTTTCCTCTTTCTCTTCTCCTTCTCTCTATCTCATCTCTTTCTCTACTCTTCTTCTTCTTCTCTCAGAATTGAGAGTGTGTGTGTGAGGGTTTGTTTGTATGTATACGTATATGTATATGTATCTGGGTGTGTATATATATGTATATGAGTGTGTGTGTGTGTGTGGATATATATATTGTGTATATATCTCTCTCTCTAAGCTCTTCCCATAGAAAAAACCTAAACATATGTGTGTATAGGTGATACATATATATAGGAGAGGGGAGTGAAGGAGGGCCACAAGAAATAAACTTGGTAACCAAGTTCAGTCACTTTCGATCGATTGAAAGTGTGTTCAATCACTTGAAATTTGTCCACGTAATGGATTCAGGTTAGCAGAGTTTCAACTGATTGAGGAAGGTTTGATCGATTAAAAAGATACAAGTTTGATTGATTGAGAATAGTTCAATCGATTGGAAATTGCAGTTCATGAAAAGATAAAGACAAGCATACTGAATCTTATTTATTTATATAGAAATACAAAAGTACAATGAAAATAGCAGGTACCACATTTAGTTTTGTGGAAATGTAAGTCTTTAAATAATCATAACTTGGGCTAGGAAGCTCGGATTCACGAGTTGTTTTCACTGTTGGATTTAAATGAAGAATATTATATTTTTACATTGGGTTTGACTAAAATTTTAAAATGACCATTTTACCCTTGGGATTAATTACTTATAAATGGATTTGTAAAGGGTTTTAAAAGGGGGTTTTAAACTTGTTTTGAGCATTAATCTTTGGAAGCATGCTTTGGTGGCATTGTCACGTGGCATTATCTGCCCATGTCCTGTCAGGGTATGCCAGTTTTTCTAACGTAATGAATGCAAATAGTCATGAAATTCAAGTCATGTGCATTAGGAGTGGGGGTATTTTGTTCTATGTAATAGTTGTAGGCTTTTTCCTAATTACAAATTTTAGTTGTCCTTATTACTAAAATATCTTATACTAATGTCCTTTTCCCTAATTACCCCTTAATTTTATGACTTTTATGAATATTTAAGTATGTTAAATATTATTTTTTAATTAATAAATATTAAATTTATGATTTTTTAACACAAAATTATTCATAAATCCCTTATGAGGGTACTTATGAAGTAAAAGGCAACCTATTTTCTTTTGTATTAAAAAGTACTTCATTTTGGAAACTCACTTCCTTAATTACCAATATAGGACTTTTTACGACAATTTTGTTCATCAATATAAACACCCTAAATCTAAATCTTCATATAATCTCCATCTCCTAAACATATTTGCTCCCAAACCCTTGTCATGTCCCAAGTTCATCCCTCCCAAACCCCGGTCACGCACCTTCCAAGTTCATCACTCCCAAACCCCGGTCACGCACCTTCCAAGTTCATCCCTCCCACACCCTAGTCACGCCCCTTCCAATTTTCATCCCTCTTATCATCATTGTAGCCGCCTCCCAAGGACGTTATTCCTCTCATCATCAATGTCTGGCGATGGCGATAGCGATGGCGATGTATGGCATCAAGATCCCTTGTAGATACCCAATTTTGACCACACTCTTAGGATTTAGGGTGAACAACCTCTTGGAGAATCCAATGATGAAGAATACATCATAGAAGGTATCTAAATTCCACACAGCAGGACATTCAAACTCTAAAAAGTGTTCATAAAGTCAAAAGTTCCCTTTTTCAAGCATAAACTCACCATTTTCACAAAATCATCTTTCAAAGTTCTTCTGAATCCATGGATAGATAGGTATTAAGGACCAAAATGAATTAGAGTGGGCTTGGATCTGGCCGACCCAAGGCTGCGAAGGGTGATCAGGCTCAAGAGGAAAAACATCACGTAGTTCAAAAGGGTAAGCCATAGACTAAAAGTCTGATGGAGCCTGATATGTGATGAAGGTCAAACACCCATAGATTGGGCACCAAATTGAAGGAAATGACAATACAAAGATTTCAAGCTTGATTAATTGAATTCATGTGTACATCCATCATTGGGCAACCAAGGAAGATCTGGCAGGAGGAAATGGACCAGTCCGGTTGGATGGAAGCATGTGCGTGTAGACACCCCATTTTGTCGGCTATCAGATTTAGGAGACCCACAGCTTAGTGGTTCACAATGATCGAAAAAGACTAAAAAAGGACTCTTGAAAGTTAGTTCAATCTCTCTGAATACTCACAAAGTGGTACAAATGACCAAAATGCCCCTAAAAGTCCAAACATTCCTAATTTTGGACCAAAAGTTTTGGAAACATGCTACGTCATAAGAAAAATAAGAAAATGAGTTAATTGACATGACCTTTTGGGGGGCAAATTGTTTGCACCCAAAAACCGCCAAAGGTTTTTGAGCCCGAATGAATTAGAGTGGGCTTGGATCTGGCTGGCCCAAGGTTGCAAAGGGCAATCAGGCTCAGAAGGAAAAACATCATGTGGTTCAGAAGGGTAAGGCATAGACTAAAAGTCCAATGGAGCCCGATAGGTGATGAAGGTCAAACACCCATAGATCGGGCACCAGATTGAAGGAAACGGCAATGCAAAGATTTCAAGCCCGATTAGTTGAATTCATGTGTACATCCATCATCGGGCAAACAAGGAAGATCTGGCAGGAGGAAATAGCCAAGTCCAATTGGATGGAAGCATGTGCGTCACCATTTTCAGAGTCCGATGGTGGAGTTGGCAGGGCGTCTTTAAGGAAGCAGAGTCCATTTAGGAATGGATCTGGTCAAATCCTGCTGGAGGTGGAGGGTCAATCCCGAGAATTTTGGGAGATTGTTTCAATCAAGATAAGGATAAGGAAAGAGTTTGAGATTGGGAAGGATTCTGCCATCCATATCTTTTGCTTGGGCCGCAATTCAAGGAGTCCTTACCATATCAGAATTTCCTAAAGGCCGCTATAAATACAAGGGCTAGCCAAACATGCAAAGGACTCCGCATCATTCTCGAAAACAGCATTCAGAGCATTCAACCTTGCGTTCTTGTGTTCTTGTATTCGTAGCTTTATTGGTAATTAGTCTGTCCTCTTTGTTACTTTCTATTTTCAATCTTCCTATTGAACAATCAGTGCATGTTCTGATTTCGTTCTTTGTTTTTGTTATTTTTTCCAAACACATTCAATAAAATATCTTCATATTTTATTAATTGTTTGTGATTGTTTATATGGTAAACTCTTCACGAATTGGCTTGTGCGCTTCAGTACTGCCATAGAACTTTTAGTGAGGGTACTTTCTTACTCACCTCACGCAATCGCGCTGTTAGAAGTTAGATCTCTAAGCCTTGTGTATCACTCCCACAAGCATATAGGAAATTAGTTTGCACTTTTGAGCCTGTTTGGCTCTGGCACGCCCACATACAAACAATAGCAAACAGTAAGGTAATAGAATTGTTTTGAAAAGTTTTAAGGGGAATAAATGACTACTAATGTATGAAATATATAAGGTAAAAGAGTGATTTTGAAAAGTTGAGGGGGTGGGGGTAATGTGGGCAATTAAGGGACAAAAATGAATAATGTGTGATATTTACAAAAAAAATGTGATTTTAAAATTGGGGGGGGGGGGGGGGGGGGGGGCGCATCTGTCACTTGCCCCAACGTGCATCTCCCCTTGACTAAAACTATTTCCCTAATAATTTTTTGCTTTGCTTAAATTACTTTAGAAATTAAAACTTCTGAAATATATGGGAATTGTAAAACTGATAGAGCAAAAAAAAAAAGAAGAGAGTGGTTCACAAATTTTAAATTTTATTTTTTTTTCATTTTCACTCTATTTTCATTTCCTTTCTCTTTTCCTCACTGCTATCCTCTCAAATTGCCACTAGAATGTGAAGTTAGAGCATCTCCAATGGGACTACCAAATCCACTATCAAAGTCATAAAATGATAGCTCATCAAATTTAACCCACTCCAATGCTAGGCTAAATGCTCTACCAAAAAATGACAAAGTCATTTACATTGTCAAATTTGAGAGCTCAAATGACTTTTGTCAAATGAGTGGGCCCCACGAATATTTGCAATATCAATGGATATATTTTGTGCTTTTACTTTTATACCCAACCATATGTCTATAAATAAAAAAACTTGAACCCAATTTTTATATTGTGCTCTCTTGTCCAATTTTATTATTTATTTTTTTCCTTACAATGTTTGGTTGAGTGTCACCCAAAGATCCAATTGTTGGTAACTTGCAGTCACAAAATAATTGAGTGTCTCCATCTCCATGACTATGTAATTTTTTTTTTTTATGATTAATGAAAATGTTAAGTGCTTGTTAAATTCATTAAGCCGTAGAGATTCATAGATTAACATTTAATTACAACACATGCATACTAGCATTTAGCAGTATTGTAGGTAAAAGTTGAGAATGGTAGGTGAAAGTTGACTAGGAGAATGGTAGTTGACCCAAAATTTGGTAGTTTGGATGAAATCTACCTTTGGAGCAGTATTGTCAAAATATAGCTTTTTGGTACTGTAGCAGTGTCAAATTATAACTTTGAGATGGAAAAAATAACTTTTTGCATTGGAGATGCTCTTATGTAGGCAAGTAAATGGTTTCCTTCTAGTGGATGGCTGGCACGCTAGGGGTGGTAAATGGACGGGTAGGGTTGGTTTTGGGTGGGTTGATTGCAGGTCGGGTTGGATGCGGGTCACTTACCCATATTTGACCTGTTCGTTCGGGTCGAATTGGACGGGTCAGAACTGGGTCGGGTCGAACCCATGACTAGTTTATATATGTATATGTATATCTAAATAAATATACATAAAGAGATTTGCTAACTTACAGCATAGGAGACTTTTAGCGACGAAAAATAAGATTTTAGTGACGAAATTTTTCGTCTCTAAAAGTTGGAACCTTTAGCGACAAAAAATTCGTCGCTAAAAATCTATTTTTCCTCGCTAAAAGGATTGTTGTATGCTGTTAACTTACAACCATCATGTTGTAAGTTAGCAGCCCCCATACATAAATATTCAATATATAAATAAATATACATAAATATTTCAATTATACATAAAGGAGCATCAGGTTAATACCAAGCTATACATTCAACCGACAGGAGCTCCAACTACACACAAAATATGTATACATAACAGAGATACACAATAATACAACCGACATATACGGAATAATGCGAATTAACAGCAATTGATCTAAAACTGATTTGAGTAAAATCAGTAGGCATTTATATATATACACATATACATTATACGCACATACCTTAATATATAAACGTAAATACACACACATACATATATGTACACAGTGGGATACATTGGAGAAAGGGAATGATAAATTATGAACTGAAAATGTATCAAACGCACAAAATACAAATGCGCCCCCAATATGGCTACATAAGCTTTCATTTTCATAGTTGTTCAAACTGAAACTATATACAAGCATATATATATATAGTGTATACACAATTGCAGTTTGAATTTGCATAAAGTTTGGAAAAATGCTTTACCATGAAATTGAAAACAAAATAGTTTAGAGAGAGAGAGGAAATGGAAAACAAAATAGAGAAAGTGTTTGCTGTAATTTGTGCGGGCGTGCCAGAACCAGCAGTGGTTCGATGTGTGTGTGTACGTGCAAACTAATTTCCTATCCGCTTGTGTGAGTGATACACAAGGCTTTGATGAATCTGACTTCTAAACAAGGTAACTGTGTATAGTGAGTAGGAAAGTACCCTCACTGTAAATTCTCTAGCAATACTGAAGCGCACAAGCTAAAAAGTGTCAAAGTTTAACAGGTAAACAACCACAAACGGTTTAATAAAATGAAAATTTTATTAAGTGTTTGGAAAAAATAAAACAGATCTAAAGAACAAACCAGAACAGGCTGATTATCCAAAAGAACAAAAAGAAATAACAAAAAGGTAGACCTATTTGCTGTGAAGGCTGAAAAACATAAAGACTTAAGAGTGCTTTGAATGCTTCGAATGCGCTGTATGAATATTGTTTCGAGAATGACGCGGAGTCTTTTGCTTGGATGGCCTGCCTCTTATTTATAGCGGCCTTATACAATTTCTATTTGGACAATAATTCCTTGGCTTGCGCCTCAAATTGCTTAATTGATTGGCTAATTGAAGACCTTCCTTATCCATGACTCAATTGAATCAATCCCTTCAATTTAGGGATCAGATGCCTTAATCCAGCTGGCAACGAACAGATCCTCTCCTAAACGGACTCTTGTTTCCAAAACTCTCCAAAGATGACTACATCCTGCCAGCTGTAGACAACACTGCCTTCACCTCGGTCAATCGGCCTCAACACTGATTCCCCTGGATGAATCGGGCTCTATTGGTTTCCATGCCCGATTACCTTTCTTTAACCGCCCATGGTCAATTGGACTGTTACTTCCATCTTTCATTACGTATTGTCCGATTAGGCTTTGTCTTATATCATCGGGCTGTCAACGCACTAGGTTATGTTTCCCCAGAGCCCGATGATCCTTACCCATATTCAATCTTTCAAACCGGGCTCTACTTATCTATCATCGGTCTCACGGCTATACCCGAGTCCGATGAGTCACTGATTGCTTAGCCCGGCCTCTCCTTCATTCTCTTCCACTTAAATCGGGCTCAAAAACCATTGACGATTTTTGGGTGCAAACAATTGCCCCCCAAAAGGTCATATCAAACATCCCGCCTTGATTGATGTGACGTTTTGAATTTTAAACTGGCCACGCGTCAAGCATGCAGCAATTGTCAGATTATGGAGAATCCCACCAGTCACTCCCCATTTAATGCGTCATGATTACAACGTCATGATATTTAAACAACCAAACTTTTGAACTCCTTACCACATTCGCATTCTTACTCTCTCCCCATAATTCAAACAAAACAGAGCTTCTCTCTCTAGACCTCCATTTTTTCCGACGACTTTTCTCCTCTCCACAGACATGGCTCCTAAAACCGCTCCGGCAACCTCCAAAGGAAAGAAAACCTTCATAGATGCACCTCCTCCGCAAAACCGCTGCAGAGAGGTTAGGACCCTAGAAAAAGCTCATGCCGCTGACATTTCCACCGATTACCTCACCCCCTACAGCTCCTCTGATGGCTCTCCCGTCGCACCAGGCTTGGGAGCGGCGTTTCTTGGCCACCCTCCGACTGCTTTTTTACCATTCTTCCCCCCGGTAGAAAATGAAGCATTCCTTCAAGTCCCTGCTCACTGGGGTAAAGTCCAAAGTGCTAACCAGCCTATTCGGGGATGGACGACCCCTGTCGCAGTTTGGGACAAGTGGGTGACCAGGGTTTCGGCCTCTAAGTCTGGTGTCTGGAAACAAACGGGCATTTATGATGCCATTATGCTCAGTCGGTTTCGAATAGAGATAGACCGACCTCTTCTTCTGTCTGCTTTGTTATTCTGGTCTTCTTCTTGCAATGGCTTCCTTTTCCGTTGTGGACCAATGGCTCCCATCGTCAAAGACATAAGCTATCTACTCGGCCTTCGCCCCCATGGATAAGAGATCATCCCCGGGCTTGACGTTGGGACGGCCAGCTTTGCCTACCCCCAATAAGAAATTATCAGGGATGGGGCCATTTTACATAGGCCGATTACAGCCTTTGGAGGCTTTCTAACTGCCTGCATCGGGGCAGACGAGACTGAGGTGTCCGATGCAGAACACACTGCCTTCCTCATCTATTGGCTCAACAAATTTCTCTTATGCTCGGCCAGCCAAGCCATTACCAAAGAATACAAAACCTTGGCCTTGGCTCTTGCATCGGGGAAGCCGTTAGCCATGGCTACGCTTGTTTGGGCGCACTTGTTCCGTGGCATCACAGATGTTGTCCATTCGGGCTTCGGAGCTGGTGGTAGCCCGATATGGGTGCTTCAGTTGTGGCTGCATTCTTATTTTCCCGAGTTTCAACCCCCCATTCGCCAATTGGCCGACATTCCCATTTCTGCCGTCCAATTTATGGACGTAATTCCTTCTTCCCACTCCTTCGAGGAGTGTTTTACTTTCTTTTATCAAGGTTGTTCCCCTCGGGATGTCAACCTCTTTACCCCATTCTTTTCACTTCAATTCTCTTCTTTCCTTCAACTTTCCAATAATCCTTCCAACTGGGGTTCGGGCACCCAGTCCACTTATAATGAAATCTTCTCTAGCTACTTAGTAGCTAGAGACATTATTTTTAGTCCGAGCATTCCGTCGGCCAATAATAAATGAGGGGTTGAATATTACTTCGCTCCTTTATACGCCCGTCAATTCGGGCTTACACAACTCGTGCCCGTTCCCCCTGGAATTACTGTCAATGTTGACTGGGTGGAACGTGGCCTCATTGTTAATGACGGTCAAGTGAAGAAAATAAAAGAAAGATCGGACCGGCTCAAAGCGGCGTTCAGCTTTACACCCTTCTCAGCCCGGTCCATGGTGTCAGAGGAATTCACCCAGTGGTGGGGTGAACGGGCACGCAATATATTTCCAGGCACTGCTGCCGTGGCCCTTGTGCCTTTTACTGCATCATCGGCCACTGAGGCCGATGCTCCTGTCCCGACGGTAGCTCCAGTCAGGCGCAAACAAGTAGCCAAGAGACCAGCCAGAAAGCCAGCTCCGGGCAAAGATTCTTCTCAGAAAAAACAAAAAACAACCCCGGCCTCTACTCAGGTTAGATTTTAACGGCTTCAAACAGCTTAGCCCAATTTTGCCTATTCGTAGTTCTAATCTTCTGTTTTGCAGCTCGTTGACGAAGACTCAGGAGAAGATCCACTCCCTACTTCAACTCAGACTCTTCCTCCAACTCTCCCTGCATCTCCGACGTCTGCAGCGGCCTATCTGGAACAGGTAGCCATGCGGGTGATGCCTCTCCACATCGTGCCTCCTCTAACGCCTTCCAGTGGAGATGAAGACCTTGCACATATCAGCCAAGCCCCTGAGCAAGTTGTCCTCTCTTCCAGCACTGAGGGCGCGGCCGACGCTGGAACTACCACAGAGGCAGTTGGGGAAGAAGTGGACCAAACCGTCCCTGCTGAAGTCGGAGCTTTCTCCGGGCAAGGGGAACCTCCTGCAATTACTGGGTCTTCCATTCCCTCAACAATGGAGTCAGTAATGGCCGAGGACAATCCTCCTGAAGTGTTCTCCATTGAGGCTGGTGCTGACAATTCGGGCGTAGCCCCAGAGACCGAGGTCTTACAAGTGACGGCAGCCTCAATGAGTCCAGGAGAAGAGACCGGTCACGTTTCTTCCTCCTCAGGGTTGGCTCAATCTCCTTCTCAACCAACTTCTTTCGCAACCCAGTGAGGCCGATGTTTGCGAAGCGATTTTGGCCTCACTTGGTCCTCACACCCAGGTATTACAGTGTTACTTTACTTTAATTTGTACAATTTTTAAAGACCATGTCTGACTGCATTCTCTTGAACAGGCCGATCCCACAGGTCCAGTGCCAATCATTCCCTTCAATGAATTCTTCTCGGGCCTGGACCTGGGAGCTTTTGACCTTGGACCCCTGGAACCCGAAGCGGTCTCACCTTCCCTCCTCCAACAAGCCAAGGACCTACTCTTCGGGCTCACTGACCAGGAATTATCCAACCTTCCTACTGTTGCTGATCTTGACACAGCCTTGACCACTCTCATGGCCGATCCTTCTCTTTCAGACGGGCAGCTATCATTACTCCTTAAGATAAAAGAGAGACTCCCCAGCGCCCGTCTTGTAGACCGATAGGCCTTGAAAATTCAGGCTGATGTAGAACTTCATTTAAGCTCTCGGCAGAAAGCGTTGAAATTCTTAGAAGGGGCCAAAGCCAAGTTTGAAGCGGGGAAGGCTTCTCGGGCTCAGGTTCTAGCAAGGGACTCTTGGCTGCAGAACCGTATTACGGCACTAAAGGCTCAGCTTGTCCAATGTGAGACCGAGGTCATCACCAACAAAACCGCCCTTGGAAAAATTGATGAAGCATTATCTTCACTTGGCGGCGATGCCCAAAAGTGCAGCTAACAGCTGCAAGCCAGTGTTCCGATATCCCGAGCATGGGCATAAAAGCTAGAAAAAGCCTAACGGGATCGGTCTGGAGCCATCAAAACCTGGGAGGATTTGAAGGCTAAACTTAGAAATTTTGGGTCGGCCTAGAGGCCGACTCCTATTATGTACTTTGTAAAGAATCTCTTCTTTTTCCACCATTTTTGTAAGTAAGCTGTGCTCAGCCTATCAATACAAAAACTATGTTTTATCTAAATCATTCGGGCTCAGGCTCATAATTTATCAACTGATCATATTCCAACCCAGGGTTAGGTTTATAATCCAGATCAATGGTCTCCCATAATGTAGGGTAATAAGACTTTAAATACTGACCATTGATTAATCGGACATGAACAGTTCCATCTAAATCACGAAGCCTGTAAGCACCTCCTCTTTTGACTTGGTGGATGATGAACGGGCCTTCCCAATTGACCGACCACTTATCGTAACGATTATCCTTATCTCCAATAGGTAACACGGCCTTCCATACCAAATCATCCGTGCAAAAAGATTTCTCCTTCACACACTTATTATAAGCTCGGGCGGCCCGTTGCTTTTGCACTTTTAATGAATCCAAGGCCGTTAACCTCATTTCATCAAGCCCTTCCAATTCAGCTATCATAGCCTCTATATACTCAGCGGGCTCAAGCTGATTATGCAAAGCCCTTCTAGCCGATCGGACTATCACTTCCATAGGTAACATAGCGTCATGTCCATAAGTTAGCATGAACGGTGTAACCCCAATACTTGACCTTTTAGATGTCCGATAGGCCCATAGCGCTTCGGACAAAAGCTTGTCCCACTCCCTTGGATTTTCCACAATCTTCTCTATGATCCCCTTGAGGATCTTGTTAGTGGACTCGGCCTGTCCGTTAGCCTATGCATAATAGGGCGTAGAATTAAGAATTTTGATCCCCCTACTTTTAGCAAAGGCCGACGTTTCCGTCCCAGTGAACACAGATCCTTGGTCGGCCGTAATTGTTACTGGAAGGCCGAACCTATAAATAATGTGTTCTTCGATGAATTTTATGACGGTGGCCTAAGTCACCGTTCTACAAGGTATGGCCTCGGCCCACTTGGTAAAGTAGTCCGTAGCCACTATGATGAAACAATGCTGGCCCGATGATGGCGGTAGGACTTTGCCAATTAAATCCATCGCCCACCCTCTAAACAGCCATGGTTTGATTACGGGTTGCAGCTCCTTGGCTGGCACACGCTGGATCAGACCGTGCTTCTGGCAAGCTTGACATCCCTTAGCATAACTGATGCAATCCTTTAACATGCCGGGCCAATAATAATTATATCTCCTCAGCAACCACTTCATCTTGGTGCCGGCCTGATGTGCACCACAAATCCCTTCGTGTACCTCGGCCATCACCTGCATGGTCTGTTTCTTCCCCAAACACCTCAAGATTACATCATCACCGATTGGTTTCTTGAATAACTCTCCATCGAGCACAACGAATCGGACAGCAAACAATCTGACTCTTCGGTCTACCCTGACATTTGGGTGATTCAGGTATTCAATGATGGGGATTCTCCAATCGTCATCCTCCATCAAGACCGAATTGGTAGTAGCGTACCAACCTCTCTTTGCAACAGACGGGAGTGATCAGACATGAACAGTGATGAGTTGGTCTTCTGCGCTCTTCTGAGAATGTGAGGTAGATCCTGTTTTTGCCAACTTATCGGCCTCAGTATTCGTGGTTCTTGGAATGTAGCTTACACTAATGTCATCAAATGCCTCCATGAGTTGAGTGGCAACTGCGTGGAACGGGCATAGCTCCCAACTCCTTATCTGAAACTCCCCGGCTATCTGTCCGATCACCAACCCTGAGTCTCCCTTTATGTGCACGGACGATGCCCCCATTTCAAGGAGTATCTCCAGTCCGATGATAAGTGCTTCGTACTCGGCCTGATTATTAGTACATTTGAAATTGAGCCGAAAAGACATTTTTGTCTTTTATACTTGGGTGATACAATCACTACTCCTGCCCCAGCACCCTCTGTGTTTTTGGAACCGTCAAAGATCAACGTCCATGGGACTAAGGACGTGCTCAGGACTTTGGGTGTTGAAGGCAGTTCCCCCAAATCAGTAGGGTCTGTGTGATCAGCCAAGAAATTGGCTATGGCCTGGCCTTTCACCGATTGCTGCGATCAGTATTGGATAGCAAATTCCATTAAGGCCAATGTCCATTTCCCAATTCGGCCTCTCATAATCAGTCTTGACAACATATATTTTATCACATCAGTTTGACATATTATGTAAGTTGAAACAGGAAGCATATATGTTCTTAACTTTTGTGAAGAAAAATACAATACCAAGCATAACTTCTCAATTGGCGCATAGTGCTGCTCGATTGGAGTCAAAATTCTACTTAAATAATAAACGGCCTGCTCGTTGCCTTGCTCATTATCTTGAGCTAGCATACTTCCTATAGAGCAGTCAGAGGCCGATATATACAATTTTAGGTACCTACCCTTCTTGGGTGGCATTAATACTGGAGGAGTAGACAAATACTGTTTGATTCCTTCAAAGGCTTGTTGATGGCTGTCTTCCCACTTGAAGTCTTCATCGGTCTTGATCTTCAATAGTGGGGTCCATACTTGGGTCTTTCCTGCACAATTTGATATAAACCTTCTTAAGAAATTGATCTGCCCGAGCAATCTCTGAAGCTCTTTCTTATTAGCAGGTGGCTTTGCTGCCTGGATAGCCCGAGCCTTATTCTTGTCAATCTCTATCCCCCTTTGATGTACTAAGAAACCTAAGAAGTTCCCTGCTGTAACGCCGAATGCACATTTGAGAGGGTTCATCTTTAGTCTGTGAGCCCGCATCATTTCAAATGCTTTTTCCAAATCCCTTAGATGATCGGCATTATCCCCTGACTTCACCACCACATCATCTATGTAAACTTCCATGAACTGTCCGATCATGTCATGGAAGATTGAATTCATTGCCCGTTGATAAGTGGCTCCAGCGTTCTTCAGCCCGAAAGGCATGACAACCCACTCAAAGGTTCCAATTGCCCCCGGGCACCGAAAAGCAGTCTTAGGGACATCCTCTTCGGCGATGTAAATCTGGTTATACCCCGAGTGTCCGTCCATGAATGACAAAATTTTATGTTTAGAGGCCGAATCGATTAACTGATCGGCCATGGGCATGGGATACTCATCTTTTGGGGTAGCTAAGTTTAAGTTCCTAAAGTCAATGCAGACCCTCAGTTTCCCATTCTTCTTTACCACTGGGACAACATTCGAGACCCATTCAACATATCGGGCTGTCCGAATGAATCCAGCATCCAGTAATCTCTCGATTTCTTCTTTCACCTTCAATGTTACTTCTGGTGACATACGCCGAGGCAGCTGCTTGAACGGTCTGAACCCCGATTTAATTGGCAATCGGTGTTCAACCAGTTCTCTTGATAAACCTGGCATTTCATCATATTCTTAGGCAAAACAATCTTGTACTTGTGAAGGAGTGCGATCAATTCGGCCTGACACTGAGAATCCAGCATCTGACTTACATAGTTAGGTTTGTGCTCCCCTTCCTTGCCTAGGTTGACTTCCAAGAGAGGGTCTTGGACATTGGCCTTTAAATCATCAAGTTTCGCCATGGCCGTTTCCAGCTCGTCAATCTGAATCTCTTCTTCCCTCGGCGCTTCTTCTTCGTAGATACAATCAGCCAGATTGATCACTCCGTCACAAGGACCGATTTCCAATCTTCTGTCGGCCAGAAATGCACACCATCTGGCCATGCTGGCCCTCAAGGCCTGCAACTTCCGTTCTTCAATTATCGGAGTCCCCATGGACATCTTCTTGTTCAACGATCTCAATCGGCCTTGATTCTTCTGTCCGACTGAGATTATGGAAATATGCTTTAATGTCCGACGAACTTCCTTTAAGGAAGGTCGCTGAATTTGGTCTTCCCATTTTGTTGCACCCCAGCAACTTAACTGGCCCGATGTCATCTTCGTACAAGACTGCATCAGCCGTCTGCACCCGGGCTACAAAGGGCTTAGTGTCTGCCCCAACCACTTCCACCTCATCACCTCTCCAAAAAATCAACAACTGATGGAGCGTGGAGGGAATACAATAATTTGGGTATATCCAATCCCGGCCTAGTAAAGCATTATAGGCCGCTGAGGTTTCCACTATGAAAAAAGCAGTCATGACCGTTTTACTGCCAACGGTCAGTTTAAGGGGTAAGATACCCTTGGTCCTTGAAGGTGCCCCCGTGATGCTTTGGACATTCATCTCGGTCGGAATTAGCTCTGACTCGGACTTCTGTAGGATCCTCAACATTATTTGAGGCATGATGTTAATGGTAGACCCCCCATCAACAAGGATCCTATTTATTGGGACGCCTTCGATATGTCCTTTCACATACAAATTAGGCTTCAGATGTTGGGACATCTGGTGTGTTGGCTTTTCAAACACCACTTTAACTGGTCCAGTCTTCACTCCATCCTCAGTCTGCTGCCCTTTCGGCCTTAAGATGGTGATTTTAGGCCGATCGATCTGCGAATCGGTGGTGTCTACATTTTTGCTCGTAGCTTCCACCACTTTAGGCTTAACGATCTCTCCCCCGTTCCAAAAGATTTCTTCCATCACGGCCGAGTCCTTAGCTAGGCCTTCTACTATATCCCCCTCCATGGCCGATGGCTGGTCCGGCTTGGCCATGAAGGACATGGGTAGCGTAAACACCATGTTGGATGACAAGCCTAATGGGATAGTCCCAAATTATATTGGCAAAAAACTTGAGTCCGACAGATCTCCATCGGACTCAATCATCTTGTCCGAGGTAACTCTACCTTCTTCCTGCGATCTTTCCTGTCGGACTCTTTCCCTTGGGTGCTCAGTGGCCACGCGCATCGCCCTCATGGAGAATCCTTGGTTATCGGACACCTTGAGCTCTGTGGGAGCAGGAGGGTTTTCAGCCCGATTCTTTAAGTACTGACGCTCTCGCTCGGCCTGTCTCATTCTCTGATACCGCCTTTTCTGGGACTTGCTATATTGTGGCCGTGCTGGAAATTTAGAGTGTTCAGCTCTGTGCCACTTTTGATCTTCTACCCGAGGTGGTAACATCATTCTCGGGCCCCTGCCAGAGGTTGATGCTTGTATCTGAGGCCTTGGGATTATCTGGGAATTTCTTGCCCCCAGCCGGCCGGATTTGCTTTGGCCGGTTCGCTGCACCAATGGATGTTTTGCCCGCCACTCGGGCTTGTCCTTACTTTGCCACGGTATTGACAATCTCTCGTATACAGACTTTCTCGGGCTTGATTCCCGATGTTCATAGCTTCTCGGCCTCTTGATCGGGCTCGAAACTTCCTTCTTGACGTCAGCCTTACACCTCGGGCAAAGGCCTTATTCAATGATCTCCAGCTGTCGGCGTAGATCAGCTATCAAATTGTCTATGCTAGATCTTGCCGTTTCTTCCTCGGCCTTGTGGTTTTCCTTTTTCCGCTCCAGATAGCTCCTCTGGAGGTTATGTATCATCACCTTCGGTCCTTCAGTGGCCGAAATAGCGATTTGTTTTCCCTCCCTTTGATTTGGCACAAGCTCTCCGTCGGACAAGTCTATCTTGGGTCTCGGCCTTGAAAGCTTGGTTAGGTCGGGCATAACCATGTTAGTGCCAGTAATTTGTGAAAAAGGATTTGAATCAATCCCCATAGCTTTGTTCGAGAATTTGAAAACTCCCTTCTCCATGTTTTCCTGTATAAAATTGCGAAAAACAACACAATTGTTAGTAGAGTGTTTCCAAGAATTGTGCCATTTACAGTATTCTTTATTTTTCATGTCATCGGCCTTAGGGATCTGATGACCTTCACTTAGCTTGATCACTTTATCGGCCAACAAGGCATCGAATATTTGATCGGCCATGGTTATATCAAAAGTGTAGTTTTTTCCCGCCTCAAACGCCATTCTCTTTGCAGCAGCGTTATTATTTACAGGCTTATTCAAGGCGTTACATACGACTGGCCGTTTGCAGATCAGCTCGGCCATATCGCTTTCTACTTCAAGGTCACATTCTGCCAAGTGGACCTCGTAATTTGGATCCTTGTAGTATGTTCCTTTGGAGGAGTTCTTCTTCTCCTGCTCATCCAAGAGAATACGCTCATAACGACCGGCCCGTGTAGCAAGCTCGAATAAGTCACAAAAATCAGTTCCCTCAAACCTTTTGCGAAGTTCAAAGGACATGCCCCCCATGGCCATCTTTGCATACTCCTCCTCGGGCAAAACCGTCTTACACCGATACTTTGCCTTTCAGAAACGAGCTATGTAGGTTTCCATGGTCTCTCCTACTAACTGCATCATCCTGGACAAATCAGCCAACGATGTTTCGGGCTCAGTCCTATAGAACTGGCCATGAAATAGTTCTTCCATCCCTTGCCAAGTTAACACAGAATTGGCTGAGAGGTTAACATACCACAAAAACGCCATGCCCGTTAGCGAGTTTGGGAATAATCTTAGCTTTAATGGGTCACTGTGACCCACATGGCCGCATTGAACAATAAAACGGCCAATGTGCTCAACTAAGGACTGTTCACTCTCTCCTGAGAACAGAGTGAAATTTGGTACTTTGTACCCCTGAGGAAATATGACTTGGTCAATTTCAGGAGGGTACGGCCGTCTATACGTCGGCCTCTCTAGTCTTCTCATAAACAGGCCATACTCCTCGTGTATGGCCGCTACCAGTTCCTCCCTATTGATGGGTTGAGCTACAGGCTGAACATTCCTTATCGGGGGTACCAACGGTGGCGGTCCGTGCTGTTGGTTGTGAGCCTGATGAGTCCAAAACCCACCGTTGTTCCTTTGCCCCCCATGGCCGTGGCCTAGGGGCTGTGTGTGGCCGACTGAACTTTCAGTATGGCCTGCAGACCGGCCAAAACCTGGCGTCGCCGATCCGTTGGGATCGGTGACTGCCACACCGCTAGCCATACCGGTCTATGACTCAGATTGCTTACCAGAGTCAGCAGCATCCCTAAGGTTTGGACAGACATAGGGCATGTCCTTTGGCTTATCGGACTCAAGCGAGGTGCCTGAACTCGATCCGTTGATTTGTTCTTTGCTGCTTCCAGCCTTATAGGTCTCAACCAGCCTTCCGATTGCTTCCGTCAGGCGGTCCAACTTTATATGGGTGGTCCTGGTTTCTAGGACCAATTCGGCCTGACTCTTATGAACATCGGCCGTTTGGTTCATGGCCGATTTAAGATTACCCATTGAGCCTATGAGCGCGTTGTACTCCTGCCACATGGGCTCAACGTTGGCTCTCATGGCTTCTGAAATCGCCTCAAGAGTGACGCTGCCATCTTAGGGAGAATGGCCGGTACTCTCCTCCATAGGTGGGTCCGTGGTAGAATCGTCCTGGCCGTTCTTTGTCATCTTATCTTTCTTCGGAGGCATGATTTGACACTGTTGGTCCCACCGGGCGTGCCAAAAATGTTTGCTGTAATTTGCGCGGGCGTGCCAGAACCAGCAGTGGTTCGATGTATGTGTGTACGTGCAAACTAATTTCCTATCCTCTTGTGTGAGTGATACACAAGGCTTTGATGAATCTGACTTCTAAACAAGGTGACTATGTATAGTGAGTAGGAAAGTACCCTCACTGTAAATTCTCTAGCAGTACTGAAGCGCACAAGCTAAAAAGTGTCAAAGTTTAACAGGTAACCAATCACAAACGGTTTAATAAAACGAAGATTTTATTAAGTGTTTTGGAAAAAATAAAACAGATCTAAAGAACAAACCAGAACAGGTTGATTATCCAAAAGAACAAAAAGAAATAACAAAAAGGTAGACCTATTTGCTATGAAGGCTGAAAAACATAAAGACTTAAGAGTGCTTTGAATGCTTTGAATGCTTCGAATGTGCTGTATGAATATTGTTTCGAGAATGATGCGGAGTCCTTTGCTTGGATGGCCTGCCTCTTATTTATAGCGGCCTTATACAATTTCTATTTGGACAATAATTCCTTGGCTTGCGCCCCAAATTGCTTAATTGATTGGCTAATTGAAGACCTTCCTTATCCATGACTCAATTGAATCAATCCCTTCAATTTAGGGATCAGATGCCTCAATCCAGCTGGCAACGAACAGATCCTCTCCTAAACGGACTCTTGTTTCCAAAACTCTCCAAAGATGACGACATCCTTCCAGCTGTAGACAACACCGCCTTCACCTCGGTCAATCGGCCTCATTACTGATTCCCCTGGATGAATCGGGCTCTATTGGTTTCCATGCCCGATTACCTTTCTTTAACCGCCCATGGCCAATTGGACTGTTACTTCCATCTTTCATTACGTATTGTCCGATTAGGCTTTCTGTCTTATATCATCGGGCTGTCAACGCACTAGGTTATGTTTCCCCAGAGCCCGATGATCCTTACCCATATTCAATCTTTCAAACCGGGCTCTACTCATCTATCATCGGTCTCACGGCTATACCCGAGTCCGATGAGTCACTGATTGCTTAGCCCGGCCTCTCCTTCATTCTCTTCCACTTAAATCGGGCTCAAAAACCATTGACGGTTTTTGGGTGCAAACAGAAAGACACATGTAGTTTTAGAGAGAGAGGAAATCAAATCCTACAAGATGTGAAAGGGGGGAAGGAGAGAACGACAGATATAGAATGTGTGTGTTAATATTTCACCCTAGCAACCTAATTTTCTATCAACCCGCATCCAACCCGCTCTAACCAACACATCAGACATTTCTTTTTTGCCAACTCGTTTTGACCCGCATAAGTGAGAGTAGCTGACCCAAAGCCGTTGAATGCGGGTGGATTTGGGCGGGTTCATGGGTTCGGGTTTACTTTTGCCAGGCCTAGTTGGCAGGAGTCTTCAAGGGGGGAAGATTTTGTGGACCTTGAAGGTAGCGCCAATGTGGTGTCTTACACCCAATGAGATAGCGCCACACAGGATTGTTGGATTAATTAAATTTTTTGTGGTGAGTTTCATTGTTCGTGTGACGCGCATTTATTGGATAAAGATTACCAAATGGCATGCCACGTGGTACCTTAGGAGTACCTAAAAATTTCTCCTTCAAGGGACTGACTTGTAGGGGGACAAAGAATTTTTAGTATTCAGTA
Organism: Hydrangea macrophylla; assembly: GCA_033977485.1. Classification (NCBI taxonomy): domain Eukaryota; kingdom Viridiplantae; phylum Streptophyta; class Magnoliopsida; order Cornales; family Hydrangeaceae; genus Hydrangea; species Hydrangea macrophylla. The sequence goes on from CM066999.1 coordinate 59,215,896, forward strand.
TAATGGAAAGTGAATTCATAACTCAAGAAAACTAGAGAGAAAGATACCAAAAGGAAGACTGAAGAAAATTTGAAGGGAAAGACCTCGAAAGAGGGTTAGGAGAGATAAAGAAGACTGAAGGATGGAGGAAGGGCACTATAAACAAGGCTGATCCGTCAAGAAAGGCAGCTTAGAGCAACTCCAAAGGTAGTCATTAAATTTAGGTATCCAAAATGCTATTTGGTTACTTGAATAGTATTTTACATACCAAATAAGTCTCATGCACTCCAACCATAGTAACCAAAACTAGTAGCCATTTTATTGTTTAATATATTTTGATGTATCTCAATCATAGATATACTAAAAATATTATTTTATTCTCAAATCAATGGCTAGATCATCCCACCAAATATGCATCCCCTCACTTTCTCTCTCCAAAGGCTATAAGTTCGGAGACTCAAACCATGAGTTTGCATAATGGATCCCCTTTTGGATCTTTCATTGGAATGCATTTTTAGGATAAAGGGATCCATTTTAGCATCTTTTGAATTTGGATACCCATGTGCATCCCCCATTGGAGTTGCTCTTAGAATTAAGATGAGCAAAGGTTTGAAAATCATCCGAATCTTTCACTTCTGATTTTCCTATTTAAAGTGTAGTTTGAATGCTTATATGTGAACAACAATTTCTTTTTCCTGGTAAGAATACTTTTTGGTTAATGCTACTGCCAGAACAAAAAAGTGTAGTTAAAAATTTTAGTAACAAAAAAAAGTGTTTTTAGTCTAGCAATAGAGCTAGCCATATTTTTTTTATTTGGTAAGGTGTGTGTAAAATGGTGGACAAAAACCTTCAATGCTTGGCTATTTGTTTTTCTTTGGTATCCTTCAATCTATTTTAGAAGCTGCTTTGTTTAGTACTTTGGTTTAGTACATATGAGATTGTTCCGTGATTGGTTCATGTGTAGGTATTGTCTACTTGGAAACACACACGAAAGAACCAATCACGTCTTAGAACAATACTGTCCAAAAAAATTTACCAAAGGGTTGTCCATTCCAAATTCTTTAAAAATCAGAAGTTGTTTTTGGTTTGTAAAGCATTCGAATCTTTCACTTCTGATTTTCCTATTTAAAGTGTAGTTTGAATGCTTATGATGTGAACAACAATTTCTTTTTCTGGTAGGAATACTTTTTGGGTATTGGTACTGCCAGAACAAAAAAGTGTCGCTAAAAATTTTAATGGGTAATGGTACTGCCAGAACAAAAAAGTGTCACTAAAAATTTTAGTAAAAAAAAAAAAAAAAAAGTGTTTTTTGGTCTGGCAATAGAGCTAGCCATATTTTTTTATTTGGTAAGATGTGTGTAAAATGGTGGACTTTTACCTTCAATGCTTGGCTATTTATTTTTCTTTGGTATCCTTTAATCTATTTTAGAAGCTGCTTTGTTTAGTACTTTGGTTTAGTACATACGAGATTGTTCCGTGATTGGTTCACCTACTTGGAAGTCTTAGAACAACACTGCCCAAAAAAATATACCCAAAGTGTTGACCATTCCAAATTCTTCAAAAATCTGAAGTTGTGTTTTGATTGTATGGATTACTTTTAATATTGATCTGTAAAGGGTGTTCATTGAATACTAGATTTCAAATGTGTGATGCCCTAATTCCTAATGACTTTTAGGACTTCTTAAGACTCTGTCTGGTTCATGAACTGGTAAAGGCTTGGGCCTCACCAAACTCAACATGCCTTGGCTCAGCACAAGCACACCATTAAAGACTCAACTCGAGGGTCAAGCGTCAGACAAGATATAAACAGAGCCTGAAAATAGGAGTCTACATAGGCATAGTCCAAGCAGTAAATAACGACCCTGGCCCAATCCCAAGATTCCACAGAAGGATAAAACTTAGCCCAAGCACTCACCCATCATGGGTGCCCATTGGAGCCTTGACTCAGTACTACTTTAGACTCCCTCTAAATAAACCCCGGGTAATTCATTGGTGATAACTTTCATACAACTTTCATACAACTTTCTAAAAGATATGTCTATCTCTTTCTTGTGTCACTGTAGGGTCCAGTGCCATAACAGGAGAGAGAGAGTGAGAGAGACATTTTTTTAAGAAGTTGTATAAAAATTGTCACTAAAGAATTTACTCATAAACCCAGAGATTACTTGGATAAACTTCGGGATTAGGGTGGAGAAGCTGGTATAGGCAATTTTTTATTTTTTATTTTACTAAAATAGTATAAGTCATGACACATTGCAGATGAATTCAAAATTCAACTAATCTGAGAAAGACCCCAAGATCCAGTCAACTGACCTTGGAACTACAATCACGGACCAAATTGTGGTACCCGTTACAATTCAAATTCAATTAGAAAAACACATTCGCAAAAGCATGAAGACAGATTGAACAACTCTCAATTGAATTACACCCCTACAGTAGCTGACTTATGCATTGGAAAGACTTGGGCATACGTGACCAAGTCTTTTGGCGGGTACAACTACGGCCATCATGCATCTCAATGTTATAAGGCCTGAGGAAGGCAGCACTAACCCGAGCCGGATGATCCAGAATGTCAAACACGTCTTCAATAAAAAATATTATTATGCAAAACAGCTCCTTAAAGACTTTTGGCATCAACAAGATTAAACACCAAATGGAAAAATTACTAAAAAGGTCAAATTTAAATTAAATTTGCGAACTAGAAAATATTAGGAGAATAATAATAAAACGGATAACGCGGACAAAGTTTCTACAACCAAAAATAATAAATAAATATATATATATATATATGTGTGTGTGTGTATATATACCAAATGAAAATATTTCTAGAATACCACTTTTTTTTCAACCAAAACCCAATAATTTGTCTGAATAGATATATCACAGCCAACTCTGCACTTTCAGATCGAACACGGAGGTTTCAGGTATGTTGTGATTGAAGCTCTGTTTCTGCCCAAAAATGCTTTTGAACTTGGCTCAAAATGACTCTTCAACATGTTCTACATGAGCATGCAACAGTATCCCTACCAAAAACGTGTTCATTTCCCATTGTAAGGCTCATTTGCTACCATAAACGTTTTCATTTCCCATTGCAAGGCTCACTTGCACCAACCCCTTTCGGTACTGTAAAACTCTCTTAAAAGATTAAAACATCCATCCTATAATAAGTTCTTACTGAAGCTATAATTCTCAAAATTGTATCCCAAATTTGCTTCCCAACACGTGACAGTGCCCACATTGTGTACACTATACAATGACCAAGTGAATTTTCATTGGAAGTTATTTTGGATAGTCCCACTTGCACGTGTTGCGAAGCAAATTTGGGATATAAATATGATAAGCATAGCATTACTCATAAGTTTCAAGTCAGAGGTTAGATGACAGGAGAAAGAAATGTCAAGTCATAGGTTTAACAAGCCAAAAGGGACAAACAAGCGGGATACTCCCATTGTATACCCTAATTCTAGCTAGTGACACAAGAGAAGATAACTGGAAGGGGAAAGAAAGGATCAAGTTCCAATGAGCCAAACTAACAAGCCAAAATAGAATTTTGTCAGGAAATCGTGGTGGAAAATGATGCAAAAAGAAACTTCCTATCCTTTCCATGGTAAACTTCAAATCAATTGCTAGGGTTAAAACCTCATCCATGATATGGGAGAGGAGAAAACCAAAAAAAGCAAAAACACACGAATGAAAAATTTAGGTTATTCACTCAAGTTGGGACCTATGTAGCACGAACACTTCACTTTGGGTGCCGTCTCCATATCATGTCCGTGTCAAACACCGACACTCGTCGGACACGTCACCGCGTGTCAGACACACTGTAAAACTTGTCTTAAATATTTTAACATCGGACACACCTTCATCACGTGTCAGGCACACAAGTGAATGCAGCATAGTGGCCTCTCATTAGAAATGTGTTTTAAAACTTTGAGGCAATAGTCTTAATATTGTAAAATTGGGGATAAGCAATTGGTTTATTTGACAACTATGCAAACATGAGTGGACATGTAATTACAAATTGTATATTTAATTCAAAGATATAATGATATAATCGTTGTATGATGGTATCCTACTGTGTCTGTATTTTGTTAAATTGTTACATTTTTTAGATGCATTGTAATGTTGATATTTAATCCTCTCCTTCTTTTACTTCAAACTAAATTATATTTTTTAGAAATATTTTTTTATTCGACGTATCCTAGCCGTCTCCGTATCCTAGATTTTTGAATTTGCCGTATCGCCGTCTCCGTGTCGTGTCGTCTCCGTGTCACGTATCCGTATCCGTGCTACATAGGTTAGGACTACGTCCACGGAGTTGCTGAGATTTTCACTACGCTCGGAAGGCAAAAGAAAAGATTGCAGAGTTCATCAAGCCCATGAATAAAAGAGAATTAGATCTGCAGCTTACAAGTGTGAAAATTACAAAAATACCCCTAAAAAAAATAAACCAAAACTGGTCTTTCTTCCCTCCATGACCTTGCCACACTCAATGTAAGCATCAAAGATCAAAGCACTCGTAAATAGTAAAGAACTTGGTAACTTAGTCTGGTTTTCAAACATCATTATAGTCATGGACAACCAATTGCTATTGGAACTTTACTGAGAGGACTAATATTATCAAATCCCAAGTGATTTTGCATTTTCACAAGCCTTAAAAGAATGAGATCAATGAGAAAAAAAAACTTAATAGATTTCCCCACTAGTACAATTGCTTATTATACATCATACCTCTCTAAACTTTTGAAGTGCCTCCATGGTCCCTTTCTACATGCTGCACAAGGGCCACCGGATCACGAAAACCTTTGCTGCACCTGGGGCAAACATCAATTGTCACCTTCATAACACCTTCCCGATTTCCATTCCTCTCATGAACTTTCTCCACATGGTCCACAAGCGCTGTAACCGAAGAAAACCTTATATTGCACTGTGGACACTGTTCCACTTGCGCACGTGCATTCCCACTGCTGCTGCTGCTACTGCTACTGCTAACGCTCTGCCCCACACCGTCCTTTCCCAGATTCAACGCCTGGTTAAGTTCACCGCTCAATTTTGCAACTCCGGCTTCAGCAGAGGCTCGAATAGAAGAAGCTACATTAAGAAAGCTTGTAGTCCATTTGGATGAAGATGATGAGACCGGAGCTCGATTGGGTTTTGAATCTTCTTTTCTACTATTATTCAAGAAACCCATATAGTTGAAACCCGTGACTGACTTCTTGGGTCCGGGACATTTGTGGTCGGGTCCGAACCGATGCTTTAAACAATGTTCAATAGTACAGTCCCGACACTTGATTTTGTTCGAGAATGTTAGGATCTCTCTGCAACCAGGAACGGGGCATTTGGTTTTCTTTGTGACTTTCTCGTAGTTTGAGGGGTCACAGTCAGTATTAACATGCGACTCCCAAGTGATGTTTGGATCTTCTTCTGGCACTAAGCGGACACTTTTAGCACAGAGTGGGCAAATGACGACAGTTACGTCTTGCTTGTTGGCTTTTGGACACTTATGTTTAATGTAGCTTCGATGCTCTAAACAGAACACCTGTGAGAGATTTGACAATACTTTAATCACAAAGGTGAATAGTAAGGCTCTGTTTAAAGGAAAGGAAAACCATTTCCCTAGTGTTTTCCTCTATACTTAGATAACCATCATAGAAAAACAGGAGAAAAGGAAGACAATTGACGCACCAAGTTCAAAAAATTTAATATACTCTCACAGTATGTTCTCTTCCTTCCAATTAACCTCATTCTTTTACTTATTAACAATATAAAGAAAAGTGCCTTCCTCTCTCTTTTATTTTTTTTTTCCCCATTTTCCTCACTAAATCCATGATCCAAACATATCCTAAAGGTTCAACAAGGAGAAAAAAGTCATAATTTTTCAGGTGGAAAATACAAGGAAAATTGGACAAATTAATCGTAAACCCATGCTTACTCTCATCACCAAGACAACCAAACCCTTAAAAAACGATAAACATTTCATGAAAGAAGGAAAGAATAAAAGCTATAATGAAAAAGGGAAAAATAGAAGCTACAACCTCATATTAACCCTACACAGTAAAGCTGGCACAACCACCATAATAACAACTTTAACTAGAAGATATACCTCTCAGTGCATTAGGCTAACACTAAACTAACAATATCCCAGGTTCACAGACACCTGCAAAACTCAAGCTGTAAAACAGAATGCAACACTAATATTGATCATCAATACGCCCCTTTACATGCGGCCAAACTCTCAGAATGAGTGAGCTAAATACATGAATACATATAGGGCAAATTACACCAACGGTCCAACAGGCCCTCAGCTATGACTCTTTTCAAATACCCCCTAAACCTATGATGCACGAATACTTCAAAAATGAAGCCGCAAGGGCACTTAGTGCGCACCCAATTCGGGTGCAGCGCGTGCTGCTGGTAGTTCTTCGAAGTGCTTCCTGAATTCTTTGTGGGTTTTGGGTGGTGAGGCTAGGACACATTTTGGGTGTGGGAGGGACACTTCTGGGGGTGCAGTGTGGTGGGGCACTTTTTGTAAAAAAAAAAGAGTTTAAAAACAAAGTTTGATAAAACTGGTGGGGCGTCCAAAAAACAAATAGTAGAAAAAAAAAACCCTAGTTATACTGGACACTAAACAGACAACACACTTCCACAACAAAAAGAAAAGTTCGATCGACCTTCCTCGACACTCAGGTTCGTCTCTCTCTCTCTCTCTCTCTCTCTCTCTCTCTCTCTCTCTCTCTCTCTCTCTCTCTCTTGCCCCTGTCTGTCTGTCTCTTAACCCACACATGTTCATTTGTGGTTAGGTCAGGCCCACGACGAAACAACAACCTCGACGCATAAGTTCTAGGAATCGAAGCATTTATCTGGTATTTCTTTTTCTTTTTTTTTTTAGTTATGATTTTTCAGATTTTTTTCCTTCAGAATTTCAAATGTTTGTTACTTTTGTGAATTTTATGTTAGTTTTGTGATTTTTGTTTTCTTTGGTATCAATATACTTTGCTTATGTATATGAGTTTTATTGCTTGTTTGTTATTATTAGGTCTTAATCAGGAAAAAAAAATATAATAAATTTAAAACAAGTGTGTAGTGCTACTGCTAGAATAGTTCATATATACTAATATATAAAAATAGTTTTTAAATATTTTAGGCAAGTATCCCGCCGCACCCGCACTCTTGATTTTGGAAAAATTGCCGAACTCCCCGCACCCGAATCCCTGCACCGGTGTCCGTGCTTCATAGCCCTAAACTAAGAAAGTCAACAAAGTGACCGCCTATGTTACCCATACTTGGGTATGGGTGTCAGGTGCGGGTGTGTATCTAGGTATTGGACCTCCTCTAAATTCAAATCATAGGATCCGGGGACATGTGTCTAAATGTTGGATATGAGTATGCGGACACCTTCTGAATATCAATAGTTAGAAACCTCTTTGCCCACAATTTTGAGCTTCTTCTTACCTTTTCAACATCACCTGTGCAGGATCCAAGTGTCCGAATTGGGTATGGGGGTTGGACACGGGGATAGGAAAATTCCACTAACACCCCTTCCGTGAAGATGTCGTCCAAAAAACTAACGATTTTGTATCTTGTGACCAACACATGATATTGTTGCAAACATAATTGCCATTTCTGTACGCAAAATTTTCAACGACTCAAAGGAGGGCAAATTTGTAATGTTGTTAACACTTTTATATTGTGTGCTGGTCACATGATACAAAACGGTTGGTTTTTCAGATAATACCCTAATTGAAGGGGGTTATTAACAATGGTACTAGTTGAGGGGGTCAGTTTTTGCATTTCTTAGTTTAGGGGTGCATTTGGAAAGGTGGGGAATTGGTGTAATTTTCCTACATTATAATTACAAGGCCAAGCCTAAAACCTTGTCTACTCTATGATCATATTAAAAACTGAAGAATATAGGTGGAGAAAAACTCATCTCTTTTTCTTTTTCAAGCAGACTACATTACATGAATTTATAAGACAATGGGCGAGGCAATCAGCCTTAGAAACAGAAATTAATCCCTGATTTTTAGGAGAGAATAACTCTCATAAAACCAGAGAATAAAAATCCCATTAAAACAAGGAAAGAAATAAAGCAAATAACAAGCATATCTCACAGCTAAATCAGCTATAACTCCTAATTAACACCAGATTCCACACTCCCCCTAAAGCTGGGTTGTAAATGTTAATCATACCCGGCTTGGATCTCAAATCTTCGAAGCTGGTTCTTGAAATTGCCTTAGTGAGGATGTCTGCTATTTGGAGTGGTGTTGGAGTATACACCAATGAGATTGTCCCTTCCTCTATCTTCTCCTTGATAAAATGACGGTCTATTTCCACATGTTTTGTCCGATCATGCTGAACCAGGTTCTTAGCAATACTTATGGCAGCTTGGTTGTCGCAAAACATCTTCATGGAATCTTCTATAGGAATTATTAGCTCGTTTAGAAGTCTCTTTAACCATATTCTTTCACAGATTCCATGTGTCATAGCTCTAAATTCTGCTTTTGCACTGCTCCGAGCTATAACGGACTGTTTCTTGCTTCGCCAAGTAATTAAATTCCCCCAAACACACGTGCAATATCCTGAGGTTGACCTTCTATCAGTAATAAAGCCGGCCCAGTCTGCATCTGAAAAAATCTCAATATTTTTCTTATGTGTTCTTTTGAAGTAGAGTCCATTTCCAGGAGTCATTTTGAGATATCTCAGGATGTGATATACGTCTTCCATATGCTCCTCAGTCGGATTGTTCATGAATTGGCTAACGCTGACTGAGAAAACAATGTCTGGTCTTGTGTGAAAGAGGTAGATAAGTTTCCCCACAAGTCTTTGATATCACCCTTCATCCACCGGAGCACCTCCTTCCACAGTTCCCAGTTTTGCAATGTAATCCATAGGTGTGTCTACAGGTTTACAACCAAGCATCCCAATTTCCTTTAATAAGTCTAGAACATATTTTCGTTGGGAGACTGCAATACCCATTTTTGATCTAGCAATTTCTAACCCAAGAAAGTATTTGAGATTCCCCAGGTCTTTGATTTCGAACTCACGGGTAAGAAAGCTTTTGAGATTGTTTATTTCCTCCTCATGGTCTCCTGTCAGGATTATGTCATCCACATACACTATGATGATGGTTGTTTTTCCTTCAAGTGAGTGTTTTACAAACAGAGTGTGGTCAGACCCTCCAAACCTCTTTACATCCTTGGTAAAACGATCAAACCAAGCTCGTGGGGACTGTTTGAGGCCATATAAGGATTTTCTGAGTCTGCAGACTTTGTTAATGTTTGTTTTAGTTTCAAAACTAGATGGAATTTCTATGTACACTTCTTCTAAGTCACCATTGAGAAAAGCATTCTTGACGTCCAGTTAATGGAGGGACCAATTTCAGTTAACAGCTAATGACAATAGAACACGAATTGTATTTAATTTGGCAACTAGGGCAAAAGTTTCTTGGTAGCCAATTCCGTAGGACTGAGTAAATCCTTTAGCAACTAGCCGTGCTTTGAACCTGTCAACACTCCCATTTGCTTTGTACTTGACTGTGAAAATCCACTTACACCCGACCGGATTCTTTCCTTTGGGAAGTTCAGTGAGCTCCCATGTCCCATTCTTTTCTAAAGCTCAGGTCTCTTCCTCAATAGTTGTCTTCCATTCAGGTACTTGTAAGGCTTCCTGGATAATGTTGGGAATCCGAATATCTGTGAGACTAGTAGCAAATGCCCGATAACCTGGTGACAAACTCTTATAGGAGATGAAGTTATGAATCAGATGATTTGTGCAGGATCTCACTCCTTTCCCTTTAGCAATTGGTAAATCACGTTTTGACTCAATAGGATTGGACATAATGTTTCCTGAGGTCGTCTCTCTTGGATTCGGTTCAGCCGTCTCTTTTGGACTTGAATTCGGTTCAGCATCATAAACTAGCCCGGGATGTGTTCATTGCTTTTTCTGTGAACAGACAATGAACTCATTGTTATTGACAGTCTGAGATTGGATTGGGTGAGGAGGAGTACTCGTCTCAGTGTCTAAGACTCCTCGGCTCAGTGTCTAAGGGTTCAGTGGTGGTTTCGGTTGAGAGAGGAAGACTTGGAGCACGAGAGGTTGAGAGAGGAAGACTTGGAGCAAGAGAGATAGGATTTGACTTGAGGGACTCAAATGTTTGAGGTTCGGTCATGATTTCTGTTTCCCGAAACTGGTATTCCTGGATTTTATTCTCCCCCTGAATATTGGTTTTGGAGTAATAGGGTGTCACGACCCATCCCACTACGGGCAGAAATAGGACACGTGGCACGCCACCAAGGCTCATCCAATTCATTCTATAACTCTAGCAGCGGAAAGGAAACCTAAACAAACTCTTTAAAACAAAGTTCATTTTGGAAGAATAAAAAAACATTGAACTATGAGTCTGTAAAATTCGCATCAATTTGAAAAGTTAATTATATTTCAAATTAACCATAAAAGTTTTATTAGGGACCCCAAAGGTACCCTGGAAGCAAAATAGAACATTTAAATATTTTCCGAAAAAGGTACTAACTTTGTAAAAGCACTATTCACAAGCAGTCCACTTTGCCTATTTTTTTTTCCTTTTTTTTTTTTAAAAACATCGCAAACACGACAAAACTCAACATACAAATTTCCAATCATTCAAAAACTTTACCAAATGTATATAAACACATTAGACAGTATGTCTAAGCTTTGAAAAAATTTACGAAATAAGTTAAGGGCTCGTTGGGATCAAATCATAAAGTGCTAATAACCTACATTCAAAATCCGAAATGACAAGTTAAGTATTCCAAAACGAGAATCCACAAGCTCGGATTCGTTACAACCATAACTAAAGTGGTTTGAGACATATTACAAGATTACTTAACCATTCCTAACCTTCCAAGTTGAAGTTAATAGTTCTAACTTCTCAAAATTTCACTTTACAACATTTGGAATGGAAAACAAAAACATTTACAAAAGTGATCCCCGGCATTCCCGTTAGCCTCACTCTTCTCGCTTCTTTTTTCCTTTCTTCCTTTCACCTGCAATGGAGTAAAGCTCCACTGCTCAGCTATATGCTGAGTGCACAATTCGAAACATATGATTATATGACAATTCATGCTTAAAACATCTGAACACATCAAAATAGTCTCTAGGGTAAGTGGTACGCATTCATCCGGTAAATGAAACCGATGCCGTGGAAGGCACACCTCTTCCACGCACCCCGTACACTGGTTGGGCCTTCCCCAATACCAAGTACCATGTCCTGGTTGGGCCTTCCTCCATACCAGACACCACTCAATCAATGTTACAATCCTCAAACTTCGAGGAGCTTACCCCCGGATGAAATTACACCAAACCCCCCTTTGACCCAAGTACACACATAACATGCTCACATAGACAATTATAAATGCTTTTCTAACATTTTTGCGTGCATAATTAACGAGCCTAATTAATATATGAATTTCGCCCGGATCCAAAATATCAACTCGATATTCAAAACATGTAAATTCCATATATTTCATAGGTCTAGAATTCATACCTTAAGTTGTCACTCTATAACTTCAGGGGAAGTACTAGGGGACCAAATAAACGTTGAATCTCCGTTAATAAGCGATTCCTACAAGTATCCATACGTTTTCCCCAAATTCTTAAAATTAGCTTTTCAGAAATAATTTGCCAAACGAGGCCTAATAGATATCAAAACGTATAATACCTCGAGGAGTCCAAATATAAAATTTGGAGAAAAGTTGACGATCGGAAGTTCGTTGATTTATGTCTTGAAGCTTGAAGCAATAAATCCCCCTTTTGGCCTCCTCTTGATTTAGGTTAGAAATTTTAACTAATGAAAATATCTCATGCTTTTCTATATATAGGCACGACTCTTGGGAATTACGTTTACTTCCCCACGAGTTCTCAAAACTTCTAATTAACTCCTGAAACGTTGCACACGTCCATTTTATGCCTTTACGAGTGAAAACTATAAATTACAAAAGTTTTCGACTAAGTCTTGTTTGGGTCCAAAATTACGTTTGGAAACTAAATTCTGTGGAATTTCTACACAACCTACCTTTTATATAACGTGTCACTCACGTTCTTACCACAGTGTTCAAAATGCTCTACAGCGATAACAAAACTACCAGAAATTACTCTACACAAGTATAAACACTATTCATGAATACCACATAATATCAAATAACATTTAATCACATAAATGTCATTTAATTCATGCCAATGGCAAACGGATTATCAAATCCTCGTGTCCTCAATTGACACCCAGCATTGACCCACGTCAACCACTTCCACAATTATTAATGAACATTAATAATTCACACGAAATTCAATTATGCATTTAAAAGAATGATTTTCCCAGGATGGGTGTGACATAGGGCTGATTTTCAAAGGTGGTCACATCCATGGAATTGTAGATTTTTTTTTTGTGACAGGAGAGTAACACTAATAGCCCTTTTGGGTTGGAGAGTATCCTAGGAAAATACACTTAGTAGTCCTTGGATCAAGCTTACTTCAGTGCTATTGAGGAATGTGAACAAAGGCTGAACAACCAAACACTTTGGGTGATATGGAAGAGATGAGCCGAGTCCTAGGGTGTGATTTGAGAAAGACTTGACACGGTGTTTGAAAATTCAAGATGCAGGAAGGCATTTTATTGATAAGATAGGCTGCAGTAAGAACAGCTTCACCCCAAAAACTTTTCGGAACATGGGTGGAAAACAGAAGGGCTCGTGCAACTTCTAACAAGTGTCTATTCTTCCTCTCAGCTATCCCATTTTGTTGAGGGGTATCAATGCAAGAACTTTAATGAACTATACCCTCTCTTAATAAGAATTCCCCTAGGAGAGAATTGAAATAATCTTTAGCATTGTCAGTTTTTAACACTTGTATTTTTGCATGGAAATTAAAATTTCTGAAAATTTGACCCACTTCTGATTTTTCTTTCATTAGGAATATCCACGAAATTCTAGTATGATCATCAACAAAAGACACGAACCATCTAGTTCCTGTTATGTTCTTTATTTTGGATGGTCCCCAAACATCACTATGTATCATGGAGAAAGGGTGAGATGATTTGTATGGTTGACTAGGGTAGGAATTGCGAACATGCTTGGATAATTGACAAATTTCACACTGAAAAACATCAAGATTTTTATTGAATAATGATGGAATGAGTTTTTTGAGATACAAGATTTAGGATGACCTAGACGATAGTGCCACAACATAACATCACTATCTTTATTAGCACGAAAAACAGATAGGGATCTGTTACCACAAACTATCGATTGAGGTTATCTTTCAGGATAATCAGTGACTTTGAGGATATAGAGTCCCGAACACATCTCAGCATTGCCAATCGTCTTCCCCGAATCCAAATCCTGAAAAACACAATGATTGGGGAAAATTTTGGTATCACATTTCTTTCCTTGAGTGATTTTGCTAATAGACAACAAATTGCAGTCCAAATTTGGAACCAAAAGGACTGACTCAAGGGTTAGGTCTATAGAGATGAAAACAGAACTTGTACCAGCCACCCTTGATAGAGAACCATCAGCTATACAATAGTAAAATTCTCAAAACAAGGTGTATAATTTTGGAAAATTGTGGCATCACCAGTCATGTGATCAGAAGCTCCTGAGTCAACAATCCAGGGACTCAAATTTTCTTTTGTTACTTTCAAAGCAGTAAGAAAATTACATGTTTGAGCCAAGGATCCGGATCCAATGATATTATTGGAGGAATTTGAGACTTAGTGGGACTGGTAGAACAATTTTTGTAACACCTCCATTTGCTCTTTGTTGAATGGTCTGGAATCAAATGGTAATGGGTTGTCTTCTACGGTGATATGATGTCCGCGACTTTCTCTATCAATTTGGGGACGAGATGGCTTCCAATCAGTTGGTTTTCCATGGAGTTTCCAGCACGTGTCCTTAGTGTGACCAGGTTTTCAACAGTGATCACACCAAGGTCTCCCTTTCCTTGGCCTGTTGTCATTTGACGGAGAGGGTGATCCTCGAGCTGCTAGGGCTAAACTTTCGGTGACAGGTGGGCTGGTTTGTGACCCCATCATGACAATCTTCCTACTCTCCTCTCGGCGCACTTCTGAGACAACTTCTCGGATATTGGGTAAAGGTTTGGTTCCCAATATTCTGCCTCGAACTTCATCCAGATTTTTATTCAGTCCCAACAAAAATTTGTAGATTCGTTTCTTCTCAACGATCTTCTTGTATTTGATGGCATCCGTTGGGCAGTCCCATTTGGTGGTTTTAAACATGTTCAGTTGCTGCCAACAGCGAGTTAGGAGACCGAAATATTGAGTGACAGGGAGATCACCTTGACGTAAATCATGGAGGTCCCTTCTATCTCAAATGAGTCTGCTGTATTTCTGTATCAGAAAAAGTCTCCCTTGCAACTTTCCAGATTGCTTGCGCCGTTTCATAGAGCATAAAATTCTCCCATCTGTTGTTGTTCATCGAATTAATTAACCAGGATAACCATGCTATTCTTAGCCTTCCATCCTTTAAATTTCGGATCTTCTTTCGCTGGTTGAGGTACTGCACAGGTGAGATAGTCATCCTTCCCTTTACCGCATATGAACATCATGACTGAGTGAGACCATTGAAGATAGTTTTGCCCATTCAGCTTGTGCCCTATAATGAGATAACAGAATTATCCGATCCTCCATTGCTGTTTGGAATAGGAGTTTCTCGAGAGGAGGTGACTTCGGTGGGACTGGACTCATTTGTTCCAGATGTGGCTATGTCATTCCTTGCCATGAGAGCAGACTTATACATGGAAAAAAAAAATTTGGAGAAGTGCTGTAAAAAAAAATTGGTTGTTTTAGAAGAAGAGTTTGCACTAGCGAAGGTTTCTGCCTTGGGCAGAGAAGCGGACCAGGTTCAGAACCTGTAGCTCTGATACCATGAAGAATTTAGGTGGAGAAAAACTCATCTCTTTTTCTTATTCAAGCAAACTGTAGTACATGAATTTATAATACAATGGGAGAGGCAATCAGCCTTAGAAACATAAATTAATCCCTGATTTTTAGGAGAGAATAACTCTCATAAAACCAGAGAATAAAAATCCCATTAAAACAAGGAAAGAAATAAAGCAAATAACAAGCATATCTCACAGCTGATTCATAGTTGTAAATCAACTGTAACTCCTAATTAACACCAGATTTCCACAAAAACCAACTCCTCTAAAAGCTTAAGCTTTTACACAATAGCACGATGATATATGTCAAGTTCTCCAGCCATCAAACAGGAAAAAAGGTAAAAGGAAATACACGGTATACACCCATAAACCTTTCACTTCGATCGCGATCTTCACCCCCAAAAACTCACAAGCATATATTTTCAGGCTCTCCTCTAAACACATTTAACACTTAAGACACACTCAAAAGATGGAACATTAAAGAATAAATAAAAGAAAAAAGAAAAGAAACCATGTCTAAAGAAATCGTTAATATCATATGGCTGAAAATACTAGGGACCAAACCAGCTTTAGATAATTGATCAAAAAACACATTGCTCCTGAAAAGAGGGCATTATATCACATAGCACGAGGAACAATCATATGTCCAAAAGCACAAAGCTATTACCTTTTCTATTGGTATCATAACTTGCAACTCAAGTGTAAATGACGAGATTCAATTAAGCACAATTCATTGTAAAAGCATAACCTGACTCTTAAGTTTGGTCAGAATTTAGAATTTACATAGACAACTAGCAACAACTGCGGTTAAGAATAAGATGTTACATTTAGCTAAGATATTACATTTTTGTTGTCTCATTATCAATAAGGGGAATATATTCCTCTTTGGTAGGCTAAGAAAAGACAATAAAAGTTATTCTTCTTTAGTCTTTCCCTTCTTTTTTATCTATTTATTTATTTATTTTTATTTTTATATATCAGTTCAAGGCTCAATGAATCTTGTTTCTTATTTAAACCAACCGAAGGAGTTGAAGAATCAAGAGGAATATCATCCAAAAATAATACTCAGATTGCAGGATCTGCAATACCACATCACAATGAGATCGACTTGGACTCTCAACCCAACTTGTCAGGAATGGACACCACAGCATCTTCTTCAGGACTCACTGACCAACGCAACAAATGATCAAATGGAGACAACAAATAAGAGTTGTAAGACAATAGGATTAAAGACTAAAGCTGGAATCCAGCGGTAAATCGAAATTTAATAGCTGAAGTGCAAGTAGTAATCAAAGAAAAGGATGAATATAGCCCCATGAAGAGGGCAAGAATCTGTATAGCTATACTATAGATACTACTACAGATACCTTGAAATTCAACAGCTGATGTATAGGGTGGATGGCAAAGAAGAGGTTTAGTATAGCAATATAGGCATGTGAAGAAGAAGTGCAGATGCTCTAATCTCAACATAGGTCAACAGAAAGTACTGTTATGATAGTAACTTACCCTCTTTGCATCTATATCCACCAAAGGATTATATGCACTGCCTGAGGCATCTCAATTGTCCTGCTGGCGACTAATCCAAAAACCAGCACAAAATACCAAGAACCCATATAATGTAGAGGCTGGTTACAGTATGCTGGGATATCAGAAGACAAACTCTTGTATTGAAGTACCATTAGAGCATAATTGAAGAAGAAAAGAATGGATAAAAGCATAAAGAAGCTCCACACTGGAGAGAGAGAGAGAGAGAGAGAGGGATAAAGCTTGCAGTAATCAGCAACCACATAATTGACCAACCCATCCGGAAAAAATTGCAATGATAATCAATCAAAAAAATCTGACTCAGAAAAAACTAAGTGTTAAGTATTACAAGGGGAATAAATAGTCGATTGAAACAGAGAGCATAAAGAAACACAGACAGAAAGAGGAACTGGAGGATAAACTGAGAAATGTTAGAATAACATAGCTTCTCTGTTGTTAGAAACTTTACAATTCTCGATTCAATTCAATTCATTCACTTAAATGATTCGAATTCATGTTTCAAGGTCGCGGTATCGGTTGAGGTCGCATAGGCAGTTGAGACGACTCCGTCACCGTGCTGCAGCCTGCTATCGGGCAATACACAACGATACGCTAGATCTAAGATCCAAAAAAATATGAAAAAATAATGAAAAATTCTAAAATAATAAGAATAATAAAATTGGCCTATTAGATCATCACAATACATAATGTACCCATTATAGACTCACATATTCTTCAATACACACGCTGTCGATCTAGTGTACGATAACACTACACACCTAATAGCATGAAACATGGAAATCATTTAGAATTATCTATGATAAAATTTACTTTGGAATATCATCTGTTGTTTTCACACCTTAAGTTTCACAATCGTTTTCACAACTTTAATTTCTCAATTGTTTTTTGAATTTTTATTTCACAACAATAACTATTCTAAAGTTTCAGAAATTTGGAAAAAAAAACACACACACACACACACTTCCCTACCCAACAAATAAATAGCGTCCCTTCAAAAAAAAAATTATATATGTATATATATATATATATTTTCTTGGCTTGTCTTAACAAATTGAGACAAAACCCAACAAATCTTCAGAAAACCCAACCTTGGTTTATAACCCATACCATAGACATCACATATATAGTATCAAAACCCAAAAAATACACCACAACAACACAATCGACAAGTAGTTCTCACTCTAACCTCGACCAACAAGAGGGACGAGGGCAGACTATGCTTACAAACTCAGTGATGGAGATAGACAAACCAAATCAATAGAGATTTTCAAAGAACAGACAGAGTGGAAGATCCAGAGCAACCAGCCGATGGTCATATCTGTTCGATCAGACGAACAAAAGAGAGAGAGTGTCACGACCCATCCCGCTACGCACGGAAATAGGACACGTGGCACGCCATCAAGGCTTATCCAGTTCCTTTAAAGTAAATAGCAACTGAAAACGTAAGTAAAATCCATTAAAATCAGAGTCACAAAAAGTTTTGCTCAATTGGAACAGTTCTCAAAAGAATTTAGTTTTGAAAACAGAGGTCCAGTCTCGACTGTGTCGGAGACCCAGTCGACTGAAAACTTGAAGCAGTGAGGTTTTCCAAAGATCAACAGTTGTCCAGTCGACTGTGTCGGGTGTCCAGTCGACAGGGCCTTCATTTCTCAGTCAACTGACTCCTCCCAGTCGACTGTGCCTCTAGCAGAATCAAAAACACCAATTTTCGTCAGAGGTTCAGTCGACTGAAACATAGACCAGTCGATGTTTCAGTGGACTGGATTTGCCATATTTAAAAGCAGTAGCTAAAGCAGCACAGTGATCCAGTCGACTGATCAAGGGTCCAGTCGACTGATCCCCTGGCAGTCAGCCCTATTGCAGTTTATCAACCTAAGGTCCTCCAAGCCAAAATCAACACAACCACAACGATAGATTAACGATCTAAACCATAATTACAGGTGTCTGAATACAAAATTACAGTACTACGAAACTACCCCAAAGTTCTATTACGACATATAACAATTTCCCAAATCCTTATACAAGTTTAGGAAAAGGAACAAAAATATAAACAAGTGCGATTCCCCGGCATTCCTCGGCCTCACTCCTCACGCTTCTTTTTTCCCTTTTTCTTTTCACCTGCAATGGAGGAAGTCTCCACTGCTCAGCTATATACTGAGTGTACAATTCTAAACAAATGCATATGAGACATGTTTTAAACATCTAAATCACATAATTTAGTCTCCAGGGAGAGAGATCACCCAATATATCGGCAAGTCTTAAATCTTCAACCGCGATGCCAATGGTTAGCCAAGGATCACTCAACCATTGCATCCAACTGCTCTGGTTGGCCACTTCCCACACCAAGCAAGTAGTCGTCACTACTATAAACTCTCAAACATCAAGAGGCGTGCACCGGCATGAAATTATATCAAACTCCCCTTTGACCCACAGAAACATTTAGCATATTCACATAATCATGTCACCATGCTTTTCTATACGTACTCGCTAAAATTAACGGGCCTAATTTAACACATAAGTTTGCCCGGATCACAATTCATACAAAATATCTAAAACATCCAAAATTCCCTATATCACATAGGTTCGGAATTCATACCTCGAGCTATATCTCTCAAACTTCAGGAGAAGTACTAGAAGACAAAATAAACGTCAGATCTCTGATCTCAAGCAATTCCTACAAATATGGACATGTTTTTCTCAAATTCTTAAAATTAACTTTTCGGAAAAACTTTGCCAAACGAGGCCTAAGAGGTATCAAAATGAAGCTCTTACCTCGAGGAGTCCAAATATGAAATCTGACTGAAAACTAACAGACGAACGGTCGCTGTTTGTCGTCGAAAAGGTCGAAGGATCAAATCTCCTTTCTCTCTCCTCTCTCTAGATATTTTGAAAGTTCGGATAATAATGAAATCTCATCCACTACTATTTATAGGCACAACTCTCGGGAATTACGTTTACCTCCCCACGAGTTCTCAAAACTTCTAATTAACTCCTGAAATGTTGCACACGTCCATTTTATGACTTCACGGGTTAAAACTAAAATTTATAAAAGTT
This sequence comes from Hydrangea macrophylla, assembly GCA_033977485.1. NCBI lineage: Eukaryota > Viridiplantae > Streptophyta > Magnoliopsida > Cornales > Hydrangeaceae > Hydrangea > Hydrangea macrophylla. The sequence goes on from CM066999.1 coordinate 59,235,402, forward strand.
TTCGACTAAGTTCCGTTTGGGTCCAAAATACGTCCGAAAACTAAATTCCGTGAAATCTTTACACCACCTATCTTTTATAACGTGTCACTCACGTTCTCACCACAGTGTTCAAAATGCTCTACAGCGATATCTCAAAACTACCAGAATTTACTCAACACATGTAAATTTACTATTCATGAAAATACCAGATATCTCAAATAACATTTAATCACATAAATGTCATTTAAATCGTGTTGATGCCATAAGATTTCTTATTATCGTGTCTTCGATTGACACCTCACCGTTGACCTCCAGTCAACCTCATTCTCAATTATCAACTAACAGTGATAATTCACAAAATTTCATTTATGCATTTTAAAATTATTATTTTCTGGAACGGGCGTGACAACTCTCCCCTCCAAAAAGGAAGTTTGTCCCCAAACTTATACCTCATACGTCGAACAAGTGTGGAGACTCATTACTCATCTCTTCCTCATTCTCCCATGTAGCTTCCTCAACCGTGTGACTACGCCACAACACTTTCACTATATATATCGTCTTAGTTCTCAACACTTGTTCTTTCCAATCCAGAATCTCCACAGGATGCTCAATATAGGTCAAGTCTCCTTGGATCTGTAATGGTTCCGGTACGATGATCTTACTTGTATCCGTCATACACCGTCTCAACATAGACACGTGAAACACGTTACGTACAAACGCTAACTCAGATGATAAAGCCAATCGGTAAGCCACTGGTCCTACCCTTTCTAAAATTTCAAACGGTCCTATGAATCTCGGGTAAAGCTTCCCTCGCTTTCCAAACCGGACTATGCCTTTGGAAGGCGATACTCGCAAGTATACAAAGTCTCCGACTTCGAATGTTATCAGTCGTCGCTTAGAGTCTGCATAGCTCTTATAACGACTCTGAGATACCTTAAGTTGCTCCTGGATTAGCTCTACCTTCTCGGTAGTAACCTGTATTAACTCAGGTCCTAGCAACTTTCTTTCTCCAACTTCGGTCCAACAAACCGGTGATCAACACTTACGCCCATACAAAGCTTCATACGGTGTCATTCCAATACTTGACTGAAAACCGTTGTTTTAAGCAAACTCAATTAACGGTAAGTGTTTCTCCCAATCGCTTCCAAATTCTAGAACACACAATCGAAGCATATCCTCTAACGTCTTAATCATGCGGTTTGACTGCCCGTCGGTCTGAGGATGAAATGCGGTACTGAAACTCAACTTCGTACCCATGGCTTCTTGTAAACTTCCCCAAAACCTCGACGTAAAACTACTATCACGATCTGATACAATTACTGCTGGAACTCCATGTAGTCTTACAATCTCTTTTACATACAACTCTGCTAACTTAGACGGTTCGGCTGTCTTAATTGGTAGAAAATGAGCTGACTTTGTTAATCGATCAACTATAACCCAAATCTTGTCATTCTTGCTAGACGATCATGGAAATCCCGAAACAAAATCCATAGTGATCTCATCCCACTTTCATTCCGACACTGGTAATGGTTGTAGTAACCCTGCAGGTACTTGTCTTTCTGCCTTTACTTGCTGACATATTGAACATTCTGAAACATACTTGTCAACTTCCCGTTTCATACCCTTACACCAAAAGTTTTCCTGTAGGTTCCGGTACATTTTGTTACTTCTCAAGTGCACTGAGTATCTAGTACCATGGGCTTCCTCTAGAATCCTCTTTCAAGCCTATCACATTCGGTACACATAATCGGTTCCCTAGCATTAAAACCCCTCGTTCTAAGACAACTCCAGGTAGTTTCCCCAAAGGTATCTCGTCTCTCATTTTGCACGAGTAGACATCGTTAAACTGCTCCTTCTTAATCTCCTCGATTATATCTGGGTGTGCTAAGATCGCCATCATTAAGCCACCATTAGTCTCTGGAATCACATCCAACTCCAAACATTCTATCTCCTTTACCAATTCTTTTTGTTGTGTTAGCTCGTCAGCTAAGTTCCTCGGCGTCTTTCGGCTTAATGCATCGGCTACCACATTAACCTTTCCCGGATGATACTCTATCGAAAAATCGTAATCCTTCATCAACTATAACCATCTTCTCTATCTCATATTCAAATCTCTTTGCGTAAATAGGTACTTTAGACTCTTGTGGTTCGTGAAGATCTCACATTTTTCTCCGTACAGGTAGTGTCTCCAAATCTTCAAAGCATAGATCATTGTGGCCAATTCAAGATCGTAAGTCGGATAGTTAACCTCATATGTCTTCAACTGTCTAGAAGCATAGGCAATTACTTTACCACCTTGTATCAGCACACATCCCAAGCCTTGATGTAAGCATCACTATAGATCACAAATCCCTCAATTCCAGATGGTATCGTCAAGATAGGTGCTTTCGTCAATAGCGACTTCAGCTCTTGAAAACTGTCTTCACAATCTTAACCCCACTCAAAAGAAACACCCTCTCTTCAACTTGGTCATTGGCAACGAAATTTTGGAGAAATTCTCAATAAAACGGCGGTAGTATCCCGCTAACCCTAGGAAACTTCGAATTTCGGATACGGATGTCGGTCTTTGCCAATTAGACACTGCTTCTACTTTGTGAGGATCAACTGAAACTCCATTCTTGTCAATCACGTGACCAAGAAAGGCAATGCTAGATACCAAAATTCACATTTCTTGAATTTCCCAAACAGTTGCTTCTCCCGCAATCTCTGAAGTATCGATCTCAAATGATTCTCGTGTTCCGTCTCACTCGGTGAATAGATAAGAATATCGTCGATAAAAACTATCACAAAATCGTCCAAGTAGTCCTTGTAGACTCGGTTCATAAGATCCATAAACGCGACTGGTGCATTTGTAACTCCAAATGGCATAACTAGGAATTCATAATGTCCATAACGCGTTCTGAAAGCTGTCTTTTCTACATCTTCCGCTTTCACTTTCAACTGATGATAATCCGATCTCAAATCTATCTTTGAAAATACTTGTGCTCCACGAAGTTGATCAAATAGATCGTCAATTCTCGGCAGTGGATACTTGTTCTTGTTTGTCAGCTTGTTAAGTTCTCTGGAATCCACACACATTTTCATTGAGCCATCTTTCTTCTTCACAAATAATACTGGAGCTCCCCACGGCGATATGCTAGGTCAAATGAAACCTTTGTCAAGTAATTCTTGTAGTTGAACTTTCGATTCTTTCAATTCCACGGGTGCCATTCTATACGGTGCTTTCAATACGGGTCTTGAGTCTGACATTATCTCAATGGTGAACTCAATCTCCCTCTCAACAAGAACATTTGGTAGGTCGTTGGGAAACACATTTGGGTATTCTCGTACGATTGGAATATCTTCCACTTTTAATTCGGTTGTCGAAGTATCAAGCACAGAACACAGGAATCCCTGACCTCCTTTTCTCAACAACTTACCCGCTCGGATAGCCGAAATCAGATACAGTGGCGGTGTAACCCCACTCCCTTGAAAACAAAAACTTTCATGTACCGGTGATCGAAAATTAACTTCTTTTCGTTCACAATCTATCGTGGCTTGGTTAAGGGCTAGGCTAACCAATCCATTCCTAGTATTACATCAAAGTGGTTCATCACAATTGGTATAAGATCTATAGTCAACTTTTCACCTAGTTGGATCTCGCAGTCCTTGTACACCGTAGACGTCACTTTTGGCTTACTAAGAGGTACAGCACAGATAATTCATATCCTAGGGGTGCCGATTTAACATTCAAATGTCCAACAAATCATGTGATACAAATGAATGCGTGGATCCCGAGTCAACAAGTATGCATGCTAAGTACAAACATATAGGCACCATACATGAGACCACTGTTCTGAAGTAGCCATATCTCTTGGGTTCATCTGAAATGACCTCCCTTGACGTTGCTCTATCCTTTGTCCCCCATCGTTGGTCTGTTTAGGCTTCGAACCACTAGAAGCCATAGAACTAGCTCCTTGCTGAGGACGCTTTCTCGGGCACTCCTTGTATTGATGTCCAAACATTCCACAATCGTAGCACTTGCCCCTCATATCAAGTGTAACACTTGCACTATTAGCTCCTTGAGTTTTATTCTGGAAATTTGTCATAAAACATCGACCAGTGTGTGGTCGATTGCACAATGGACACAATGGTATATTTGTAATACCCTGTATTTCGGTATATTAATAAGACCTGGTATTTCATTTCTATACTCGTATAAACTTTCCCTTCTTTTTGGTGATTTTTGATACCAATCGATTGACATATTCCCAATCGATTGACACTTTCTGATACCAATCGATTGATAAGTTATCCCAATCGATTTACATTCAACCGACTAAAAGTGATTACGTGTCAACATTCCCAATCGATTGACATTGTTTCCAATCGATTGACTACAAATATCTGTTACCAATCGATTGACATGTTTATCAATCGATTGACATAACCTGAGAAATGTTTTCTTCTTTCCTTCAGCTTTAAACGCGTGGCACTCCCTTACCACTATATATATGTTTCATTTCATGGCCTTGGGGCTGTTTTTCAGACCTTGAGAGAGGGAGAGGCATACTCTTGTGAGATATATACATATATCTATATTTACACACATATATACACACCCTCACACACACTCACTCCTTCGGCAGCTGGAAGAAGAAGGAGAAGAAGCAGAAAAGAAGAAGAAGAAGAGACAGAGAGAAAGAAGGCCAGAAAGAGAAGAAGAAGAGAGAGAGTTTGAAGGTTTCAAGCCTTGAACACATCCAAACGCACCCTAGGTGAGTACTAACTCACTTGGTCCCTTTATATGAAGTTTATATAAGCTATTATGATGTTTAGATGGGTTACATGCATGTTGTGTACGTTTATATATGCTGTTTTTACAATCTGCTGGAGAAGACGTAGTGCCAATCGATTGACATAATCTCAATCGATTGACATCAGTTGCATCCCAATCGATTGAATAGGATTTTCAATCGATTGATATTATTCCAATCGATTGACATGTTTATCAATCGATTGACATAACTTTTGTTCCAATCGATTGAACCTCTGTTCCAATCGATTGACATGATCAGGACATGGATTCTTTTGCCTGTTTACTATATAAGAGGTTTAGTTGTTCGATTCCTGATTCGGATTTCCCTTATGCGACTATGGGGTAGACAGGAGTAACGTGACACCAAAGATTAATGGATAATGAATAAAAAGAATATGAAGACATGGGTGACGTGTTGATTCTGATATGAGTTTGATATCCGATTTCTTTTAATCCGAGTAGTCAGGCCACATTGGGAGTCTGTCATGTGTCGATATAGAATGGAACGTAAGTAGGTTTGGTAAGTTCCGGGAATGGTACGTGGATGGACGTTCGGTCATGATATGCTCTTAAAAGCGGTGAGCTGTGCATATGCTCTTAAAAGCGGTGAGCTGGACCAAATAGTCCTAAGATAGACTGGATGATCTATGATATGCTCTTAAAAGCGGTGAACAGGACCATTGTTCTTAAAAGCGGTGAGCTGGGATCACTAGTAGATGACGTTAAGTCGTGGCAATAGATTGATATGCCTTGTTCGAAACGTTATATCCCTGAAATGCGGTGAACAGGACCATTGTTCTTAAAAGCTGGGGACAGACTGACGTGGAGTCCATGACATGCGGTGAGCTGTTCATATGCTCTTAAAAGCGATGGACAGAATAAGGGTGTATCCCTAGAGTTAAACGATTGAGTCTGTTCAGGAAAGATCAGAATATGTTGAGTTCAGTATTCGAGTAACAAGACGTTAAGGGTTGGGTTACAAGAATGAATAGAGAAACAAGATATGGTTATAATAAGATGTTAACTCGTGTTTTCATAAGCTTGTGTTTATTTCAGATAACTGGTACTTCGTTAGTTTATGCTCACTCAGCTCTCAGTAAGCTGACGGCCTTTTATTGCCTGGACATTCCCCGTCCAGAATATCCTGCCCCTTATTCTGCAGGTAAGGACCAGTACACTGATGACTATTATGGAGAGGAGGGCCCCACCGATGACAGTTACGCCAGGAAGGATTATCCTTATGCCAGTTGAAGACTGAAGATGTTATAATTAGATTTGATTTCAGTTGTTCTGTTAAATCTTTTGTTAACGGGTACTTGGGCATTTGTTGTCTTCAGACCTGTTGTGATCCTGTGGACCATACTCTGATAGTTTGTAATAGTTAGCACTTTGTGCTATTTTCAGTTGATTACTGTTGCTTTTCTTTTGGACTAGTACTGCGTGGTGTGGATTATTAGTGACTTTCACCTGTCATTCCTTATGGACCCATAAAGGAAATTTATTTTTCTCTATTTATGCCGTTCCGGGGCGTGACAGGGTTTTTTGGTATCAGAGCCTGAGTTTGGTACTCTAGGGGGGTGATACAGTTGTTCACCGATCATTCCACACCATCTGGTCCTAGTGTTGTTAAGATTCTTTGAGATGAGATATGAGTATAAGATAAGTTCGTCTTCCTGACGATAGATAGTTTCCTTTGCAGGATAGCATGGATCCGGAGTTTCACCAGTTTGTGACTGATGCTTATGGAGGACATATTATCCATGGAGATACCGTGGAGCCAGCTGACCCAGAGTTTTATCGTGAGCGTGTGTGCCAGATAGCTAGTCGACATTTGGAGGAGGACATGTGGAGAGCGCTTTATGTGACTGGGAGTACTCACCCGACACAGATGCGCATGGATGCTTACCATACTGCGAGAGTCGGTAGAGACATTTGCCAGGAGATGTTAAGACTAGTTTTGAGTAAGCCAGAGATGGATGAGATTGAGTTGAGAGCTATTGTAGCCGGTCCACCAGAGCCCGTAGTTGCTCCAGTAGCAGCATCAGCTCCACCATCACCAGTACCAGTCCCAGAGCCTGAGCCGATTGAGGATGAGGAGGATCTAGAGCCAGAGGATGAGCATCCCGATGAGGATATGGATGGAGATGGAGAGGAGGAGCCGATAGATGACGAGGACCCAGTGGAGGATGAGCATGCAGACGATGCAGATGATGATGAACCTGAGGATGACCCCGAGGAGCCAGAGTTTGAGCCAGAGGATCCAGTACCAGACCCAGAGGCTATTGAGGCAGACATAGTAGTAGATGAGGAGGCAGGCGATGAGGAGGTAGTTGTGCCAGAGATACCAGTTGTGCTTCAGATACCAGCTGGACCCATTATGCATATGGCAGCTATGGCCGATATGGCAGTAGGATGGATAGCTCAGATGATCGCTCAGTCAGCAGGTTTTGTTATAGGAGAGGCCGCGATAGCAGGAGCTCTTGATATAGCCGACGGATTCGCCGCAGTAGCAGTCGATGTCGCTAACCAGGCAATAGCAGATGTGATGGAAGACGATGATGCAGAGATGATAGAGGATTGGGATATAGGGGTAGTAGTCGGAGATCTTGTCGCACCAGTTGAGGATGATCCACTCGAGGAGATGGAGATTGATTCAGAGGACGAGGCACCATCAGCAGGATCAGATGCTGACGACTTTTGAGTCAGGACCTGCAGGACTTAGTTTTGTTAGTTTTACCAGGACATGTTGTCCACTAGATTTTTGGGAGCTTGAGAGATAGCTATTGACCATAGCTTTGTATAGTATTAGCTGACTTTAGTTGTTGTAACTCTTGTCCCATATGGTACACAGTTTGACTAGTGTGTACTATACGGTACATCTTTTGATAATATATATACGAGCAGTACTTTTGGTTATTGTTTGATTATTGCGTTGTGCTGTGTTGTTTAGTAGAATTGTTAGTCTAGCTGTTTCTTATTCTATCTTGAGTTCGTTTCTACGTGAAGACTTTCAGCTGATCCATATGTCTCTTGTAGGCGATACTCGTTATCATCATGGTAGGACCCTTGAGAAACCACCAATCACGTAACGGAGCACCTATTCCAGAGGGAATGGACCCAACCGGAATTTTCGAAGCGTTTATGCAGAGGATGGAGCATGTGGGGGATACATATAATCACTCCACCCACCAGAGACCTTTTGCACCTCCGCCACCAAGACAGACTGGAGATAAGTTGTTAGCAAATTTTCGTGGGTTACGTCCCGAAAAGTTTGATGGACTAACAGAACCATGGAAGGCAGAACAATGGATAAGAGAGATGGAGTTAATATTTGGAGCATTGGAATGCAACGAACAAGAGAAACGTCGCCTTGCTACGTTTCAGCTCACCTATGCCGCCGCAGATTGGTGGGAAGCTGAACAAGCCACTGTTGGGATCGATGCCGCTAGAGCTATGTCGTGGGAGACATTCAAAGGCAGATTTTTGGAGAAGTATTTTCCAGAAGATGAGAGAGATCAACAGGAAAGGAACTTTCTCAATTTGATCCAAGGAGGATGGAATGTACGGGAATACACAACACAGTTCGAGCGTCTATCCAGATTTGCTCAGCATATGATAGACACGCCGCAAAAGAAGGTAAAGAGATTTCACCAAGGACTGAACCCCCACCTCAGACATATGATGGTTGGTCATTTGAACCAGTCGTATGAGGAAATTGTTAGATTTGCTACAGGATTAGAAAAGGATGCTAATCCAGTACAGCAATCACAGACAAATCGACCTCAGTTGTCACGAGGGTTTCAACAGAGAAATTTTCCTAATCGACCACCAAGAAATACCCAAGGATGGAGACCTCAGGAAAATTTTCAAGGAAACAAGAGAACCTGGGAAGGAACCAGGAAACCGCAGCAGAGTTATAATCGACCTCAACAATATCGCCAGCAGGGGTCACAGCCACAGGCATTACTAACAGCCCCACCCAGCAATAGTGGAGGATGTTTTAACTGTGGAAAGCCAGGACATATTGCAAGGAACTGCACTACCCATAGATCTAATCGCAGGCCGGATATTGTCTGCCGCAACTGTAACAAACCAGGACACTTGAGTAAGGATTGTCGTGCGCCACCAGGAGGATACTACGGAGCACCAGTACAAGGAATTCAAGGACCTCCTGATCAGACGAGAATGAATGCTATTATTCCGGAAGGAGCAGGCTTTAATGCTGATGAGCAGCAACATTTGGAAGGTACACTTGTACTTTTTCATAGTCCAGTTAAAGCTTTATTTGATACTGGAGCCGCACGTTCTTTTATTGCTGTTAAGATTGTGCGTCAGTTGGGTTTAGAACCCCAGACACTTGAGTCAACACTGAATGCTGTGTCACCTTTGGGAGTGACAGTTAAGTTGAGTAAAGTGTGTAAAGATTGCCCTTTGACTTTGGGAGATAGGAATCTGCCAACAGACTTAGTCGTTCTGTCGATGTCAGAATTCGATGTTATCCTAGGGATGGATTGGTTAACTAAGTACAATGCCAATTTGGATTGCCCTGCTAGAACGATTGTATTTCCAATACGAGGAAAGCCGACGATCAGATTTCAGTGTCAACTGACAAGCGACCTGTTCCTTACGAATGGTTTAGCTACGATCATTAGTACGAGTACGGAGCTTACTATGGATCAAATTCCTATTGTACGAGACTTTCTAGATGTATTTCAGGATATTAAAGGACTTCCACCGAAAAGAGAAATAGACTTCTGCGTGGAATTAGTACCTGGTACATTGCCTATTTCTAAGACTCCATATAGGATGGCACCAACTGAGATGTTAGAACTGAAGAAGCAAGTTCAAGAGCTTGAAGATCTAGGATTTGTTCGTCCGAGTACGTCGCCGTGGGGAGCACCAGTTCTGTTTGTAAAGAAGAAGGACGGAACACTTCGACTCTGTATAGACTACAGGGAGTTGAACAAGGTTACGATTAAGAATAGATATCCGTTACCTCGGATAGATGATCTATTCGACCAGTTACAAGGATCTAGGATCTTTTCCAAGATCGATCTGCGTTCAGGATACCACCAATTGTTAGTTCGACCAGAGGATGTATCGAAGACTGCATTCAGGACAAGATACGGGCATTACGAGTTTTTAGTTATGCCTTTTGGATTGGCGAATGCGCCAGCAGTATTTATGGACTTGATGAATAGAGTATTCCGACTATATCTGGATAAATTCATTATAGTGTTCATTGATGATATACTGATCTACTCAAAGACAGAAGAGGATCACAAGGAGCATTTACAAGTTGCCTTGCAAACACTTCGAGATAGCAAGTTGTATGCAAAGTTCAGCAAGTGTGAGTTTTGGCTACGGGAAGTCAAATTCTTGGGACATGTTATATCTCAGGAAGGTATTTCGGTAGACTCATCTAAGATTGATACAGTCTTAAGCTGGAACAGACCGACGAATGCGACCGAAGTCAGAAGTTTTCTGGGTTTAGCAGGATATTACAGAAGATTCGTAGAAGGATTTTCCAAGATAGCAGGACCCTTGACGAATTTAACAAGGAAAGAGACGAAGTATGAATGGACAGACAAGCATGAGGGTGCATTTCAGGAGTTAAAAGAAAGATTGACTTCTGCACCAGTACTCGCATTACCTAAGAGTGGAGAAAAGTATGTGATCTACAGTGACGCATCGTACCAAGGACTTGGATGTGTGCTTATGCAAGATGGAAATGTTATCGCATACGGATCAAGACAATTGAAGGTACATGAGAAAAATTATCCTACGCATGATCTGGAATTAGCAGCAATAGTGTTTGCATTGAAAATTTGGAGACACTATCTCTACGGAGAAAAGTTTGAATTGTTTTCCGATCATAAGAGTCTGAAGTTTTTGTTCTCTCAAAAGGAGTTGAACATGCGACAGCGGAGATGGATGGAGTTACTCAAGGACTATGACTTTTCTTTGCAATACCATCCTGGCAAAGCAAACGTAGTAGCAGATGCTTTGAGTCGTAAACCTCGACTAGTGATCGCTGCATTACTAATTAGAGAATGGAGAGCATTAGAAGAAATTGCTGAATTTGATCTTCAGCCAGTGGAACCAATGAAAGGACAACATTTTGGATGTCTTATGGTACAACCGACTTTGATCAGTCGTATCATAGAGGCTCAACAGACAGCAGAGGATTTAAAGTTATGGTTCGCCAAGATGTCAGCCAAAGAACCAGAAGTCTGGAGTATTAGTACAGACGGAGCTTTACGATGTAAAGGTAGACTCTGTGTACCTAATGAAGAAAGTCTCCGAAAAGACATATTGGATGAAGCACATAAGTCACGAATGACTATTCATCCCGGAAGTACGAAGATGTACAAGGATCTAAAGAGAAATTTTTGGTGGGAAGGAATGAAGCGAGAAGTGGCTGAGTATGTTTCTCAGTGTCTTACTTGTAAACAAGTAAAGGCAGAACATCAGAGACCACCTGGACTTCTACAGCCGTTACCAATTCCTCAATGGAAATGGGAACACATAACCATGGATTTCGTGGTAGGATTGCCGAAGTCACAGCAGAATCACGATGCTATATGGGTAATCGTGGATCGACTTACGAAGACGGCACATTTTATTGCCTATAGCATGACATACTCAGTAGAACGTTTGAGCCGAATGTATCTACAACACGTTGTACGGTTACACGGAATACCTGTTTCTATTGTGTCAGACCGAGATTCGCGCTTTACTGCAGAATTCTGGAAGAGTCTCCAGACAGCAATGGGAACGACATTAAACTTGAGTTCAGCTTTTCATCCACAGACAGATGGACAGACGGAACGAGTAAATCAAGTGATGGAAGATATGTTACGAGCTTGTGTCATTGATTTTGAGAGTTCTTGGGAAATACACTTACCTTTGATTGAGTTCGCCTATAATAATAGTTATCATTCGAGCATAGATATGGCGCCATTTAAAGCTTTGTACGGAAGACCGTGCCGATCGCCGCTATGTTGGACCGAAGTCAGAGATAGTCAACTTCTTGGGCCAGAGATGGTACGAGAAACCAGCAAGAAGATTCAAGTCGTACGTGAGAAGATGAAAACAGCCCAGACCAGATACAAGAGTTATGCTGACAAGCGACGCAAAGACTTGGAGTTTGCCGTTGGAGATCACGTATTACTCAAGGTTTCACCTGTTCGAGGAATCGTCAGATTTAGTCAGAAAAGGGGCAAATTATCGCCACGTTTCATCGGACCATTCGAGATTCTGGAGCGTGTTGGAAAAGTTGCTTATCGCCTTGCATTGCCACCAAAGATGTCAGGAGTGCACAACGTTTTTCATATCAGTATGCTGAGGAAGTGTGTTCACAACCCAACGCACGAGATCAACTTTCAGGATATCGAAGTCAACAGCGACGTTACATTCAACGAAGGACCTGTTCGCATTCTAGATCGAGGAATCAAGAAACTCAGGAACAAGGAGATTCCGTTAGTCAAGATTCAGTGGAAACATCACGATGAAGGAGAAGCTTCGTGGGAACTAGAGTCAGAGATGCGCGAGAAGTTTTCATTTTTGTTTTAGGCCTTGTTGCTTTTGATTTCGAGGACGAAATCTTTTGTTGAGTGGTGGATGATGTAATACCCTGTATTTCGGTATATTAATAAGACCTGGTATTTCATTTCTATACTCGTATAAACTTTCCCTTCTTTTTGGTGATTTTTGATACCAATCGATTGACATATTCCCAATCGATTGACACTTTCTGATACCAATCGATTGATAAGTTATCCCAATCGATTTACATTCAACCGACTAAAAGTGATTACGTGTCAACATTCCCAATCGATTGACATTGTTTCCAATCGATTGACTACAAATATCTGTTACCAATCGATTGACATGTTTATCAATCGATTGACATAACCTGAGAAATGTTTTCTTCTTTCCTTCAGCTTTAAACGCGTGGCACTCCCTTACCACTATATATATGTTTCATTTCATGGCCTTGGGGCTGTTTTTCAGACCTTGAGAGAGGGAGAGGCATACTCTTGTGAGATATATACATATATCTATATTTATACACATATATACACACCCTCACACACACTCACTCCTTCGGCAGCTGGAAGAAGAAGGAGAAGAAGCAGAAAAGAAGAAGAAGAAGAGACAGAGAGAAAGAAGGCCAGAAAGAGAAGAAGAAGAGAGAGAGTTTGAAGGTTTCAAGCCTTGAACACATCCAAACGCACCCTAGGTGAGTACTAACTCACTTGGTCCCTTTATATGAAGTTTATATAAGCTATTATGATGTTTAGATGGGTTACATGCATGTTGTGTACGTTTATATATGCTGTTTTTACAATCTGCTGGAGAAGACGTAGTGCCAATCGATTGACATAATCTCAATCGATTGACATCAGTTGCATCCCAATCGATTGAATAGGATTTTCAATCGATTGACATTATTCCAATCGATTGACATGTTTATCAATCGATTGACATAACTTTTGTTCCAATCGATTGAACCTCTGTTCCAATCGATTGGAACCTCGATTGACATGATCAGGACATGGATTCTTTTGCCTGTTTATTATATAAGAGGTTTAGTTGTTCGATTCCTGATTCGGATTTCCCTTATGCGACTATGGGGTAGACAGGAGTAATGTGACACCAAAGATTAATGGATAATGAATAAAAAGAATATGAAGACATGGGTGACGTGTTGATTCTGATATGAGTTTGATATCCGATTTCTTTTAATCCGAGTAGTCAGGCCACATTGGGAGTCTGTCATGTGTCGATATAGAATGGAACGTAAGTAGGTTTGGTAAGTTCCGGGAATGGTACGTGGATGGACGATCGGTCATGATATGCTCTTAAAAGCGGTGAGCTGTGCATATGCTCTTAAAAGCGGTGAGCTGGACCAAATAGTCCTAAGATAGACTGGATGATCTATGATATGCTCTTAAAAGCGGTGAACAGGACCATTGTTCTTAAAAGCGGTGAGCTGGGATCACTAGTAGATGACGTTAAGTCGTGGCAATAGATTGATATGCCTTGTTCGAAACGTTATATCCCTGAAATGCGGTGAACAGGACCATTGTTCTTAAAAGCTGGGGACAGACTGACGTGGAGTACATGACATGCGGTGAGCTGTTCATATGCTCTTAAAAGCGATGGACAGAATAAGGGTGTATCCCTAGAGTTAAACGATTGAGTCTGTTCAGGAAAGATCAGAATATGTTGAGTTCAGTATTCGAGTAACAAGACGTTAAGGGTCGGGTTACAAGAATGAATAGAGAAACAAGATATGGTTATAATAAGATGTTAACTCGTGTTTTCATAAGCTTGTGTTTATTTCAGATAACTGGTACTTCGTTAGTTTATGCTCACTCAGCTCTCAGTAAGCTGACGGCCTTTTATTGCCTGGACATTCCCCGTCCAGAATATCCTGCCCCTTATTCTGCAGGTAAGGACCAGTACACTGATGACTATTATGGAGAGGAGGGCCCCACCGATGACAGTTACGCCAGGAAGGATTATCCTTATGCCAGTTGAAGACTGAAGATGTTATAATTAGATTTGATTTCAGTTGTTCTGTTAAATCTTTTGTTAACGGGTACTTGGGCATTTGTTGTCTTCAGACCTGTTGTGATCCTGTGGACCATACTCTGATAGTTTGTAATAGTTAGCACTTTGTGCTATTTTCAGTTGATTACTGTTGCTTTTCTTTTGGACTAGTACTGCGTGGTGTGGATTATTAGTGACTTTCACCTGTCATTCCTTATGGACCCATAAAGGAAATTTATTTTTCTCTATTTATGCCGTTCCGGGGCGTGACAATATTACCGGCCGGCTTCCAGAAACCACTGAAACTAGAGTTTGAGCCTCTTGCAAACGGCCTCTTAAAAGTCCCACCGTAGTTCCGGTCATTACCCTCGTGGTTTCTCTTCCCTTGTTGGCCTTGCTGATTTTGCCTTGATCTCTCCATACCACTTTCGGCTACAAGTGCCGTTTGTTGTACTGCGACAACAGTCGAGTGCTCATAGGTTTCTACCCTCAGGCGGATATTATCTCCCAACCCATCCTCGTACTTTCTTGTTCTGTCTTCCTCCGTCAACACAGACCATTTTCCAAACCTCAACAAAGCGTTACACCTTGAAGTGTACTCCGTCACAGTCATATCCCCTTGTCGAAGATTATCGAACTCTCTCTTCTTTGCATTAAGAGCAGCCATTGGAAAGAATCGGCAATTAAACTCTACTTTAAATCCCTCCCACGTTATCGGTGCTCCCTGATCCAGGACATTCACCCACCAATTCTGGGCCTCACCTCTAAGTATATCACTAGCGCTCTCAATCTTCTCCCTATCAGTCATCGGAATAGATTAAAAAATTCTCTCCATATCCATAATCCAATGCTCTGCGAACATCGTATCAGAAGTTCCATGATACTCTGTCGGCTTCTTCCTTGCAAATTGTTCTGACGCAGACCTCATATCCCGGTTCTCATGTATTGGCACTACACTTATCGGTGCTGCTTCAAATGGAGGCATTGGAGGCAATCGCTCAGCAACATTCCGTATCATATCTCCCATGTTCCCCATCATTTCTGCCATTTCATTCATACGTCGGGTATGCGGCGATAATTCTCGGTCACCCATGATTGTTCAACCTGTTAATCTCGATGCATAAACACTATGCATATACAACAATAAATAACCATGTATAACAACATACATATGCATCAAACATCTCTACAATGTATGGATGCACACTAGAACATGTTATAATTCACTCAACACTCCACTCGTCATCGAACGTTCCCAGAGTTTTGTTACCTCTAGCTCTGATACCAATAAATGTCACGACCCATCCCGCTACGCGCAGAAATAGGACACGTGGCACGTCATCAAGGCTTATCCAGTTCCTTTAAAGTAAATAGCAACAGAAAACTTAAATAAAATCCATTAAAATCAGAGTCACAAAAATTTTTGCTCAATTGGAACAATTCTCAAAAGAATTTAGTTTTTAAAACAGAGGTCCAGTCGACTGTGTCGGGGACCCAGTCGACTAAAGACCTGAAGCAGTGAGGTTTTCCAAAGATCAACAGCTGTCCAGTCGACTGTGTCGGGTGTCGAGTCGACTGGGGCCTTTATTTCTCAGTCGACTGACTCCTCCCAGTCGACTGTGCCTCTAGCAGAATCAAAAACACCAATTTTCGTCAGAGGTTCAGTCGACTTAATCATGGACCAGTCGATTGGATTTGCCATATTTAAAAGTAGTAGCTAAAGCGGCACAGTGGTCCAGTCGACTGATCAAGGGTCCAGTCAACTAATCCCCTGGCAGTCAGCCCTGTTGCAGTTTATCAACCTAAGATCCTCCAAGCCAAAATCAACACAACCACAACGATAGATTAACGATCTAAACCATAATTACAGGTGTCTGAATACAAAAATTACAGTACTACGAAACTAACCCAAAGTTCTATTACAACATATAACAATTTCCCAAATCCTTATACAAGTTTAGGAAACGGAATAAAAATATAAACAAGTGCGATTCCCCGGCATTCCTCGGCCTCACTCCTCACGCTTCTTCTTTCCCTTTTTCTTATCACCTGCAATGGAGGAAGTCTCTACTGCTCAACTATATGCTGAGTGTACAATTCTAAACAAATGCATACGAGGCAATTCATGTTTTAAACAATCTAAATCACATAATTTAGTCTCCGGGGAGAGATACACATTCACCCAATATATCGGCAAATCTTAAATTTTAAACCGCGATGCCAATGGTTAGCCAAGGATCACTCAACCATTGCATCAATTTGCTCTGGTTGGCTACTTCCCACACCCAGCAAGTAGTCGTCACTACTATAAACTCTCAAACATCGAGAGGCGTGCACCGACATGAAATTATATTAAATCCCCTTTGACCCACATAAACATTTAGCATACTCACATAATCATGTCACCATGCTTTTCTATACGTACTCGCTAAAATTAACGGGCCTAATTTAACACATAAGTTTGCCCGGATCACAATTCATACAAAATATCTAAAACATCCAAAATTCCCTATATCACATAGGTTCGAAATTCATACCTCGAGCTATATCTCTCAAACTTTAGGAGAAGTACTAGGAGACAAAATAAACGTCAGATCTCTAATCTCAAGCGATTCCTACAAGTACGGACATGTTTTTCTCAAATTCTTAAAATTAACTTTTTCGGAAAAACTTTGCCAAACGAGGCCTAAGAGGTATCAAAATGTAGCTCTTACCTCGAGGAGTCCAAATATGAAATCTGACTGAAAACTAACAGACGACCGGTCTCTACTTGTCGTCGGAAAGGTCGTAGGATTAAATCTCCTCTCTCTCTCTCTCCACTCTCTAGATATTTTGAAAGTTTGAATAATAATGAAATCTCATCCACTACTATTTATAGGCACAACTCTCGGGAATTACGTTTAACTCCCCATGAGTTCTCATAACTTCTAATTAACTCCTGAAACGTAGCACACGTAAATTTTATGACTTCACGAGTTCAAACAAAAATTTATAAAAGTTTTCGACTAAGTTCCGTTTGGGTCCAAAATACGTCCGAAAACTAAATTCCGTGAAATCTCTACACCACCTACCTTTTATATAACGTGTCACTCACGTTCTCACCACAGTGTTCAAAATGCTTTACAGCGATATCAAAACTACCAGAATTCACTCTACACAGATAAATTTACTATTCATGAAAATACCACATATCTCAAATGACATTTAATCACATAAATGTCATTTAAATCGTGTTGATGCCATATGATTTCTTATTACTGTGTCTTCGATTGACACCTCACCGTTGACGTCCAGTCAACCTCATTCTCAATTATCAACTAACAGTGATAATTCACAAAATTTCATTTATGCATTTTAAAATCATGATTTTCTGGAACGGGCATGACAGAGAGGTCGAAGTGGTGGAGTTCAGATTCTGAAAGGTGAGGATTTTTTTTCCACGTAGATACATCCCTCCATCACTGCTGTGGATTTCGTATCGGTGTATCACGATTCATCTCACGATACAAAACTCGTACATATCGGACGATATGACCGATACGTCTTATGATCCTTGATATTTTTCAACTCAGCTTGACTCGGTGTAGTATCTCGTCTCGGACTCCAACAAAACCGAGTTAACTTGGCCGATTCGTCTCGGTATTGCCGATCCTTTGAACCATCCAAATCGAATTTCGTTTCCTCCCACGTGTTTTAACTTACAAGAGGAAGTTATAATCGACATCTATTAAAATTTTGAAGTAAGTTTGGAGCTTTTTGGGGTGATTTTATTTTATTTTTCAATCGTCACAAGTTTGAAATCTTATTTCGGTGTCTACTTTTGAAACGGCTACTAAAACTGAAGGGAAAGTAAGAAAGTGATACAGTGTTTTAGTGTTTTTACAAGTTTGAATATTTATTTTGGTGTTTTATCTTGGTATTTTGGGGCTTTCAATTTGCCGCCACGATTCAATGTGAATCGATACAATTCACAGTTTCGGAAAAATGACATTTTGATTAGGACAGGAATCCGATTTGAGTGGGCAACAAAAACCTGTGGGGAGTTACATAAATACAGCTCAATACTGGGCAACAAACAAAAACATGTTCACAAAAGCAACCATCAGCAGCTAAAATAGATTTTTTTTTTTTTTTTTTTTACATGTACGATTGAGTGCTGATGCAACCACTCCCATAAACAGATTATCGAGATAGGATCATGTATTAAAGACGTATAAAACAAATTTCACCAGAAAAATGTGGATAATAAGAATTCTTCCAAGGACCAAAGCACAAATTAGGGTGCTAGACATAACTAACGACTACCAAGAGAGATGGAACACAATCCATAATCAATCGAGTTCAAGTAAGAGTTAGTTGGCCACCCCAAACTAAAATTGCAATTTAAATTATAACAAGAAATATCATTGTGAATGTTCATATGGAAGGCCACCACATAGATAAAATCCCTCCAATTCAGCATTACGGGATCCCTCAAAGCAAGCAGCCCTGCTCGCTGGCTTGCAACATAAAAGCCTTCTATCATTGCACCAATCAATGTTCCCTACTTTCCTTCATCTCATCTCAATTTGGAGGTAATAATTAGTTTTTAAATCGCACACTGTTGAGTTAATAACTATTTCAAAAGCTCGAGCTTCTAGAGAATGGGCCAATAAATGTAGATTACGCTCCGTCTCGCACTTGCAGAGCTAACAAACCAAACTGCATCATATTGGAGACAAATAGTAAAGTGTAAATATTCACATCAAAGCGGGGGATAGAGAGTAGAACCCTAGACCTCCCACAAACAACGCTATGATACCATAGTGTGTTATATCTGTTTGCACCCAAAATATGTATTTTGTTACATGACCGATGGTTTGGGGAGTTTGGTCAAAAGTATTAGACATAGCCGAGTGAATGTGAGCATTCGAATTAAAAAGACACTTGTCACCCAGACCAAATGTTAAATACCCAAACACAAGAGTATTTAAAAATATGAAAGTGGCGAAAATGCACCATCGGCCATGGCATCACCATCGGCCATGGTTCATAACTAGTTTTTGGATAACAAGTCATTGGTCCTTGTTGTTATCTTTTGAATTAATTTAAACCAAACAAGTTGGTGGGACCCATGAGTTATCCTTGCTTCCAAAAATGGTATCAAATGTTCACGTGTACTATACAACTAGTTTGATCAAAATGTGCGGCATATGACTTGGTTTCATGATTGTGGCCTCATGTTGTTCTGCCAAATGTGATGATGATGGGCCATGTTATCATTTATGGCCACTTGACTAAACTATTTCCATCGTCCATCGTCCATCGGCATAACAAGCCAAACCGATGGGACTTGATATACATGCATCTCTTGGCAAGTTGGCAAGTGGTGGGGTCTAGGAATGATTACAGGAGACATGGGAAATGGCAAAGAGTGCGGGCCCGCAAGGACTTAGCTTGGAAGCAAGGCCCAACTATTGGACCAACATATCATTGCCTCTCTATAAATACACAGTAGGCTCCCAACACAAAGACTCTCCTACACAACTCTCCAAAAACTCAACAACACAACTACACAACCAAACACTCCTCAAAAAGCATTCCTTTTTGGTTTACATTACAATAGCTTTCCATAACTTTTCTTCAAGCTTTTTATTTTATTTCAGTTTTCTTACACTAATGTATTTTACTTTCTTAAGTAATTTCCTTCCTCGTAATTTCCTTTCATGCAATACATTTCCACTTTCAAAAGCCTTGCTTTATATTATTGTCGCCTCTTTTTGACTTGTGCACTTCAGTACTGTCCAAGAACCTATAACTACGGTACTTTCCTACTAATTGTTAACAATCCCAATAGGATAGAAGTCAGATCGTGCACCACTCGCACAATATGTTAAGAAAAATCATGTTTGCTAATTTATTCACACAAATCGAGCTACCTCGGCTCTAGCACGCCAGACTCAAAATAATAAGAGCCAAACAATATCATGCGCCACAACACACACACACACCTTCTAATTAAGCCAAATTGCACACAACTCATTATCTATCAATTTATTCTTTGACTATCCGTTGATTCCATTTGCAAAATCATGAATAATTCACTTTCCCATAGGCCTCGCGGTTCAATCAACAATTCATAACAATATAATTGGATCCATTTTAGAGCGCCACAGTTTGCCAAATTTGATCACGATTTCTTTAAAACAAAAATCAAAAATACATATATATATATATATATATATTCATAAACTAATATCATCTATGTATACAGCCCCGATTCAAATGTATATACCCTGATACAGAGGGAAACAAAAATAGAAATAACTATGAGGAATTTGTGTAATACAGATGTAAAGAGTTTTAGAGAGAGAGAGAGAGAGAGAGGAAAGGACCTGGTGACAAGAATCGCAGGTGAATGGCAAGAAATCGATTAGCTTACAATCATCGACGGAGCAATGCTTTCCGAGATTTGGGAATGCCGGCGTACCCATTTTCAGAATACAAACTTGAAATTTTTATTGATCAGAGAAATTGAAAGCGGGAAAATATATATCTAAAAGCCCAAGGAGCTGAGAGACAAAAGACTTTGGGATTGAATTTCCTGGATTTATGGCGAGATTTCAGAATTTGATGTCCGAAGCTTTCGATTTCCGCGTTGAAGTTTTTCTCTGTAGAGAGAGAGAGAGAGAGAGAGAGACCGCGGAGACTTGCAGAATACGGGTTCTTTTCTGTCCCATTTCCCCCTCCTGGATTTACATCGTCACCCATGAACTATGACCAAGTTTTAACTCACATCCCCTAAACTATTTTATCCAACGGATACCACCCCCCAAGTGTTTACCCATGAGACATGAGACTTAACGCGACCGCCCTGCTTTTATACATTTTTGCCCTCGTCTTGACTTTTATTTTTTCAAAGAAATTCTCTCTTATCTTTGTTCCCCTCTAACATTGGGCTTGTTTGGGACAGCTCGTGTTTTGCAATTGCGATAGTTTTTGTCAAACTATATTTTGACAATTGTAGTTTTGGATTATATATTGTAAAAGTGGTTATGATGACGGAATAGATTATGTTAGTGTTTGATTATATAAATACAATAGTGATTTTGCATGCTGAAAAGATTATTTTGCCTTTTTTCTTTCAATTGTATTAATACTAAATAAATAGTTAGTACATTTATTTTCCAAAACATATTATATTTAT
The DNA here is from genome assembly GCA_033977485.1 of Hydrangea macrophylla. NCBI lineage: Eukaryota > Viridiplantae > Streptophyta > Magnoliopsida > Cornales > Hydrangeaceae > Hydrangea > Hydrangea macrophylla. Next base: position 59,256,926 of record CM066999.1, read on the forward strand.
ATATATATATATATATATATGTAGAGAGAGGGAGAACAAAGCTCTCAGACGAACCACCCGTCCATTTAAACTTAAGGACCAATTTCTTTTCACTACTTTAACTCAAAAAGAGTAGGCCCCTTCAATTCCTTCCCAGCAAAAAAATTTGGTCTTTCCCAGCAAAACAATTAGTGCCTTCTCTATCTCTCTCTCACACGTGACCTCGTAGTCTCTCTCTCTCTCTCTCTCTCTCTCTCTCTCTCAAACAAAGACAACAATAATCAAAATCAAAATCGGTGACGACCACAGCCTATCCTGCGATGATGACAACCATGACCCACCATTTTGGCAATCTCGATAACATTTTCTTTTGTTAATTGTGTTCTCTCCTTCATCCTACTTGTTGAATCTTTGATTACTAATTTTCATGTCTCTTGAACACCCTCTTTTCTACCTTCCCCCCTCCCCCCCCCCCCCCCCACAAAAAAAAAAAGGAAAAGAAAACCATCACTTATGAATATATGATTAACCCATGGAATTATTACGAACAAAAAATTAGGAATCCTACTTGAATTTTGTTATAGTTGATGTAGGTATATGTTGAATTTTTAAATTTTTTGTTTTATTTACTGTTATTCGGTTTAATTTATTATTATTATTGGGATTTAATTTGTTAGCATAATGGAAAATGCAGACTTGGAAGTACTGGGGGTGAATGTGGGGAAGTAAATGAAGAGTCGAATTCTAACTTTGATGATGAGATTTACAATCTTGAAGTAAGCCGTGATCTAAAGCCTAAAAAAGGTCAAGAATTTGAAACACTAGATGCTGTTGTTGGGATTGTGCCCTCAAACCCGGTCTTAATGTATATGACGTTTGACATTTTATATATGGATATCATTTATACATTTCATTGTGCATGTTTCATAAGATGATTACTTGTAATTAAGTATCATAGTAGGTAATTCGTATATGTATGAGATACATATAAGTGAGATATGAATTACTATTCTTTGATATTTAAAACTTGTCACATTGGATGGTGAGACTAGATATCGCAGCAGGTATACACTATAGTATGATTAACTACCATTGGATAGAGTGATGAATCTCAATCACTAGAGTCTGACTCTTAGTTAATATGCTAGTGATTATAGTGCATTGACGAACCATAAGATTTCTATTGACATATAAAATTGTCAACAGTCGATAGGAATTCATAACTTGTAATGTACGTGTTCTTAATCTTGAGACGATTATGGACACAGACTATGGATGTGATTGCTTTAACTTACCAATCAGTGAGGTCTTAAAGATCAACACTTGGGCATCTTGGGTATGTCACATTCATAGGGATGTGAACATATATTGTTAAGATAGAATATACCCTCTGATAAAGAGTAAGCATTCCCTTGAGAATGTCACCAAGTTGATTATTGAGAACTACAGTTATGTTGATAAGTAGTTATCAATATGTTTGGTAATCATGAGACATGAATGAAACTCAAGGAATGGAAGATGTAATCATCATTCAAGTTGACAGAATAATTATTCGACTACCAGAATATGATTATGAATGTTGACAGTAGTGGGACATTAGTACACCATACAAGTATAGTTATCGTTTCAAATATGTTCTTTTGCATTGGAGTACAGTTATCGTTTTATAGTGGATTAAACGTTAACTGATCAGTTAGTCAATTTGCTGATCAAAGAGTTTGATCATGGAAATTAACAACTGGTCTAAGGCAACAATAAAGAGCCTAGAAGTTCCCACTCTTAGCTCCGTGAGAATGCTTGGAGAAGCATATGACGATGTTGGTTCGATCGATTGAACCAAGGTCGATCGATTGAAGTCAAGTTCGATCGATCGAACTAGTTTTGATCGATCGAAAGAGTTTCGATCGATTGAACTCTAAATTCGATTTGAAAATCTATAAATAGGGCAGCTGCGTATAGAAAAAAGGTTGGACGTCGTTTTAATATTAGGAAGCTACAAAAACTGTTTTAGGGTTTCCAAACCTTCTTATCCTCTCTATTAGGGTTTCTACCAACCCTAGTCTATCCGAGAGCATTTAAGGAGACAAAAGGGTGAATATCACCTAGAGGGAGCTACTGCACACTAAAGGAAGCTTTCGATTTCCGCGTTGAAGTTTTTCTCTGTAGAGAGAGAGAGAGAGAGAGAGAGAGAGAGACCGCGAAGAGATGCAGAATACGAGGTCTTTTCTGTCCCATTTCTCCCTCGTGCTTTACATTACATCGTCACCCATGAACTATGACCAAGTTTTAACTCACATCCCCTAAACTATTTTATCCAACAGATACACCCCCCAAGTATTTACCCATGAGACATGAGACTTAGCGCGACCACCCTGCTTTTATACATTTTTGCCCTCATCTTGACTTTTATTTTTTCAAAGAAATTCTCTCTTCTCTTTGTTACCCTCTAACATTGGGCCTGTTTGGGACAGCTCGTGTTTTGCAATTGCGATAGTTTTTGTCAAACTATATTTTGACAATTGTAGTTTTGGATTATATATTGTAAAAGTGGTTATGATGACGGAATAGATTATGTTAGTGTTTGATTATATAAATACAATAGTGATTTTGCATGCTGAAAAGATTATTTTGCCTTTTTTCTTTCAATTGTATTAATACTAAATAAATAGTTAGTACATTTATTTTCCAAAACATATTATATTTATATATATATATATATGTAGAGAGAGGGAGAACAAAGCTCTCAGACGAACCACCCGTCCATTTAAACTTAAGGACCAATTTCTTTTCACTACTTTAACTCAAAAAGAGTAGGCCCCTTCAATTCCTTCCCAGCAAAAAAATTTGGTCTTTCCCAGCAAAACAATTAGTGCCTTCTCTATCTCTCTCTCACACGTGACCTCGTAGTCTCTCTCTCTCTCTCTCTCTCTCTCTCTCTCTCTCTCTCTCTCTCTCTCTCTCTCTCTCTCTCTCTCTCTCAAACAAAGACAACAATAATCAAAATCAAAATCAGTGACGACCACAGCCCATCCCGCGATGATGACAACCATGACCCACCATTTTGGCAATCTCGATAACATTTTCTTTTGTTAATTTTGTTCTCTCCTTCATCCTACTTGTCGAATCTTTGATTACTAATTTTCATGTCTCTTGAACACCCTCTTTTCGACCTTCACCCCTCCCCCCCCCCTCCCAAAAAAAAAAAGGAAAAGAAAACCATCACTTATGAATATATGATTAACCCATGGAATTACTAAGAACAAAAAATTAGGAATCCTACTTGAATTTTGTTATAGTTGATGTAGGTATATGTTGAATTTTTAAATTTTTTGTTTATTTACTGTTATTCGGTTTAATTTATTATTATTACTGGGATTTAATTTGTTAGCATAATGGAAAATGCAGACTTGGAAGTACTGGGGGTGAATGTGGGGAAGTAAATGAAGAGTCGAAGTCTAACTTTGATGATGAGATTTACAATCTTGAAGTAAGCCGTGATCTAAAGCCTAAAAAAGGTCAAGAATTTGAAACACTAGATGCTGTTGTTGGGATTGTGCCCTCAAACCTGGTCATAATGTATATGACGTTTGACATTTTATATATGGATATCATTTATACATTTCATTGTGCATGTTTCATAAGATGATTACTTGTAATTAAGCATCATAGTAGGTAATTCGTATATGTATGAGATACATATAAGTGAGATACGAATTACTATTCTTTGATATTTAAACCTTGTCACATTGGATGGTGAGACTAGATATCGCAGCAAGTATACACTATAGTATGATTAACTACCATTGGATAGAGTGATGAATCTCAATCACTAGAGTCTAACTCTTAGTTAATATACTAGTGATTATAGTGCATTGACGAACCATGAGATTTCTATTGACATATAAAATTGTCAACAGTCGATAGGAATTCATAACTTGTAATGTACATGTTCTTAATCTTGAGACGATTATGGACACAGACTATGGATGTGACTGCTTTGACTTACCAATCAGTGAGGTCTTAAAGATCAACACTTGGGCATCTTGGGTATGTCACATTCATAGGGATGTGAACGTATATTGTCAAGATAGAATATACCCTCTGATAAAGAGTAAGCATTCCCTTGAGAATGTCACCAAGTTGATTATTGAGAACTACAGTTATGTTGATAAGTAGTTATCAATATGTTTGGTAATCATGAGACGTGAATGAAACTCAAGGAATGGAAGATGTAATCATCATTCAAGTTGACAGAATAATTATTCGACTACCAGAATATGATTATGAATGTTGACAGTAGTGGGACATTAGTACACCATACAAGTATAGTTATCGTTTCAAATATATTCTTTTGCATTGGAGTACAGTTATCGTTTTATAGTGGATGAAACGTTAACTGATCAGTTAGTCAATTTGCTGATCGAAGAGTTTGATCATGGGAATTAACAACTGGTCTAAGGAAAAAATAAAGAGCCTAGAAGTTCCCACTCTTATGTAATACCCTGTATTTTTGTAATATATTATGTGAATAAGACCCTGTATGCTTCTTTTAATACTTGTTTGAGCTTGGCCTTACCTTGGTATAATTTGGATACCAATCGATTGACAAGTTTTCCAATCGATTGCCTTACTTTGGATACCAATCGATTGAACTTTATATCAATCGATTGATTTTATCAATCGATTGACACTTATGTCAATCGATTGGAGGCAGCTAGGCAGATTCTTTTGCTCTGGCTGAGGGGAGGCCACGTGAACACTCCCTCTCTATATATACCAGCCCATTTTGGGCGTATTTCTGTTTACAGAAATTAGAGAGAGTGAGAGGGAGGGTTTTGTGTGTGTTTATATATATATACACTCATATATATATATACTCACATATATTCATATATTTATACACACACACACAGATGGACTGAGACAAGAAGAAAGAAGGAGAAGACCAGAAAGAAGAGAAGGAGAAGGAGAAGAGAGAAGACAGAGAACTAGAGGAGAGAGGGAGGAGCCACCATTGAAGCTCAAGCTTTAAAACACAACCAAACACGCCCTTAACGTCTAAGGTGAGTTCTAAACTCACTTGGTAGCCTTACATTGATGTTATGACATGTTTGAATGAAGAAATGAAAGAGAAATCATGTATTCCCGTTTATATGTTGCTGGGCAGTCTTCTCTGTGAAGAAGACGAAGTGTCAATCGATTGACATCTATATCAATCGATTGACATCTTTCATGTTCCAATCGATTGAATCTTTATGCAATCGATTGACATGGATTGTGATCCAATCGATTGAATCTTTGATCAATCAATTGACACTACTTTTATACCAATCGATTGAACCTTCTTCCAATCGATTGATGCCACTTTTATACCAATCGATTGACATCTATACCAATCGATTGGCAGTTACAGTTTACTGTTTTACTTGTTTAAATAAATGTAATAATTGTTTAGTTGTTTATTTACTGTTCAGTATTTCCCAGCATGCTTTATTATTGTAATACAGACATGATAACGAATTAATGCGGCATAGGATCGTAGTAATAACAAGATTAATGAATAATGTTTATGACGTTAGATAACGGAATAGTCGTGAATCCTTTTGAGTTAACGTTCATTTCATTCAGAGTAGTCAGGCCACATTGGGATTGTCATGTATCGGTGATAGAGTCAAACTTAAGTAGGTTTGCTAAGATTCGGGAAATTTGCGTGGGCGGGCTTTGGTCGATCATATGTTCTTAAAAGCGGTAGACAGACGAAGGTGTCTATGACTTGCGGTGAACCGGACCATTTGCCCTAAGATAGCCAGATGATCTAATCATATGTTCTTAAAAGCGGTAGACAGACGAAGGTGTCTATGACTTGCGGTGGACCGTGATCACTGGTAGACATCGCTAAGTCGTGGCATAGAATGATGTACTGTTGTTTAAAGCGTTATATCCTTGACATGCGGTGGACTGTGCATATGTTCTTAAAAGCGGGGGATGGACTAATGTGGTATCCATGACATGCGGTGGACTGTGCATATGTTCTTAAAATCGGTGGATGAGCAATGGTGTGTTATAGAGTTGAACTACTGTCGAGTCTGTTCCCCTATCTAGACGTGTTATCGGTTTTATATAAGTAAAACATTAGTAATCGGATCATCGGTTTAATGTAAAGAAGTTACCCTTACAGAACTCTAACTTGTTGCGGCTTATAACTTGTAATAACTTCAATAGTCGATATCCTGTTAGTATTTAACTCACTCAGCTTTCATTTAGCTGACGGCGTTTATGCCGCTGGACATTTCTACGTTCCAGCGCACCCTGGTTATGACTATACAGGTGAAGGGCCTGCAGGAGAGGACTACTATGACGGTGACGGAGTCCCTGTGGAGGATTTCCCCGACGGAGGTCAGACTGAAGAAGACTACTACGCCGAGGACTACCTTTATGCCAACTGAAGACTAGACTAGAATTGTAGCTAATTGTCTTTACCATTTTAGAACCCTTTTTGTAGTCAGGCATATGTTGCCTTGACATTTGTACTTCCGCTGCCTTATATTTGATTCGAGACTCTGATATGTAATAGTTAGTAACTTCTGTTGACCTTATGTTACGTTGTGATCAGAACCTAGACTTCATTGTTGTTACACTATTACTTCTTGTTGCTTAGTACTGCGTGGTGTGGATAATCATGTGACTTCACCCGTCGCTGCCTTTGGACCCAAAAAGAAAATTTATTTTTCTCTATTTTTGCCGTTCCGGGGCGTGACAGGATTTTTGGTATCAAAGCCTAGGTTGTATACCTTTTTGCTCACAGATTGTCCCACACCATCTAGTCCTAGAACCTTGAGATTCTATAGATGGATATTAAGATTAGTTCTGACTTAAGGTAGTCCCTTTTCAGGTAGCATGGCACCGCCGCTGTTCATTCCAGACGAGTTCGGAGGACACTATATGTATGAGGGTAGTATTGCGCCAGCAGATCCAGAGTACTATGCCTGGAAGGTTAGGCAGAGAGCTATTGCAGAGACAGAGCGAGACATGCGGATCGAGCAGCAGAGATTTGGGACCCAGAAGTGATACGTCAGGAGATGATCTACCGCAAGGAGACCTTCAAACGCATCGAGGAGGATTCTCTACTGATGTTACGAGACCGTTCTTCGTACCAGGTTCTACTTGCACAGGTTAGAGCAGCACCTCCACCCCCACCAGAAGAGGACATGGCTGATGCACCCCCAGCAGATGAGGATCCGGAGGGTGATGATGAGAGCGATGACGACGATGAGCCAGAGGATGCAGATGAGGAGATGGAGGATGAAGAGGACGAGGACACCGATGACGAGGAGCCGGAGTATGATCCAGAGGAGGAGGACCCCGTGGACCCAGCCGGTATGGACGTGCCAGTTGGCGTAGATATTGTGGTTGCAGAGGGTTATCCGATAGAGGAAGAGGAGGTAGCCGCAGACGATGATGCAGTAGTACCAGTCTTACCAGGAGGCGTTATAGCACAGCTAGCAGCTGAGTGGGCCGCAGAGATGGCTGCACATCCCCATGGATTCGAGATCGGAGCACCAGAGTTGGCACAGGCTATGGTACAGGCTGAGGCACTTGCAGCCGCATTTGATGCAGCCCAGGCTGACATGGCCGCTGATGCAGGGGATTTGGGAGCTGTTGTGGAGCATGATGGACCCGAGCTGATCGAGGATGTTGTGATAGAGGATGAGGACATGATGGATGACGATGACATGGATGAGGATGATGTTTTGTCTGAGGTTGCCCCAGAGGACAAGGCTTCCATCTATGGATCCGATGTGGACAACTTTTGAGTCCAGTACCTTTAGGGCTTAGACTTTTGCGCTTGACTTTAGGACATGTTGTCCACTTACTTTTGACGCTTACATAGACAGCTATTAACCGTAGCCTTTTTGTATAGGTAGCCACCAGTAGTGGTTTTGTGTATATCTTTCTTTTGTTTAGATCTTGTATAGGATCATGTACTACGCGGTACATAGATGATCTATTGTGTACTCCGCTGTACATCTTTTGGGTATATATATATGGCAGATCGTTTCTCTTGGTTATTTCTGTTATCACCTCATTATTATGTTATGGTTGTGATTTTGATTCATGTTACGCTTTCTGTTATTTAAGTATGATCATTTCCCCGAGGAGATTGTCGGCTAATCGTTAGATCCTTCATAGGTACACCTCACACGGATCACTATGGTAGGACCCACAAGGAACCAAGCACGACTGGGAGCACCCATTCCCGAGGGTATGGACCCAACTGGAGTCTTCGAAGCTTTCATGCAACGGATGGAGCACATCGGCGATACCTACAATCATGCCACCAACGACAATGGTAACAACCACTTTGTCCCTCCAAGGCAGACACGCGATAAACTGTTGGAACGATTTCGTGGCCTGCGACCCAAAAAGTTCGACGGCATGGCAGAGTCCTGGAAAGCAGAGCAATGGATACGGGAGTTGGAGCTAATCTTTGAAGCCCTGGAGTGCAGTGAGCTTGACAAGAGACGTCTAGCCGCATTTCAACTAACTTACTCCGCCGCGGACTGGTGGGAGGCCGAGAGAGCCACAATTGGGATTGACGCTGCAAGGAGAATGCCTTGGGAAGCATTCAAGACTCGATTTCTCGAGAAGTATTTCCCTGAGGACGAAAGAGACCAACAAGAGAGGAATTTCCTGAGTCTAACCCAAGGAAACTGGACAGTCAGAGAGTATACTACACAATTTGAGCGACTTTCCCGTTTCGCTCCGCATATGATAGACACCTCCGTCAAGAAGGTCAAGCGATTCCACCAAGGACTCAACCCACACCTCCGGCACATGATGATAGGCCATCTGGGCCAGTCGTTTGAAGGGATTGTCCGTCTTGCTTCAAGTTTGGAAAAGGATGCTTACCCTATACAAGGACCACAAGCGAATCGACCTCCACCCAGGACCTTCCAACCAAGGCACTTTTCCGCGCAATCATCGAGGAACAATCAAGGATGGAAACCCCAGACCAACAACTACCAAGGAACCAAGCGCACATGGGATGGGACAAGGAAGCCCCAAGCTAATTTTCCTCGACAACGAAATCAACAGCAAGGACCACCTCAGGCACAGCCCGTCGCTCAGCGACAGAATATTGATGGATGTTTCAACTGTGGAGTGCCCGGACATATTGCAAAGTATTGCACAGCCCCCAAGACCAACCGCCGCAATGACCTCGTCTGCCGCAACTGTAACAAGCCTGGTCACATAAGCAAGGATTGTCGAGCACCACGTGGAGGCTACTATGGAGTGCCTGCTCAAGGACAGCAAGGACAGCAAGGACAGGTTAGGGTGAATGCCATCATCCCTGACAATGCAGGGTATAATGCGGAGGAACAGCAAAACTTGGAAGGTACATTCATTTTATTTCACTATCAAGTTAGAGCTTTGTTTGATACCGGTGCCGCCCGTTCTTTCATAGCTATTAAGATGGTACGTGATTTGGGATTGTTACCCCTAGCACTTGAGCCGACCCTTAATGCCGTTTCGCCCTTGGGAGTATCCGTTAAGTTAGGTAAGGTGTGCAAGGATTGTCCCTTGACACTAGAGGATAGGAATTTTCTGGCAGACTTGATAGTCTTGTCAATGTCTGAGTTCGACGTGATCCTAGGAATGGATTGGCTTACTAAGTATGGCGCTAACCTGGATTGTGTTAGTCGGACCATTGTCTTTTCGACGCCTGGTTGCCCGCAGATCAGATTTCAGTGCCAACCGTTGAGCGACATATTTATCACGAGCTGCCTAGCCACGATTAAGACTTCAAGCACGGAACTTACTATCAACCAGATCCCCGTTATTCAAGACTTTGAAGATGTGTTCCGAAGTATCTCAGGACCTCCGCCGAAGAGAGAGATAGACTTCTGCATTGAGTTAGCACCTGGAACGTTGCCGATTTCCAAGACCCCGTATCGGATGGCGCCAACAGAAATGTTGGAATTGAAGAAGCAAGTTCAGGAACTTGAAGACTTAGGTTTTGTTCGCCCGAGTACATCACTTTGGGGAGCACCAGTTCTATTTGTGAAAAAGAAGGACGGAGAGCTACGACTCTGTATCGACTACAGGGAGCTGAATAAGGTCACGATCAAGAATAGATACCCACTTCCCCGGATAGACGACCTGTTCGATCAACTACAAGGATCAAGGATATTCTCAAAAATTGACTTGCGTTCAGGATACCATCAATTACTAGTTCGGCCGAAAGATATACCGAAAACTGCCTTCAGGACGAGATATGGACACTATGAGTTTCTAGTGATGTCTTTTGGATTGACTAATGCCCCGGCAGTATTCATGGACCTAATGAATAGAGTATTCAGACCCTATCTGGATCAATTCATTATAGTATTCATTGACGACATTCTAATTTATTCAAGGACGGAAGAAGAACATAAGAAGCATCTGCAAATTGCTCTACAGACTCTCAGAGACAATAGTCTGTATGCAAAATTCAGCAAATGTGAATTCTGGCTTCAGGAAGTTAAATTCCTGGGACATGTGATATCACAGGATGGGATTTTCGTAGACTCATCTAAGATCGATGCAGTCTTGAGCTGGAACAGGCCAACCAACGCAACCGAAGTTAGGAGTTTCCTAGGATTGGCTGGGTATTACCGGAGATTTGTGGAAGGATTCTCTAGAATCGCAGGACCGTTGACAAGCCTGACTAGGAAGGAGACGAAGTACGAATGGGCCGATAAACATGAGGATGCATTTCGGGAATTGAAAAAGAGACTAACCTCAGCACCCGTGCTTGCGATACCTAAGAGTGGTGAACAATTCATAATCTATAATGATGCATCACACCAAGGACTTGGTTGTGTGCTAATGCAAGAAGGGAATGTCATCACATACGGATCAAGACAATTGAAGCCACATGAGAAGAACTATCCGACGCACGACTTAGAACTAGCCGCAATCGTGTTCGCCCTGAAGATTTGGAGACACTATTTGTATGGAGAAAAGTTCGACTTGTTCTCAGATCACAAGAGTTTAAGATACCTGTTCTCTCAGAAGGAGTTGAACATGCGACAACGGAGATGGATGGAGCTACTCAAGGACTATGACTTCTCTTTGCAATACCATCCGGGTAAAGCAAATGTTGTAGCCGACGCTCTGAGCCGGAGGCCACGCCTTTTGGTTGCTTCGATTTTGATTAGAGAATGGCGAGTAATGGAGACGTTAGCCGAATTCGACCTTCGACCAGTGGAATCAGGAGAAGGACAACACCTTAGATGTCTTGTTGTACAACCGACTCTCATCAGCCGCATCTTGGAAGCTCAACAGTCGAACGAGGACTTCAAGTTATGGTTTGCCAAGATGTCCGCAAAGGAACCAGAGATATGGAGTATTAGTACGGACGGAGCATTGAGATGCAAAGGTAGACTCTGTGTGCCAAATGACGATGGTCTCAGGAAGAACATTTTGGACGAAGCACACAAGTCAAGGATGACTATCCACCCAGGAGGAAATAAGATGTATAAGGACTTGAAGAGAAACTTCTGGTGGGAAGGAATGAAGCGAGAAGTGGCCGAGTATGTATCGCAATGTCTTATTTGCAAACAAGTGAAGGCGGAGCATCAGAAACCACCTGGACTCCTACAACCGCTACCGATTCCCCAATGGAAATGGGAGCACATTACCATGGATTTTGTGGTTGGATTGCCGAAGGCTCAACAAAACCACGACGCTATTTGGGTAATAGTGGATCGACTCACCAAGTCAGCACATTTTATCGCCTACAGCATGACGCACCCTGTCGAAAGAATGAGCCGGATGTATCTACAGCAAGTAGTGCGACTGCACGGTGTACCTGTCTCAATAGTTTCAGATCGAGATTCAAACTTCACCGCAGAATTCTGGAAAAGCCTTCAGACAGCAATGGGAACTTCATTGAATTTGAGTTCGGCCTTTCATCCACAGATAGACGGTCAGACAGAACGAGTCAATCAAGTGATGGAGGATATGTTGCGAGCCTGTGTCATTGAATTCGAGAGTTCATGGGAGACGCATTTACCTTTGATCGAGTTTGCCTACAACAACAGCTACCACACGAGCATAGGGATGGCGTCGTTTGAAGCCTTGTATGGAAGACCTTGCCGATCACCGCTATGTTGGGCCGAAGTCGTAGATACTCAACTACTTGGGCCCGAGATGATTCAAGAAACCAGCGAAAAGATCCAGATTGTACGAGAAAAGATGAAGACAGCGCAATCCAGACACAAGAGCTATGCCGACAAGCGACGGAAAGATCTAGAGTTGGCAGTTGGAGATCATGTGCTACTTAAAGTCTCGCCAGTTCGAGGTATCGTCAGATTCGGACAGAAGAAAGGCAAGCTATTGCCGCGATTCATCGGACCGTTCGAGATCCTAGAACGTGTTGGGAAGGTTGCTTATCGACTTGCGTTGCCGCCAAAGATGTCAGGAGTGCACAACGTTTTCCACATCAGCATGTTGAGGAAATGTGCCCACAACCCAACGCACGAGATCAGTTTTGAAGATATCGAGGTGAACGAGAACGTGACATACAATGAAGGACCAGTGCGTATTCTAGACCGAGGAGTGAAGAAGCTCAGAAACAAGGATATTCCGCTAGTGAAGGTTCAGTGGAAGCACCACGACGAAGGAGAAGCTTCATGGGAATTGGAGTCGGAGATGCGAGAGAAGTTTCCATTTTTATTTTAACCCACTTTATTTCGGATTTCGAGGACGAAATCTTTTATGAGTGGTGGATGATGTAATACCCTGTATTTTTGTAATATATTATGTGAATAAGACCCTATATGCTTCTTTTAATACTTGTTTGAGCTTGGCCTTACCTTGGTATAATTTGGATACCAATCGATTGACAAGTTTTCCAATCGATTGCCTTACTTTGGATACCAATCGATTGAACTTTATATCAATCGATTGATTTTATCAATCGATTGACACTTATGTCAATCGATTGGAGGCAGCTGGGCAGATTCTTTTGCTCTGGCTGAGGGGAGGCCACGTGAACACTCCCTCTCTATATATACCAGCCCATTTTGGGCGTATTTCTGTTTACAGAAATTAGAGAAAGTGAGAGGGAGGGTTTTGTGTGTGTTTATATATATATACACTCATATATATATACTCACATATATTCATATATTTATACACACACACACAGATGGACTGAGACAAGAAGAAAGAAGGAGAAGACCAGAAAGAAGAGAAGGAGAAGGAGAAGAGAGAAGACAGAGAACTAGAGGAGAGAGGGAGGAGCCACCATTGAAGCTCAAGCTTCAAAACACAACCAAACACGCCCTTAACGTCTAAGGTGAGTTCTAAACTCACTTGGTAGCCTTACATTGATGTTATGACATGTTTGAATGAAGAAATGAAAGAGAAATCATGTATTCCCGTTTATATGTTGCTGGGCAGTCTTCTCTCTGAAGAAGACGAAGTGTCAATCGATTGACATCTATATCAATCGATTGACATCTTTCATGTTCCAATCGATTGAATCTTTATGCAATCGATTGACATGGATTGTGATCCAATCGATTGAATCTTTGATCAATCGATTGACACTACTTTTATACCAATCGATTGAACCTTCTTCCAATCGATTGATGCCACTTTTATACCAATCGATTGACATCTATACCAATCGATTGGCAGTTACAGTTTACTGTTTTACTTGTTTAAATAAATGTAATAATTGTTTAGTTGTTTATTTACTGTTCAGTATTTCCCAGCATGCTTTATTATTGTAATACAGACATGATAACGAATTAATGCGGCGTAGGATCGTAGTAATAACAAGATTAATGAATAATGTTTATGACGTTAGATAACGGAATAGTCGTGAATCCTTTTGAGTTAACGTTCATTTCATTCAGAGTAGTCAGGCCACATTGGGATTGTCATGTATCGGTGATAGAGTCGAACTTAAGTAGGTTTGCTAAGATTCGGGAAATTTGCGTGGGCAGGCTTTGGTCGATCATATGTTCTTAAAAGCGGTAGACAGACGAAGGTGTCTATGACTTGCGGTGAACCGGACCATTTGCCCTAAGATAGCCAGATGATCTAATCATATGTTCTTAAAAGCGGTAGACAGACGAAGGTGTCTATGACTTGCGGTGGACCGTGATCACTGGTAGACGTCGCTAAGTCGTGGCATAGAATGATGTACTGTTGTTTAAAGCGTTATATCCCTGACATGCGGTGGACTGTGCATATGTTCTTAAAAGCGGGGGATGGACTAACGTGGTATCCATGACATGCGGTGGACTGTGCATATGTTCTTAAAAGCGGTGGATGAGCAATGGTGTGTTATAGAGTTGAACTACTGTCGAGTCTGTTCCCCTATCTAGACGTGTTATCGGTTTTATATAAGTAAAACATTAGTAATCGGATCATCGGTTTAATGTAAAGAAGTTACCCTTACAGAACTCTAACTTGTTGCGGCTTATAACTTGTAATAACTTCAATAGTCGATACCCTGTTAGTATTTAACTCACTCAGCTTTCATTTAGCTGACGGCGTTTATGCCGCTGGACATTTCTACGTTCCAGCGCACCCTGGTTATGACTATACAGGTGAAGGGCCTGCAGGAGAGGACTACTATGACGGTGACGGAGTCCTTGTGGAGGATTTCCCCGACGGAGGTCAGACTGAAGAAGACTACTACGCCGAGGACTACCTTTATGCCAACTGAAGACTAGACTAGAATTGTAGCTAATTGTCTTTACCATTTTAGAACCCTTTTTGTAGTCAGGCATATGTTGCCTTGACATTTGTACTTCCGCTGCCTTATATTTGATTCGAGACTCTGATATGTAATAGTTAGTAACTTCTGTTGACCTTATGTTACGTTGTGATCAGAACCTAGACTTCATTGTTGTTACACTATTACTTCTTGTTGCTTAGTACTGCGTGGTGTGGACAATCATGTGACTTCACCCGTCGCTGCCTTTGGACCCAAAAAGGAAATTTATTTTTCTCTATTTTTGCCGTTCCGGGGCGTGACATCTTAGCTCCGTGAGAATGCTTGGAGAAGCATATGACGATGTTGGTTCGATCGATTGAACCAAGGTCGATCGATTGAAGTCAAGTTCGATCGATCGAACTAGTTTTGATCGATCGAAAGAGTTCCGATCGATTGAACTCTAAATTTGGTTTGAAAATCTATAAATAGGGCAGCTGCGTATAGAAAAAAGGTTGGACGTCGTTTTAATATGTCACGCCCCGGAACGGCATAATAGAGAAAAATAAATTTCCTTTATGGGTCCATAGGGAATGACGGGTGAAGTCACATGATTGTCCACACCACGCAGTATTAAGCAACAAAAGTAATAGTGTAACAAGAATGAAGTCTAGGTTCTGATCGCAACATAACATAAAGTCAACGGAAGTTACTAACTATTACATATCAGAGTCTCGAATCAAATATAAAGCAGCGGAAGTACAAATGTCAAGGCAACATATGCCTGACTACAAAAAGAGTTCTAAAGCGGTAAAGACAATTAGCTACAATTCTAGTCTAGTCTTCAGTTGGCATAAAGGTAGTCCTCGGCGTAGTAGTCTTCTTTAGTCTGACCTCCGTCAGGGGAATCCTCCACAGGGACCCCATCACCGTCATAGTAGTCCTCTCCTGCAGGCCCTTCACCTGTATAGTCATAACCAGGGTGCGCTGGAACGTAGAAATGTCCAGCGGCATAAACGCCGTCAGCTTAATGAAAGCCGAGTGAGTTAGATACTAACAGGGTATCGACTATTGAAGTTATTACAAGTTATAAATCGTAATCAAATTAGAATTCAGTAAGGGTAACTCCTTTAATCAAACCAATGATCCGATCACTAACGTTTTACTTATTATAAAACCGATAACACGTCTAGATAGGGGAACAGACTCGACAGTAGTTCAACTCTATAACACACCATTGCTCATCCACCGCTTTTAAGAACATATGCACAGTTCACCGCATGTCATGGATACCACGTTAGTCCATCCCCTGCTTTTAAGAACATATGCACAATTCACCGCATGTCAGGGATATAACGCTTTAAACAACAGTACATCATTCTATGCCACGACTTAGCGACGTCTACCAGTGATCACGGTCCACCGCATGTCATAGACACCTTCGTCTGTCTACCGCTTATAAGAACATATGATTAGATCATCTGGCTATCTTAGGGCAAATGGTCCGGTTCACCGCAAGTCATAGACACCTTTGTCTGTCTACCGCTTTTAAGAACATATGATCGACCAAAGCCCGCCCACGCAAGGTTCCCGAATCTTAGCAAACCTACTTAGTTCAACTCTATTACCGATACATGACAATCCCAATGTGGCCTGACTACTCTGAATGAATGAATGTTAACTCCAAAGGATTCACAACTATTCCGTTATCTAACATTATAAACATTATTCGATAGTCTTGTTATTACTACGATCCTACGCTGCATTAACTCGTTATCATGTCTGTATTATAATAATGAAGCATGCTGGGAAGTACTGAACAATAAATAAACAACTAAACAGTTATTACATTATCTAAACAAGTAAGACAGTAAACTGTAACTTCCAATCGATTGATATAGATGTCAATCGATTGGTATAAAGTAGTGTCAATCGATTGGAAGAAAGTTCAATCGATTGGATCACAATCCATGTCAATCGATTGCATAAAATGTCAATCGATTGAGACATGAAAGATGTCAATCGATTGGTATAGTGTCAATCGATTGACACTTCGTCTTCTTCACAGAGAAGACTGCCCAGCAACATATAAACGGGAATACATGGTTTCTTCTCCATTTCTTCATTCAAAACATGTCCTAACATCAATATCAAGTTACCAAGTGAGTTTAGAACTCACCTAGGCGTTAAGGGCGTGTTTGGGAACGTTTGAAGCTTGAGCTTCAATGGTGGTCTCCCTCTTCTCTCTTTCCTCTGCTCTCTGCCTTCTCTCTTCTCTTTCTCCTTCTTTTCTTCTTCTTTCTGACCTTCTTCTTTTTCTTCTCAGTCCATCTCTGAGTGTGTGTGTGTAAATATATGTAAATATGTGTGTATATCTATATATATATGAGTGTATATATATATAAACACACACAAACACTCCCTCTCACTCTCTCTGATTTCTGTAAACAGAAATACGCCCAAAATGGGCTGGTATAAATAGAGAATGAGTGTTCACGTGGCCTCTCCCCAGCCAGAGCAAAAGAATCTGCCCAGCTGCCTCCAATCGATTGACATAAGTGTCAATCGATTGATATAATCAATCGATTGGTATAAAGTTCAATCGATTGGAACAATCAATCGATTGAGATAAAGTTCAATCGATTGGTATGTAAAATATACCAAGGGTAAGGCCAAGCTCATACAAGTATTAAAAGAACATACAATGTCTTAGTTATATAATACATTACAAGAATACAGGGTATTACATCATCCACCACTCACAAAAGATTTCGTCCCCGAAATCCGAAATAAACTGGGTTAAAACAAAAATGGAAACTTCTCTTGCATCTCTGACTCCAACTCCCATGAAGCTTCTCCTTCGTCGTGGTGCTTCCATTGAACCTTCACTAGCGGAATATCCTTGTTTCTGAGCTTCTTCACTCCTCGGTCTAGAATACGCACTGGTCCTTCGTTGTAGGTCACGTTCTCGTTCACCTCGATATCTTCAAAACTGATCTCGTGCGCTGGGTTGTGGGCACACGTTCTTAACATGCTGATGTGGAAAACGTTGTGTACTCCTGACATCTTTGGCGGCAACGCAAGTCGATAAGCAACCTTTCCAACACGTTCTAGGATCTCGAACGGTCCGATGAATCGCGGCGACAACTTGCCTCTTTTCTGTCCGAATCTGACGATACCTCGAACTGGCGAGACTTTGAGTAGCACATGATCTCCAACTGCAAACTCTAGATCTTTCCGTCGCTTGTCGGCATAGCTCTTGCATCTGGATTGCGCTGTCTTCATCTTTTCTCGTACAATCTGGATCTTCTCGTTGGTTTCTCGAATCATCTCGGGCCCAAGTAGTTGAGTATCTCCGACTTCGGCCCAACACAGCGGCGATCGGCAAGGTCTTCCATACAAAGCTTCAAACGGTGCCATCCCTATGCTCGTGTGGTAGCTGTTGTTGTAGGCAAACTCGATCAAAGGTAGATGTGTCTCCCATGAACTCTCGAATTCAATGACACAGGCTCGCAACATATCCTCCATCACTTGATTGACTCGTTCTGTCTGACCGTCTGTCTGTGGATGAAAGGCTGAACTCAAATTCAATGAAGTTCCCATTGCTGTCTGAAGGCTCTTCCAGAATTCTGCGGTAAAGCGTGAATCTCGATCTGAAACTATTGAGACGGGTACACCGTGCAGTCGCACTACTTGCTCTAGATACATCCGGCTCATTCTTTCAACAGGGTACGTCATGCTGTAGGCGACAAAATGTGCTGACTTGGTGAGTCGATCCACTATTACCCAAATAGCGTCGTGATTTTGTTGAGATTTCGGCAATCCAACCACAAAATCCATGGTGATATGCTCCCATTTCCATTGGGGAATCGGTAGCGGTTGTAGGAGTCCAGGTGGTTTCTGATGCTCTGCCTTTACTTGTTTGCAAATAAGACATTGCGATACATACTCGGCCACTTCTCGCTTCATTCCTTGCCACCAGAAGTTTCTCTTCAAGTCCTTATACATTTTGTTTCCTCCTGGGTGGATAGTCATCCTTGACTTGTGTGCTTTATCCAGAATGTTCTTCCTAAGTCCATCGTCATTTGGCACACAGAGTCTACCTTTGCATCTCAGTGCTCCGTCCGTACTAATACTCCATATCTTCGGTTCCTTTGCGGACATCTTGGCAAACCATAACTTTAAATCCTCGTTCGACTGTTGAGCTTCCAAGATGCGGCTGATGAGAGTCGGTTGTACAACAAGACACCCAAGGTGTTGTCCTTCTCCTGATTCCACTGGTCGAAGGTCGAATTCGGCTAACGTCTCCATTGCTCGCCATTCTCTAATCAAAATCGAAGCAACCAAAAGGCTTGGTCTCCGGCTCAGAGCGTCGGCTACAACATTTGCTTTACCCGGGTGGTATTGCAAAGAGAAGTCGTAGTCCTTGAGTAGTTCCATCCATCTCCGTTGTCGCATGTTCAACTCCTTCTGAGAGAACAGGTATCTTAAACTCTTGTGATCTGAGAACAAGTCGAACTTTTCTCCATACAAATAGTGTCTCCAAATCTTCAAGGCGAACACGATTGCAGCTAGTTCTAAGTCGTGCGTCGGATAGTTCTTCTCATGCGGCTTCAATTGTCTTGATCCGTATGCGATGACATTCCCCTCTTGCATTAGCACACAACCAAGTCCTTGGTGTGATGCATCACTATAGATTATGAATTGTTCACCACTCTTAGGTATTGCAAGCACGGGTGCTGAGGTTAGTCTCTCTTTCAATTCCTGAAATGCATCCTCATGTCTATCAGTCCATTCGTACTTCGTCTCCTTCCTAGTCAGGCTTGTCAACGGTCCTGCGATTCTAGAGAATCCTTCCACAAATTTCCGATAATACCCAGCCAATCCTAGAAAACTCCTAACTTCGGTCGCGTTGGTTGGTCTGTTCCAGCTCAAGACTGCATCGATCTTAGATGAGTCTACGGAAATCCCATCCTGTGATATCATATGTCCCAGGAATTTGACTTCCTGAAGCCAGAATTCACATTTGCTGAATTTCGCATACAGACTATTGTCTCTGAGAGTCTGTAGAGCAATTTGTAGATGCTTCTTATGTTCTTCTTCCGTCCTTGAATAAATTAGAATGTCATCGATGAATACTATAATGAATTGATCCAGATAGGGTCTGAATACTCTATTCATTAGGTCCATGAATACTGCCGGGGCATTAGTCAATCCAAAAGACATCACTAGAAATTCGTAGTGTCCATATCTCGTCCTGAAGGCAGTTTTCGGTATATCTTTCGGCCGAACCAGCAATTGATGGTATCCTGAACGCAAATCAATTTTCGAGAATATCCTTGATCCTTGTAGTTGATCGAACAGGTCGTCTATCCGGGGAAGTGGATACCTATTCTTGATCGTGACCTTGTTCAGCTCCCTGTAGTCGATACAGAGTCGTAGCTCTCCGTCCTTCTTTTTCACAAATAAGACTGGTGCTCCCCAAGGTGATGTACTCGGGCGAACAAAACCTAAATCTTCGAGTTCCTGAACTTGCTTCTTCAGTTCTAGCATTTCTATTGGCGCCATCCGATACGGGGTCTTGGAAATTGGCAACGTTCCGGGTGCTAACTCAATGCAGAAGTCTATCTCTCTCTTCGGCGGAAGTCCTGAGATACTTCGGAACACATCTTCAAAGTCTTGAATAACGGGGATCTGCTTGATAGTAAGCTCCGTGCTTGAAGTCTTAATCGTGGCTAGACAGCTCGTGATAAACATGTCGCTCAACGGTTGGCACTGAAATCTGATCTGCGGGCAACCAGGCGTTGAAAAGACAATGGTCCGACTAACACAATCCAGGTTAGCACCATACTTAGTAAGCCAATCCATTCCTAGGATCACATCGAACTCAGACATTGACAAGACTATCAAGTCTGCCGGAAAATTCCTATCCTCTAGTGTCAAGGGACAATCCTTGCACACCTTACCTAACTTAACGGATACTCCCAAGGGCGAAACGGCATTAAGGGTCGGCTCAAGTGCTAGGGGTAACAAACCCAAATCACGCACAATCTTAATAGCTATGAAAGAACGGGCGGCACCGGTATCAAACAAAGCTCTAACTTGACAGTAAAATAAAATGAGTGTACCTTCCAAGTTTTGCTGTTCCTCTGCATTATACCCTGCATTGTCAGGGATGATGGCATTCACCCTAACCTGTCCTTGCTGCCCTTGCTGTCCTTGAGCAGGCGCTCCATAGTAGCCTCCACGTGGAGCTCGACAATCCTTGCTTATGTGACCAGGCTTGTTACAGTTGCGGCAGACGAGGTCATTACGACAGTTGGTCTTGGGGGCTGTGCAATACCTTGCAATATGTCCGGGCACTCCACAGTTGAAACATCCATCAGTGTTTTGTCGCTGGGCGACGGGCTGTGCCTGAGGTGGTCCTCGCTGTTGATTCTGTTGTCGAGGAAAATTGGCTTGGGGCTTCCTTGTCCCATCCCATGTGCGCTTGGTTCCCTGAAAGTTGTTGGTCTGGGGTTTCCATCCTTGGTTGTTCCTTGATGATTGCGCGGAAAAGTTCCTTGGTTGGAAGGTCCTGGGTGGAGGTCGATTCACTTGTGGTCCTTGCACAGGGTAAGCATCCTTTTCCAAACTTGAAGCAAGACGGACAATCCCTTCAAATGACTGGCCCAGATGGCCTATCATCATGTGCCGGAGGTGGGGGTTGAGTCCTTGGTGGAATCGCTTGACCTTCTTGACGGAGGTGTCTATCATATGCGGAGCGAAACGGGAAAGTCGCTCAAATTGTGTAGTATACTCTCTGACTGTCTAGTTTCCTTGGGTTAGACTCAGGAAATTCCTCTCTTGTTGGTCTCTTTCGTCCTCAGGGAAATATTTCTCGAGAAATCGAGTCTTGAATGCTTCCCAAGGCATTCTCCTTGCAACGTCAATCCCAATCGTAGCTCTCTCGGCCTCCCACCAGTCCGCGGCGGAGTAAGTTAGTTGAAATGCGGCTAGACGTCTCTTGTCAAGCTCACTACACTCCAGGGCTTCAAAGATTAGCTCCAACTCTCGTATCCAATGCTCTGCTTTCCAGGACTCTGCCGTGCCGTCGAACTTTTCGGGTCGCAGGCCACGAAATCGTTCCAACAGTTTATCGCCTGTCTGCCTTGGAGGGACAAAGTGGTTGTTACCATTGTCGTTGGTGGCATGATTGTAGGTATCGCCGATGTGCTCCATCCGTTGCATGAAAGCTTCGAAGACTCCAGTTGGGTCCATACCCTCAGGGATGGGTGCTCCCAGTCGCGCTTGGTTCCTTGTGGGTCCCACCATAGTGATCCGTGTGAGGTGTACCTATGAAGGATCTAACGATTAGCTGACAATCTCCTCGGGGAAATGATCATACTTAAATAACAGAAATCATAACATGAATCAAAATCACAACCATAACATAACAATGAGATGATAACAGAAATAACCAAGAGAAACGATCTGCCATATATATATATACCCAAAAGATGTACAGCGGAGTACACAACAGATCATCTGTGTACCGCGTAGTACATGATCTTATACAAGATCTAAACAAAAGAAAGATACATACAAAACCACTACTGGTGGCTACCTATACAAAAGGCTACGGTCAATAGCTGTCTATGTAAGCGTCAAAAGTAAGTGGACGACATGTCCTAAGGTCAAACGTAAAAGTCTAAGTCTTAAAGGTACTGGACTCAAAAGTTGTCCACATCGGATCCATAGATGGAAGCCTCGTCCTCTGGGGCAACCTCAGACAAAACATCATCCTCATCCATGTCATCGTCATCCATCATGTCCTCATCCTCTATCACTACATCCTCAATCAGCTCGGGTCCATCATGTTCCACAACAGCTCCCAAATCTCCCGCATCAGCGGCCATGTTAGCCTAGGCTACATCAAATGCGGCTGCAAGTGCCTCAGCCTGTACCATAGCCTGTGCCAACTCCGGTGCTCCAATCTCAAATCCATGGGGATGTGCAGCCATCTCTGCGGCCCACTCAGCTGCTAGCTGTGCTATAACTCCTCCTGGTAAGACTGGTACCACTGCATCATCGTCTGCGGCTACCTCCTCTTCCTCTATCGGATAACCCTCTGCAACCACAATATCTACGCCAACTGGCACGTCCATACCGGCTGGGTCCACGGGGTCCTCCTCCTCTGGATCATACTCCGGCTCCTCGTCATCGGTGTCCTCGTCCTCTTCATCTTCCATCTCCTCATCTGCATCCTCTGGCTCATCGTCGTCATCGCTCTCATCATCATCCTCCGGATCCTCACCTGCTGGGGGTGCATCAGCCATGTCCTCTTCTGGTGGGGGTGGAGGTGCTGCTCTAACCTCTGCAAGTAGAACCTGGTACGAAGAACGGTCTCGTAACATCAGTAGAGAATCCTCCTCGATGCGTTTGAAGGTCTCCTTGCGGTAGATCATCTCCCGACGTATCACCTCTGGGTCCTGGGTCCCAAATCTCTGCTGTTCGATCTGCATGTCTCGCTCTGTCTCTGCAATAGCTCTCTGTCTAACCTTCCAGGCATAGTACTCTGGATCTGCTGGCGCAATACTACTCTCATACACATAGTGTCCTCCGAACTCGTCTGGAACGAACAGCGGCGGTGCCATGCTACCTGAAAAGGGACTACCTTAAGTCAGAACTAATCTTAATACTCATCTATAGAATCTTAAGGTTCTAGGACCAGATGGTGTGGGACAATCTGTGAGCGAAAAGGTATACAACCTAGGCTCTGATACCAAAAATCCTGTCACGCCCCGGAACGGCATAAATAGAGAAAAATAAATTTCCTTTATGGGTCCATAGGGAATGATGGGTGAAGTCACATGATTGTCCACACCACGCAGTACTAAGCAACAAAAGTAATAGTGTAACAAGAATGAAGTCTAGGTTCTGATCGCAACATAACATAAAGTCAACGGAAGTTACTAACTATTACATATCAGAGTCTCGAATCAAATATAAAGCAGCGGAAGTACAAATGTCAAGGCAACATATGCCTGACTACAAAAAGAGTTCTAAAGCGGTAAAGACAATTAGCTACAATTCTAGTCTAGTCTTCAGTTGGCATAAAGGTAGTCCTCGGCGTAGTAGTCTTCTTCAGTCTGACCTCCGTCAGGGGAATCCTCCACAGGGACCCCATCACCGTCATAGTAGTCCTCTCCTGCAGGCCCTTCACCTGTATAGTCATAACCAGGGTGCGCTGGAACGTAGAAATGTCCAGCGGCATAAACGCCGTCAGCTTAATGAAAGCCGAGTGAGTTAGATACTAACAGGGTATCGACTATTGAAGTTATTACAAGTTATAAACCGTAATCAAATTAGAATTCAGTAAGGGTAACTCCTTTAATCAAACCAATGATCCGATCACTAACGTTTTACTTATTATAAAACCGATAACACGTCTAGATAGGGGAACAGACTCGACAGTAGTTCAACTCTATAACACACCATTGCTCATCCACCGCTTTTAAGAACATATGCACAGTTCACCGCATGTCATGGATACCACGTTAGTCCATCCCCCGCTTTTAAGAATATATGCACAGTTCACCGCATGTCAGGGATATAACGCTTTAAACAATAGTACATCATTCTATGCCACGACTTAGCGACGTCTACCAGTGATCACGGTCCACCGCATGTCATAGACACCTTCGTCTGTCTACCGCTTTTAAGAACATATGATTAGATCATCTGGCTATCTTAGGGCAAATGGTCCGGTTCACCGCAAGTCATAGACACCTTCGTCTGTCTACCGCTTTTAAGAACATATGATCGACCAAAGCCCGCCCACGCAAGGTTCCCGAATCTTAGCAAACCTACTTAGTTCAACTCTATTACCGATACATGACAATCCCAATGTGGCCTGACTACTCTGAATGAATGAATGTTAACTCCAAAGGATTCACAACTATTCCGTTATCTAACATTATAAACATTATTCGATAGTCTTGTTATTACTACGATCCTACGCTGCATTAACTCGTTATCATGTCTGTATTATAATAATGAAGCATGCTGGGAAGTACTGAACAGTAAATAAACAACTAAACAGTTATTACATTATCTAAACAAGTAAGACAGTAAACTGTAACTTCCAATCGATTGATATAGATGTCAATCGATTGGTATAAAGTAGTGTCAATCGATTGGAAGAAAGTTCAATCGATTGGATCACAATCCATGTCAATCGATTGCATAAAATGTCAATCGATTGAGACATGAAAGATGTCAATCGATTGGTATAGTGTCAATCGATTGACACTTCGTCTTCTTCACAGAGAAGACTGCCCAACAACATATAAACGGGAATACATGGTTTCTTCTCCATTTCTTCATTTAAAACATGTCCTAACATCAATATCAAGTTACCAAGTGAGTTTAGAACTCACCTAGGCGTTAAGGGCGTGTTTGGGAACGTTTGAAGCTTGAGCTTCAATGGTGGTCTCCCTCTTCTCTCTTTCCTCTGCTCTCTGCCTTCTCTCTTCTCTTTCTCCTTCTTTTCTTCTTCTTTCTGACCTTTTTCTTCTTCTTCTCAGTCCATCTCTGAGTGTGTGTGTGTAAATATATGTAAATATGTGTGTATATCTATATATATATGAGTGTATATATATATAAACACACACAAACACTCCCTCTCACTCTCTCTGATTTCTGTAAACAGAAATACGCCCAAAATGGGCTGGTATAAATAGAGAATGAGTGTTCACGTGGCCTCTCCCCAGCCAGAGCAAAAGAATCTGCCCAGCTGCCTCCAATCGATTGACATAAGTGTCAATCGATTGATATAATCAATCGATTGGTATAAAGTTCAATCGATTGGAACAATCAATCGATTGAGATAAAGTTCAATCGATTGGTATGTAAAATATACCAAGGGTAAGGCCAAGCTCATACAAGTATTAAAAGAACATACAATGTCTTAGTTATATAATACATTACAAGAATACAGGGTATTACATAATATTAGGAAGCTACAAAAACTGTTTTAGGGTTTCCAAACCTTCTTATCCTCTCTATTAGGGTTTCTACCAACCCTAGTCTATCCGAGAGCATTTAAGGAGACAAAAGGGTGAATATCACCTAGAGGGAGCTACTGCACGCTAAAGGAAGAAGACAAAATCAGAATAGGGTTTAAGACTAAAAGGTAATGATCTTGTCTCTATCATCCCTACGCATCCATGGAATTGATAAGTAGTAGATCCGGGATACCAATAAAGTTTTTGAACTTATTTTTCCGCATCCATGAATTCAATTTTTTATGACCTAAATCCTTCAGCTGTAAAATCTTTTTACAATGCATATGCAAAAGAAGCTGGGTTTATTATTCGAAATTGGTCTGCTAAGAAGAGGGATGTTGATGGAATTTTAAGTGATTGAATTTGCAATAATGAAAACAATGTTTCAAGTAGTGAAATAGACTACATTCAGTGATTATTTTCAGTGAAAAATTTTCACTTAAAGTTTTTTAGTGGATTTTGCTGCTTTTTCACTTAAATGTACGTTGTCAAACGCACTAAAAAAATATGTGCCAGACTTTTCATTTTCAGCACTTAATTGGGTAATCAAACACACCCTATGTTTGTTTTAAGCAAGGAAAAAGTTCAAGAATATCCGACATTGGGAAAACAAGGCGTCAGGGAACCACAAAAGAGGATTGTAATGCAAAAATTGCTGTGGTGAAGTCGAAATCAAGCACATTTATAGTCAGTGTATTTATTTCAAGCGCAAAAATTTCCTTAACCCAACAAATGGCCATGGTTAATATACCACCACACTAACAATTTAGTTTTCTTGGAGTGCATGCAGGAATGATAGAAAATATTGGTTGTACACAAAATTATTTTATGTAACTATGAAAGGGATAGGTGCAATGCGATGAAGGGGCATGACGAAAATATGTTGCTTGAGTTTTTAAAATTAGAACAAGGAAGGGATCGGTCATTCACATTCAAAATTGAGGCATATGAACAAAATAGAATAACTCGTTGTCTTTGGTAAAATGCAACCTCTCGACCGAAATGTCAAGTAGCCAACGAGCGAAAAGCGCTTACTCATTTTGAAAGAGATATGTTTCAAGAAGCAATTCTTTGGTGGATTTTATGATTCAATTTGGACGGGGACTTGAATGCCAACGTCATAAAGAGTTGATGGCCGATAACAAGGATATGATTGAGAAACCTAAATTGAAATTGCTTCATGACTTCTTGGTGCAAATGGTTGACATATGTACATATAAAATTTTTTATAAGTTTTAAGATGAGTTGTGGGAGATCTTGAATTATAGATTTGAGCTTATCAAAGATGTGGAAGATCATCGAGTGTATAAGATTTCAAGAAAAAATATTGACAAGTACAAAGTGCAAGAAATCATTTATGACAAGGACTTGGATGTAGCTTCATGTAGTTGCAAAAATTTGAGAGCTCGGGTATCCCATGTAGACACATTTTGTCATATTTGAACAAGATGCATGATTTGGATAAAATGCCTAATCACTACATTATAAAAAGGTGGACTAAATTTGCAAAATATGGGCCAGTTGTGGATCATTGTTGTATGCAAATTACTGATGATAAATCATTATTCATAAAAGCGTAGTCTATTAATTCAATATTCTTTGGAGGTACTTGATAATGCTCTCAAAAGTGAAGAAACAAACAAGGCCTACACTAATGGTATGGATTGAGTACTCGAACAAATTAATGAAATAGTTGGGTGTGGTACAAGCATAAGCATTTTTAGCAAGGGAAGTAATAACATGGTTGGTTGTAGTACAAGTGTACAGGTCTCCCAAAGTTATGAATTAAGTTACCTGCACCTAGTCAAGTAAGGGCAAAAGGATATGGAAAAAGGCTCAAAGGGGGAACAGAGAAGGCACTAGGGTGGGCAAAAAAATATAAAGGCATGCATTGTCATGGATGTGGCAAAGTTGGACAGTCTCATGACAAAAAAAAATTTGTCCAATGCTGCTTTCAAGTCGATAAGAAATTTTCTTAGATACTTATTTTATTTTTTCTAATAAATATAGCAATGACTAATTTCTTTTGTTTTGGTTTTATGTAGACCTATTGAGGCATATGGAGATTCAAGTCTAGATGGTGCAACTGAAGATTTAGGTCCAGATGATGAGTTAACATATTTTTATTTTTAGTTTTGGAGCTCTTTAAATCTGTGATTGGAATTGGTACACTTTATATTGGTAGTTTGATTATTTTTGTTATTGAAACTGCTATTTTATTTTATTGACATAAACAATTTGAAGAGCAATTAAGCAAATAGGGTTTACTGGGTTGATGAGCGCAATTTTTGTGCAATGTTGGAACCTGCTGTTTGTTGGGTCAATTTTGATTTAGATTATTGTTTTGTCTTTGTTTGAGAGAGAGAGAGAGAGGGGGGGGGGGGGGGGGGGGGGGGAGAGAGAGAGAGAGAGAGAGGAGAGAGAGAGAGAGAGAGAGAGAGAGAGAGAGAGAGAGAGAGAGAGAGAGAGAGAGAAGGCACAAATTATTTTGCTATGAAAGAGTGCTTGTGGGGACCTTTAATGAGAGGGAAAGACCAATTTTTTTTGCTGGGAAGGAATTAAAGGGGCCCAATCTTTTTGAGTTAAAGTAGTAGAAAGATATTGGTCCTTAAGTTTAAATGGACGGGTGGTCCGTTCTAGAGCTTCGCTCTCTCTCTCTCTCTCTCTATATATATATATATATATGTACATATATACGTATATATAATATATAAAGTGGTATTAGCACGTGACAGCTTTGTGGTATTTCTCACTTTTTTTTATATTATTCTTTCTTTTCTTTCCCCCCCCCCCCCCCCCCCCCCCCCCCCCCCCCCCCTAATTTTCATATCTCTAGAATTAATAAGATATACATGTATAACTCTCTCTCTCTCTCTCTCTCTCTCTCTCTCTCTCCTTTTTTTCTTTCCTTATCTTTTAAACCATATCAAATCTCATTAATATCAAATCTATATAAATATATATACATATATCTCCAAATATTCACACATACATGATCCAAACTAAATTAATTAATTAAAGGGACGCCTTGCCAAAGGTCCCTACGTTGGACCATAATGAGGGATAGATCCCCACGTTTTTTTTTTGTGCCAAAGGTCCCTGTAATTTTCAGTGGACAAAAATGCCCACTTTCCTTGTATTCAACAATTATACTACACATATGCCACTTTAGTCCATGATTTAAGGAAGCTAGTTATTTTTTTGTTTTCCAAAATTTAAATTGTCATAACTTCTAAACTATAAATTATCTTTTCATAAAAAATTATATATTCGTAATCTACAAAACAGGATCTATTAAACAAGATCCATGATGACTATAAAAAAAATGAAGAAAAAAACAAACAGTGACATTTGCCCCATGTATTGTTTTTAAACAGTGACATACGCTACTGTCTTTAAGTGATGCCCAGGTAAAGACAACAACATGATATTGTCGATAGTAATATTTTTTCAAATTGACCAAATAATTGTAAAATTGTGGCCATTTTATCAGATGATATTGCCTTTATAATATTTTTCAAGTAAATACAGTAACCCATTATCAAAACTAAACATTTTTACCAAGATTGTAACATCATTGTTACAAAGAGTTGCAAAATTAGGGCCATTTAGTAGATGCTATTGTCTTTAAAAACTATCTCCATGCAAAAAATAGTAACATACCATTAAAGATTAGCAAGATGGTATTGAACAAAGAAACAGTAACATGTCGTTGACAATAATATTTCTTCAAATTGACCTAATAATCGCAAAATTATGGCATATTTTCTGATGTTACTGTCCAGTTAAAGACACTAACATATCATCAAATGCAAAAAAAAAAGAAAAAAAAAAAAAAGAAAAAAAATTAAATTCAAAGGTAGTATTATGTCACTGTCGCAAAAGAGACAGTGACATTACATTATAGTGGTTCGACAGTAATATGAAATTTATTATTATTATTATTATTATTATTATTATTATTATTATTATTATTATTATCATCATCATTACATTTTTTCATAGTCACTACGGACCTTGTTTGATTGATCTTTCCTTCTATATTACAAATATTTAAATTTTATTCAAAATAGAGTTGTGGCTTGAAAGCTATGGCATTTCAAAGTTTGAAAAAAAAAATACTTTCTTGAAGAACGTGATGAGGTGGCAAAACAGAAGCAACAATGTTTCTGCATGTATGACGGGGGCAAATTTGCCAATATCTTTATTTTCGTTTTAAAAATGGCCTTAAGACCATATAATTCAAAAACGGATGTCCTTATCCCCTTAAATCCACACCACTTGCATTTATCTTCTATTTCCTTCCAAACCAGGGACTTCTATTTAATTTTTCCTTAATTAAAATAATATAACTAATTATTATATAAAATAACAATACCACTAACAGATTTGCGTAAATAAAAATTGCTTAGCCAAAAAATACTACATGAAATTTAGAAATTTTTTCCCGTGTGATCTAGTTATTAATTGTTGATAAAAAAATAGTAATTAGTTAAGTAATACATTAAGTAAACATAGTTCAAAAATGGGAGAATTAATTAACAGTCCCTGGAATGAAGACTTTTCTACAAACAGTTCAGTCCATTTTTTTAAAGAGATAAGGACAATCGTTTTCGAATTATATGGCCTTAAGTACATTTTTAATCTAAAAATAAGGATATTAACAAATTTGCCCCCGTTACACATGTAGAATAATTTTGTTTTGCCACCTCAACACATTCTTCAAGGAAGGTTTTATTTATTTATTTATGTATTATTATTATTATTATTTTATTTTTAAACTTTAAAATGCTTGAACTTTCATACCACAATTCCAATTTGAATAAAACTTACATATTTGTAATCTAGAAGAAAAGATATATCAAACAAGATCCATAGTGATTGTGAAAAAGTGAAAAAATGAAAAGAAAAAAAAATTCGTGTCACTGTTGGATCAATATAACACCATGTCACTGTCATTTTGTGATAGTGATGTGTTACTATGCTTGATTTTTGTTTTGAGTAATGCTACAGACACAACACATTACACAACACAAAGCACAATAAGGTTTTAAATGCTTGTACCTTGCGCTATGTAAGTGGTGCACAGAAAAGTGTAAAAAATTCAAACAGCACAAGGTACAAGGCATTTAAAGCCCAATTGTGCTTTAATTTATGTTGTGCAATGTATTGTGTCTGTAGCATTACTTTTTTGTTTATGATGTATGTCACTGTGTTTTACCTTGGGCAATGGCGTAAGGGCAATGACGTAAAGGCTATAACATCTTAAAGTTGGCCATAATTTTATAATTTTTATGACAGTGACATGCTACTATTCTTGCAAAAGCATGTTTTATTTGATGATATGTTATTGTTTTTACCTTGGGTAGTAGTGTATAGGCAGTAACATATGAAAATTGGCCATAATTTACCAATTTTTTTTTATGACAGTGGCAGTAACATCTGCTGAAATAATAGTAACATCTGCTACAATGACAATATCGTTTGTTAAAATAACCATAACTTTGCGATTCTTTGGCCGTTTTGGATATTTGGGGTAATTTTTCGAGATCTACGCAATTGAAGTGTTGGTTTTACAAAAAAAATTAATTTACTGAAATTCATTTGTGAGCTGCAAAATTTTGATTTTTTTTTTTTGAAGAATTTTATAGACACTATGGATCTTGTTTTGTAAATCACGGAGATATAAAATTGAATGAAAATCGATTTGTAGTTTGAAAGTTATGTCATTTTATAGATTGAAAAATAAGAAAAAAACTGTTTTGTTGGTTTGTTAGCTGTGGAAGGTGGGTTCTTGTTAGTTGTTGTAGGAAGAGGCACAATACAGACGTCAATAGTAGGGTACTGCGATAGCAAGGCTCAAGTGAGAGCTGAGGAGGGAGAGAGAGAGAGAGAGAGAGAGAGAGAGAGAGAGAGAGAGAGAGAGAGCAGTATATAAGAGTGTGTTACTATCTTGCTTTGTGTATGGATGTGTTCATCTTCTCATTGCCCCTGTTGGTGCAAAGGGGAGGGGTATTTATAGAAAAGCAGTGGCGGTAGGGCACATCAAAGACTGGTACCTTTCCTTGGCATTGCTTTGACTGAGGCACCACTGACAAACATTGAGTTTTGCACATTCGTATGCATTATTAAGAGTATTTATACATGATTTTATCCCAAACCCCAAGCATTTATGCTTATTTGTGATACAAGTACATAATAGAGGCAATGCTACTAATATTTGCATAAGTCTGTAGTTTTGCAGGTTAAAAATGCATAAGGAGAATAAAGTGAATAATGATACTGAAAGGAAAGTTGATTAGAAGAATACAAGGAAAAAATTGGCTAAATATGAGCAGGACCGGTCCTGGCATAAAGCAGGAGTAGTCGGGACCTGGAGTGGTCCCAAAATATAGGCATGACCAGTCGTGGTCATGACTGGTCGCGATAGAGAAGTGAGACCAATCGCGCTTGTACAGATTCACGAGAAGTAGAGATTTTCATAATTAAACTTCTAAAACCTATATATATATATAGCTGAACTTAGTGTAATTTTGAGACCTTTTCATAATATACGAGTTTTAGAGCAGCTTTAGGAGATCCTAGAGTTCTTAAAACCCTAGCTTACATTCATGCAAGATTTGTAAGGGTTCAAGGATTAAAGTTTGTGACTCTCAAGCTATTTAGGTTTTTTCATTGTTACTATCAGTTTCTTCTATTTCAGATCTATTTTTTTTAGTTAGTTTTGCAATGAATATCATCAATATAATTGTTAGATTCAATTTCGCTATTTTAGGCTGAACACATAGTTAGGAAAAAGCAATGAAATAGTGATTATTAAATTAAGGGTTAAATACACTTACACCTTCTCCTGTGATTTGGCCAATTTGCACTTACCCCTTGTGGTTTAAATTTTGGCACTAACACCCCCTGTGGTTTGGACTAAAGTGCAACTGTTAAAATTTGTTAACGGAGCAAGCTGAAATGACCATATTACCCCCAAGTCTTCATAACAATGCTAAGAATAAAATTTGTTTATTCAATTCGTTAAGGGAGAAATGTATTTGGGTGAGAAAGAATCTTTGACATTTTTATGATTTTCTTTGTATAAGTCATGTGCTTGATCCAAAGAAAATAATTTATGACTTATTTTCCTTCTAATAGTTCTTTTAAGGGCAAAAGAGTCATTTTACCATTCAAATTAGGGCTCCCAAGTGTAAAACCATTTATTTGGATGGAAAAAGTCACGGTTATACTTTAGTCTAAACCACAAAAGTATCACTACCAAAATTTAAAGCACAGTGGGAGGGGGAGTAAGTGCAAATCGGCCAAACCACAGGGGCTATAAGTGTATTTAACCTTTAAATTAATTTCCAAGCAAGTTTTCATTGGACAACCCTTTAATCCAGAAGTTATGACGTTAATGTTTAAGTATGAATGTTTAAGTATGATCTCATAGGATTTCATATTTTCTAATATGAATAGTATTAACAAGTATGACGTTAATGTTTTCTAACTTGAATTTTTCACTTGTTTATGAACCCAACTCATGGTTTTAGTTTAATTTAGATGCGTTTTTAGTTCATATTTAATTAGTTTTGGCCATGAATTGTGCTCATAACTGATCTGCCCGGGCTTAATAAAAAAGACTAGTTGAAGTTGTTTCACATCTTTAAGTCGACTATAGTATGTTTTGTTACTTTAATGAAACTTACATACAAAGAGGCACAACTTGGAATTGTTAGGAATGCTATATCTTTCCTTAGGCATGGAAGGTGAGATGGTTATTGCAGATTCGTGATTTCCTAACGATTTTATCATGTTTAGAAGTCTCTAAGTTAAATTCACTACTTTAATTAATTTCTAGTAATTAGTTAGTTTCATTAGTTAAACCAATTTTAAACTTAAAAAATTGTTTCAATAGTTAGTAATTGCATTTAGTTAATAGAAATTATTAATTTAATAGTATTTTCTGCAATTTAATATTCTTAAAATTCTTAGTTAATTAAAAGATTTATTTTTGCAATAGTAGTAGTTAATATATACTCTAAAAGAAATAACCTTTTCTTTATTTTTTTAATACTAATAAGTTGGATATAATTGATTATTTGACATACTTCTCCATTGGGTTTGACCTAGGCTTACTAGAATTATATTACTTGAACAATCACCTATACTTGGGTGTAGCATTAAGAGCACGCACAATTTTATTTGTGTCAAGTTTTTGGCATTGTTGTCGGGGAGAAGCAATTTGTTTAATTTTATCTAGTTTATTTATTTATTGTTTTGCTTGCTATCACACATAGGCTTTATATTATTTCATGTCGCAACATTCTATAGAAGCTAGAGTACAAGAAATACAAGTCTCTGACAATTCCTCTGAAAATTCTGTTAATCTAATAGTTACACCTCAACATTTTGATATTATGGCTAGTCTTCTACCGCCCAATATTAATAATGGAAATAATGGGCGTAAAGAAGTAGATGATGATGTTGAAAGTCAACATAATTTCAACCCTAATGAGAGAATAGATGATAACTCATGCTCATTATGGGAGTTATTAGCCCCTGGTAGGATGTAACACCGGTCCTTTTATCTGTATTTATCTATATGGATGTATTCCTATATTTCCATATGCGTATGTGTAAGTTACGATCATTTATGAATAAATTCTAAATATAGTATGAACGTTTGATACTTGAACCTTTGAACCTTTAAAACATTAGAAGGATTGCTATAGTAGAAACCCCAGAGCGCTCGAGTCGTGGTAGTGCTCGAGCCAAGTGTGAGCGCTCGAGCTAAAAAGAAGTGAAAGGACTAGTTTGCCCCTGGGACTTGAAAACTGTATAAATACCCTGCTTTCTCTTGCATTTAATACGTTTTGAAAGTCTGTTTACAAACAGTGAGCCTTGAGAGAGAGTTTGAGAATTCATACACAAACATACATACATTCATACTTACATGTGCTCCAATTCATGATCCACACTCTCATACACACACAAACGCATGCATTTCTTCTACAATGAAGTCCTGGAGTTGAGTACTTGTGGATCAAAGTGAAGAGGAAGAAGTTTGGAGTCTTGAAGCTTATTTTGAAGTATATTGGAGCTCAAGATCATATACACACATACATTTTCTTCAATTTCATCATCTAGATCAATCTAAATCTTGTGAGTACTCTTACTCACTTATAAATATGTTTTTTTTTTCGAAAGTTAGATTAACAATATAGAGCTATACATGTAACATGTATGAAGGACAAAGCTTGGAGATATGAGTTGCTAAAACTGTCACTGTTTGAAACTGCTAAACCCGAGCTCTTGGACCAGGCGCGAGCGCTCAAGCCTAATGAGCAGGTTAGGTGCGAGCGCCCGAGAGGCCTGAGCACTCGAGTTTAGCAGTACTTGTAAGAATAGCTTGTTGTATGTTATACCTAAGATGTTTATTTCTAAGTTTATAGTACCATAAGCTGTGAAAGTTGTACCTTGGATTGTTCGTTACATTTTTATGCTTGCATGTGCTATGTGAACATTGTATTTCATGCTATTTGAGTAGTACCTTAGTAATGAATTACTTATATAATGAAAGAGGAGGGAATCCTGGAATTTACAAAGGCTAGCGCTCGAGTTCACTTGAGCGCTTGAGCCTACTGATTTAATAAAGTACATGCTTTCTATAATGAGCAAAGGATGAATTGAACTAGTAAGACGTATACGTGCGAGAATAGATAAACTCCAAGAATAATATGAGACGTACTTAAGTATGATAATCCATGATTAATGCGCATTAACAGCTTGTACTATGCGCGTTAGTTGATGATGTGTAAGTTGCGATAATAAGGATATTAACGAGATAATCATGTCCATCGGTCTGGTTCTTGTCTTTTGTCCATAACAGAGTAATGAGCCTATGATGTTGTTAAGATGTCACTATAACCATAATGGCAACGATGGCAAGAGTAGTCATACCTGGTTGATGTTGTTAAGATGGTTAACAGGCCATTTAGGCTCAGATGTCAAGTAAGTAGGCCAGATGGGGTTGCGATGACAAGTTAACCAAGGCCGAATGGGATAAGACTTGGGGGGGAGGGGGGGGGGGGTTTACTCAGTAATGAGACCAATTGGGCTAAGATGTCAAGTAAATGGCCAGATGGGCTAAAGATGACAAGAGATATTAAACAAGTGGCCAGTTGTGCTAAAGATGATAGGAGGGTAATCCATAGGCCATTTGTGTAGCACCCTGAATTTCTTTAAAAAAAATTCCATGTCAGATATTAGAAAATAGAGATGTCACTGTGGTACGGTTACAGAAGGTCCGTTAGGAAAACCTTAATTAAGAATCTTTACAAGGTCCTGTAGAGATCGTTTTCACGACGACATCCTCCTATAACCAAGAATCTATTAGAGTGGTCGTAACCACGACGTTTTAGATTTCAATTAAAATTCATAGACTATTGGCACCTGGGTTCTTACATAGCTCGTACGCTTGCACAATTACAATTGTGCACGTATATCGAGACGAACACACAACCCTATACAATGGCACACAAACTGTAATATGGACCCCACGCACGGCCATGTGGCAACCATGCACGCCTACCTCACCACTTGGCAAGCATGCATGGCCACCCTATACATGTGGCACACATGTTGGGGCCCCCATGACACTTGTCAAACTCTTCTCCTTTTATATATATATATATACTTCATGCACACACACATTCAGGGATTGTATAGAATGAGAGAGCCCGAGAGCTTTTGGTGAGAGAAACCCCTCACACATTCATATTTTGTCAACACCACACATACCCACATTCTTGGTTCAAACACTACACACACATCCTCTCTTCACTCGCTGCACTGTCTCTACCACACACACACGCATACAGTACACACTTCACACCACGCCTAGAAGAAGAAGAAGACTGATGGAGAAGAAAAGAGACGCAGTGACGAAGAGAAGAAGAAGATCGGAGAAGTAATCAGACCTCATTACGGTAAACCCACCATTTTTCTTCTGTTTTTCCGCTCTATATACCTTTGCATGTCATACATACATACAAAAACCCACATGTAAGACCCCCAAACCAGAGCCTTAAGCTCTCTGCTGCATCGATCACCATTAAAGCTTCAAATGAAGCTTGAATTTCGAAAGTTCAACAAATCGCCTCTAACTCATTTGGTTAGCCATGCATTACATTATCCTCGAAATACCGAAAAAGAATAATCCATTGGTTCAAGGCCTTAACGAGATAACCCCAATTCCCAGCCTCTACTATGTGATAGAGGGTCCCAAACCGAGTCA
The DNA here is from genome assembly GCA_033977485.1 of Hydrangea macrophylla. Taxonomy (NCBI): domain Eukaryota; kingdom Viridiplantae; phylum Streptophyta; class Magnoliopsida; order Cornales; family Hydrangeaceae; genus Hydrangea; species Hydrangea macrophylla. Next base: position 59,293,953 of record CM066999.1, read on the forward strand.
TTTGGCGTTGGATTCGTTAATTTACATGGAGAGACGGAAGAGTTACGGCCTATCAAAGTTTTCTGGCGAAAAACGAGGCTTGCTGGCAGCGATAGTCACGCCGGAAAGAAAGAACCTTCGTGTTATAACATATTTAATGTGGGTCGGGTCGTGGGTATGGGTCTGGGTTAGCATGTGAGTAGAAACGGGTTGGGTTTTGGTTAGGGTCAGGTTTTAATAAACCCGTGGGTCTTTTTATTGGAACGGCGCCGTTTGGCGTGGGGTAATGGGTCGGGTTCTGATGTCAGTGGAAACGGGTACTGGTTAGGTTAGGCTCGGGTCCGGGTTTGGTTAGGGTACGGGTGAACGGGTTAGGCTTAAATCGTGAGTGTAGTTGGTTCGGGTTCGGGTTTAGGATCAACCCGAATAGATTTTCAAGTTGGGTTAGCTTGTGTCTTTATATGGTTTGCCCATATTAAGCTGGTTCGGGTCGGGTTTGACCCCATTGGGTCATTCAGTTGGATCCCTTTGTGAGTTTAAACGAGTTACCTGTTAGTCTCGGGTCGGTCCGGGTCGACCCGTCGGGTCAGATATTATTATTATTATGGTTACTATTATTACTATTATTAGTATTAATATATTTTAAATGATTTTAATTATTATAAATAGTATTAAAATGTACAATTAGTACATTTAATTTATGGAATATTATTATATAAAATTTTATATATTCTGAGAGTAATTATATTATTCCGAGAATATAATTAGTATTATTTTATATGTATTAAATAAATAATAAATATTAGATTTCTTTAGCATTTAAATAGATTTAAAATACCTATGGGTGTTATTTAATTCTAGAAAATTTGAGATATGTCCTTAGTGATATTTTATACAATATTATCAATTAGTATTTCATACACTCTTTATATTATGGTTATATAATAACATATGTTTATTATTTATAGGTATAATATAAATAATAAATATTGCTCTCTATGGTATTTAAATAGTAAATAAATATCTATATATGTTTATAAATTCTAGAAACTTTGGGTAATGACCCTAAGAGTATTTTGTACTGTATTATAAAGTATAAAGCTATAAGACTATGGTTTTGGTATTTTTAATAATTACTAAGGAGCTATTTTATTGGTATATTAATTATTATAAATACTAAACGAGCTTCGAAAATTATGAAATAAATACTGGTAGTATATTTTCATATCTAGTATTTAATAAAAATACTTTTAAGTATTGATTTCTCAGTATAATTATAACTATGTATTTAAATCCCTTTTCGGATATTTTCTGATATATATTATCTTCAATAATTCATAATAAATAATCTAGAACTCCGAAAAATACGCGGTCAGTTCCCAGAGTCTTAGAATAATGCCTAAATCGTTCTCCTTAAGTTTTGTAACCATTCGACTCAGTCGAAAATACAGCCTGTCTTTTAGGTCCCGTATTAGTGTAGTAAGTCCTACATATTACCTTGTAAAATGCGATGGACTCCGAATTGAGTCTAGTTAATGGCGTTGGACTTAGAATGACATGTAGATCACTACCTTGAGGTTTATAACCTCATTTAGTAAAATTACCATTTTGCCCCTGTAGTGGCACTCACTCCTTATTATTGTTTTTCCCGGTTATTGTTGTAGAACTTGACGTTTAGCTGCTTCTGAGGATCAGCGACCCGAGGTAAGTTTTCTAACCTCACTCTAATCCTATTAAGATTAATTGAAGATACTTATAAGCTGTTTGAATGATGTGTTGTATAGTAATGAGTTGTGAATAATGCTATATCTTTCCCAGAATCTGTATCACTATGATTACTCATGATATGGTAAGTATTAGTGCTTACGTGAGCATGTCAAGGGTTTTATTCTATATGTTTATTGGTATCAAATCCTTGTTATAAGATCCATGGTTATATGATTATGTTTTCACTGTTAAGATGATAAATGCACGCTTTGTGATGATTGCTAATCAGAATAGTTAATGCATGGCATGTTATCGAAGTAATTGAAAGAAGTAGAGATGCATACGAGTAATTGATAATGGAAACTTGCATTTCATGACATGAGTTAGTATGCATTGCATGAAGAGCATGATGTGATTAAATGAGATATGTGATCGAGAAAGAGAAGTAAATTTGAGTTAGTGTGCCAGTTGGGCGATATTGTGAATGCCAGTTGGGCGATAGTGTGAATGTCAGTTGGGCGACGGTTAATGTGCCAGTTGGGCGATAGTGTGAATGCCAGTTAGGCGACGGTTAATGTGCCAGTTGGACGATAGTATGAATGCCAGTTGGGCGACAGTTAATGTGCCAGTTGGGCGATAGTGTGAATGTTAGTTGGGCGACGGTTAATGTGCCGGTTGGGCGATAGTGTGAATGCCAGATGGGCGATAGTTAATGTGCCAGTAGGGCGACAGTCAGCGTGCCAGTTGGGCGATGGTTTGTGTCAAGACCCAAATTTTCAGTATTAAAAATTCGTAAAATACCATCATATTTTTATGCATTAACCAACCAACCTTAGACATGTGTTAATATCTCATTGGTCTTTTACCTAACAAACTAACCTATATGTGGTCTTAAGAAAATGGCTTAGTAGGAGTCTCCTACCCAACACAAACGTGCCCCTTATATATCATACATAACTTATTAAAACATACACATATTAATTATAATTATTAAGTCACAGAAATGAATACATGATAAAGATACATATTTAGTATACAACCATACATACATTTTGACACAAATATTACGGGACATTTATCTATCCAAAAGAATTAAAACATAAACTTCAATAAATGAAGTGTGACATTTAATATCTCTCATCTCCCGTAAATGCAAACAATCTTTCATGTAAGTTAGAGGTTTTCAATGCAACAACTTCATTTAATATACATATGCATCATATATCTACATCACACACAAAACATATGTTATGAGAGAGTTTATTACTAAAGTATTAAAGGATAAAGTTTAATTAATGAAGAGTAATATTAACTTTCTCCCGTAAATGAAACAATTACATACATGTTGCTTACTTCTTCAATAACTGCTCCAATTAATACAAAGTATAGTTAATGTGAATGTACAATTCATCCTACAAAATTACATTATAAATAGGAGGCTTACGTATGTTGCAATTCACACACCTCAAGAGAGAGAGAGAGAGAGAGAGAGAGAGAGAGAGAGAGAGAGAGAGAGAGAGAGAATTAGGAGAAAGAAAGAGAGAAATAGTGAGTTTGTGAGAAGTTCTTGTGAACTCTCAAGATGAGGGGTTAAAATATCAGACTAGTGGTGGTGCATAGTTCCAGTGGTGAAAGAAGTTGAGCCAAAACTACAAGCTTCAAACTCTATCGTCAATTAGTGAGTAAATTATATCTTTTACTCCTTTCGGTATCTTGTATCTCTTGTTCATATTTTCAATCATTCATTAACAACACTAAGGGTATTTTGGTCATTTCAAATTTGTCAATTCATCACAAATCATTTTCAAGAATTTTCCAAAATTTGGTGAGTTCCGGATACCAACTGGTATTTATCTGAAATTTTCAGTTTGTAAAATGGCTATAGAATATGAGTTTTTAACATTAAAATTACTTTTAAAATTTTGTAAAACTCTGAAAAATAAATGGTCAATATCGTTGTGACCAAAATAATATTTAGACACTATTTTCCTAGAGTTTGGGGATAAAAATTTGTATCACTTATTTTGAGCAAAGTTGATATAAAAAAAAAAAAAAAAGCTATATAATTTTTCATATACTAATGTAACGAACTCTGAATCCATTGAAGCTAATGGCGTTAGTTTTATAATAATATAAAGATTATTTTAGTAAGGGAAAATTCAATTTTTGTAGCATTACAAAAATACCCCTAACAAGGCATAATTACAGTTTTGCCCTACGTTTTGAAGTTAGACTAAATGACAAGTTTTATTATATACCTTGTGTAGGACTTGAGGGTAAGAAGTACTATAATCACACAAACTACCAAGGTGAGTGATCGTTTCCCTTTTACTGATTCAACTCCTCACGAGTGAATCTTATCCGATTACTTGAACAAATTTTATTTTAATTATGAAATCGTTATTCTTACATTTGTTCTGGAACACTTCAATTCGTTCCACTGAAAGAGGTTATTTTATTTGATGTTATTGTAAGTTCAATATTTCATTGATTCAAAATGTCAATTACCACCATTCTACATGATTATATATTGATTCTATTAAGAATCTATGACCCCTATGTGGGATGATCCATATTGGATCTACGAGTGGCCCAAAATTGGCCGACCCTCCTTATTGGGTATACGAGTGCTTCTGATCAGTTAGCTATTGCAGTATATGTATATGTATGAGTACGTGAATGGGTGGTTGGTAATTTGGCCTTCTAAATATGTATTTGTTATGCTTGTCCTGATGACATTTTACTCTCTCGATATACCGATTATTATGTTTATCTCATTTACCTTTGGTATACAGATTTTTTTTTCTTTATGTTCATCATCCGGATTATGATTATTCACTGAGTCTTCTACTCACACTCTCCAAATCTTTTTAACCCCTTTCAGGTGATGAAAAGTATGAGAAGGTGGGAGATAACCTGGTTGTGGAAGACCTATAGAGGAAGAAGAACTTAAAATACTAGCTACCTAGTTAAATAACATGAGTAATTCCAATGGAATTCTCAAAGGCAATATTTAAAGGCTCAAGTTAGCCAATCAGAATATCATGTAACAAATATGGAATGACTTGTAATATTATGGTCTTCATGACCTGTATTTGTAATAAAATTTAATTATGTTGTTTCCGCTAGTCTCTGAACAAGTTATGAGGCCTTGGTAGCCGGTCACGTGCCTTAAATCCACCAATTTGGATTTTGGGGCGTGACAAGCTTGGTATCAGAGCAATAGTTCTAGGGCCGTTAGAAAACCTCAACTATTTAGTAGGACCGTATGATACGTACCTATACATAGGTATGGTAATTTCTATTAGGGTATAAACATAAGGTAAGGAATACTGCTAATTTCATTATTATTATGTAGTCAGAGAAGTACTAACAAGGAGAAGCTCAACCAACATGGATGAAGCAGCGAATGCTAGATTTGAACGTGTCGAACAAATCATCGAAGGACTGGCGTACGCTGCCCAAGATAGAGTAGCTAATTCTGAGGATAGTGGTAATGGAAGTAAAAATAATGGACATCGGGGAATGCAGATAATAGTGGAGCAATTTCAGAAACTACGACCACCAACTTTTGATGGCAGTGCAGACCCTGCTAAGGCTGAAGCATGGGTCCATCGGATGGAAAAGATTTTCAAAGTCTTTCCCTGCCCCGAGGAAGAAAAAGTGAAGTATGCCACCTTTACCTTTGTAAGGGAGGCAGATCATTGGTGGACTGCAATGGAGGAAAGTGAGCCCGAGATGAACTGGCAGCGATTCTTGGAGGTATTTTACGTCATGTACTTCCCAGACTCTATGAAGGAACAAAAGGCTAAGGATTTCATGAACCTGAAGCAGGAAAACATGACGGTGCTCCAATATGCTATGAAGTTCTCTACCCTATCCCGTTTTGCCATGTATCTAATCCCTACAGAAGAAAAAAAGGCAAAAAAAATTTGAAGATGCACATACGCAGCAAGGTAGAGATGTTCAAACTCAAGTTATACAAGGAGGTGCTGGACCGTGCTCTCGTGGCTGAAAGAACAAGCTTGGAACTTCAGAAAAATCGAGACAATTTTAAACGGCAATCAAGTAACCAGGGAAAAGGACAAGGATATACCAAGAGATAGTTCACGGGAACGTCTAGTGCAGGTTCTAACTCTCAGAACAAGAGTAGACCACAGGGTGGAACCATATCTCCATGCAAAACATGTGGGAAGATGCATTGGGGTATCTGTCGACTGAGTACAAGAGCATGCTATAAGTGTGGGGAAATGGGTCATATGATCCGAGAATGCCCAACGCGGAAGACTGGGAAAGAAGTTGTCCCAGTTTCCACTCCAACCAACCAACGTCTGGCTCAAAATCAGGGGAACCAAGGGAAGAATCAACAACGCCAGGGACGTGTTTTTGTCTTAGTCCCAAGTGGCGAGGCTACAACTGATACTGTGGTGGCAGGTATTATTTCTATTTGTGGAATTGATGCTCGTACGCTTATGGACTCAGGATCTACTAATTCATTTGTATCACCACATTTTGCCTCAAAATTCAATAAGTCACCGGAGCATTTAGGTTATGACCTATCCGTTGTTACTTCCTCTGGAAATTCTATGATTGGTACCTTAGTGTATCGATCCTGCAACATCATAATAAGTAATGTGCCATTACTTGTAGACCTAATACCTTTAGATATTCAAGGTTTTGATGTCATCTTAGGTATGGATTGGTTATCTTCGGTATATGCTACTATTGATTGCGTTTCAAAGAGAGTCATTTTCCAATTTCCTGATCGACCAGACTTTTCTTTTGAAGGAAAGGGTGCAATGTTACCTCCCACGTGTCTTATTTCCTCCATGAAAGCTAATGAATTACTTAGGAAAGGATGTCAAGGTTATCTCTGTGCCATTCTAGAAGATTCGCCTGTAGAAGTAACTTTGGAAGATATCCAAGTGGTAAGGGAATTTCCAAATGTCTTTCCAGATGACTTGCCTAACATTCTGATCGATAGAGAGATTGAATTCACTATTGATCTCGTTCCAAATACCCAACCAATATTGAAGACCCCTTATCGTATGGCTCCAATGGAACTGATAGAGTTAAAGACGCAATTACAAGAATTGTTGGATAAAGGTTTTATTAGACCTAGCACTTTTCCCTGGGGTGCACCAGTTCTACTTGTGAAGAAGAAAGATGGGACTATGAGATTATGTGTCGATTACCGTGAGTTAAACAAGGTAACAATAAAGAATCGATATCCTCTTCCAAGGATTGACGATCTATTCGATCAATTACAAGGAGCACAAGTGTTCTCAAAGATTGACTTGAGATCAGGTTACCATCAATTGAAGATTAAAGCAGAAGATGTAGAAAAGACCGCTTTTCGAACTCGATATGGTCATTACGAATTCCTAGTAATGCCTTTTGGTGTTACCAATGCTCCTGCTGCATTCATGGATTTGATGAATCGAGTGTTTAAACCCCATCTCGATGATTTTGTAATAGTATTCATCAATGATATCCTTATCTATTCTAAGAGTCTTGAGGAGCATGAACGTCATTTGAGGACGGTACTACAGACATTGAGAGATCGTCAACTATTTGCCAAATTCAAGAAATATGAGTTCTGGCTTCCAAAGATTTCTTTCTTGGGGCACGTGATCTCAAAAATAGGCGTATCAGTTGACCCACAGAAGGTGGTGGCGATCATGTCTTGGCCGAGACCAACAATTGTGACAGAAGTACATAGTTTCTTAGGTTTGGCGGGATATTTATGGAGATTTGTCAAAGACTTCTCCAAGATAGCTGGGCTAATGACTCAATTGACGCAGAAGGGCATACCTTTTGAATGGACTGATGATCGTGAGCAATGTTTCCAAGAGTTGAAAAGCAGATTGGTTTCTGCACCAATTTTAAGCATACCTACTGGACAAGGTGGGTTCGTGACCTATAGTGATGCTTCCCATCGAGGGTTGGGATATGTTCTAATGCAACATGGTAAAGTTATTGCATATGCATCCCGACAGCTCAAAATTCATGAAATGAACTACCCTACTCATGACTTGGAACTAGCCGCTGTGGTGTTCACCTTAAAGATTTGGCGTCATTACCTATATGGTGAAAGATGTGAGATTTTCACCGATCACAAGAGTTTAAAGTATCTATTCTCTCAGAAGGAACTGAAAATGAGGCAACAAAGATGGCTTGAGTTTATGAAAGACTACGATCTTGATATCCAATATCATCCCGGCAAGGCTAATGTTGTAGCTGATGCTTTAAGTCAAAAATCTTCAGGAAATCTGGCTTACTTGCTCACTACACAACAACAATTGATTGAAGATTTTGAAAGATTAGAAATTGAAGTTACCTCTCGTTATTGCAAGGGTATATTAGCAGCATTGTATATAAATGAGATTATCAGGCTTCATGGTACACCGGTTACTATAGTTTCTGATAGAGATCCAAGATTCGTATCACAATTTTGGAAGAGTTTACAAAGAGCTTTGGGAACTACTCTTAACTTCAGCACCGCTTTTCACCCTCAAACAGATGGGCAATCTGAGTGAGTAATTCAAATTTTGGAGGATATGCTTTGACTTAGTGTTCTAGATTTCAGAGGTAGCTGGGAAGAACACCTATCTTTAGTAGAATTTGCGTATAATAACAGTTTTCAGGCTAGCATTGGCATGGCACCGTATGAAGCACTTTATGGAAGGAAGTGTCGATCTCCTATATGTTGGACCGAGGTTGGTGAAAGGAAAATTTTGGGACCAGAGATTGTTCAGCTAATGACAGAAAAGATTCAACTCATTCGTCAACGACTTCAGACATTACAAAGAAGGCACAAGAGTTATGCAGATACACATAGAAGAAATCTAGAGTTTGAGAAAGGTGATCATGTGTTTCTCAAAGTTTCACCTTCAAAGGGTATAGTTCGTTTTGGCAGGAAGGGTAAACTCAATCCTCATTATATTGGACCGTTCGAGATCTTAGATCGAGTTGGAGCTGTAGCTTATCGTTTGGCGTTACCTCCGGATCTTTCTAACGTCCATAACGTATTTCATGTGTCTATGCTTCGTCGTTATATATCAGATCCCAGTCATGTATTATCCTACGAACCTTTGGATGTGCGAGAAGATCTTACCTACGTGGAACAACCAGTTCAGATTCTGGATCGTCGTGACCAAGTTCTGAGAACTAAGGTCATTCCGTTAGTTAAGGTCCTTTGGCGAAATCACGCAGTAGAAGAAGCTACGTGGGAAAGAGAAGATGAAATGCGGACCAAATACCCACAACTTTTCAATTAATAAGGTAAGTTAAGTTTGGGGACCAAACTTTCTTAAGTAGGGGAGAATGTCAAGACCCAAATTTTCAGTATTAAAAATTCGTAAAATACCATCATATTTTTATGCATTAACCAACCAACCTTAGACATGTGTTAATATCTCATTGGTCTTTTACCTAACAAACTAACCTATATGTGGTCTTAAGAAAATGGCTTAGTAGGAGTCTCCTACCCAACACAAACGTGCCCCTTATATATCATACATAACTTATTAAAACATACACATATTAATTCTAATTATTAAGTCACAGAAATGAATACATGATAAAGATACATATTTAGTACACAACCATACATACATTTTGACACAAATATTACGGGACATTTATCTATCCAAAAGAATTAAAACATAAACTTCAATAAATGAAGTGTGACATTTAATATCTCTCATCTCCCGTAAATGCAAACAATCATTCATGTAAGTTAGAGGTTTTCAATGCAACAACTTCATTTAATATACATACGCATCATATATCTACATCACACACAAAACATATGTTATGAGAGAGTTTATTACTAAAGTATTAAAGGATAAAGTTTAATTAATGAAGAGTAATATTAACTTTCTCCCGTAAATGAAACAATTACATACATGTTGCTTAGTTCTTCAATAACTGCTCCAATTAATACAAAGTATAGTTAATGTGAATGTACAATTCATCCTACAAAATTACATTATAAATAGGAGGCTTACGTATGTTGCAATTCACACACCTCAAGAGAGAGAGAGAGAGAGAGAGAGAGAGAGAGAGAGAGAGAGAGAGAGAGAGAGAGAGAATTAGGAGAAAGAAAGAGAGAAATAGTGAGTTTGTGAGAAGTTCTTGTGAACTCTCAAGATGAGGGGTTAAAATATCAGACTAGTGGTGGTGCATAGTTCTAGTGGTGAAAGAAGTTGAGCCAAAACTACAAGCTTCAAACTCTATCGTCAATTAGTGAGTAAATTATATCTTTTACTCCTTTCGGTATCTTGTATCTCTTGTTCATATTTTCAATCATTCATTAACAACACTAAGGGTATTTTGGTCATTTCAAAATTGTCAATTCATCACAAATCATTTTCAAGAATTTTCCAAAATTTGGTGAGTTCCGGATACCAACTGGTATTTATCTGAAATTTTCAGTTTGTAAAATGGCTATAGAATATGAGTTTTTAACATTAACATTACTTTTAAAATTTTGTATAACTCTGAAAAATAAATGGTCAATATCGTTGTGACCAAAATAATATTTAGACACTATTTTCCTAGAGTTTGGGGATAAAAATTTGTATCACTTATTTTGAGCAAAGTTGATATAAAAAAAAAAGCTATATAATTTTTCATATACTAATGTAACGAACTCCGAATCCATTGAAGCTAATGGCGTTAGTTTTGTAATAATATAAAGATTATTTTAGTAAGGGAAAATTCAATTTTGGTAGAATTACAAAAATACCCCTAACAAGGCATAATTACAGTTTTGCCCTACGCTTTGAAGTTAGACTAAATGACAAGTTTTATTATATACATTGTGTAGGACTTGAGGGTAAGAAGTACTATAATCACACAAACTACCAAGGTGAGTGATCGTTTCCCTTTTACTGATTCAACTCCTCACGAGTGAATCTTATCCGATTACTTGAACAAATTTTATTTTAATTATGAAATCGTTATTCTTACATTTGTTCTGGAACACTTCAATTCGTTCCACTGAAAGAGGTTATTTTATTTGATGTTATTGTAAGTTCAATATTTCATTGATTCAAAATGTCAATTACCACCATTCTACATGATTATATATTGATTCTATTAAGAATCTATGACCCCTATGTGGGATGATCCATATTGGATCTACGAGTGGCCCAAAATTGGCCGACCCTCCTTATTGGGTCTACGAGTGCTTCTGATCAGTTAGCTATTGCAGTATATGTATATGTATGAGTACGTGAATGGGTGGTTGGTAATTTGACCTTCTAAATATGTATTTGTTATGCTTGTCCTGATGACATTCTACTCTCTCGATATACCGATTATTATGTTTATCTCATTTACCTTTGGTATACAGATTTTTTTTTCTTTATGTTCATCACCCGGGATTACGATTATTCACTGAGTCTTCTACTCACACTCTCCAAATCTTTCTAACCCCTTTCAGGTGATGAAAAGTATGAGAAGGTGGGAGATAACCTGGTTGTGGAAGACCTATAGAGGAAGAAGAACTTAAAATACTAGCTACCTAGTTAAATAACATGAGTAATTCCAATGGAATTCTCAAAGGCAATATTTAAAGGCTCAAGTTAGCCAATCAGAATATCATGTAACAAATATGGAATGACTTGTAATATTATGGTCTTCATGACCTGTATTTGTAATAAAATTTAATTATGTTGTTTCCGCTAGTCTCTGAACAAGTTATGAGGCCTTGGTGGCCGGTCACGTGCCTTAAATCCACCAATTTGGATTTTGGGGCGTGACAGTTTGAGTGCCAATTGGGCAATAGTATGAATGCTAGTTGGTACTTCTGTTGTTATGAATATAGTGTGATGACCATTGAGAGTTCACACCCAAGCTATAAGTATGTTGTATGGCACGATTATTGCGTTAATAGTGATCGAAAAAGTTTCCATTGTGAATATATTAAGGGGTGAAACGGAATGTTGAAGGTGCAGCGAAATCTTGACGGTTATAATTGGAAGTTATTAATGAACTAAACTATGAAACGTCTGAACGTGTGAGGTAATGGTAGTTATTTGACTCCCGATTAAAGTTGATTTGTACACCTCAGTGACGTATGTAATTGAGCGATTCATGGTCAAGTGTTGTTCCTTCTCGACCTGTGGATATGTTGTTCCCAGAATATGTGTTGTGAGTTCATCGTTCAGGTCATGGTTTCGATATCCCAACGAAAAGATAGTAGTATTGTTCGTACTTTGACACATACGAGCATGTCGATGAAAGGAGAATGTATTCTATGATGAAATGCGATTATATGCTTACTTATTTACATGCCTTTGTTGAGACCTTTGCTATTCCCGTGAAAGGATGCGTATTTTGATAAGAGATTAACAGTATCCTAAGTTACAGAACAATAATGTGAGTTGAGCGATTTTTTTTTTTGATTATTGTGTGGTTAGACTCTCACTCAGCTTTGTTCCAAAGCTGACGGCATGTTATGCCCTGGGCATTCCTATGTCTAGAGTGATGCAGGTTTGTTAATAGTGAGGTGAACTCAGGATGCGGCATTGAGGAGCTAAGAAGGATCTAGCCAAGTTGGAGATTGAAGATAGATATCTCCGTAGTTCTTATGTTCAAGTTTATGTAATATGTTTAGTATGGACCTTTTATATTAAGACTGATGTATTGTAACTTGCTCTATTTCTGCTGCTGTATTTGTATCCTGTTAAGTTTAAGTTATGTTTATACTTTAGCTTTGCCCTTATGAATGTCGTGCGGAGTTAGAAGGCAGAACTGAGGATAATATGGGATGTATGCTAGCTTAAGAGGATGATGAGGGTCATGTGGAGAAAGCCATATACTACCTAAGTAAGAGGATGGTCAGATATGAACTCAAATACACATTGCTAGAGAAAACTTGTTGGGCCTTAGTTTGGGCTTCTCGCTGGCTTAGGCACTACATGTTAACTTTTCCTGTGCTGATTATAGCACGAATGGACCCGCTAAAGTAACTGTTTAAAAAGCCTGAATTGATAGAAAGGATGGCTTGTTGGACATTAATGTTCGCAGAATTTGACCTAAAATACATCGTAAGGAAATCTGTCAAACAGAGAGCGATAGCAGAATTCCTAGCTGTCACGCCCCGGAGCAGCCAAAATAGGAAAATTTTTAAATATTTTCTCTTTGGGTTCGTAGGTATGTGGCAAGTTGAATACCTCATGATTGTCCACAACAAATAAGACTCGAAACAATAATAACTAACATGCAGCAATAATAAACATGGTGGTCTAGGCATACTTATATAGTAATCATTCACATCAAAGTTATAAACCTCATTATTACAAATCCATAGATAGGATGAAGAGAAGAGATTAACATCCTGGGCATAGAGCCCTTACAACATAATGGTTGTTTTGGGCATGTAGTACCTCATCTTAAATAAAAGATAGATAAACTAATAGTCTTCAACTCCAGCTATCTAACTTGTGTAGCCATAGCCTTCCTCGACACTTCTAGGTAGTCAGCCTCTGTAAGATCTGGACATTTGATTGTCCAAGACATGAAAGTCATTAACTTTACTGCAAGCTGAGTGAGTATACCTACTACAGTTGAATAGCTCATAAAAACACTTGTTAATCCGTTAAGAAAGTAAACCATTCTTTTTTATGCTTCCTGAAAACATTAACGTTAAGTCTTACCAATCTCGATCTTGACGTGTTACATTAACCTGGAGACTTCGTTGATAGTACTCATACTCAGGAACACAATTGACACTAACCGACTGATTTCTTTGGACTATTGGTCTAATTGATACTGACTTGACAATTCGCTTTGAACCACAAGTTCAATCTTTACAACCTTAACATGCTTTGTTACATTAGTTCGCAGGCCCAATCTTTTACGAACTTGACTCTTTACTTTGGATCATCGATCCAATCTCTATTAACTTGACTCTTTGAATATAATCCGGCATGAATGCCATTGGCCTAGAATATCGCAGTCCAAATGGCCTATGGATTACCCTCTTATCATCTTTAGCCCGACTGGCCACTTACTTGATATCTCTTGTCATCTTTAGCCCATCTGGCCACTTACTTGACATCTTAGTCCAACTGGCCTTATTACTGACTAACCCCTATCTTATCCCATTCGGCCTTGGTTAACTTGTCATCGCAGCCCCATCTAGCCTACTTACTTGACATCTAAGCTCGAATGGCCTGTTAACCATCTTAACAACAACACCAACCAGGTGTAGACATCCCATTTTTTCGGCTTTCATATTTAGGAGACCCATAGCTTGGTGGTTCACAATGATCGTAAGAGACTCAAAAGGACTCCTGGAAGTCAGCTCTATCTCTCAGAATGCTCAGATTGACCAAAATGCCCCTGAAAGCCCGAAAGCTCCCAGATTTGGACCAAAAGTTCTGGAAACATGCTACGTTGTAAGAAAAGCGATAAAATGAGTTTTTAAGAGAAAATCGGGTGAAATCGTCAGCTCCCAGAGACCCCCGGAAGTCCCGGAAGCTCCCGGAAAGTCCCCGTTGACCGGTTTGACCAAGGTTTGACCATGTTTGACCAAGTTTGACCAAGTTTGACCGAAATCGTCCGAATTCACCTGATTCATTCTAAATCATGAGAAAAGTATTAAAACAAGTTCCAAAAGAAAATCGAGCGAAAACATCAGCTCCCGGGAACTCCCGGAGGTTTCCAGAACTTCCCGGGAATCCCAGGTTTGACCAGTTTGACCGGAATTTGACTTTAGAACCGGGGCACCGTGACAATTTTCAAATATTTTTCTTGGATACTAGAGGTCAACATCTTTCCGACGGTATATCGCACATAATTTTCGGATTTAAAACGAGTTTATTATGAATTTCCAAAGGCGAAAAAGGCGATCAAATCGGCTTTTATCGCGAATACCGTAAAACTTTTCAAAGTGACCTATCCCCGAACTATTTTTATGTAGAGTAGACTCCATTACCTTTCCAACGGTATATCACAACCTCAATTTGGAGTTCGTATGCATTTTCTGTGAATTTTGGACAAAATAGGGCCTTTTCGCGAATACCGGAACCTCTGGGGGCCTAAACGTAATTTTCTGGGCTTCTGAGGAGCAGTGCCGCCGCGGCACTGACCCACTGCCGCCGCGGCACTCAACCCTCGCAGAGTCCATTTTTATAATTTTTTTGGGGGTCCAAATTGATTAATTGAAAGCCAAAACGACATAGTTTTATGTTCACAGTTGTTTGGGACCAATGGGAGTACTTCTAAAACCCCAAAACCACCCCAAATTGGCCTATTTAAACCCTCCATTGCTCTTCATTTTGGGGGGGCCAAGTGCAAAGCTTGAAAAGTTGTAGAGAAGAAGAGAGATAGAGATAGGTTTAGAAGAGAGAAAGGGAGCTTCTCCCATTGATTTTCCATAAGAAAGTGAGTTTTATTCTTGTTTTCTTCCATCATCCTTCTATATACTTCACATTCAAAGTCCACTCCAACCCTCATTCTTGAGCATTCATGAGATAGGAAGCTACTTCCATGTCCAAATGTCAAAATCTATGAGTGAAACACCAAGCTACAAGTCCAAAATCACATTGATTATCATCTATTGATTGCTATTTACTTGCTTTGATTATATATATGTTCATCTCTCCTTATCTCATTTCTTTTTCTTTTCTTTATTTACTTACTAGTTCATCATCATCTAAGTGATGACATGAAGTTTGGGGTGAGTGAATCCTTATGGATAGTAGCTCTTGACCTCAAAAACATGTTTGATAGATGATGATCATAACCTCAATACTTCCAAGGTATTCTTGAAATGTATTGAAGTTATGTTCAAAAATAAAAATAAATCTCTCCAACAATCTTGGAGGTTCTTGATGATGAGTTTAATGTTGACATTTTAAGTGGCTATAATCCTTATTGAGTATTGAAAATGTGCTTTCAAAACATCTATTTCAAAACCCCTCTCAATCCCTCTCATTTGGTTTCAAGAAACAAAACTTTGTTTTCTCCAAAATCTTCAAAACAATGAGTCAAAACAGTGAGTGAGTTGAGTTCAAAGATTTCTCTAGAACTCAATACTCAACATATGGATGCAAGGCCACTTGGAAAGTCTTCCTAACTCATTGGAGAACACCCATGATTTTTGGTTTGACTTGGAAGTACTTGGAAATGGTCCATTTGGATCCCAATATTCCTTCCAAACATTCTGATTTTGCTGTCACAGCAGCTAGGTCCACTTCCAACCTCTTTTACAGAAAACCTTTCCAAAAGGGGTGGTCCTAACTTATTTTTCCCTCAAAATTCAATGTCTTAGGGAACTTTCTGTATAAAATGGGCCCTTAGATCATTCGTTTTCATTTTCTAATATTTTCTAACATTTCAGTCGACAGTACGGACTCTGTTTCTGAGTGACCTGTGTTGTTTATATGATTTCTCTCAATCTGTGATAGCTATTCAAGATTGGCCTTTTGGGTTGTGTTCTAGACACAATAAGGAACATCTCCATAAAAAATCATGCATTGAAAACATTCCTAACCCCTCTTTTCAATTTCCAAAAGATGATGCTACTGTTCTGTCCACTATTCACAGCAAGCACATTTTAACTTTCATTCTTTGATTTGATGCTTATATGCATTCCAAATTAGTTCATATCTTGGGAAGTAGTTCATACTACATTTTTACATATCCCATATTGATTTCATCCATCCATTCATACACATTTTAGACTTCTAAGTCATTCTAGAAATCCATGTACACAAAACACACTACAACTTTTGCACATTTTAGATACATACATTGCATTCATGCAAGATTTTGGGTCTTTGTAACTCTTAATCTAAGAAGATTATAAGGAATGATCATGATCACACGTTCATGCTCCCCTCGACCTAATCATCCTTTCTCATCCGTCCCAAGGATTGAGAGATCTTCTATTCTCAAAGATTAACATGCATCATCCTAGCTTGCTAAGCATCCTTGTTTTCTTTGACTATTTGTTTCAAGAACAATTCATGTCCCCCTTTAGATTAGGAAGTCTTGATTATTTGATACATGGTTAGACTATTTTTCCTAAGTTTATTTGTGTGATCTTTCACTTTACATTGTATGATATTTGACTTAGATCTTATGAATGATATCTTATCTTTAGATCTTCCATTTCAAGATTCTTATGTGATGTAATATACTATCATAGTATTAATTGCCGAACCAAACATAGTATAAGATGATTATTTGGATGCTAATTGAGGCCCGTCGAGAGACGGGGCGAGTTGAGGGTGTTTTAGTCGCGACAAAGGCTCCTTCCTCTCTCGTACCAAAACCTCGAACCAAGTTCTTTGGTTATGAAGGGCCGGTGCCCTTTATCCATTTGGGTGAGTCAAATTAGGTTTCTTGGTTCCTTAAAGACCAAGTGGCGACTCTGTATCTGTTTTCAACAGACCTATTTTCTTTCTTTGATTCAAATCAATTTCAAAACAATCTCAAACAAGAGAAGTGGTCCGATTCCCGGTATCCACAATCTGGCAACTCCACTGGGGATTTTTATTTTAAAAACAAAATAATACAGAGGTTTGACTCATAAGAAGCATCCTTAAAATCATCTTTTTACTGTGTTTGGTTCACCGCATTGCACTCTTGCATTTCCCCCTCTGACTGTGTCTGAAACGCGGCGCTGACATTGTTCAGGTCTTGCTGTGCCAGGGCACAAGTCACCGTTGATACTGTACCTTCCAAGGTATATCAAAAAGAGTAAAAACCTCCGTACTGTCTCTCTGACGGTATATTGGAACTCTCGTCAACGGACCCTCTTTGACTAAACCCAGCCTTTGCATATAGATTCCTGTAGAACCTTTCATAGGACTGTTCATTTATCTTTTCAGATAGGACAATGTGATATAACTGCTGTATGCCCTGACGGGATTACCTGCGCGGTGTAGACGCTTATGTGGCATAGAACAGAACCTCTTTCTTATGATTTCCAAGGCAATCACTCACATGTAGTCACATTGAGTTGACCTGCCTAAGCATCATGACAAGGATGTCTGCTCCATGCTCGCAAAGATATACACCGCAAACCTTGTTTGTCGGTCTTGAGACATAGGAGTGTGAAAACCTGCTAGAAAGTATGATCACTATAACAACCGTACTTACCAGTTTCTCCCAGAAACTCTGTCCAGATATCCCAGATATGACCATATTGACCAGTTTCCCCCAGAAACTCTGTCCAGATATCCCAGATATGACCATATTAACCAGTTTCTCCCTGAAACTCTGTCCAGATATCCCAGATATAACCACATTAACCAGTTGCTCCGAGAAACTCTGTCCAAAAATTCCCGAAGTATCTTGGAAATCCATGTTATCCCTTGGTGATCATACTAGAAAGTAAGGTTAGCACACTCTGTATGGCTAGGACCTTATTTGTTTAACTACTATCTGTTAGAAATAGGAATATCATATAGATTAGGGCTTACATCCGCATGCTTGTCACCCATGCATACACCATTCCCGTCTCTCTGCACGCACTGTCCCGAGTCAGTCCACATCACTATCGTTGTCTGTCCAAAAGTCATCACTGTCAGGATCTGATACACCCCCTTTCTCTCAAAATCTGTCAGGTCAGTATAGATTCCCAAGGTCAGCAGCCGGAATCCTCGTTGTGGACCAGGAGTTCGGATAATCGTTTAGTCAGAATCAGTCCGATAGGCCGCTTCAACATGAATAGAGAAGAATTGAAAATCAAGGTCACCGAGTTAGGAGCAACTATAAGCCAACAATCCGACAGTCTAGCCCAAGTCCTGAGGTTCATGGAAGAACTGAAGCAGCAGCAGCTGCAACCTCCGCCCGGGTTTCCGCCACCAGGTTTTGAACCTCCTCTACATGAGAATAATGGGGAGGAAAACTGGTTTCAAGGAGTCCCACCGCTTACGTATGAAAAGAAGCTCCAAGAGAAAATGGATAAGGTCGACAAGCTAGAGAGCGTACTGAGGAAAAGCAAGGGGGTCGATGATTACATGCTAGACCTGGAAGGCCTCTTTGAGCCTGTTAAGCTGAAACTGCCGGAGAACTTCAAGATGCCTGAAATTGATCGTTTTGATGGAACTGGGAATCCAAAGAGCCACATAAAGTTCTGCATGAGTGTTTTCCAATCAATGGGCTGCACCCATGAGCACATTGCAATGTTGTTCCCTCAAACCCTCGCCAAGGCCGCTCTATCCTGGTTTCTGACCTTGGAGGTTTCTAAGACTCGGGCTTGGGAAGATATAGTCTAGGTCTTCATTGATCATTACTCCTACAACCAAGAGCTCGATGTCACCATCCGGGATCTGGAGACTACCCGGCAGAACCTCAATGAGTCCTTCGCTGCGTTCTTGAGCAGATGGAGGAACAAAGTGGCCCAAATGACCCACCGACCAGTCGAAAAGGAACAAGTCCGGATGTTGATCAAGAATCTACTGCCGTTGTACCATGAGAAACTCTTCTACCAATCCATCTCAACATTTGAAGAACTGTTTGAGATCGGGACTAGAATCGAGGATGCAATCAGGGAAGGGAAAATCAAGAATGAAGGATCACAAAGCCAGTCCAAGAGGCCAGACTACTCCCGAAACTCTTCGGATGTCAACGCCCTTAGTAACCAACCCATGGCCTATTCTCCCCAATCATACCAGCTCACAAACCAAACCAGCTCGCCTAGCCGCCCTTACAAGGTACCCCGTGAATTTTCCAAGCTAGATATCTCTCCCTCTATAGCCTTAGGCCGCCTGCTAAGAAAGGGACACCTCCAACTCCTTCAGCCTCGTGCCGATCCCCCACCACCTAACTGTGACGTGTCCAAACAATGTGCTTACCACCAAGGCCCAGGCCATGACACCGACCGGTGCATACGTCTCCGCCATGATATCCAAGACCTCATTGATCGAGGAATCATCGAGCCACCACCCATTCAACCCCATCTCACCTGAGCCCATGGCCTATCCTTTCAAATGGTCCCTTTTATTGACAGCCATGAATGTTGAATCCGTGCAGTGGAGCGATAGTGTTTGGAACTTCTGCTTAAAAAAAAAAAAACAATGATAATAAATGGGTCACAAAGACACTCCATTTGAGACCAAGTCGAGTCTGCTCTATGTTTTGAGTCTATTTCAAGTTTGATCTTGTGGTTGAGTCTGTCTATCACCGAGTTGTTGTGAGTCTGTATCGAGTAATGTAATCGCTCTTTTCTAATGGAATGAAGTCTCATTTTGCCTAATCTGATGTGTATATTCATAAGTGCATGAATCACTGAACTAAAAATGTTACTTTTCAAATTACCATGGACATTACTCTGCTAATAGATTTTTTGCATCAAACAAAAAAAAAAAAAAGAGAGAATCCCAAACAGGCCAAAGTCGATTTCGCGCTGACCCCAAAGAAGAGCTGAGAATTGAATAGTCTTACTTTAAGAATTTAAAGATGCTTTTGCTCAAATCTCGAAAAGACATACTTGAGACTGACTTGGGGCTTGCCCAACACCCTTTTCCCACCATTTCGAAGCCTTAAGCCCAATCCAATTGGGAGCCACGCAATCTGCCCGATTGAAAGCAATGCAAACTTAACCCTTGATGGTAGCCAAACATCTCAGTGAGTTTCATCTCCACTTTCAAAAAAAAAAAAAAAGCTCGCTAGGTTGAAAATCCGAAAGGGCACCTAGGCAAAAGTTAGAGCTGAAAAAGGTGCTGATTTCCAAAATCTGACCCTAGCCAGTCAAAATGTTGGAGAAAATTTTGATGAAACAAATGAGAGAATCATACGCCTCAAGATACATCTTAAAAACGTGCCAAGATCACATTTCAAAAGGCACGGAATGACCACAAATAAATTCCGAGAGCTGACATGCACATTCTGGAATTCTGAGATTGCGATTGAAAGATCTCACAAGAATCAACTACAATAAAAGCAAAATTGACTGGCTAGGCGAAAGTGAAAAGGATCAATCCTCAAATCAAAACAAAAAGAAAAAGAAAAAGAAAAGAAAGGGAGGCTGAATCTTCTTATTCAAAGCTACCACAAGTGACCTAAGTTTGAACTTCTCTGACGTTTGATTTGAAAAACCCTCATACCTCAAACCCCTTATTTCAAGCCTTACCTTGAACTACGCTCGACCTGATTCCCACTCGGGGATAAGTAGGCAACCACAACGGTTCGGTCACCCCACCTACCTAAAAATCAACCCGCTTCTTTTCAACCATGGCCCGAACTACGTTGGACCTGATCCCCACTTGGGGGTACGTAGGCAGACTTTCAAAAAGAAAAGAAGGATAGCTCGCTAGGTCGAAAATCTGAAAGGACGCCTAGGCAAAATGTTATGAGCATTTGAGAGATTAAAGTC
Organism: Hydrangea macrophylla; assembly: GCA_033977485.1. Taxonomy (NCBI): domain Eukaryota; kingdom Viridiplantae; phylum Streptophyta; class Magnoliopsida; order Cornales; family Hydrangeaceae; genus Hydrangea; species Hydrangea macrophylla. The sequence goes on from CM066999.1 coordinate 59,314,984, forward strand.
ACGATCCATGCCTCAAACCAGAAAATCACCTCCCACACTAGGGGCAAACTTCGGCTACCCGCCTCGTTTGCCTGACTTTTACTATCTACCCTTCACACAAGGGGCAAACTTCGGTCACCTACCTCGTTTGCCCAAAACCTCCAATGAACCTTCCTCCAAACTAGGGGCAAACTTCGGTCATTTACCTCGTTTTCCTACCGATCCCACTTCATGCCCTTCAAACTAGGGGCAAACTTCGTTTGCCACCCGATCCCTATACACTAATGGTAATCCTTCAAGTCACAAACATTGTCTTGAACAGATGGAAATGGAGCATCTTTTATTCTATAAGCTAAGGCACTAATTCAAAGCACATCTTGGGAGAAGCAAAGAAATTGATTAGATCAGTAGGGAGGAATTTTCAAAAAACCAGATTTATTAGCAAAGTGCTGACATATCAAGATGAGGAGTGAACATAAAAGATGAGCGGTACATCATTCATGGTAAAGGCACTTGGGATCGTGGCAATTTGAGAATTTCATGTCCAAGTCAATCCTTCTTTATTTGAGTCAGTAGTAATCTGATCACAAGTGTGTCAGAGACCAAGGTTTCATACAAACTAACCCAACTTTCCTTGTAGTTCCTGTTAAGTCCATTTGTCCTGATGGTCTCAAATGTGTGGGTTAAAGGTGATTCCCAATTATAAAAATAAAAAAAAATAAAAAAAAAACTTTGGATATAAGCAGAAGTGCCAAACATTATTACTACACCAGTCAAGGTCATAACATGAGAATGTCCCAGGTACGAGTGGCATAAACTCGTAAGTGGTTGCAAACTACAAACCGACACTTGTTTCTCAAGGCGGCCGATCGGAGGAAATATCGCCAACACCGAGAAACTATTGCTGATAAGGTGTGTCGATGAGACGTGTTGTTGAGGTGTTTTAGGGCCCAAAGTCTAGATGTGTTGATAAGGAGTGTTGATAAGATGCGTTTTAGTGCCCAAAGTCCAAGTGTGTTGTTGAGGAAGAGCATCAGATGTGTCGAGGAACATCAGAAGAGAGTATTGTTGAAGAGAACATCGGATGTGTTGAGGAACATCAGATTTGTTGAGAAGCGTCGTTGACGAGTTGAGGAATATCGGATGAGTTGAGGAACATCAGATTTGTTGAGAAGCGTCGTTGAAGAGTTGAGGAATATCGGATGGGTTGAGGAACATCAGATTTGTTGAGAAGCGTCTTTGAAGAGTTGAGGAATATCGGATGGGTTGAGGAACATCAGATTTGTTGAGAAGCGTCTTTGAAGAGTTGAGGAATATCGGATGGGTTGAGGAACATCAGATTTGTTGAGAAGCATCATGGAAAAATCGAGAAGCATCGTTAAGATTTGAAGAACACCGTTGACAATCAAGAAGCCTAGAGAAAGCACCGTCAAAGATTCGAGGAACAACGTAAGTGCCATTGAGAATTGAGGATTGAGAAGCACCGTTGAGACTTTGGGAGTCACCGAGTCCATAGTGTCACGACTAAGAGGAGCACGAGTCAAGAATCACTTCACCCAACATGACACATAGCCCATCGGTTGCGGCACACACAAATCACAAAGCCCACTGGAGTGGCAAACACACCATAAGCATTCTTTTGAGCACCACAGTATCACTTTGAGCACCACGCTCTTCCTTGAGTAAGACCTCCAGGTCGAGCTCCCTCACAAGTCTATTAGTCATAGTGAAGCATAGATCACCAAGCCCACTGAGAGTGGCAAATGCACTGAACACATGTACTAGGACCACAAGCGTTTTAGAACACAATACAGGCACGACACAAGTCCACTCGGAGTGGTACACCCCACAGCACCAATTCATGCTAGGATCGGAACACTAGACATGATAGGACTTAGGACAAAATTCATATCACATCCATGCATAGCATATCACTCTTATAGCATAGCATCCGCCTGATTGTTGTGTATGTGCATGTGTGATTTATTCCTTTGTGCCCTGAACTACGTCCTGGTCTGATTCCCCTTGGGATACGTAGGCAGCTCACGCAGAGCACGACCAGCACTAGCCTCAGCATCATTGCATCTTTTGCAACGCTTTTTATCCTCAATTTATAGCCTCCAAAAGACCTGTCTCTTCAAAACTTTGGCACTCGCTTGCGACATGCGTTGCCTCGTAAGTTCCTGCCAAATAGGGGCAAACTGTAGACATCCCATTTTGTCGGCTATCATATTTAGGAGACCCATAGCTTGGTGGTTCACAATGATCGTAAGAGACTCAAAAGGACTCCTGGAAGTCAGCTCTATCTCTCAGAATGCTCAGATTGACCAAAATGCCCCTGAAAGCCCGAAAGCTCCCAGATTTGGACCAAAAGTTCTGGAAACATGCTACGTTGTAAGAAAAGCGATAAAATGAGTTTTTAAGAGAAAATCGGGTGAAATCGTCAGCTCCCAGAGACCCCCGGAAGTCCCGGAAGCTCCCGGAAAGTCACCGTTGACCGGTTTGACCAAGGTTTGACCAAGGTTTGACCAAGTTTGACCAAGTTTGACCAAGTTTGACCGAAATCGTCCGAATTCACCTGATTCATTCTAAATCATGAGAAAAGTATTAAAACAAGTTCCAAAAGAAAATCGAGCGAAAACATCAGCTCCCGGGAACTCCCGGTGGTTTCCAGAACTTCCCGGGAATCCCAGGTTTGACCAGTTTGACCGGAATTTGACTTTAGAACTGGGTCACCGTGACAATTTTCAAATATTTTTCATGGATACTAGAGGTCAACAGCTTTCCGACGGTATATCGCACATAATTTTCGGATTTAAAACGAGTTTATTATGAATTTCCAAAGGCGAAAAAGGCGATCAAATCGGCTTTTATCGCGAATACCGTAAAACTTTTCAAAGTGACCTATCCCCGAACTATTTTTATGTAGAGTAGACTCCATTACCTTTCCAACGGTATATCACAACCTCAATTTGGAGTTCGTATGCATTTTCTGTGAATTTTGGACAAAATAGGGCCTTTTCGCGAATACCGGAACCTCTGGGGGCCTAAACGTAATTTTCTGGGGTTCTGAGGAGCAGTGCCGCCGCGGCACTGGCCCACTGCCGCCGCGGCACTCAACCCTCGCAGAGTCCATTTTTGTAATTTTTTTGCGGGTCCAAATTGATTAATTGAAAGCCAAAACGACATAGTTTTATGTTCACAGTTGTTTGGGACCAATGGGAGTACTTCTAAAACCCCAAAACCACCCCAAATTGGCCTATTTAAACCCTCCATTGCTCTTCATTTTGGGGGGGCCAAGTGCAAAGCTTGAAAAGTTGTAGAGAAGAAGAGAGATAGAGATAGGTTTAGAAGAGAGAAAGGGAGCTTCTCCCATTGATTTTCCATAAGAAAGTGAGTTTTATTCTTGTTTTCTTCCATCATCCTTCTATATACTTCACATTCAAAGTCCACTCCAACCCTCATTCTTGAGCATTCATGAGATAGGAAGCTACTTCCATGTCCAAATGTCAAAATCTATGAGTGAAACACCAAGCTACAAGTCCAAAATCACATTGATTATCATCTATTGATTGCTATTTACTTGCTTTGATTATATATATGTTCATCTCTCCTTATCTCATTTCTTTTTCTTTTCTTTATTTACTTACTAGTTCATCATCATCTAAGTGATGACATGAAGTTTGGGGTGAGTGAATCCTTATGGATAGTAGCTCTTGACCTCAAAAACATGTTTGATAGATGATGATCATAACCTCAATACTTCCAAGGTATTCTTGAAATGTATTGAAGTTATGTTCAAAAATAAAAATAAATCTCTCCAACAATCTTGGAGGTTCTTGATGATGAGTTTAATGTTGACATTTTAAGTGGCTATAATCCTTATTGAGTATTGAAAATGTGCTTTCAAAACATCTATTTCAAAACCCCTCTCAATCCCTCTCATTTGGTTTCAAGAAACAAAACTTTGTTTTCTCCAAAATCTTCAAAACAATGAGTCAAAACAGTGAGTGAGTTGAGTTCAAAGATTTCTCTAGAACTCAATACTCAACATATGGATGCAAGGCCACTTGGAAAGTCTTCCTAACTCATTGGAGAACACCCATGATTTTTGGTTTGACTTGGAAGTACTTGGAAATGGTCCATTTGGATCCCAATATTCCTTCCAAACATTCTGATTTTGCTGTCACAGCAGCTAGGTCCACTTCCAACCTCTTTTACAGAAAACTTTTCCAAAAGGGGTGGTCCTAACTTATTTTTCCCTTAAAATTAAATGTCCTAGGGAACTTTCTGTATAAAATGGGCCCTTAGATCATTCTTTTTCAGTTTCTAATATTTTCTAACATTTCAGTCGACAGTACGGACTCTGTTTCTGAGTGACCTGTGTTGTTTATATGATTTCTCTCAATCTGTGATAGCTATTCAAGATTGGCTTTTTGGGTTGTGTTCTAGACACAATAAGGAACATCTCCATAAAAAATCATGCATTGAAAACATTCTTAACCCCTCTTTTCAATTTCCAAAAGATGATGCTACTGTTCTGTCCACTATTCACAGCAAGCACATTTTAACTTTCATTCTTTGATTTGATGCTTATATGCATTCCAAATTAGTTCATATCTTAGGAAGTAGTTCATACTACATTTTTACATATCCCATATTGATTTCATCCATCCATTCATACACATTTTAGACTTCTAAGTCATTCTAGAAATCCATGTACACAAAACACACTACAACTTTTGCACATTTTAGATACATACATTGCATTCATGCAAGATTTTGGGTCTTTGTAACTCTTAATCTAAGAAGATTATAAGGAATGATCATGATCACACGTTCATGCTCCCCTCAACCTAATCATCCTTTCTCATCCGTCCCAAGGATTGAGAGATCTTCTATTCTCAAAGATTAACATGCATCATCCTAGCTTGCTAAGCATCTTTGTTTTCTTTGACTATTTGTTTCAAGAACAATTCATGTCCCCCTTTAGATTAGGAAGTCTTGATTATTTGATACATGGTTAGACTATTTTTCCTAAGTTTATTTGTGTGATCTTTCACTTTACATTGTATGATATTTGACTTAGATCTTATGAATGATATCTTATCTTTAGATCTTCCATTTCAAGATTCTTATGTGATGTAATATACTATCATAGTATTAATTGCCGAACCAAACATAGTATAAGATGATTATTTGGATGCTAATTGAGGCCCGTCGAGAGACGGGGCGAGTTGAGGGTGTTTTAGTCGCGACAAAGGCTCCTTCCTCTCTCGTACCAAAACCCCGAACCAAGTTCTTTGGTTATGAAGGGCCGGTGCCCTTTATCCATTTGGGTGAGTCAAATTAGGTTTCTTGGTTCCTTAAAGACCAAGTGGCGACTCTGTATCTGTTTTCAACAGACCTATTTTCTTTCTTTGATTCAAATCAATTTCAAAACAATCTCAAACAAGAGAAGTGGTCCGATTCCCGGTATCCACACCAGGTATGACTACTCTTACCGCCATTACCCTTATGGCTACACTGACATCTTAACGACATTGTAGACTCATTACTCTGTTATAGACAAAATACAAGAACTAGACCGATGTACATGATTGTCTCGTTAATATCCTTATTAGCCCAACTTATGCATCATCAACTAATAAGTGCAGTACAAGCCGTTAATGTGCTTTAATAACGAATTATCGTACTTAAGTACGTTTCATATTATTCTCAGAGTTTATGTATCCTCGCACGTATATATCTTACTAGTTTAATTCGTACTTTGCTCACTATAGAAAACATGTACTTTATTAAATCAGTAGGCTCGAGTGCTCAGGTGAACTCGAGCGCTCGCCTTTGTAAATTCCAGGATTCCATCCTCTTTCATTATATAAGTACTTCATTATTAAGGTACTAATCATACAGTATGATATACAACATCCACATAGCACATGCAAAGTTTATAAATATAAAGAAGAACCCAAGGTATAACTTTCACAGCTCATGGTACTATAAACTTAGCAATAAACATTGTAGGTATAATATACAACAAACTATTCTTACAAGTACTATTGAACTCGAGCGCTCAGGGGTGCTAGGGAATGTCCAGTTTGCCTCACACTTTGGTCCAGGGTACCAGGGAATGTCCAGTTTGCCTCACACTTTGGTCCGGGGTACCAGGGAGTGTCTATTGCCTCACACTTTGACTACCTAATCCGCCATGCAAATACCGGAGGAACCCTCACGTAGTATCCAGACTCGGGTATCAGGGAGTGTTCGTAGGCCACACTTTAGCACTTCCATGGGTGCCAGGGAATGTCCAAGTTTGGCTTCACACACTTTGACGCTACCATGGTCGTCAGGGAGTGTCCAGTTTTGCCACCGTCGCATTTCAAAGACACCCTCGCCGCAATCTCAATCACAACACACTTTGGTACTCACTTACCAGGGAGTGTCCACATCACAATCTCAACCGCACTCAATATGCCACACTGACCAATACTCTTTTCCATACTGACCAACATTCACATTCCCCATGCATTTACAACTGACTCCACATGTATGTCATGAAACTTTTAAAACATGAGGCAATTCACTGATTTATACAAATGACGTGCGTACGGGGATTGATAAGTCACAATACAACGTTTTAATCGTCCAAACATAACTAATTAAGATTCTGATTAAATAAATTTCCCAAACAGTACTCAAACAGTATATAAATTTTACCCCAAATAGTCCCTTATCAAAAAAACAAGCAAAAACTAGAGACTGTCAGAAGTCGCGCGCGCGGGCCGCTCGCGCGAAGGTCGCTCGCGCGGGCCGCTTGCGTGACCTGCCTATTTTTTGTTTTATTATAAAAACCTTTTCTGTCTGCCTGAGTTCACAGAGATCGCGCGTGCGCGGATCGCTCGCGCGAGGGGTCGCTCGTGCGGGCTGCTCGCGCGACCCTCGCTCGCGAGATGAAGCTGAGGCTTCGTCTTCCTCGCTGGTTTTCCCCTGTTTTCAGTTTAAGGGTCCATTTTGACCCATTTTGCAAACCCGAAGCATATAGGTCATATAATATATGGATCTCTTCGATTTTTCACAAGGATTATGAATCCATGATCAATTTTACATGAATTAAACTATAACTCTAGAATTTAATGAAAGACTAAAAGATGACAAAACTAATTTTCTTATATACTTTCTCCTATGAATAAATTAGGCCTCAAAACTTTAAACATAGTCTATATATACCATAACCTTCATTATTATCCACGAAAACAGATTTTGGTTGAAGTTTAAAAATCTTGATTTCAAGCTATGGAGGTTCAAACGAAAAATCAACAATGGTGATCACAAATTAAGCTACACAAGACAGTAAATATAACATGAATTACATTCTAGGTAAGTTTAGAATACTCACTGTGATAAGTGTAGGAGAATTTATTGAGAAAGGAAACCAAGTGAAGAAGTTCAAACCCAAGCTTTGGCTATGGGGATTAGAGTTCTTCTCTCTCTATATTTTGAAATTAAGAACTCTCAAAGTCTCTCTTAAACTCTCTCTATCTTCTCTGTATCCCTTGTTTACAAAATGTGCAGAATGTGTGTGTGAGTAGTGTACATATAGACGAATAACAAGAAGGCAACTTGGTGCCCAAGAACCACCTTGATTACTCTACAAATTGAATTTCTTTTCTTAATTTCTAAATTAACCACCAATTCACAGATGTGAGTGTGTGTGTTGATATACATATGTATACACAATCTCTACAGATTGTGAAGAGGCAACACTAGGCTAGTAGGGGGCAAAGCAAGGGTGTTTGGGAATATCAACTTGTAGTCACACACTAATGCACAACATATAAGCACAACCAAACATGGCTTTATCAAATGATTAGTTTCCATAATTAGAAATAAAGCAAATGTCAAGTCTTTGCTTTATGTCATTTCCAAAAACTGTGCAAGTTTAACACGGCGCAGACAGTTTTGGACATGAACTGGTATTTTTGTGGTGCGGTGTTCACCACAAAAATATAGAAAGTTCTTTTTAACGTAAGAAATGATTTCCTGGTTTTATAAAAATACTGCTCGAGTTAAGAGTAAATATTTTCACCGTTTTGAAATACAGTTTTGAAATCCAACACAGGTATTGCTAATTTTTATAAAATCATAGCTTGACCCCAAAAGAATTTCAAACATGAAATAAGGCAAGTCACAAGATTTTCACACATGAGAATTTGGAATTAAAAGAAAAGTAAACAATACAATTGAATTTAAATATGAAATGCAAGTAAATGAAAATGCAGGTTATTACATGATTAGACGATTTTTCCTAGGTTTGTTTGTGTGATCTTTCACTTTTGCATCTTGTGATATTTGGCTTAGATCTTATGAATGATATCTTATCTTCTGATATTCCATTTCAAGATTCTTATGCAATATAATATACCTATCATAAATATTAAATGTCGAACCAAACATAGTATAAGATGATTATTTGGATGCTAATTGAGGCCAGCCAAGAGACGGGGAGAGTTGAGGGTGATTTAGTCGTGACAAAGGCTCCTTCCTCTCTCGTACCAAAACCCCGAACCAAGTTCATTGGTTATGAAGGGCCGGTGCCCTTTATCCATTTGGGTGAGTCAAAATTAGGTTTCTTGATTCCTTAAAGATCAAGTGGTGACTCTGTATTTGTTTTCAATAGACCTTTTTCAAATCAATTTCAAAACAAAAGGAAAGTCAATTCCGCATGTCCACAAATGTCTTTAAATTCTTTAAGTAAAGCAGTCAGTTCTTGGCTTTCACAGTGATTAAGTGTTGAACTGATTTGGACCACTTGGGGATCCTCCTCAGTTCCTAGGTTTATTGACGAAGTCTCTTCCACTACCTTTTGAACTGATTCATTTTCATAATTTTCAATTAATCTTTTAAATCAGTGGGTGTTCCATCATTTTCATTAGGATTTATGCATTCAGAATTAGACACGTCGAAGTAAGCGGAATCGGAGTTCATTTTATTAATAGCTTGGAAATTTTTAGCATACTCGACAGCAGACTTGACATCAGACTCATTGGACTTCTTACCCCTAGTAACAGACTCAAAAATAGAATAAAAAACAACTTTCGATTCGCTAACAGGTATGGATCCGGTTACAGACTCCAAAACTTTAGAAAAGCCCCCTTTCCGGGGCATTGCTTCCTCATACTTCTAATTCTTGAGCTCTTCCTTAGCTTCCATGATGAATTTGGAGACGTCCATCTTCTCCCCTTGTAGTGCCATCATCTCTTGATCCTGGTCTTCCTCGTCCTTAGGTCCATCCCCTAACAACAGCTTCATGGATCCTTGGTCAATGTTCTCAGCCCAATCTGCTCGAATGGTCTCTTTAGCTTGTCCCTCTTCTATAACCCTATATCACTGCTCTTCTCCCAATCGCTCACAGCCAAAGAAGATCTCAAAATTGAGGATCCTCTTCTGTGTATCATGGTCATAACAAGGCTCCAGGAAGCCATAGTAGTAAAAGTCTTCCCCTTCCTTGACGAAAGAGCCATTAAGAGTCTTCTTCAGAGGTCTGATGCCCTTGGACTTGCTAGATTTCCCCTTTATTAGTGTATACCCCAAACCATTCTTGTTTTTCTGCCCTACAAAATTTGGAAAATTGGCTATACCTTACCGCCTATGGCCTAAGCCCATGCCCGGGAAGAACTTCATCTTATTCATAATAGGAGCTATCATAGGATTTGCATAATCATCAAGGTACAGTGTAATCTTTCCTAACAACTATTCCATTCCCAAAGCATTAATCTTATCGAGCTCGAACCCACCAAGAGTAGGACCTAGCTCGGGCAACTGTATCTCCAACGCGACTCCATCTTGAGCAGTATGGATCCCAGAATCCCCAAATAGAACCACTATATGATTTTCTACTACCATCTTAGCCTTTTGGTGAAGGGTCGAAGGTACAATTCACATATTATGTAACCACCGTCTTCCCAATAGTAGGTTGAAGGAGGCCCCTATGTCAATCACTTGGAATTCTACATTCCCACTCACGAGCCCAATAGTGATTTGCAAATTCAATACCCCGACCACCTTCCTCTGAGTATTATCATAAGCACAAATGGACTAGTCTTAAACTCATAGCTTGTTCATCAGAATACCTAAGGCCTATAAGGTCTGCACATGATAAACATTGAGAGTAGAACCATTATCAACTAGAACAATCGGAACCCTTATTCTCAAAGTCTGAACAGTAATGTGGGGCGGCCTATTATGATAAGGTCCCTCAGGAGGAAGGTCCTCATTATTGAAGGATATAATCAGGGTCTCCACCCTAGGCTTGATTAGGGCTACCAACTATTTGAGAGTAGTATCAATATGCACGTCACGACGGTTCAAAGCTTTAAGGATTGCCTGCCTGTGGTTTCTGGAAGCCATAAACAAGCTCGAAATGGATATGTTGGCCTTTGTTTTCTTGAGCTGTTTGAGTGCTTAATCCTCTTCTTGCGACACATTGACTGCTTTTCCCTTCCCATTGTCTACTTCTTTCCCCGGGTGATCCCTTTCTAGCTGTGGTGACTTAAAATGCTTGCCTGTCCTAGTCAAATGATGCACATCCCCTTCTTCCCATATGCACTCTGGAACTCGTTCGATGATCTGAATACTACCTCATATGGAATCATCAGAAGGTTGCCCATCTTACCATTTCACTTCTCCTAAGCCAAAATCTAATTCCTCTAAGTAGAACAAGTCCTCTATTTCAGGCTCTTCATCCACCCAATACTCTTTGTCATTACTCAGTAACCAAATCTCAAATTCCTCCGAGAGGACAACCATAGGTTTAGGTTTGGTTATGGAGGTGATATATACGGTCGGGTTATAGGAGAATAGGGTAAGGCTAAGGAGGTTTATGCTTTGTGGTAGGGAAATGACATAGTGATTTGGCAACGGGTTATGGGTAATATTTGGTGGAGGTGGGGGTGTGATGACCCCATTATCGAGGAGGTCCTAGATCTCATGGCAAAGTTGCATGCAACGGTTGGTATCATGACCATGTTCTTGGTGAAAGGCACAGTACTTGGAAGCGTCATGGTTTGACGGGAGAGTATCGGGCGTAGGTTGGGGGTTCAAGGGTTTGAGGTGGCCTTTTTGGGTGAGGCAAGTTAATATGGATGATAGAGGTAGGATGAGGGTGGTGAATTTTTTGGGCTCAGAGCGGCAGTTGTTTCTTGGGTAGGATCGGTTGGCTTTTTGGTCAGGGTTATCATGTAAAACATTGACATCAGGTGCGGTATGGTTGTTTGAGTAATTACCTCCGGTGTTTTTCTTCCTTGGGTTATTTTCTTCTTTCTTAATCTTCCCATCCCTCAAGGCATCCTTTATCTTAGTCCACTTCAAACAACTGCTCGAAACTGGTAATATGTATGAAACACATGCGCTCATTGTAGGTGGGCTGTAGATTCTTTACGATCATGTGGACTTGTTCTTTTTCGGTTTTCCTATTTGCTATTTTGGCATCCTTCTTCTAATGAGTCAAAAATGTGGCAAAAGACTCCCAGTTGTCTTACCTAGTGGTTTCGAGGTCTCAGATGGTGACATCGAGTTTGGTATTGTAGGCATACTGCTTCACAAACTCATTCACAGTATCATCACATTCAAGGGTCTTGGAGGACTTAAGTGCTAGGAACCATTGTAAGGCTCCTCCAGACAGGTAACAAGAGAACAACTAAACCAAATGTTCATTCCCCAATCCTATAGGTCTCAAGGCGGTGACAGACATCTTTAAATGGCTTTTGGGGTTCCTGATCCCATCAAACTTTTTTAGGTCAGGCATCTTAAACTTCTCAGGATATTTGACCTTTGCAGGCTCAAAGAAACCTTCGAGGTATAACAAGTAGTCATCAACACCATGAGATTTTTTATCAACCTTTGTAGATGGTCCAATTTATTTGCAATAGGCGGAGAAGGTGAAGGTGGCATAAGTGGATCAAAAGTAGTCAGCCCTGCGGGTTCACGGTAGCTTGACCCAAACGGTTTATCAAAAGCTATAATTATTGCCCCTGACAGGCTAAGGTATTCTATAACTGTTCTATTCTCTCTTGGTCATCAGCCATAGGTATCCCAATACTAGTAGTTTGGACTAATCTTCTTGAACCAGGGGGACGGACCCAAGAAGGTGTGCTCACTGTTTTCCTTGAAGCTATCTCTAGACAATCTGCATACCCACATGTGCCCGATTAAAGAAACAGTTACTTTTCAGTTCATTTTAGGTTCTCTCAATGCTATGTATGTATGCTTATATCAAGAAAATATCTTGTAACCATTTTATTAACAGATAGCCATATAAGTCCTAGTCGCAGCATTGAGTATTCCTTCTCATACCATTGGCCACCATAATCAATGTCACGCTAGCCATTCCATGTCTAGAATTTCATACGTGCCAGGGTTTATGATTGCCTAGGGCAGATTAGGGCTACTTCTAAACAAGGTTATGATTCATTGTCCTACAAACTTGTGGTACATACTTCTGGCATAACACATAGGCAAACCATCCCTATGTCATATGGCGAGCATTTTACATTGACAAAGTGCCTTGGGCGTTAGACATGGCTCTGTTCCATAGGTCGTACAGGCTTTTTTATCATGTCAAGTAATCCCAAAGGGCCAATAAAGCGTGTGTGTGCACATTGTCCTAACATGTCAAATCCTAAAGGATTGGCTCTATGGCTTCTATATGCATCAGGGTGGATAGAGTCAAAGTGTCCCCTAGCGAGAGCCCTATATACCCCCCATTATAGGGTTTGGTGTGGTACGTGGACTACTTTTTATACCATTAGGTATGTGCTAGGGTAGGGAAGTCCTCTGTGGAGGGGATCTGACAGGCTGCAGGCCCTCGACTTTGGTCCTCCCAAGCTTCCTAGAACTAATGAATGTGCGATCCTCATAATATAAAGTCTAAGAACCTTGAAAGTTTTGGAGTCTAACCCTCTTAGTTGAATCCCCAGCAGAGTCGCCAATTGTGGGTACCCGAACCAAGCTTAGGCCTAAAAGGATTAAGACCACTTAATTGTCCCATTTCAAATCTTATGCAAACAGCCACGAGTGAGGTTCACCACCCTTCATTAGCCTTTATCAGATCTGACCGATTTAGATTACTCATTTTTGGATTCCATGGGGTTTTTTATCCAACCTTAGGCAACAACTGATGCCCATGCTCCATATCTAAGGCTACACAAGTGAGTAATCCATGTATATCCCACAAGGCTATATCCGGAGAGATCCTCACTAATAGAGTCACCACTTGGTTTGATAAAGGAAACCAAGAAAACTAAATCTATTAAGTCCAATGGATAGAGAGCATTGCCGGCCCCATCATCACCAAAGAACTTGGTTCGGGGGTTAAGGTACAAGAGAGAAAGGAGCTAGATCGTGCTAAAACACTCCCTCTCATACCATCGTGTGATGGGTCTCTACTCAACTTTCAAGGTGTTTGACTAGAGATTATAAAGACCGTTTCAATTATTTCTAATGCAATCCTAATTCAAATTATAAATAACTAATAAAAGAAAATCGTGCAAGAGACTATACAAATGCATGCAATGCACGTGCTAAAACAATAAGTCAGGGACTAGACGTATTACTACACTCCCCTATGCATGCAAAAGGAAATAAAATGAAATTAAATGTTAAAATCCACACTCAAAACCCTAGAAAAACATGATATCCATGCACAAGTAATCATGTAGGGAAATTAAAATCGGTGTTTTATCCACCTAAGCATGCTTCTAGGTTATCCTAAGAAAGCGGTAAATAAGAGGGATGTTAGAAAACTTAACTGGGATAGCATATCATTCCCAATTATCCTAATTAACCATGGTTAGGACAATAAAGCATAATATATAGAGGATAATCCAAGAATACCCTACTATTCTAGGCATGGATAACATGTATGCATGTCCAAACATGACTACTACATGCAATAGTGTGCATGTGTAAGCTTAATTAAGATGTTATCCATAATATGGATAACCTACTATTCTAAATGAGGATAGTGTACAAGTGCATGCATGTGTATGGATGCATGGATAATAACTACTATGTATAGATAAAATAGGGATAGCCTACTATCCCAACTAGTACGAACTATAACATTATTCCTATGAATGCCCTACTTCTAGACTCGTAGATCTGATTAAGGCTTTGTTATATCTGGGGTCGGATATCTATGGATTGGATACCAACCCCACAACTTTGACTACCACAACATTTGGGGGTAGCTCGGCCTGGGATAACTCTACTTTAATGGATACTACAAACAAGGACATACAACTACCCTAGACCTTTCAAGATCAAAAGCAATAAAAATGAAGAACGCAAAGAACAAACAAGAAATTCAAACTAGATCTAATAAAATAAAGATCAAAACAAGAAAATAAGGCAGAAAAATAAAGAAGAAGAAGGAGCTTACCTCAAGAACTTCCCTCATAATAATTCTGCAGGCTCTAACCCCCAAGACTCAATCCTAACTTTAAAAAACTTATACTTTTCCTAAGGATTTTCTAGGAGTGCTTCGGAATTCTCCAGAGTTTCCTTGGCTCTATAATCCTTAGGAGTTTTAGGTATGTTGAATAGGGAAGGGATGATCCCCTTTTATAGTTGACGATTTGGGTTGAAACTCTCACAGTTAAGTGATGTCGGACAAAAGAAACATAATTTTTCATATTTTTGGGCATTTTTATGCAGATTGTGGTCAAATCAAGGGTCTAGAACACATTTGGAGTACTTAAGAGCCATAGTGGCGGTTAGAGCTACCACATGATAGTCCAAGAGTGTTGCATGGCACTCAGCTAAGAGCAACCATGGTTCTCAGCCTAAAAGTTATATTTTCACTCCAGACTTCCCAGACTTCGTTCTCTCGTCTCGGTTATCTTTTTGGGCTTGTGATATATAGTTGGAAAGGTATGGGAGTCTAGTTTAAGATGTTATTGGTCTCATTCAAAAAGAGTTTTGTAGATTTTGAGTTATGGTCAAAAGAGTGAGGCTGACTCCAAGAAGGAGCAAACTTGTGAGGTATAAAACGGGTAAAAATTCTCCTAAGTGGTTTTTGGCCAATGTAAAGGCTTGGGTCACTAATTTAGGTTATTTTAGGAATATTTTGTAAAAGGAGTTCTTAGGATCCCACCCCGAGGTCTAGATTTTGCTCAGTGAAAGGCAATTTTTTTGTTATTTCATGTGAACAAGCTCCCCTAAATTGGGTTTTTGGCTCTAATTTGGATTTCTAACGTACCTAAGTTTTCTTGAAGGTTATTCTAACGTATCTCAGAGACCACAATGCTTCACAAAGTTTTGCTTTATAACCGATAAATCCTGATTCTAGTCATTAGATTATTCTTGAGGCGGGGTTCCTTCTGTCGAACGGACGAACCAAAATAGGGTGTTTACAAGGAACGAGTGACGTTATATGCTGAGTGACACTGAGTGGAGTGTGTGATTGTGGTGATAACATTATTATCATTATAGAAATGCCACATATGTTTGTAATTATTGATTGTGATGATGATCAGTGCACCTATATATATTATGACATGGCATACATAGTCTTTATGTATTCAACTTATTAGGAAAAATACAACGTCATGACTGACCTAAAAAAGAGTTGTCACCGCATTCGCATATGGATCAAATAGTGATTATGTTGGAAAAATTTGTTCAAGCTATAAGTGAATGGGATTAGATGAACGTTCAGACTCCATCAGTTGAAGTTTGATATATCAATGCACCACCATTACCAAGATCTTAACACACGATTATAGAATAATTCCATAAACGAAAATTGACCTTGTACCATGGATAAGTCGACATAGATTTGGCCGATCATTGGATGATGGATATGGAGTGACATTTTTATACTATGATATGCACTGATGAAGAGAAAATCCTTTGCGCATCCGATACATTGATAGGAAAAGCGTTGGATTGGTGGAACAATGTGCTCAAACAAGGGACACCAACTATGTGGCAAGCACTCAAAGATGAATTCAACAAGCATTTCTTTTTGCGATCAGCTTATACTAAAAAATGTCAAGAGTTTGTAGGTTTGGTTTAGGGAGATATGACCGTGGGTGAGTACGTCTCTCGTTATAATGCTTTGTTGCACTTTAGGAAAACTACAATTTTGACAGATGAAGATAAGGATCAAAATTTTGGGGAAGGGCTTAGGGAGAATATCCGTAGCTGGGTTGACAATTTGCAACACCCAACCGTTTCTCTAATCGAGGAAGCCACTCACATAGCTGAGAAAAGTGTTGATCGATATCGATAAGGACAACAAGGGAAGAGAATGAACAACAATGGAAGCAAAGGGCAAGTGCTAAAAATCCATTCACTCAAAGTTTGAGATCATACGGGGGTAGCCAAGGAGGGAGTAGTACGTTTATCAGAGACTCGAGACCGTTATGCCCAACGTGTAATACGTGGCACAAGGGGACTTGCTACCTATTGAGTACGTGTTACCTTTGTAATCAACTAGGGCACATATCCTGAAATTATCCTTTGAACACAAATGTGACTACACCGAACACAACCTTGAACACTAAGAGCTATAATTCAAAGATGAGAGGGTGGCCAATTGGGGCATGTAGCGAACAATTGTCCGAGTAAGAGACAACTGAGAATGAGTACCAGGGCATTAAGTGTGCCAATAGATCAAGGACAGAACCAAAAGTGGATAAAGGGAAAGGAGTCGCGCAACAATAAGGGCGATATTTCTAGCTCAGGCCGGGGAATATGAATGATACAGTTGTATCAGGTATTCTACCTGTTTGTTCATATCCTACATGTATACTCATGGATTCTGGTTAAATGCATTCATTTGTGTCTTGTGATTTTGTTAAGCATTTAACTATTAAGTCCACACCGCTAAGATATGACTTGTGTGTATCATTGCCTACTAGTGAACTATTAGTAACTTCTTTGGTATTCAAGTCATATGAGATCAAGATAGGCAATTAAGTCTTGAGCATCAATTTGATTCCGTTGACAGTAAACTACTTTGATGTTATCTTGGGTATGGATTGGTTATCGGTCAATCAAGCTAAGATCAATTATGAGCAGAAATAGGTTTGTTTCCATCCAGGAGGTCAAGAAGAGTTTACTTTTAGGGTAAGGATGTGACTATACCGTTGTACTTGATATCAATAATTCAATTAAGTAAGAAATTGAAGAAGGATTGTTTGGGTTTTTTATGTTCGATTGTCGACAGACAAGTTCTTGAACCACTAGTAGAAGATATTCCAGTAGTTTGAGAATTTCCAAATATTTTTCCCAATGAGTTACTAGACGTATTGATTGAAAGAGAGCTTGAGTTCACGATAGAAGTAGTACCAAAGTCACAACCAGTATCTAAAGCACCGTACCAAATGGCACAGGTAGAGTTGAAAGAATTAAAAGTTCAATTACTGGAGCTGCTTGAGAAGGGTTTTATCCGACCTAGTGTTTCGCCTTAGGGAGCTCTAGCTTTTTTGTGAAGAAGAAGGATGGGACAATGCATATGTGCATCGACTATTGATAGTTGAATAAGTTGACCGTCAAGAACAAATATCCATTACTGCGAATAGGTGACTTATTTGATCAGTTGCAAGGAGCTCAGGTATTTTCGAAGATTGACTTGAGATTCGGTTATCACCAATTGAAAGTTAAAGAAGAAGATATTGGGAAGACATCTTTTAGGACTAGATATGGTCACTTTAAATTTCTGGTTATGCCGTTCGGAGTGACTAACGTGCCAACAGCCTTCATGGATTTGATAAATCGTGTATTTAAATATTATCTAGATGAGTTTGTTATTGTATTTATAAACGACATTCTAATCTATTCAAAAAGTTTTGAAGATCATGAACACCATCTGCGATTAGCTTTACACCAACTACATGAGAAAAGAATGTTCAAAAAATTAAAGAAGTGTGAATTTTGGTTGATAGAGATTGCTTTTCTTGGATATGTAATATCAGCAAAAGGAATTTCTGTAGATCCTCAGAAGATAGAAGTAATTACCAATTGGTTGAGACCTACGAATGTGACAGAGATACAAAGTTTCCTAGGATTAGTTGGTTATTTTTTGAGGTTTGTGAAAAACTTTTCACGTATTGCAATTTTGATGACACAGTTGATGAGGAAGATGTTGTTTTTGTATGGAGTCTGAAATGTGAGGAAAATCTCTAAGAGTTGAAGATTCGACTAGTGAAGGCACCAATCTTAGCCGTTCTGACGGGGATTGAAGGGTTTATCATTTACAGTGATGCTTCATAAAGAGGTTTAGGTTGCGTTCTTATGCAAGGTGATAAGGTCATTGCATATGCATCGAGACAACTTAGGCCACACAAGAAGAATTATCCTACACATGATCTAGAATTGTCCACCGTGATTTTTGCATTGTCATTTTCTATATAGGGAGAAATGTGAGATATATACGGATCATAAGAGTTTAAAGTACTTGTTCATGCAATGATATTTGAACATGAGGCAAAGGAGATGGTTAGAGTTGATGAAGGACTATGATTTATCAATTCAATATCATCTGGGTAAGGCGAATGTAGTCACCAATGCTCGTAGTCGTAAAGCACCAACCAATATGATAGTAGCTTTGACTTCTCAAAGAGAGTTATTCCAAGATATGGAGAATTTAGAACTTGAAGCAATTTCGAGGATTGAAAGTGGCTTGATATCGACAATTGTGGCACAACCACTCTTGATTCACGAGATCACAGAGAAATAACTTTAGGACGTGGTTTTGAGGAAGATTTGCAATGAGATTCTGATGGGTAAACAACTGGGATTCACTTTTAATAATGATGTTTTGAAATTGAGAGGTAGAATTTGTGTACCTAACGAGAAAGAATTAAAACTAAACATCCTAGAGGAAGCGCACAATACTAAGTGCACCATTCATCCGGGAAGCACCAAGATGTATAGAGACTTGAGACATGTTTATTGGTGGCCAGGAATGAAGAGAGAAATAGCACGCTAAGTTTTACGTTGTACGAGTTGTCAACAAGCGAAGGCCAAGCACCAAGTACCTTTAGGATTGTTTATAACCATTATCGGTAGCTGAGTGGAAATGGGAACACATTACAATGGATTTTGTTAGTGGGTTTTTGAGGTCTAAGAATTCAAATACTATTATCTGGGTAATCATTGAATGTTTGACGAAGTCGCACACTTCCTACCGCTGCGAACAACTAAGTCGAAGACTTTAGCTAAGTTGTATATCCGCGAGATTATGAGACTACAAGGTATTCCAGTTTCTATTATTTTGGATAGAGATAGTAGTTTTATATCAAAATTTTGGAGGGCCTTGCAAGAAGCAATGGGTACCAAATTGCATTTTAGTACCGCTTTTTATCCTCAGAGATGGTCAATCAGAATGTGTAATCCAGATTTTAGAAGACATGCTTCATTTATGTGTACTTGATTTCCAGGGTGATTGGGAAGACCACTTGCAGTTAATTGAGTTTGCATACAACAATAGTTTTTAGTCAAGTATTGGGATGGCTCCTTATAAAGCTTTATATGGTCGTGTATGTCATTCACCAATTAGTTGGACAGAAGTCAGAGAAAGAATGATTAAAGGTCCAAAAATTATGTAAGAGACGACGGACAAGATAAAGGTAATTCGATAATAGTTACTGACAGCTCATAGTAGGTATAAGAGTTATGCCAACAAGCTTAGGTAACCATTGGAATTTGATGTGGGAGATTTGGTGTATTTGAAGATCTGACCTTCAAAGGGGATTACTAGATTTGGGAGATACAAGAAACTCAATCCGAGGTAGTAGGACCTTTTGAAATCATTGGGAGAGTTGGACCCGTAGCTTATCGATTGGAGTTGCCAAATGAGTATGCTCAAGTTCGTAACGTGTTTTATGTATCATTACTATGGACATAATTGACAAGAGATAAAGATCAAGTGATGACTCCGATGCTGAATGAAATTCAGAGTGATCTGACGTATGCTACGTATCTAGTAGAGATATTGGATCAGATGGATCAAATCTTACGAAATAAGGTGATATCGAAGGTGAAAGTATTATGGCGTAGCCAAATGATAGAAGAGATGGCATGGGAAATAGAAGATGAAATGCCTACTCAGTATCCGCACCTATTCGGTACATGAGGTACAAGTTTGGGGACACACTTCTTTTAAAGGGGAGAGAATTATAACACCTGTATGCATATTGTTGCATTTTATTACATTGTAATGAATGATAATGTGATGTGTTGTGCATTTATGACACATGTGTTACTGAGTTGTGACTCACGAGTCAATTTGGGGTATCTGTGTAAGAGAACCATTTGAGACTATGTAGAATGAGTGTTGTGATGTTGTGATGTCACTCCGAGATTGATAAGGTCATCGTGGAATACCCTAGATGTTTATCTAAAAATAAATGTTTACTTGTGTATTTCATTATCTGCATTATTATCTGGTTTAGATTATATTTCTATTGTTAATTTTAGTGTCCTGGTGAGGACGAATTAACACACTACATAATTGGTAGGCTAATTAGTAATTTCATAAAATCATGTAAAATCGCATTTTAGCAACCAAATGGACATATAGACGAAAACTTTTATAATTTTTAGTTTTCAATCGCGAAGTAAGGAATTAGGCATGTAAGAAGTTTTGGAGAACAATTAGGAGTTTTGAGAACTCGTGGGGAGGTGAACACAATTTCTGAGAGTTGTGGCTATATATAGAAAGAGATGAGATATTTGTTAGTTACAAAACTTATTTTGACTTCTAAAAGGGGGAGAGAGGAGATAGAAAAAGGAGATTTCAATCTTAGAGCTTGCGACACTCATTTTTGGTGATCCGTCCGTTGATAAAATTTTTTTATTGGATATTTGAACTCCTTGAGGTAAGGCCGTTGTTTTAATATTTGTTAGGACTTGTTTGGATAAGTTTTCCGAAAAACTCATTTTCTAGAATTTTCATAAAAAGTTGTTAATTGGACTTTTGATTGATGTGAATTGTACTAGAAGGACTTCTGCCTGCTATTTGTGCTCGGGTTTTCTTTGGAACGGATTTTAGAAGCGTTAATCAGAGGTGAGTGATTCAACTATGTGTTTTGGGATGATTTCTTGACATTCATTTATGTTTTGTATGTAAAACATGGATTAGTTCATAGAGATATATTGTTTAGTTCATATTGGGCAACTATATTGATAAGTAGGCCCAATAGCACAATAAAATGTTTTGATTATTTCGAAAGCACGGTGAAATGTGATTTGAGCATGTTTATTTACTATTTGGGTCAAAGGAGCACGTGGTATCAAGCCATTTTGTGGAGCCGTTATAGGCATAAGGTCTCACGTTTGAAGAAAAGAAATGTGGGTCTTACCTAGTCGCATGAACTTATTGACGATGAGTTGCGGACTAGGAGTATGGAACGTACATGTGAGTTTTCAAGTGGTTCGGCAATCCACACACCGCGGCCTACGTCCACCTCTCAAGAACACATCTTGAGGATACCTTTAATCCGATTTACTTCACGGATGTAGGTCAAACCTTTACAAGAGTTTTCACTCTCCCAAAAAGAACACCTCTTCTTTGCACACAAGGGTTACTACTAACCCTCACTCTTTACAAATGGTTTTAAATTACAAATTGAACTCTCTCTTTCTAGAGTGGATAATACAATTAAAAGCTCACACAACAACTCCTTAGTGAGTGGATAATATAAATGAAAGCTCACTACAATTTGCTCTCTCAAGAATTACAAGTGAAATCAAGAACAAATTGATTTTTCACTTAAACTACAGCTCAAATAGAAATGATGAATAACCGAATTGTTTGGATGATTTTCCTTCATTATCCAACCTTTCAAATCACCCCTATATATAGCTTTTCAACATATATGACCGTTGGGGGTGTTTGGGGGTGTAAAAATGATTTTTGAAAAGTTTAGAAAACTTGCCGTTATGTGTTTCAGTGTGATTCAGTCGACTGAAAAATTGACCCAGTCGACTGAAAAGTTTATAGCAGTGGCTACCTTTCAAAAATAGAAAACGATCAACTTTTTTACAATCCAGTCAACTTGAATAGTATCTCTGGTCGACTAGTCATTCCTCTGGTCGACTGGACATGAAATTTATCAGTCGACTAGTTTTTGCAGTTTTTCGTAGACTGACACCTCAAAGGCCATAACTCCCCCTACAAAACTCATTTTTGCGATCCGTTTGAAGATTCGGAATCTAGATTCAAATACCTTTCCAACCATATAAAACTCAACATCTAGTTCCTTACCCATTAGATCAAGTTTGCCTTTAAAGATGAGCCATCTATAAAGGGTACTTGATTTTGACTTAGTCACTTGAAAACTTTTGTGAAATGAATTTAATTGAGTGGTCTATGTATGTTTAGATCCTTGAGAGTATTTTAAAGTGTAAGAATAAGGATCCTAAAGTCTAATTAAAGTTACTTGAGCCTCTATGAGTGATTGATCAAAATGCTTACAAGCAAATCCTAGTCTTGAACCAAGGATGTAAAGTCTTCAAGTCTTCAAGCTTGATCTTTGTTGAGCTCCATCATTCTTGGACTTCACCATATGCTATCTCATAATCTCAAACAAAGTTCGAACAGTTAAATGTATAAATCAAGAAATTACCACAAAGAAAATGACTTGATAATTGATTGAAATAGAATCAGTAAGAGCATGCAATTATCACAAGATTTGTCATCATCAATACAAACATAAATAATGCCTTAAAGAAATTCAAGGCTAACAATTTCTCCCTTTTTGATGATGTCAAAACATTCAATAGAGATATAGCAATTCAAGCACAATAATTGTCATTTTCATGTTATCATTCAAAGTAACAAGATATACAAAGTATGAATCCAAGAATAATAACTTTCTAAAAATCTCTATTATCATTTTCCTATTTTAAAGATCTCTATCCTATCATTATCCCAATTTTTGAATTTCTCTATCAATTTTTCCCTTTTTGACAACAACAAAAAGATTGGGGGTTCAAACTAAAAGTTCCCCCTCAATAATTCCAAATCAACTAAATTGAACATAGTGACATTGTTCTCCCTCAACATATGCATATATGAATAAATATCAATTATAAGATCAAAATTATGCATTATCTCCTTAGGAGGATGGGATAGCTATGATCATCAAAACCAAAAAAAAAAAAACATGATAAACGAAGCATGATTAGCATGCTATCAACATCAAGAGAAATATCAAAACAAATTAATCTATCCTACACCTACTAGGCTTAAGGTAAAATATTTAACCATTGTCCAAGCATCTCTTAGATGCTTCATTTGCCGAGGTGGTAGGAAAGGATCCCTTCACAACCCAAACCATGTTAATTTTCTTTCAAAATGAACATTTATAATTAACATGTCCCTTTTTCATGCAATAATGGCAAGTTACACGGGGAAGGGTCTCATTTGAGATTGATTCCTTAACAAAGAAATTCTTGTGAGAATTTTGAGAGTTTGAAGTAGAAGATGTGGACTTTACAAAAAAGTTTTTGTACTTCTTTTCCTTGTATGTGGGATTACATCCCAAACCGGCTTTGTCAAAAACACAATTTTGCTTTCCCAAATCATATTCAATTTGTTTTCACCTTGTGTGAATTTTGCCAAAGTTTTTGTCAAATCATCCACCTCCTTTCTCAATTCAACCTTTTCTTTTTCAGTAGATTCACTTGAAGATTGATTGGTTAAAACAAGTTTTTCTTTTCTCAAAATTTTATTTTGAGATTTTAAATCTTCCAATTTCTTTCTCAACTCCACATTTTCTTTTTCAAGCTCAGTTGAAGATTGTGCTCTTGAAGCATATTTTTCATTTTCAATCTTTAAAGATTCATTTTGGGATTTCAAAATATTTAACTCATTTGAAAGTTTGAAAAATTCTTTTTAAGAGTTATATATTTAGATATCAAATTCTCTAATTCCTCATGTAACTCCTCAAAAGCACATTAAAGCTCATTATAGTTAGGAGATTCAACAATAGATGTAGGATTAGAGTTTACCAACTTCTCTTGTGCACCTTCTTGGTCACATGAGTCGTTCTCGGATGTGTCATCATCATCCCAAGTGGACCCTTTTGCCATTTTCTCATTCTCATCATCTTCATTCACAAATAGACACACTCTTTACTCTTCACAAATTTGGTTAGCAGTAATATAAAAATTTTCTAAACATATCCAAATTTCATTTGCAATAGAGTATGAACCATTTCTATTATATGAAATATCATCTAAGGAATTCCATAGAATTTTCATAGCTCTAAGATTCAATAGAAAGCTATTTTGATCACTTTCATTCCATTCAATCTTTGGCTTAGGAGAAAAACCATTTTTGACAATGTTCCAAGGATTTATGTCAAGTAATATAAAATAAATTTCTATTCTCCTCTTCCAAAGATCATATTTATGATCTTTCAACGATGGAGGAGTTATAATGAAATAACCTTCTTGAACTTTTGTTTCCATAAAACTTGACTCAACATTTTGAAATTCAATAAAAACATTAGAGTCATTTAAAGAGCAAGAAGTAGAGGTTACCTTATTTTCTATTGCCATGAGGTAAAGGTTGATGATCTCATCTTCATTTGAGTCGACGCCCAATGATTCACCGTCGGAGCTATTTTAAGTGGCCTTCATTGCCTTCGTCTTGCATTTTTCATCTTTGGGATGCATCTTTCCAGATTTTTCTTTCTTTAGAAACTTTACAAATTTTTGGGTGATCAAAGCCATATCTTCATCCTCATCAATCTCATGATCTTTGTCCCTTTTCTTTGAGCTTGAGGATTTCAAGGCCATGTCTCCTCTTTTGATCTATTTTACTTCCTTTTTCTTGTCTTTTTTGACAAGCACGGCTAACTCCATTTCATGGGTAATGAGTGATCCCATGAGTTATTCAAATGATAAATTTGTCAAATCCTTTGCTTCCTGGATAGCCGTGACCTTCAGTTGCCATTGCTTTGGTAAAGCCCTAAGAATTTTCTCAATAATTTCTTCATTAGCATAAACTTTATCAAGATTTTTGAAGCTATTGATAATAGTTGTAAACTAGGTATACATATCACCAATAGACTCAAAAGGCAACATTTTAAACATTTCATAAGATTGAATAAGAAAATTAATTTTTGACTTTTTGACTTGGCTTGTTCCCTCATGAGTCACGTCAAGTTTATCCCAAATTTCTTTTACGGATTCACAAGATGAAATTCTATTGTATTCATTTGGGTCTAAACCGCAATATAATAAATTCATTGCCATAGCATTCATTTTAATGAGTTTCTTATCGGCATCATTATACTCATTTTATGTTTTTGGGATAGAAATACCATTTGAAATTTTTGTAGGAAGATGAGGCCCTTTGACTAATATTTACCATAGATCAAAATCTTGAGAAATCATATAGATTTTTATTCTATTTTTCCAATAAGCATAATTTGATCCATTAAAACATTGGGGTCTATGTGCCGATTAACCCTCACTATAAGATATGCGAGAAGTGTTGGTTTCTATTTGGATCTGAACTCAAATTTTCAAAAACTTTAGAAAATAGAAGAGCCAAGGCTCTGATACCAATTGTTGGCCTAAAATGGAAACCTTAGAGGGAGGTGAATAAGGTTTTAGCGGAAAATTAACCTTTTAAAAACTTAATACAAAATTAAACATAATCACAAACAATAATATAAAGAGAGAAGGGAGGAGACACTTGCAAATCAAGTTTTCAAGTGGTTCGGCAATCTGCACACTACGGCCTACGTCCACTCCTCAAGAACACCTCTTGAGGATTCCTTTAATCAGACCTATTTCACGGGTGTAAATCAAATCTTTACAAGAGTCTTCAACTCTCCCAAAGTAGAACACCTCTTCTTTGCACACAAGGGTTACTAACCCTCACTCTTTATAAATGGTTTTAAATTACAAATTGAGCACTCTCTTTCTAGAGTGGATAATACAATTAAAAGGTCACACAATAACTCCTTAGTTAGTGGATAATACAAATGAAAGCTCACTACAATTTGCTCTCTCAAGAATTACAATTGAAATCAAGAACAAATTGATTTAATTCACTCAAACTAAGGCTCAAATAGAAATGATGATTAACCAAATTGTTTGAATGATTTTCCTTCATTATCCAACCCTTAAAATCACCCCTATATATATAGCGTTTCAACATATATGACCATTGGGGGTGTTTGGGGGGTGTAAAAACAATTTTTGGAAAGTTTAGAAAACTAGCAGTTATTTGTTTCAGCGCGATCCAGTCGATTGAAAAATCGACCTAATCGACCGAAATTCGTAGCAGTAGCTACCTTTCAAAAATGAAAAAATAGTTAACTTTTTTACAATCCAGTCTACTTGAACAGTACCTCCGGTCAACTGGACATTACCTCAGGTCGACTAGACTTGAAATTTATTAGTCGACTAGTTTTTGCAGTTTTTCACAAACTAATACTTCTTTACTAAAACGACCATAACTCCCTTTACAAAACTCGTTGTTGCTATCCGTTTGAAGATTCAGAAACTAGATTCAAATACCTTTCCAATGATATAAAACTTAACATCTAGTTCCTTATAAATTAGATCAAGTTTGCCTTTAAATATAACCCATTTGCAAAGGGTATTTGATTTTGACTTAGCCACTTAAAAAAACTTTTGTGAAATGAATTTAATTGAGTGGTCTAAGTATGTTTAGGTCCTTGAGAGTATTTTAAAGTGTAAGAGCAATGATCCTAAAGTCTAATTAAAGTTACTTGAGCCCCTATGAGTGATTGATCAAAATGCTTATAAGCAAATCCTAGTCTTCAACCAAGGATGTAAAGTCTTCAAGTCTTTAAGCTTGATCCTTGTTGAGATCCATCACTTTTGGACTTCACCATATGCTATCTCATAATCTCAAACAAAGTTAGAACATTTAAATGCATAATCAAGAGATTAGCATAAAGAAAATAACTTGATAATTGATTGAAATAGAACCACTAAGAGCATGCAATTATCACAAGATTTGTCATCATCAAAACAAACATAAATAATGCCTTAAAGAAATTCAAGGCTAATAGTATGAAATATAAAGAATGTGAATGCGAGCATGTTTATCATTCATGTGCATTGTTGTTTTATTCACTAAGCGTTATCTTAACAAATCGAATATGTGCGGTTATTCAAATAACCATATCAGGTGTTAACGTCGGTAAAGAATCAAGAAAGTGATCACGGGGTGTTGGGAATTCAATTAGAAGGCGAAGGAGTATGTTCACCCCGTAGTTTTGAAATGGAGTTGTTGTAATAGAGATTTTATGACTTTTAACTGTGTTTAACTTAGAATCGTAGAACGGATTTGTGATGTTATAATAGATAGTAATCTTTTGTAATTATGTTTTGGTAATGTTATAATCGAGTTAGACTTTAGAATGAGTTTAGAGTGTGTATTTGGTCCCTGGAAAATTTTAGGAAACTTTTAATTTGGATAATTCTGCAGATTGTGCTGCTGTAATGAAATCAGTTGATCAGACCCTTTCGTTGTGCAACTTATGACTGCATCATTTTGTGAAAAACAATCGACCGAGTCCCTCGACACAGTCGACTGGATGGTGTTTCAAAATCAGATATTTTCTTCTTGGGCTAGAGTTCAGTCGACTAGACCATTCAGTAGACTAAAAATTTTCTACCCAGTCGACTGGACTGGATGCTTTGGGTTTGAGCTCTCTATAGTTTACATTTCCAGTCGACCAGACCTCTGATTAGTCGACTGGATCTCTATTTTCAAAAGAGGTATTTCTTTGAGTGTTTTTTTATGGCAAAACTTTTATAGTTTGAAATTATGGATTTCTACTGTTGTTTATTTCTCTACTGTTTACTTAAATTGATTTGGACGAGCCTCAGTGGCATGCCACGGGCTTCGGTTCTGCTATTATGAGACCGAGCTGTGACATGTGGTGTGCTCATTGAACTACGGTTGGTCTGATTTCCTATAAAGGAATATGTTGACAGCTCTTCGAGTTGACCACTTGATTTTTGAGATTTTCCTTGTGTGCTTGCATGTTTTGATTTTCTCAATTTTCTTACTAAAGTCTTCTGGACTTACTAAACGGTTGTCATGAATGCTTTAACATTCCCTTCTAATGCGCATTGCTTGTAAAGCTCTGTCAAAGAGGAGTAAACTATAGACACCCCATTTTGGTTCGTCCGTTCAACAAAAGGAATACTGCCTCAAGAACTACCCGATGACGGGATTCGGGGATTGTCGGTTATGAAGTAGAACTCTGTGAAGCACCATGGTGTTTTAGATATGTTAGAACCTCTAGGAAGACTTAAGTAGTTAGAAACTCAATTTAGAGATAAGAACCCAAGTTAGGATAGCTGTTTCACATGAAATAATGAAAATAGCCTTTTACAGAGCAAAATCCAGACCTCGTGGTGTGATCCTAAAAGCTCCCTTTATAAAATATTCCTAAGATAGTTTAAAATGATGCCCTAAGCCCTAACATTGGCCAAAAACCTCTTAGGAGAATTTTTGTGCCAAAATAGCCTTTTTACACCTCACAGGTTTGCTCCTTCTTGGAGTTAGCCTCATCTTTTTGACCATAACTCAAAATCCACAAACTCTTTTTGAATGAGACCAAAAGCATTGTAAACTAGATTTCTATACCTTTCCAATAGTATATCACAAGCCCAAGAAGAATAATCGAGGTTAGAAAACGAAGTCCGGGAAGGAGGAAAAAACACAACTTTCTAGGCTGAGTGTTGCATGGCACTCTCGACTGTCATGTGAGAATTTTGAGGGCCACATTGGCACTCAGATGTGCCACATGCATTCTTGACCCTTGATTTGACCTCAATCCATGTCAAAAGGCCCAAAAATGCCCCAAAGTGTATTTTTTTCTATCCCACATCGCTTAAACAAAAACTTTTCTGACCAATTCTCAAACTATGAAGGGGCTTGTCCGCTCCCCATCCATCACACTTGAAAGTCCTAAGGACTAGAGAGCCCAAGGAAACCCCTATTGGAGGATTCTAAAGCATTCCTAGAAATTTCTTAGGAATAGTTAAAATTTTAGAGTTAGGATTCGAGTCTTGGAGTCCTCGGTGCTATCGGAGCTCTACCGGAGAGAGAATTTGAGGGAGGATTTTGGGGTAAGTTCTTCTTCCTTTTTATTTTTTTCTTTATTTTATTGCTTTGATCTTTATATTCATAGTTCTAGGTTAGTTTTCTCATTTGTTCTTCGCATTCTTATTATTATTAATTTAGATCTTTAAAGTTCATAGGATAGTTTTAATTTCCTTGTTTGTATTATCCTTATTAAAGTTGAGTTATCCTAGGCGAACTCTACCCGTGGTGATGTGGTAGCTGGAACCTGTAGGAATGTTATCTAATCCATGGATATTTGACCCCAGGGGGTAATGAAACCTTAATTTGGATCTACGAGTCTAGTTTTAGGGCACTCATGTAGAAATCATGTTGTAATGCAAGTTAATTAGAATAGTGGGCAAACCACGTTTATTTGCATACTTGCATAGTATTCTAATTCATGTTCTTATCCATGAATTAGGTTTTTTATAGTAGTTTATCCATGCATAGTAGTTCTTATCCATGAATTAGATTATTCATAGTAGTTTATCCATGCATAGTAATTTAATTAGTTCATATCCATGTATCCAGGCACATGCATACACTTGCACACTATCCTCACTTAGGATAGTAGGTTATCCATACTAGGGATAACACTTAATTAGGCTTGCGCATGCACACTATTACACATAGTAGTCATGTTTGGATGTAGATATATGCTATCCATGTGTAGAATAGTAGGATATTCATCGATTATCCTCTATGTATACTGCATTTGTCATCCTAATCATGGTTAATTAGGATAATTGGGAATGCTATGCTATCTCGGGTAAGTTTCCTACATTCCCTTTTATATATTGTTTTCTTAGGATCACCTAGAAGCATGTATCGAATGGATAAAACTGGTTTTAATTCCTTACATGATTACTTGTACATAGAATTCATGTTTTTCTAGGGTTTTGAGTGTGATTTTCACATATCTTTTGATTTTATTTTCTTTCACATGCATAGGGGAGCACAGTAATACGTTTAGTCCCTGAATTAGTGTTTTAGCATATGCATTGCATGTATTTGTATAGTCTCTTGCACGCTTTTCTTTTCTTTAGTTGTTTATCACTTGAACTTAGGACTACACTAGAAATAAATGAAATGGTCCACATAATGTCTAGTCAAACACCTTGAAAGCTGAGTAGAGGCCTGTCTTCGGATGGGGCAAAATGGGGTGTTTTAGCACGATCTAACTCCTTTATCTCTCATACCTTAACCCCTGAACTGAGTTCTTTGGTAACGACGGGGCTGTGCTCTTTATCCATTGGACATGAGAGATTTAGTTTTTTTTCGTTTCCTTTATCAAACCAAATGGCAACTCTATTAGTGAGGATCTCTTCAGATGTGACCCTATGGGATATATATGGATTACTCACTTGTGTAGCCTCAGATATGGATCATGGGCATCGATGTAGCCTCGGGTCGGATTAAAAGCCCCATGGAATCCAAAATACTAGTAATCCAAATTTGTCGGATCGGATCGGATCAGATAAAGGCTATTGAAGGGTGGTGAACCTTACTCGTGGTTTCTGACATAAGATTTGTAATGGAATCAGTCAAGTGGGCTTAGTCTTTCTAGGTCCTATGCTTGGTTCAGGTACCCACATAGGGCTAAACAAAAGAGTATATTCTTACTAAGGGCTGAAGATGAATTATCTACTAAATACGAACAACTCTCTAAACAAGTAGAGGCATTTACTAAAGGAATGATAGAGCAACCTAGAGTAATGTGTCAAGAAGAAGTATGTGGTAACGGTAATATGGTAGGACTTTAGGTGCATACATGTCCTAATATGCCTGTTTATCAAGAAACATCGGCTGTAGATGTGAACGCGATGAATTATTATAAGGGTCCTATGAATGCTTATAGTGGATATAATTGGAGGAATCATCCCAGTTTAAATAATTACAGAACTGGGGCAATTCAAGCACCGGATAACTTTAATCCACCGCCCCAACAAAATCAATTCTTCCAACATTATCAAAATCAAAATCAGCCACCTCCTCAATAATATAATGAGTAAAATCAGCCTACAAAACAATAGAACTATCAAGGAAACAATTAAAATAGTTCTAAAGTTTATGTGGCCCCACACAAGAAGGCACAAGAAGACCCTAACCATCTAATGATGCAAAAAATGGATCAAGCTATGGGAAAACTTCAATCAACTATGAAGAGAATGAGTAATCAATTTGAATATAAAGAAAAGGGTTTTTTCTAGCTCAACCACAAGCAAATCCTAGGGGGCAACCACAAAATGGTGCCAAAAATGCTGGTTTGTGAAACCAATAACAAGCTAAAGCTATAATAACCTTGAGAAGTGGTAGAGTTGTAGGGCAAGACATCTCTCCTCTTGAAATAGAGGAAGAAAATAATAATAAAAAGAATAATATTGAAGAGAGTAATGTGGAGGAAGTAGTCAAAACTGATAATGTTAAAGAAGATAATCAAACCCACCAAGAGAAGAATGAGAAGCAAGATTGTAAGAGAGAAGAAGAGGAAACATCTAAATTCATTCCTCTAGCCCCTTACCCGCAAAGACTTAAGAAACGTCAAGATACTAAGAACCAAAAATTCTTAGAACTTTTTAAAAAAGTGAAAATTAGCGTGCCCCTCCTAGACGCTATAAATCATATGCCTACCTATGCAAAGCATTTAAAAAACTTTTGCACCATTAAACGCAAGCAAAGTATGAATAAGAAAGCATATTTGGCTGACCTAGTAAGTTCAATAATAAAACAAAATTTGCCACATAAATATCAAGATCCTGGCACGCCAACGATTGCATATATTATTGGAAACCAAAAGATCGACCATGCATTACTAGATTTAGGAGCTAGTGTCAACTTGCTTACATATTCGGTCTACACACAGTTAGGATTAGGGGATCTTAATCTGTAGCACCCTACATTTCCTTGGAAATTCCACATAGGATTTAGAAGTAGTGATGACATCACCATGACTATGGTTATAGAAGGTCCATTACGATGACCCTAATTAGGAATCTCTCAAGGCCCTATAGATAACGTCTTGATGATGACGACATTATTTATAACCTAGAACTTAATAGAATAGTTGTAATCTCAATATTTTAGTCCTATATAGAATTTATGATTGGACTCACAATTAGGCTCGTACTTAGTCCCGTACACACATAATAGTGAACACTTACACCTAGACACTGGTACACTCTAGCCTCTAGGGCACACAACCCGAGAGTAGGAACCATAACACCACCCCATTTGGTCCCCTCTATATCTACCCTTAGGCACAGACAAACACATGCACACATACATTATTGTGCACCTTATCACATGGAATGCATAACTCCTTCACCCCTCTATATATACACCATCCCAACCCTCATATCAATTCTCCTACAGCCACCCTAAAGCTGTCCATAGTTTGTATTGAGAGAGAGAGCTTGAGAAGAGACACCACACACCCCTCATACTCTCGACTTATACACTATACCTCACTTTCCCCCTCTATCCATTCCCTCTCTATACACACACATTCATGCATAGAAGACCAAAAGCTAGA
The DNA here is from genome assembly GCA_033977485.1 of Hydrangea macrophylla. NCBI lineage: Eukaryota > Viridiplantae > Streptophyta > Magnoliopsida > Cornales > Hydrangeaceae > Hydrangea > Hydrangea macrophylla. The sequence goes on from CM066999.1 coordinate 59,347,632, forward strand.
AGAAGAAGATTTGAAGAGAAGAAGAACACACAGAAAGAGATAGAGAAGGAAATCGAAGAAGGAGAAAGAAGATCGAAACTCCCTACGGTAAAACTACCCCGCATTACATTCTTGAGCCATTACATGTCACTTAGTAGACCTTAGGATCACATGCATATAGCCAAACAGAGCCTTAAGCTCTGGTTCTTGATTGGTCTGCCATTAAAGCTTCACCAAAAAGCTTGAATTTTGAAATCACCACCAAATTGCCCCTAGCTTACACCAATCTGACCAAAATGATCCCTACAACCTTTCCCTTAAATAGTTTCAAGAATGGGGTTCATTTGATAGGCCATGAAGAGCATTATTCAAAGTTTTGGCCAAAAAAAATAATCTAATGGTTCGAGTAGTAAATTTAACTAGGTCTTAAGCTAGTAGTATATTGTAGAAGAGGCTTAGACGAAGCCAATGGCGTTAGTCTTTTCAATTTCCGTGGAGAAATGAAGAAGATATGACCCCTTGAAGTTTTCTGGTGGGTTCGCGGGTCACTAGCAGTGGTTAGCTCTCCGGAGAAGACGAATCTGTTTAGGGTTTTTGGGTTATAACACTCGGGTTCAGGTAGGATCTGGGTTATGGTTAGAATGTGAGTGTAAGTGGGTTAGGGTCAGGGTCAGGGTCAGGGTCAGGGTCAGGGTCTGGGAACGGGTTGTGTTTTATTAAACCAGTGGGTCCTTTAAGTAAGGCCACGATGTTTTGACGATGCGTTTCATTTGGGGCGGGTTTGGGTAAATGGGATGGGCCACGTAGAGTCCATAGATGGGCTAGGGTTTGGGTTAGGTTCGGTTCTGGTTTAGTCCGGGTTTGAGTAATCAGAATGGGTTAGTTTGTTAGTGTAATTGGGTTTATGAGTTGGGTCCTTATGAGAGTGAATCTAGGTAGATCATTTAGGATTTGATTCGGGTCGGGGCTGACCCAATGGATCACAATATTATTACATCTTAATAAGTTTAAATGATTTTAATTATTATAAATAAGGTTTTAAATGTATCATTAATATTCTTAAATTATAGAATATTATTATATAATATTCACAATATATTGAGTGTAATTATATTATTACAATAATATAATTATTATTCATTTAGCATTTTGCATGTATTAAATAAATCATTTAAAAGGTATTTAAATAGATTTTAAATAACTATGTGCATTATTAAATTCTGAAAAATAGGGTATATCACTGGGACTATTTCACTATATAGTATAAGTTATAAAGTCCTGATATTAAGGTTTAGTATTTTTATTAATTAATAAGTAACTATTTCACCGGCATTATATTTACTATAAATGCCAAACGAGCGCCAAAAATTATGAGAAAAATACCGGTAATGTACTTTAATGTATTGTATTTATTGAAAATATTTCCAAGTGCTGATTTCTCAGTATAGATATAATTATGTAATTAAATCCCTTTTGGGGTATTTTATTGTATTGTATTATCTTCAATAATTTATATTAAATAATCTAGGACTCCAATAATTATGTGGTCAGTTCCCAAAGTCTTGGGATAATGTCTAGAATGTCCCCCTTAAGTTTGGTGACTTTTTGACTTGGTCAAAAATACAATCTGTCTTTAGCGCCCGCGTTAGTCTAGAAAGCCCTGCCTTACGCCTCCAAAAACGCGATGGACTCCAATTTAAGTCTAGTCAATGACATTGGACTTATAATGACACGTAGATCACTATCTTGCGGTCTATAACCTTGTTTGGTAAAATTACCATTTTGCCCTTACATTGGGAATGCACGTTTGACTACATTTATCTATTATATGCATTGTAGGATCCAAGGTTTATCTGCTACCTAGGATTTGTAACTTGCTATACTATCGATGTAAGTCTCTTAGCCTCACTTTAATCCTAATATGACTAACTGAAGATGATATATAAGCTACCTGTATGCTGTGATGTATGCATATGGAATTAATAGTTGATTAATGAACTCTATAACTTGTATTGCTATGTTATTGGTGTTTTAGACAGCATTACCACAAAAACGAGCATGTAAAGGGTTTATCTAGGTGTATTTTCAAGCTTAATTTCCTGCATAATGAACCACATGTATTATACAACGATCATATGAATAAGGTGGAAAAATGAATGTAGTATGTTAATGATTTGATAATACGAGCAAATTGTATATCATTGGAGTCTTCCTTCTATTGAGTTGAGTCTGTCTGTTTGGGAAGTTTGTTGTGGGTGGTTATCCTAAGATTGTTGGATAAGTGGTAAAGCCTGAGTTTTGGGTACAATAGTTCAATAATCAGTGATAGAGTCGGCTGTTAAGCGGTTGTAAAGTGAGTTATTATATGGCTATAAAGTGAGTTATAATATGGCCATAAAGTGAGTTATTATACGACTATAAAGTGAGTTATAATACGGCTACAAAATGAGTTATCATATGGCTGTAAAGTGAGTCATTTTACGACTGCAAAATGAGTTACTATACGGTTGCAAAGTAAGTTATTATATGGCTATAAAGTGAGTTACAATATAGCTACAAAGTGAGTTATTATATGGCTATAAGGTGAGTTATTATATGACTGTAAAGTGAGTTATTATATGGCTACAAAGTGAGTTATTATACGGCTACAAAGTGTGTTATTATACCGCTGCAAAAGTATGAGTCCATTGGCTATAAAAGTATGAGTGCTCCAATAAAGGTTAATGAGTTTGAGTTTGAGTCGATTGTCATTCGGTCTTGATGTTGTCAATATCAAGATATAAAAAGTGTTCTTTACTTTTCAAAAGATTTGCAGTGTGGAAGTAAAGGTCGAACCCACAGAGATTGATTAACTACCATGTTTTAATCTTAAAACCTAAATCTAATTAATTATAAAAACGGATTTTGATTTGAATTATAATTAAACTAAAAACAATAAAAGTAAATCTAAACTATGAAAGCAATTAAAATTGTTTTTAAATAATGTTTAAGGGAACCTAGGATTGCAAATCCACCACTAGCTTCATAATAGGAATATTTATGAATTACTTTAGCTTATTACGTTGGATGATAATGGGGAATTGTAGCAACAAGCCCAATTCCTCCGACAAGAAGATAATCATGGTTCAAGCACCAACATAATCCATCTTCGGTTAGCACGAATTATCCCACACTAAACTAGGGTTGTGATCTAATCCGTCTAACCTAGGCATGGACTATTCGGATACTTGATAGCACAAATCAATAAAGCACCATCACATGTAAACAATCTAAACAAGCACAGCAAGCATAGATCGTTGAGCACATCACAGTCAAAATAGATCTAAGACAAGAATAAATTCTGAAAGTAATGATTTAATCACTAGAAGTACGATTTATTTATAAAAATCCTCTAAACATGTGACTGTCATCCATACATACTAAACCAAAAATAAAAACATAAATAAAATCCTATTACTCGTCTAGGGCTTCATTGAAACCCTAGATCTATGATCTAGCCGTCCATGGAAGTGATGGATGGCAAGTAGTTGATGGAGGAGGCCATGGAAACCCTTGGTCTTCTTCTTCTTCTCCTTGCTTCCCTCCCTTCAATGGCTGAAAGTATGTGTGTAGAATGTGTGTATAATAGTTGCTAATAATGTCTAACCCTTTAATTATAACAAAATAGGGTATATATAGATTTACAACAAGTTTTGGAAGCCTTCCTAACCCGAAACGAACTGAAACTGATGTAATTTACAGTCTAGACGTCGTTCAGCAGTTTCATTTGCACAGGAGTTTTCAGTATACTGAAATACGCCACTTTGACTTTTACACATATCGCGCGAGCGCGACGTTTGGTACCTCGCGCGCGCGGATCGCGCGAGCGATTCTCTGTTTTTCGCGCACGCGGATGGCGCGTGCGACTTGGCTTTTTCAGCTTCTTTCTTTGTGCTTTTTCACCCTGTTTAGCTTGGTTTAGGTGATTTCTTCCAAATCCTGTCAGAAAATAGAAAACGAAGTAAAAATACACAAAACAGGATAAAAAGTACTAACAAATGTGAATTAAGGCGTATAATTAGGATTAGTTCTCTCCCGATCAGGTCTATTCATATATGAGTCATAGAGTTATTCTTTGTTGAGTTTAGTTTCCCTGTCATTGTTCTCTATGGTTTTAACTTCTTAATAACTAGTGAATCATTCTTAAAGGATGATGTAGATAATGAACCTTGAAAGAATGCATTTTCGATAAGAGATTAAGACGTTGTTGCTTATTTGTCATGCTGAGAACTTTGCCATGCCCGTGGAAGGTGCGTCTTTTGATAAGAAACTGATCATATCTTAAGATACTGATCTATAATGTCAGTCGAGTGATACTCGCATTACTGATTATTATGTGGTTGAGATTCTCACTCAATTTTGTTTCAAAGCTGACGGCATATTACTCCTTGGGCAATCCAATGTCCAGGACTAGTTGCAGGTTTGTTTAGATAGGAAGGAAAGCTCAGGAAGTAATGGTAAGTAGTTAAAGAAGGATAGAGCCAAGCCGGAGATTAGAGATAGATGTTTAGTGTTGACATTGATATATTAGATTAGAATGGCCTCTTATATTCTGATAAATTTTATAATGCGAAGTATTTATAGCTCTTTGTAATTATGATGAGTTTATGATTAGGATATTGTTCGGGTTAGCATTTCCTCTATTATGATCACATGTACAGAGTTAGAAGGACAGAATGGTCATTCAACCTGTCACATATCTATGGGTCCAAAAGAGGAAATTTATTTTTCCTTATTTTGCTACACTGAGGCATGACATAAACCAGCTTGAATGCAACCCCCAGATTGGAACCTACCATTTAAATTAGTGTGCGATGCAAGCGATTATGCTATTGGGGCTGTTTTAGCACAAAAGAAAGATAAAAAAAACCGTTGGTAATTTGTTATGCAAGAAAAACGTTAGATGGGGCACAAATAAATTACTCAACTACCGAAAAAGAATTACTAACTATGCATTTTGCATTATACAAATTTAGAGCCTATTTAATACGGTCATCGATAATATGTTTTACAGACCACACAACTTTAAAATATTATTTATCTAAGAAAGATAAAACCATGATTAATAAGATGGATATTACTCTTGCAAGAATTCGATATAGTAATAAAACATTAAAAAGGGTTGAAAATGTTGTGACAAACCACTTGTCTAGGTTGACATTCGAGGATAAGAGTGTGCAAGATCCTAAACCAATTAAGGAGTCATTCCCAGATGAACAACTATTAGTAGCTACCACTTTACCATGGTATGCTGATATTGTAAATTATTTGGTAATTGGGAAACTCCAGAGTCATTGATCTTTCCCTGATAAGAAAAAGGTTTTTAGCCATGGCCATACATTTCTACTTTGAAGATCCATATCTCTTTTAATATTGTGCCAATCAGGTAATACAGAAATACGTACCAGATGAAGAAATTGAACAAGTGTTACATTTTAGTCAGTCCACACATTGCGGAGTACACTTTTATGCCAAAAAGACCGCTATGAAAGTTTTACAAAGTGGCCTCAATTGACCATCTTTATTTAAGGATTTGTATTTATTTTGCAAAACATGTTTGCATTGCCAAATTCTAGGGAGCCTATCACAACGTAATCAGGAACCTTTAACCTCTATTATTACAATATAAATTTTTGACTATTGAGGAATCGATTTCATGGGCCCTTTCCCCCATCCTTTCACTTTGAGTATATTTTACTAGCCATAGAATACGTCTCTTAGTGGGTGGAGGCGATACCCACTAGAAGAAACAACCACAATACTATGATTGCATTATTAAAATATATATTTTAGCTAGGTTTGGTACACCAAAGGAAATGATTAGTGATCAAAGGTCCCATTTCTATAACAAACCATTTGAAGCCTTAATGAAAACATAATGTGTCACCCACAAAGTGTCCACCTCATATCATCCCCAAACGAATGGGCAATCAGAACTAGTTAATAGGGAGATAAAACATATATTGGAAAAAATTGTCAATTTCAACTAGAAAAGATTGGTCTTTACGTCTCTCTGATGCACTTTGGGCATACATGACAGCCTTTAAAACCGATTTAGGAATGTCTCCTTATAGGCTAGTGTATGGGAAAGCATGCCACCTACTTGTTGAACTAAAACATAAAGCTTATTGGGCGGTTATATCCCTAAACTATGATATCCAAGAAGGTGGTATGGTCAAGAAATTACAACTGAGTGAGTTAGAGGAAATACAGAATGATGCATATGAAAATGCTACAATAAATCAAGCTCACACGAACATTTATCATAATAAAAATCTTTTACGAAAGCGGTTTACGCCCGGGCAAAAAGTTTTATTATATGACTCACGTTTACATCTTTTCCCAAGAAAGTTAAAATCGAGATGGCATGGCCCTTACATTGTCAAAAATGTATTTCCTTTTGGCACAATTGAAATAGAGAATTGACAAGCAATGAATATTGCATAATTATGTACTGATATAATAGATATAATGCTCATTTAACCCCCTAAAAAACCTGTTTTATCTGTGTTTTCCATAGTACAATATTTTTATACCTATAAATGTCAAACACATGTATCTCGGTGTTTTTATAGGTTTTCGAAAAACATTGCACCAGTTGAAAGAAGGAAAGAGAAAAAAGGAACAAAGAGTTGAAATTGGCAACATGATCGATCCTCACAAGATTCATCCTCAAATAATCAATCTTCAAAATTGAGTAGGATCGATCCTTATGTGATCGATCCTATGATCTCAGTATATCAGATCAATTCGAGCAAACAACTTAAATATGTGTCAGAAAAAAATTGTGGGGAACTTGATGAAAATGGACAAGCATCTTCTTCAGCTTCAACAATCATGACGATCCTGTAGAATGACAAGCTCCTTGACGATTCCTCATCTTCTTCAATTGGCAAGACAAAGGATCCTCATCTATAAATGCTACCATTCGTTAGTGAAGGAAGACATATATATATATATATATATATAGAGAGAGAGAGAGAGAGAGAGAGAGAGAGAGAGTACTAAGAAAGAACTTCCATAGCCAAATCGCTATGTGAGCTCCAACCATCAAGAGTAGAAATTCAAGGTTTTTACTTATGTTCTTGTTCTAAAAGTTGTACAAAAATTTCTTTGTTGTAAGTTTTGATTTCAAACTCGAGTTTCTGTAATGAATTTTATTTACTGTATGAAAAATTAGTTTCCAAATTTTAGTTTTCTTGATGTTTCTTTGTTAGTTAGTAGTTGTAGGACTTCTATATTATAGTTTGAAATCACAAATTTCAAGTTTTTGCGACAAAATTTCATTCACTATAAGACAAAATTTGTTACTAAATTTTAGATTTCTTATAATCACTGAGTGAAGCTCTAGAATACCCAAAATACCTATATTCCATCTCCAAATTAAGTTAAGATTTGGTTTATTCTTGACGGTGTTCTTCGAGTTCATCCACTATAATTCAGGAAAAAAAAATCAAGGTTGAAGGTTAAGTATATGATTTTGATGTCTTAATTCAGTTCATGTATGTTTTATTAGCTTAGTTGTATTAATACTTTGTTACTTTGCTGATTCCAAGAATTCAATTCCAACTCAAGCAAGTGAAGAAAAAGTCTATTTATTTAGTTATTACTACTTAATTACTCTTATGATCCTAAATCTTATATAAATGGTGATTGTGTACATCTATATTATTTTTCTTTAAAATTTATTTAGATGATAGTTTTAATTCCAACATGATAGGCTAGACCTTTAATTGGGATTATGCAATAAAAACCTAGAAAACACAGCTTTTGTACACTAATTCTTAACTGGGCATATTTAAATACTTGATATGACCTTCCATTTTTGGCTAAAATATAACGATGGTTTATGGATTTTAACATATTTATGGACTATAGTTGTATTGGACCTCAAGAATTACGTATTTTAGACAAGAACCTAATTCTATGAATTATCAACTATGTTAGTTGTCCTAAAAAAATACCTAGCATATAAAATGGCTTATTTAGTAAAGTTTATGTTTTAAGTATGTGTATATTTATATTTCTATCCATTAATGGACATGCAATCGTGTAGTGGTAGGGTGGTGGTGACTGAGTACCGAGTAACCCACGTCCACAGGCTTGAGTTCGAACCTGGCTATTGCCCGATTGCCTCCTTATTTTTTCTTTAAACCAGACGACGTCATTTTATATCATATATGACAAACTTGATATAAATTCAACCATTATAAGTTTATTTTCAAACAAAGTGTAGACACCCCATTTTGTCGGCTATCAGATTTAGGAGACCCATAGCTTGATGGTTCATGATGATTGAAAAGACACGAAAAGGACTCCCCCGAAAGTCAGTTCTATCTCTCGAAATACTTAGAAAGTGGTACAAATGACCAAAATGCCCCTAAAAGCCCAACACTCCCAGATTTGGACCAAAAGATTTGGAAACATACTATGCCATAGAAAAAAACAATAAAATGAGTTTTAAATCAAAATCAGATGAAAACATCAGTTCCAAGAGGCTCCCAAAAGTCCCGGGATGTTCCTAGAAGTCCCCGTTTGACCGGTTTGACCAAAATCTTTCGAATTCACCCAAAAGTTTTAGGATCATTCTAAGTCATGTGAAAAGTGATAAAACGTGTTTTAAAAGAAAATCAGACAAAAACGTCATCTCCTGGGAGATCCCAGAAATTCCTAGAACTTTTCGAAAATCCCCAGTTTGACCGACCTAGTCATTGACTCGCGAACTGAAGCACCATATCAATTTTCAAATAATTTTCATAGATAGTAGAGGTCAATAGCTTTCCAACGGTATATCACACATAATTTTTGGATTTAAATTGAATTTGTTATGAATTTTCGAAGGTGAAAAAAGTGATTAAATTAGTCTTTATCGCAAATACCGTAAAACTTTACAAAGTGACCTGACACCGAACTAATTTTTATGGAAAGTAGGCTCTATTACCTTTCCAACGTTATATCACAAGCTTGGTCTAGAGTTCATATACATTTTCTGGAATTTCGGACGAAATAAGGCATTTTTTGCGAACACTGTGGATATCGGCATTTGGGCATGCCACGTTTTTTATTTTGAAAAGAGTCTCCACTTAATTTTGTAAAAAAAAACTAAGAGACCATTTTAAAAGGAACTGATAGCATGTCAAAACCGAAGATTTACTAGGTCCGGGGATTATGGAATAAGAGAAGAATGAGCCCATGAGGACTAAAACACCATCTCTCATCCTATCTCACGATAGGCCTCTACTCAACATCCTTAGAATCAAATTAACAATTTAAATGTGTCCTCAAACGTGGACTATTATCATACGGCTACAAAGTGAGTTAGTATATGGCTACAAAGTAGGTTATTAAACCTCTAAAAAGTACGATCCCATTGGCTATAAAAGTATGAGTACTCCAATAAAGGTTAATGAGTTTGAGTTTGAGTCAATTGTCGTTCGGTCCATTCAGTTGTGAGCCATAGATTTATTCTTGGTGAGTTCGATTTCCCTATCATTTTTCTCTTCGATTTTAACTTCTGAATAACTAGTGAATCATTCTTAAAGGACAATGTAGATAATGAACCTTGATGGTTCATAGCACGACTAATATAACTTTGAAGAATGCATTTTGGATAAGAGATTAAGACGTTGTTGGTTATTTGTTATGCTGAAACTTTACCATGCCCGTGGAAGTGTGCCTTTTGATAAGAGACTAGTCGTATCTTAAGATATTGAACTGTAACATGAGTCAAGTGATACTTGCATTACTGATTATTGTGTGGTTAAGATTCTCACTCAACTTTGTTTCAAAGTTGACGGCATATAACGCCCTGGGCAATCCAATGTCAGAGACTAGTTGCAGGTTTGTTTAGATAGGAAGGAAAGCTCATGAAGTAATGGTAAGTAGTTTAAGAAGGATAGAGCCTGGTCAGAGATCAGAGATAGATGTTTAGTGTTGAAATTGAATACTAGATTAGAATGGCCTCTTGTATCCTGATGAAATTTTATAATGTGATGTAGTTATAGCCGTTTGAAATTATGATGAGTTTATGATTAAGATACCGTTTGGGTTAGCATTTCCCCTATTATGACCACATGAGTGGAGTTAGAAGGGCAGAACGGTCATTCAACTAGTCACGTATCTACGGGTCCAAAAGATGAAATTGAATTTTCCTTACTTCTCTATGCCGGGGAGTGACATAAACCAACTGGAATCACACTACAATTATAATCTATTAAGATGCCTAGAGGTATTCTGGAAGATGTACTTGTTCCAGTGGACAAATTTATTTTTCCCATAGATTTTATGATACTAGACACAGAACCAATTCCTAAACCAATTTTCATAAATCCCTGTGATTTTTGGTAGACCCTTTCTGGCAACAATAGGCGCTACAAGTCGCATATGGAGTGGTATGATGACATTAGATTTTAGTGATATGACATTAAATGTTAAAATCTTTTCTAATCATCATCAAAAATTAGAAGAAGAAGAAGTTGGAGAGGTAAATTATTTAGAATCTTTGTTATGAGAAAGTGTTCAACTATCTAGGGAAGAAGAGGAAAGCAATGTAATGAAAGTCACCTTTTTGAACAAATACCTTCAAGACCAAGATGAGGAAATAATTAGGGAAGCTATGTGGGCAACACGTTTCAAACCCGTACCACCTAAGACTACATTAGCTATGCCATCTAGTCTACAAATCCCACAGTTAGAGTTAAAAGAGCTCCCTCCCTAAAGAGCTCAAATACACTTTTCTAGGGTACAATAGTACATTCCCTGTTATTATCTCATCCACCTTAGAGTCAGAATAAGAATGTAAATTACTAAAATTACTTAAACAACATAACAGTGCTATAGGGTGGACCATAGTTGACTTAAAAGGGATTAGCCCAATTATATGCACACATAAAATATATCTTGAAGATGATGCTAAACCGACTCGTGAGATGCAAGACGCTTAAACCCTAACTTGAAGAAGTAGTGCAAAAAGAAGTCCTTAAGCTCTTAGATGCATGGATAATTTATTCTATATCCGATAGTTGTTGGGTAAGCCCTACATAAGTTGTACCTAAAAAAATTGGGATTACTGTAGTGCCCAATGCTGAAGGTGATCTAATTCTTACATGTGTTTCTACCAGTTGGAGAATGTGTATAGATTATAGGAAGCTTAACGCTATTACAAGAAAGGACCTTTATCCCTTGCCCTTTATGGACCAAATGCTAGAACGTGTAGCAGGACATAAATACTACTATTTTCCGGATGGGTATAGTGGCTATAACCAAATAGAGATAGCGCCTGACGACCAAGAAAAGACTACCTTTACTTGTCCTTTTGGCACTTTTGCTTATCGTAGAATGCCGTTTGGACTTTGCAATGCACCTGATACCTTTCAAAGGTGTATGTTGAATATCTTTAGTGACATGGTAGAAAATACTTAGAGGTCTTTATGGATGATTTCTCTATTTTTGGTAAATCATGTGATGAATGCCTAGTAATCTAGAAAAGTACGAAATAGATTTGAAGATAAGAATTTAATTCTAAATTGGGAAAAATGCCATTTATGGTGACAAAGGGTATTGTGTTAGGACATATCATGTATGAGGAAGGAATTCAAGTAGACCAAGCTAAGATTGACTTAATTTCAAACTTACCTACTCAGTCTATTCGTGACATATGCTTGTTCTCAGGCCATGCTGGATTTTATAGATGCTTCATCCAAAACTTTAGTGCTATTTTGCAACCTTTGTCAACCTTTTGCTAAGGACACTGTCACGCCTTGGCGTTGCGTAATTAAGGGAAGTAAGCTTCCTTATCGGACCTGTAGGCTCGTAACAAGTTACAGATTGCATGATTGTCCAAATACCAATGAAATAAAATATCGGAGTACGTAATAATAGCAGCAGAAATGTTCTAAGTTTAGTGAAAGTAATATCAGTCTTACAATCTCCATTATACATGCTTAAATATTACAGTCATTCGAATCCAAAAGAAACAGAAGTCTAAAGGCCAAACGGCCGATAACAACAACAACAACAACAACATAATAAGAGATAGATAATAAATTCCCCAGCGAGAATAAATAGCTTCAGCAACACGAACTCTTCAGCTAGCAAAGCCCAACCTTCCTGGTCAATGATCTCATCTCCATGGTACTCAACTAGTGGAACAACATCTCCAACGCCTGGAACTACAGCAACTAGACACGAATGTTAGGGCCACACATCCATCATTTGAAATATGAGTAAAATACTTCAAACCAAATGCAATATGAACATTATACACCATTTATGTCATCAATGAAAAGTTATCGATATGTTACGCAATTCTTCACCCAAAACCCAACGTTCTTCTCGACTATGAGACTTTAACAATGCAACATAACGCGGACGAATCCACCATGCCAACAACTCACAACTTGACAGTGCTAACTTCTATCGCACACGACCACAACACTACCAGTACTAGCTTTTGCCCACAACTACAACAACGTTGAACCGATGGTACTAGCTTCCGTCACACATGACACATGACAATATGCCCAAATTAACCTTTTTACGGCCACACATGGTCATCTAATATGTCATACAACCAGTCATAGCCCTCATTTATATATCATATGGTCACACATGACCCTCTACTATGTCATACGGCTACTCATGGCCCTCATTTAATCATCTAGCCCACAATTGGCCCTGACTCAATCACCTAGCCCATAATTGGCCCTAACTCCATACCAACGCAATGCAACACAATTGACCACAACCTAACATAAACACCATATAATTGACAACCCACATTGTGAATGTAACACAATCGACGACAAGACCATTAAGTTCACGCGACAATATACAACCACGCTCAAAATAATCAACGAGATCATCCAACTCAAATATGCAACGAAACCATGCAACACGACCATGCCTCATACGTCTGCCAACACACTTATTCATTTAAGTACATTATCTGCGTAGGGTAATATTTGAGACATAAATAAATCTCACAAACACTTATACCCATACTCTATCTCTTTCCTAGGTGGCAATGTGGGGTCTACTGAAATTATCCAGACCCTACAGTGCCACCCAAGAAAGAGATATAGTGTGGGTATAAGTGTTTATGAGATTTGTTTGTGCCCTTAGCATTGTTGATCTACGTATTAACGTTCATTACACCATTTAGTGATTCGACCCGACGCGTTATTACTAACGTTATTAATCTGATCATAACAAAAGTCCGACATCAATATAGAATTAACATGTTAGAAGAATCAACATAGAAATAATGAATCAATCATTCTCTTAAGCATGATACTACTAATCAAGCACATAGTACAACTACCAAATTGATGAGCTTGATCATCTATAACATATACAACCCCAAGTTCTGTTAACAAAATTTGTAGAATAAGCCATATCATAGACCATATTAACTTCAATCATACAAACAAACAAGGAATCAAAATACTGTCATGCTCGAGCGCTCCAGCCACTCGAGCGCTCCAGACTCGAGTGCTCATGCTTGCTCGAGCGCTCGGGTTTAGTAATTTTTTAGCAGTTTTGTTATTTAGTAAAATAAATACGAGTTTGATTATAAAACTTTGAAATCTCCAATCGAACCATACATGCAACTTGTTAAGCAGATCATACATGTTAATATACACATTATACATGATTTATAGTAATGAGATCAAAACTAAATAGATGATGATATATATATATATGTGTATGAACTTGAGCAATGAGATGTGATGATGATGATCTAGAGCTAAATATTGTTAAATCAAACACATATAAACAAATTTTACAGATTATAAATGTATATATAGACATTGTGTGTGAGTTATAATACTCCTAAAGTTAACAAGACCAAATGGATGATGAATTATGTTAAGAAAGAAGAAGATGATGATGATCAAGCTTTCTAAACTCTACATGCAAGTTCCAAAACTAAAATCCTCCTTGATCCTCCAAGACTTAACTCTAGAACTTCAAGGGTATTGAAATACATGCGTGTATGTGCTTATGGAGAGATTGGATGAATAATCCGACATGCAATTGAAAATGTATGTGCATGAAGAATTTCTCTCAAGATCTCTCTCTACAGCTCTCTGTTTGTGTACTCTATTTTCCCCACAAAAAAAAACTGAAAATGGGTCTATATTTATAGAATTTTGAGAGCCTAGGGGCAAAATGGTGTTTTCACACCTTTTTGGGGCTCAAGCGTTTGCTCCTCTTGAGCCCTCGCACCTCGAGCGCTCGCACTTGGATTTGTTAAAACAAAGAAGTTTTGTTTTGTTTTGTAACATGAATTATGTTATGAAATGAATGAACACACATGATATGTCAAGCATTCTTGAAATATCATTTATACATTTAGAAAAAATTAATAACGAATATCTGGAAATTACATTATTAATAATAGAAAATATGGGTGTTACACCTCTCCACCACTTATAAAAGGATTTCGTCCCCGAAATATGAGGTAACTTGTTTCGAACAACTCTGGATACTTAACGCGCATCTAAGACTCAAACTCCCATGAAGCTTCCTCTACGTTATGGTGATTCCATAGAACCTTCACCAATGGTATCTCCTTATTCCTCAGCTTCTTGATCTCTCTATCCAGAATCTGTACCAGTCTATCTTGATATGATGCATTATCATTCACCTCTATGTCTCTAAAATCGATCTAGTGCCCTGGTGATACTCTTTTAGCATGCTGACATGAAAGACATTATGGACTCCTGCCATCTTTGTTGGTAATGTTAGTCTGTAAGTAACTTTGCCTACATGTTCCAAGATCTCAAACAGTCCAATGTAGCGAGGTAACAACCTCCATCTTTTCTATCCAAACTTCACCACACCTCGAATCAGAGATACTTTGAGCAAGACATGCTCTCCCATGCTGAATTCCTTATCTTTATGGTACATATCTACATAGCTCTTATGTCTAGCTTGTGCTGCCTTCATCTTCTCTTTGATAGTTATAATTTTTTCATTAGTTTTCGGAACCAAATTTGGGCCTAGAAGCTTGCCATCTCTACCCTTTTCCCAACACAACGATGATCTGCAAGATCTTCCATATAATGCTTTGAAAGGCACTATTCCTAGACTTAAATGGTAGATATTGTTGTAGGCAAATTCTATCAATGATAAATGAGTCTCTCATGAGCTTTCAAAGTCTAGTACACAAGTTTGGAGCATATTTTCCATTACTTGGTTTGTTTACTCTATCTGCCCATCGGTCTAAGGATGAAAAGTAGAAGTCAGTCTCAGCGAAGTCCCTATAGCTGTATGAAGACTTTACCAAAACTCTAATACAAATCAGGAATCTCAGTCTAACACAATGGTGACTAGCACACCATGCAATCACACAATTTGCTGTAGATACAATCGGCTTAATTTTTCCACTAAATAGGTCATATTGTAAGCGATGAAATGAGTTGACTTTGTGAGTTTATGCACAATCCCCCAAATGGAATCATGGTTTTGCTGAGATCAAGGTAGTCCTACAATGAAATCCATTGTGATGTGTTCCCACTTCTACTATAAAATCAACAATAGCTACAAAAGTCCCATCGGCTTCTAGTGTTTTGCCTTAACTTGTTGACAAGTCAAACATTCTGAAACACATTTGGCAACTTCCTTCTTCATGCCTTCCCACCAGAAGTTTCTCTTCAGATCTTTGTACATATTCATCCCTCGAGGATGTACAATTTGTCTCGATCTGTGCACTTCTTTCAAAATATCCTTTTTGATATCATCTATGGCTAGCACCACAAGTCTCTTCTTGAATCTAAAACCACTGTCATTCCCAATACTCTAATTGGTTAGATCCTTGGCTATCTTCTTGTTGAACCACTGGCATAGTTCTACATCTTTCTATTGAGCCTCTATAGTCAACGAGTGTAGCTTAAACTACCAAGCATCCCATTATTCTTCCTTCTTCTGCTTCAGTAGGCTAAACTCCAAACTCGGCCATTGTCTCAAGTGCTTGCCACTCTCTAATCATAAGTGAAGAAATAGTGCTATGAGGCTTTTGACTTAAAGCATCTGCGACTATGTTTACCTTACTAGGGTGGTACTGCAATGTGAAGTCATAATCTTTCAATAACTCCATCCACCATCTCTGCCTCATGTTAAGCTCCTTCTGTGAGAATAGATACTTCTAGCTCTTATGATCAAAAAATAGAATGAACTGCTCTCCAAACTGTTAGCATCTCTATATCTTGAGTGCAAACTCAATGGCTGCCAACTCCAAATCATGTGTCGGGCAGTTCTTCTCATGTGTCTTCAGTTGCCTGGATCCATAAGAAATAACTCTCCCGTCTCGCATAAGTACACACCCTAAACCTTGATATGAAGCATCGCTACAGATAACAAATCTGTCTCCACTTCTCAGAATAGCTAGCGCTAGTGAATGGGGGCTGCAATCTTGGAAAATCCTTCCATAAAGCGACGATAATACCCAGCTAACCCAAAAAACTTCTAATCTCTAAAGCATTTCTAGGTCAGCTCCAATTCAATAGTGCATCGATCTTTGCAGAATCCATTGAGATACCTTCCCAGGAAATAACATGTCCCAAGAACTTGACTTCCCTGAGCCAAAACTCGCACTTGCTGAACTTGGCAATAAGCTCGTTTTCTCTAAGGGTCTATAAGGCAATTCTTAAATACTGTTTGTGCTCCTCCATAGTCTTCGAGTTGATCAAGATGTCATCGGTAAAGACAATAGCAAACTGATCCAAATAGGATATGAATAACTGATTTATCAAATCCATGAACACCACTGGAGCATTGGTCAAACCAAATGGCATAACCAGGAACTCATAATGCCCGTACCTTAAGCAGAAAGCTGTCTTCCACACGTCCTCTTCTCGAACAAGTAACTGATGATACCCTGATCATAGATCAATCTTTGAAAACACTATGGCTCCTTGTAATTGATTAAATAAATCGTCTATCTGCAGTAGTGGGTACTTATTCTTGACCATAACCTTGTTCAACTCTCTGTAGTCTATGCAAAGTCGCATTGATCCATTCTTCTTCTTAACAAACAACACCAGTGCTCCCTACGGTAAGTGCTAGGTCGGATGAATCTAAGGTTCCCCAGCTCTTGAATCTACTTACTCAGCTCTTACATCTCGATCGGTGCCATACGATATAGGGTCTTTGATATTGGTGCTATCCCTGGCATTAACTGAATACCAAAATCAATTTCTCACTTCAAGGGTTATAGACACCCCACTTTTGGCCGACCATCAAATTCAGGGGACGATTACTACTAAAATCGATGACGACAATGTTCGACGGAATTTGAGGATCTTTAAGGTAATTTAGGTTCATTGGAAAGATTCTTAATCTCAAGGATGATAAAATTTGAGGAAGTAAAGAATGAAAAAGTAATTTTGGGTGTAAAAATACGTGTGACAGAAAAAAAATTTGGGTTTCTTTAAGAGAAAATAAATCTAGTTCCTAAAATTAAAGAAAAGAAAAAAAAGAAGATTTTAGATATAGAAAAAAAGAGAGAGAATTTTGATTTAGAAAAAAAGAAGAAAGAAAAGAATTTAAAAAGAAAAAGAAAAAAGAAAAAATATAGGGTATATATATAGATATATATAATAACTGCAAGCGGGCCAGCATGCGGTAGCCGCGGCGACATTCGCTGAGTGCCGTATCGACACTAGTTGAGTGCCGCGCCAGCAGTCAGTGAATGCAGCAGACAATTCACTGAGTGCTGCCTGCTGTAACAGTTTGTTTTTCTTAAGTAAGTATTGAATACCCAAGATTACACTTCCCATGCAAGAATACTTTGAAATTACTAATTTGGCCTCTCCCAATGGGTCTATATAAAGAGGTGTATGTCTCCAATGAAGAGGGGAAGAACTTAGAGGTCTCTTGATTGAACAATTTTGGAAAATTAAGAGTGAATTTTATGAGAATCGGGAGAAGAAACCATGGAAGTTTGAGAAGCTTTGAAGAAGAACTTGAAGATAGTTGAAGATCTTCATCAAAAACCTACAAAATTTTAGAATATT
Source organism: Hydrangea macrophylla (assembly GCA_033977485.1). NCBI lineage: Eukaryota > Viridiplantae > Streptophyta > Magnoliopsida > Cornales > Hydrangeaceae > Hydrangea > Hydrangea macrophylla. The sequence continues at coordinate 59,365,670 of CM066999.1, forward strand.
TAGACGTAATCCTCTAATCTCAATTAGTTTTTAGTCTAAATTCAATCACAATTCATAGAATTCTAGGTTCTTTTAGACAATTTTCAAAAAGTTTAATCTCACCTAATTTCATCACACACCACTTGAATTCTGATTAAATTCTCATTCATAGTTGTTGATTTGGATCTTATTTACCTTATATTTAATGCAAAATAAGTTTTCAAAACGAAATTTGATTTGGAACATCAATTGGATTTAAAATTTGGTCCTCTTTGTTCTTGCTCTTCTCTAAGGAATTATGAGATCTTTAATATCTCACTTGATTCCTTTGAGTTTGATCCTCTAAATTTCTATAAATTTATTATTTACATGGGAATTAAAGTTAATGTTTAATGTTGTTTAATCTTGGGTCCCACTGCATTGGCCAATGGGATGCTTGGTTGAGCATTGGTGTACCATTTTTTGGGTGAGCAAAAATGCTTTCTTATACATAAATGGTTAATCTAGGCCTTTGTTCATGATTTGGGTCCTCCAATTTGAAGTCTTATGGAATCCTCTCCATATTCCATTGAGATTTATGTATATTAGTGCCTTTAGATCTCCAAGGATCATTAACTTGGGAGGAGAGTTGAATAAATGAGTTTAAACTCCTCAGGGATCGTATATTTGGTAGAGGAATTTGATGTAGAACTAGTTTTTTCATGATTTGATTATCAGATTCAAGTGAATTCAAGGGTCTTGAGTTCACTAGGATTGAGTAAGTCCTTGGAATCCATTTCTAGATTCTCTTATGAGGTCTATGTTGGGATTCATCTAAGGCTAAATCCATAAATCTCTTTTGCATTTCATTATTATTTTAGTCACAATCATACTTGGCCTAGATTCTCTGTAGAATTATAGATCAAGTTTGATTCAAATCATGGACATTAAATCATCTACGGTGCAGTGATTTCAATGACAACTTGTGATCAAACATTTTTAATTAAATCATTGATGATGCCAAATATTGGGTAATAACAAGAAGAATGAGACAAAAGAAATTTGTATGTGGTTCTATCTTGTTAATGAAGGAACCTACATCCACGTAGTGTGTTGGAGCAGTTATACTATGATATAAACGTTACCCGGGGTCTTCGGTGAACCAATCGGCTTGGATTTACCAATGGCTGGCCGAGCAGGGAGTGTGTGCGTTGAATAGAAATAGCAATTCTATAGAGTAGGAATGCGATCCCCTCCAATGGGGATGAGTGGTCCCTTTTATAGATGGAGGAGACCACCCGTATAAGGCAACCAGGCTGATTAGGAAACACAATCTAATCACAATTTTCCAACACAAATCATGGGAGTTTCCTAAGTGGATTAGGCAACAACTTACGCTCTCCCTTAGTCTTCTGGCTGAGATAAGAAACTACTTGGAATCTTGTGGATCAAGTAATGGCACGCACTCGGGCTGCATTTACTGGTCAATGAACCCGTACCGTACCCCCGAGCTATGAACCCAGACTGGGCGATCTTTGTCGGACGACCCAGGATGGCTGAATAATAGGCACCCTCTGCGGACAACTCAGCATCTCCTTATTGAGGTGGCCGTTTGACTTTAACTTGATATTTTTGTACATATCAGTTGCCCCTAATTTTGAAACTAATATGATGCTCCATCAGATGAGGTTTAAAAATCTGTGCTACCCAGTAGACCGCTCGGGACCATACTCGGTATATTACTCGGGGCTGGACCCACCGCCTTAGCTAGCTATGGTTAGACTGGGTAGTATCCTCAGGGACCTAGGGTTGGTAGCTGCCACGTGTTAGGGAGTGATTGATCCAGTCAAGATCCAATGAGGTCAGTGTAAGTGTAACCTAACAGTTGCGTTGTAACTGAATAATCGCGTCAGACATTTAATGCACGTGCCTTTTGAAGCGTCGCTTCACGTGCCCGAGGTGACAGCTCAGATGATTTAGGTGGGAAAATTTCCTGGCCATTGGATCTGATTGATCTGGACCATACATGTTGCAAATATACGAGGTACTTATGCATTTCTACCATTCCTGCTGCTCAAAGATTGAGACCACCGAGAAGTTTATGAGAGAAAGCACCTGGTCATACCTCCCGAGCTATTTTCTGTGCTTAATTCTTATAAGTCTTCATCTTCCCATCCTTAAGATTTCACTGCACTTTCCTTCTTTTCCTATTTTTGGTCAACATTCCCACCTGAGGCTGGAGAACGGGAACCCCTTAGGATTTATGAGGGAGTGGGACTTTTTCTTCCTTCGATTTTGCTTTTTCTTTAGATCAGGCGGTGTGACAGAGCTCTTGAACTGATCGGGTTGTCCAGGTGTAGTACTGAATGAGTGTCACCATACTCTGAAGACCTTGTACGCCTTACCTTTTAGGCTTCTAGTCTTACCCCCTCTGTGTCTTAGGCTTAGAGTCTCGGATCCCTACTTAGGTCACCAACTACTCCTTTGCCCAGTCACGGCAGCTTTAGAGATGTGTCATTTAGGTTTTGACTCGTCTTCCCGGTCGGAGGATGAACAATCCGATCAGGGACCCCAGACACCAGCTTAGATCCTCCAACCATGACCTAGTCCGACCGCCAAAGCGAAGGTAGGATCCCTGTCCGAATATCGGACGACGAGGTGGGTGATCGGGAGTGAATAAGTCCTAATTACACGCCCTAATTCACATTTGTTAGCACTTTTTATCCCCTTTTTGTGTACTTTTACTTCATTTTCCATTTTCTATCAGGTTTTAGAAGAAAGCAAGAGTTCCAAGATAAAATGGGTGTGAAAATAGAAGAAAAGAAACTAAAAAAGGCACCTTGCGCGTGCTCGTGCAAAATCCTAGAATTGCGTTCGTGCTGCCCGCTCGCGCAACCCGTACAAAAATCCAATGTTGGGTATTTTAATGAGCTGAAGACCGTTACGCGAACAAAATTGCCTAATTACGTCCAGACACATAAATAAAGCAGTTTTAGTGTGATTAGGTTTAGAAAAGCTTCCAAAACTTGCTCCAAATCCATATATATATATATATATCCTCTTTTAAGTAAAATTGGGGGTTACACAACATTATACACACCCATATACAACTAAAACTCCAGACATTGAAGAGAGGAAAGCAAGGAGAAGAAGAAGAAGAAGAACAAGGATTCCCATGGCCTCCTCCAGCAACCTCTTGCCAATCTTTGACTCTATGGCTGCTTAGACCAAGATCTAGAGTTTTAATGAAACCCTAGCCAAGTAATAGTGTGTTATTTATGTTTTACTTTTAGATTAATTATGTATGGATGATGATTACATGTTTAGAGGATTTTTTTATAATAAAATCGTACTTCTATTGATTAAATCATTGCTTTCAAAGTTTATTCTTGTCGTAGATCTATTTTGAATGTGATGTGCTCAATGATCTATTTGCTTTGATTATATGGATTATTTACATGTAATGGTTGTGATATCAAGTAGTCGAATAGTTCATGCCTAGGGAAGACAGAGTGTGCCGTAGTCCTAATTTAGTGTGAGACACTCCGTGCCAACCGAAGATGAATTATGCTGATGCTTGAATCGTAGTTATCTTCTTGACGGAGGAATTGGGCTTGTAGCTACAATTCCCCATTATCATCCAACGTAATAAGATAATTGAATGCATAGATACCCTTAGTATGAAGTTAGTGGTGGATTTACGATCCTAGGTTCCATACACTTATATATCAAAATAACTTTTAATCGCTTTCATAGTTAGATTTATTTATTTAGTTTCTTAGTTTAATCAAAATCAAAATGAAAATGAAAATTATGTTTTCTTAATTAACTAGGTTAGGCTTTAAAATTAAAGTTCTTTAGTATTTCAATCTCTGTGGGTTGGACCTCTACTTCCACACTATAAATCTTTTAAAGTAGAGCATACTTTATATCTTGATTCTGACAAGATCAATTTTTGACGCTGTCATTGGGGATTGCAAGTTACTACCTTTGGTTTTAGAATCTTAGTTTAGTTAATTCATAAATATTAGATTAGGTTTTATTTTTCCTATTTTCCGTTTTTGTTTTAAGTCACTATCTTTTCCTTTTGTTTTGTAGTTTCTCAAATCACCAAATTCTAGCATTTTAGAGTGGAAGAGCTTAGCACATTAAAGGAGCTTACGTGAATAAAAAAAGCAAAAAAATTCAAGTAAATCTCTTACTTTAAAATTCGCTTCAAACCACTATAAGTCAGGGCACTGAGACGCACTATTTGCATTAGTTTAGGGGTGATTTGCACGTGCATTAACTAGGAAACCTGGGGTGCTAGGCTTTGACGCGAATCACTGCATAACATGATAACTTTCATGCATCATAGTAGTTGTGTGCTTGTTGTCTTATTTGCGTGGTTGCTTATTGTATTTGTTTGAGTCAGTCATCGTTTTAGTTTCTTTTTTTTAGTGTATGATTGTTAGGCGTTCGAGTAAACCTGCTTTACATACTTTGGATCTTGAACTTGAACATAACCTAAGAGTCAGTAGGTCCTCAACCCAACCTTCTAGAGCTCGGTAGATATTAGATGATGAATCGACTTCGAAACCGTCATCGTTACTTTAGGCTAAAATTCAAAGCACCCTTAAATGTTTAAGAAAAACTAGAACTATTAACATCCAACCTATTCCAATGGCCGACTTTGGAAACAACTGGAACAACCAAAACAATAGAAATGACCCTAACATACTTAACATACCTCAACCCCCTCCTATAAAAGATTATTTCATTCGTACGGCCTACATGCCACAAGTATGTATCGAATTATCGGAGGTGACGACATCTTACTTTGAGATAAAGTCATCTACCATTGCACTTCTCCCCTCATTCCATGGTCATATTAAAGAAGATCCTTATCATCACTTAAGAGAGTTCCAAGATATATGCTCTACATTAAAAATCCAAAATCTAACTAATGATGAATTAAAATTGTGCCTCTTCCCATTTTTCTTAAAAGATAAAGCTATGTATTGGCTCCAATCTCTTGAGCCAAACACTATTAGAATCACAAGAACAAATCAAATAAGAAAATCTATAATGAATTTTGTGATGCAAGATGGGGAAATGCTCTATGACACTTGGGAACAATTTAAAGAATTATTACTCTCTTGCCCACATCATCAAATTTCCAAGTGGCAATTGGTGCAGATCTTCTATGAGGGACTTGTTCCCGTAGTTCGTAATACCGTTAATGCTGTTTGTGCAGGTACCTTTCTACTCAAAAGCGCCGACGAGGCATGGAAAATATTTAAAACATTAAGTAAAAGTTTGATGCATCAAGCTGTGTCCGTCCGTTCTGAGGGGTGTCTTCCACCTAAACCTAAGCGAGAGGAGTGTTTCGAGTCAAGTCACTCAGTTGAATTGCAAGAACTATCTAAAAAACTTGACCGATTTATGATAATGAATCAAACGACGGGCTCACCCTCTTATGCAATTTATCAAATATGTTTCGATCCTTCGCATTCTAAACTTGCATGCCCATCGGCGTCTCAATTTCCAGAATTTGTGGAGCAACACATACACTCTATTCAACAATTCTCACGAAATAGTTATAATCCTATGATGACAAATTTTTCTAATACTTACCGACCCATTGATTTCGTGGTCCTTGACACTGAACCAGTGACAGATGCTAGAAGCACACTCTTGTCATTCTTGGTCGTCCATTCTTAGCAATCGCTAATGCACGTGTTAATTGTCGAATGGGGGTGATGAAGGTGTCATTTGGCAACATGAATCTAAAATTAAATGTATTCAATGCCGTCGATCAACCTTCTAATGATGATGATTACCCTTGTATGGCAGAGAGTGAGGTTAAACAAGCTAATGGACCCAATAGCATAATAAACATGAGTAAGAGGAAAGAGATAATGTACAATGAACAAAAACCCTAATAACCCGGATCCTAAGGAGAAATTTACTCGAAAGGTGAAAAATCGATTTGAACACGATTAGGAAGAATCATCAAATGAAATAACTCATAAAGATATTTCTATTTTCAAATATGGTCTTCCTCTTGTTAATAGGGGCATAAAGTCCGTGTTTTGGCCTCCATGACTCTTGAGCTAGAAATGGTCTAGCTGAAGATGTAAAAGACAGTGCTTCTTGGGAGGCAACCCAAGCTTTTATCATTCTGTTTTTTCATTTTCGTATACTCTTTGGTCATTTTGGGTCATTTTTGAGTCAATTTTGGTCATTCTGGACCGGTCTGTGGGTCAAGGTCAACTTATTTTGAACTTATTCACATTGATAAGAAGAGAAAAGAGAGAGAGAACATGTCGCGCGCATGACCCGCTCGCGCGACGTGTCACTGGCGCGACCTGCTTGCGCGAGTTTGTGCCTTAGGAAATTTTTTAAAACTTCTTTATATATACCCTCATATTCATGTCACGCGTCAAATCGCGCGCGTGAGGGCTGGTCGCCTGAGCGGCCTGCTCACACGATTAATTGCCTTAGAAAAGTTTTCTCTTGAACCGTGAAAACAAGCCTCAGATCTACCTCGCAGAGGGAATTGCACGCGCGAGGGTCGCTCGCAAGGCCTGCTCGCGTGAGGGTGGATTATTTATTTATTTTTTTTGTGTTTTTCTTTTGTTCTCTTCTTCTCACTCCCAACCCTTTCTTATGTGTTTTTCTCCTTTCTGTTTAGGCCCCTTTTAGATCGAGACCTTCTTTGTTTTCATAGTTCCGTTTGTGCTTGTTTACTTATTTATTTATTATTTTTCTTGAGTCTTTTGATTTCAGTTTAGTTTTTCAACAAGTATGCTACTGTCTGCATTATATTTATATACATTTCTATTAGCTATCATTGTTCGTTTGTTTGTTTATTTTCTTTTGTTAAGTATTAACATGTGAATTAGTGGCTCCATTTGGAACAATTGAACTTTATCGTCATATTCATATACGTTTACCTGGTATGTGATTGCCGAGATCAAGGTAATGTCATTCCTTCCTTACATACTCTCCTCTCTTTCATTTTATTGTTTCATTGGGTACAATGAAAGGTTTAGGTTTGGGGGTATGCACTCACATGCACATTATTATGCACAGATTTTTTAAATTTTTTTTGATGCTTGTGCTTAAATAACTGATGTTACCGATATTTTTGCAATCTCAAGTCGATACTACTTGTTATGAAACTTGGATTGTTATAGAATGGTAAACAAGGGAAGATGTGGTTAAACATTTGCTGAAGTCATAATGCAACGTTTAGTATATGTATCGTTCGAATCGTAGTTTTATATCGTAGATTTGCACACAAAATTGTGCACTGCACATAGTCACTTGAATACATGTTTGATGTGAACTATAATATGATTCGGATTTCTAGATAACACATGGTGTGGAGAATAAATCCGATGAGCTTTTAAGCCTATCTTTTCTTTTTAGAGGGTTATAAATACATTTATGTTTGTCGAATTTCATTGAAATAGCGCATTAACTCGTTGTTTAGTCTCATTATTCTTGTTTTGGTTGATAGTCAAGTTAAAATATTTACTACCATGCTTAAGAAACTTCTGTTGTAAACATTGAAGAACCATATGATCATAGGAAATGATGGTAGGCCCTCTTTGTTTACCATTGACCGATAAATTATAAAATTTCCTTAGTTTGCCCCTTTAAGCCTTTAAAGTGTCTTTCTTTCTTTAATCACCAGGAATTTTTTTTTGCTCCAATTTGGCTAACTTGGAGGTTACCACTGAAAGATTGATCAACTTTTAGTGGTGATAAGGCAATGTGTTGATTGAAAAGAAGAAGAAAACAAGATGATGTTTGGGGTAGTTGCCTTAGTATTCAATGAATATTTGTTTCAAAAGCAACGAAAAGGAAAAGAAAAAGGTTGGAAAAAGAAAAAAAAGGAGGAAATAAATTAAAAAAAATAAAAGAAGAGAATGAAAAGATGAAGGTTGGTAGAAGAGATGATGAAAGAGACAGTCGCGGCCATAGAAGACGAAGGGAAAATACCGTGGTATGTGGATGTGTGGAAATTCATTAAAGAAGGAGAATACCCCGAAGGAGCCTCAGAAAAGGACAGAAAGACGATTCGACGATTCTCCGCTCAATTTGTGATTTATGCAGATAAGCTATGGAAGAAATCCTACAGCGGGTATAATCTGGAGTGCCTATATGGGAAAGAAGCTAAGAGAAAGACGATTCGACGATTCTCCGCTCAATTTGTGATTTATGCAGATAAGCTATGGAAGAAATCCTACAGCGGGTATAATCTGGAGTGCCTATATGGGAAAGAAGCTAAGAGAATGATGGAGGAAATACATGAAGGAGTGTGGACCCCACATGAATGGGCACATGCTGACAAAGAAGATCATCCGACAGGGGTATTATTGGAAAACCTTGGACAAAGACTGTTGCAAAAATGTTAGAAGGTGCCACAAGTGCCAGATTCATGCAAATCTAATGCAAACCCCACCGTCACAGCTCTATAGCATGACCACCCCTTGGCCATTTTCCGTATGGGGGATTGATATCATTGGTCAGATAGTTCCGAAGGCTTCCAATGGGCACCGATACATAATCGTGGCAATCGATTACTTTACCAAATGGGTAGAGGCAGCCTCGTACGCGACTTTGAAAGCCAAAGACGTGGTGAGTTTCATCAAGAAGAATATAATCTGTAGGCATGGGGTCCCAAATGAATTTATCTCCGATCATGGCAGTTATTTCCAAGGAGAGGTTATCCCGCTCTTCGAAAAGTATAAGATCACTAGCCATCAGTCATCCTTGTATAGGCCTCAGACGAATGGAGCAGTAGAAGCGGCGAATAAGAATGTTAAAGCAATCTTGGGAAAAACGACGGATACATACAAGGATTGGCATGAGAAGCTGCCATTTGCTTTATGGAGATATAGAACCTCGGTGAGAACTTCAACGGGTGCTACACCGTATTCATTAGTGTACGGGATGGAGGCGGTCCTCCCGATTGAGGTAGAAATACCCTCTCTCAGGGTTCTGGAGGAATGTGAGATCACCGAATTGGAATGGATATGAGGAAGGTATGAGGAGTTGATGTTGCTCGATGAGAAGAGATTGGCCACAGTAAACCATACTCGTGGATATCAGAAGAGAATAGCTCGTGCTTTCAACAAAAAGGTCCGCCCAAGGAAGCTTGCTGAGGGTGACCTGGTCCTCAAAGAACTGAAAGTACCCGTTTATGACCCCAGAGGAAAATTCAAACCCAACTGGGTCGGGCCGTACATCATAAAGACTCTCTTCTCTGGAGGGGTGGCCTATCTCATGGACCTGGACGGGGTTGAATTTAAGCAACCGATTAACCTCGATCGCCTCAAGAAATACTTTGCTTGAAACCGTTCTTTCAAAACTGCCTACCTCGATGAACTACGCTTGACCTGATTCCCGTTAGGGGATACGTAGGCAACCTACTTGGTTCGGTCATTAAAAATAAAACCGCTCGAGCGGTATCTTCTTTCAAGCCTTAAACCGAACTACTGCAGGCATGATACCCATTCAGGGATAAGTAGGCAGGCTCTCAAAAGCCTCGGCCCATGAAAACCTAAAAAGAAAATACCTATGTTAAACTAGGGGCAAACTGGCGTTTGCCCAAAACCACTTCGAAGCCCCAAAACCAGGGGCAAACTTTGTTTGTTATCCAAAAAACCCAGATATTTACCTAAAACCCATCTCTGGATCTCCTGGCTATCAAAATGAGTACTATAAAGAAACAAATGAGAATTCATGGTATAGAAAGAGTAAAGCTTTAAGCAAAACACAAAGTAAAGTAAAAAGCCAAGAAAAGACATTGAAGGGAGAATTTTTCATAAAAGATTAATCGAAAGAGTGAGCACTTTGATTAAACATGTTAGAACTTTCCTAAAGATGACAACACTTCTTGAAGAGAAAAAAATAAGGAAAATCACATTCAAAAGCGTACAAGGATAGGTAGGACTTGTCGGAAATTTTTAAGAGCTTTGTCCTGTTTGTCTTATTTTCATCAATGCAAGCCTGTCTCTAGATCAGTGTTTGAATTTGAAAAAGGTACTCAGCGTGGGCACAATTGAAGCCGGGATTCTCCGGAAAGGAGCTGAAACCCTGTCATGCCAAGCCTCGATGAAAGCCTTTACAATAGAAGGGCGCAAAGTGGACCCCCTAGTGAAATCAGCTATAACAGTCTTATTCATGTCCTGCAAAAGTCCGAACTGACGGACCACCCGACCAGGAATGTAGAAAGTAGTGGCATGCAAGCCAGGCAACCAGATGCCGGGTTGCCCAGGAAGGCGTACGGCAACATAGCAGTAAACCCACTACGGGCAGGTCCAGCAAATGTCACTAGGAGAAAGACCTCTAAACCAGCCAAGCCAAGCATCGGCAGAATGAAATAGGCAATGAACCTCCATACGGTCATAGGGAAGTGGCCCACGAAGATGTGATGAGTGTATAAAGAGTTCAAGGCGTTCCATGAGCCAAACCTGTAAAATAAAAGGAGCTCCCGCGGATAACATAGCCTCAGCATTATGAGCATGGCCCAAACCAATTAGAGTCTCGCCAAGAATCAGCATAATAGTACTCTTCATCTCCCGTAAACCACAGGCAATGGGTATAAGAATGTCGGAAGACGACTGAAAGAGGAAGTAAGAAAGCATAACAATCGATAGGGCGCTGCGACGAATGATCTGATACTCTCCATCATAAGGGTCTCCTATGGGAGCATAAATGGAAGAGAGGCGCTCGAAGTCAATCTGTCTGTCGCAAATAAAAGAGCCCGCCACATTCCGAGATATATGGAGAAGAGTGGCTAAATCCTGGACATACCCAGCCTGAACCAAAGGAACTATCAACTCAGCAAAAGGATCAGTGTGCAGAATAACGCAGAATTCCTCAAATAAGGGGCAAGTCTCCTGAGAGCCAAAACGAAAGACGTTGAGAGAAGGATCCCAACATTGGATGGCAGCTCAAAGTAGGCCCTCATTTAAATTCATCTGTCAGAAAGAGAAGAGATCGTTTAGTCTGAAACACTTAAAGTTGAGCCTATCAATGCCGGAGAGGGTATCTATCCATGGAAAGAGGATTTGGGAGCTAATGGGGGTCCATTTGAGAAGGAAGTGAAGAAGAGAAAATGGTGTTTTGCGGAGTATTGGGGAAAGGAAGTAGTATAAATAGGAGAATAGAACTGTCCACCTACCCGCGACACTCAATAAAGTAGGACGGCACTCATCGAAGTGCCGCGCGGCAGTCCGTAAGTACCGTTGCAGCATTCACGGAGTGCCGCTGCGGCACTCACTGAGTGCCGCTGAGGCCTAACCGAGTGTCATCCTGAGCCTCATTTTGGCCAGGGTCTGTTTGTGAAAGTTTTAGTGACATGAAAATAATTTGTGTGTGCTTGTGTGCTATACCCAAGTATAGGTAATTGTGCAAGTAGTAAACTGGATTAAGTCCAGGTCGATCCCACAGGGAAGGATGAGAATTAAATTACCTAGATTAGACTCTAACAGAAACGAAAATTCAATGTTTTAAAAGAAGCATAGAAAACAAAATTCTACGATTAACAACTATTAAAATTAAAAGCAATTAAACTATCTTAAACTAATGATTAACTAGCTAAAACGAGATTTGAAAGCGATTTTTTTCTTAATAATGGGAAATGGTAGGATCACGCGAATCCACTGTGACCTAGCCATCTACCATGCAATTGCAATTTAAGCTCAATGGAGTACATCTTCTGCAGTATTCCGTACTTTTCTAAAGATATAGAATCAATAACCCTTTCATGACCGGGACTATATCATCTCAATTAAGTTTGAAATACATGAAAGCGGTTTAATTCAATAGTTAAGGCTTGCACCTACAATGGTGTTAGCATTGAGGGTGGTTTGCAAAATGTATTGAAAGAAAATGCCTTAAGGCCTTAAGTTCAAAGACTGTTTTGACAAACTGAGCATTCGGGGACAGTTTGATAACAAATCATTAAAACAGAAAGTCTTGGAATACTGTATTAGGTGATCTCAAGAATCAGAGAGTTCGATCGATCGATGCGCTTTCGATCGATCGACAATCGTCATCCCTCGATCGATGTAAAATCCTTAGATCGATCGACAAAATCTATGTATCGATCGATCGAAATAACTCCGATCGATCGAACACAGATATTATCTTGGTGCATGGCAGAGGCTGGAAATCATAGTTTCATCGCGATTTCCCAACCTAGGACTACTCAGACATGGTCTGGAGTGTCTCAGATGCGTTTTTAACATAAAGATTCATTAAAGTGTCGTTTGATTGTGAGTTTTTCATTAAAACTATAAAATCGTATGATTTTAAATTGTCTAGCATGCAATCCTACGAGATTACGGATTATACTACGAATAACTAAGTGCAGAATGTAAATAAGACAATAACTCAGTAACCTGGAATGAAGAACTCGTGTTAAACTATAAGAATCCAAGCTAACAATGTAAAAGCTTGAGTAAAAACCTACAAAACAAGAAAAATATCTCTCACATCTCTATCAAAACTGATAAAAAGTAAGTGGGCGTCCCCCAGGACGTTTACAAAATGAGTTTATATAGAAATAACCTAATGCCTAGGGTTGAAAACATGCATTCTGCTGCGCGCGAGTATAATCTGATAAAAGGCATGTTCGATCGATCGAACCCTTCTCGATCGATTGAACTTGTGAGGACCTCGATCGCTTGAACCTTCTCGATCGCTCGAACCCTCGATCGATCGAACGGTCTTCAATCGCTCGAACTCTATATTTCAACTTTTATATGTCTTCTTTAGAATTCAGCATTTCCCTTCATCGTTATCTTTCAATTCTTCACACAGCAACTGCAGTCTGCACAAATTACAACTAAAACACACACTTTATCATAGTTTAATCAATAGGTGCATAAACTAGCTTTGTCATTCAAATTGCAGATAAATGGAGGAATTGTAAACTAAATCCATACTTTTTCTTCTTTTGGCGCGGTTGTATTTTACAAATACCCCCGCTTGTCATTACCCCACCTGCAAAGAAAAAAATTGAATAAAGAACAATAAAACGTGCGCATCATGTAGCACGTGCAACAAAACCAGGCTATGGCCGCATACATTCACCCATTCATTCATTCATTTGCTCATTTCAAAATAAATAGAAGAGATAGAAGCATTCAAAGCGCAAATAAAAGGGGGATCAAGCTATGGTCCCACATACGGCAAGAGAAGGACCAAGCTATGGTCACATATACGGTGAATATCAATAATAAAAAATAAATAATAAAAAAAGCAGAAAAGATAAAGGTAATGCAAGTGCCTATCCTACCAGCTATCATGGAGCCATCATCAAGAGTAAAATGTGTACATAAGTATATACAACCATAAAAAAATACACCATAATCCTTTCCAAGAACACTCAAAAATAAAAAAGAGAGAAAGAAAGGTCAGCCTCGGCCCCGACCCCGAGTCTGGCGAGTGACACGTCTGAGAGGCTCCTTCTCTGACTCTGTGCCGCTCCCGCCGCGTCTACCTCCTCCTCTGCCCCTGCCTCTACCACTATTGGTGCCCTCACCGCCGCCTCCACCACATCCAGCACTGCTGCCTCTAGGGGCATCGCTGAGAGGGATGCCGAATTGCTAAAGCCGCTACTGGAGCTCTCCCACCTGCCGAGATAGAGTCCCCACCTGTTCCTCCTGGATGGAGGGAGAAAATCAAAATACCAATAAAAAAACTTGGAAAGCAGGATAAATAAATAAAAAGGAGCATCCTTTCGTCCTTACCAGAGCCCTTGTATGAGTCTCAGCAGCCGCTCGCGCCCCCTCGGCCTAAGGAAAGGGAAGAAAGGTTAGAATGTCTAATTAAAACTACAGTTTTAAATAAAGCAAGGTTTAGAAATTACCCTCCACTCTCGACCGTAAATCCACTCTCTCACGCTGTGGGCGTAGAGCAAGCCCTCCTCCGCATAGTCCCGTGGGACATGGTCGTACTGGAGAGGAATGGTGGGAGCACCCGCCTGATATCTGGGGACCATGGTAGTGGTTTGCTCGCCGTAGGAGACTGTCCTGAGGCTCCAATCCCAGGGCGGTAGAGCAGGAGCCCGAGCAGCAACAGGGACGGGCTGTAAGGAAGAATGAATCCAATAAGAAGATAAAACACACATGTTCAAAAAGAATAAAAGTAAAGGCTGAAAGAAACTCACCCGGGTCACCTCCATTAAAGGAAAGTTCCTCATCAGCTTCGCAAGACGAAAAGCTGCGTACCCCGATGGAGGATCCACGAAACCCTGAAGAGACAGACCGGCTAGGGCAACAGTAAGCGCGGAAACCTGGAGGGTATCGATAGCTCTCATAGACTCCGGTAGGGGGTGTGGCACGAAGAAGGACTCGGTCGCCAAGGACTGTCTAGTCACCCTCTCTCCTAGATACCAAGCCCGAGCCTCGGGTCCATCCAACAGGACCCTCTGTGGGTTATACCCAGCCGACTCCCGTATCCCCTGGGAAGTCTCTGGGAGTACGTCTAGCCAGGGCTGCCACCGGACGTGCTGCACTCGTAGGTTCGTCAGGAAGTTCCTGAACGAAATAAAATCATGAGCTCTGGTCTTCCGCCCGACCCAATCCTTCGCCCACTTCAGCCCATGGGGCATGATGAGGGCGTCTGCTGGTCGCGTGGTAGGTGACATCATGTGCAAGTACTCGTGGGACCAAATCTGCAAGAAAAGAGAGGAACATAAAATTTGAGGAGCATGAATAAAGAAATTCGAAATAAAAATGCAAAGTTTAAATTCCAAATCAAGAAGCAGAGAAGTATACCTCTCCAGAAATCGCTGGTAGAAGCAGGGTGATCCTGGGATATCTCTTCCATGTGCTGGTACAAGATGGCTAACCCTACGCCAGCCTAGTCGTACTGGTATATCTGCTCCATGCGCTCCAAAGACTCCAGCAGCGTCACTGAGATCCGATCTCCCTTGGTGCTCAGCAGAGAGCACCCCAGCACATACATCAGAAACCCCCGAGCCATCTGCTCGTCTGTAAAGCCCTGCCGGCCTCGGAAGGTATCCATGAACCACTTGGCCGTGACTAACGGCTCCTCCGGGACGGCCCCCAGCAGTAGCTCAATCCGATCCCACTCTCTCTCTGCGTCCAGATAGCGAAGGCACTCCCCCCCAAAAGGGATCCCGGTGATCATAGAGAAGTCTAATGGCATCATCGTCATCTCACCAAACGGGAAATGGAATGTGCTGGTAGTGTCCCACCACCACTCGACAAGGGCATGGATCTGTCTCAAATCGTTGGAGCTCTTCGTTAAAAGTTTGACGAAGTCTCCAAAACCAGCCACAGTAATGAAGCCCCTCACTGGCTCGCTCAGCTCCGTATACAACTCATAGCCATGGGAGAGACTGCCGTGCCCCTTCAGCACCTTCAGCTGCAGCTGCAAGAAAGAATCACAAGATTTAATGTTAGTAATTGGATAAAGAAGGAAGCAATAAAAAACGTGTGATAATAAGGAAATGTGGGAAAAGCGACAACAAAAAATAATATATATAATAAAAAGAGAAGTAGGGGCGATGACAATACGAGAAGGGATAGAAAGAAAAGGAGAGCTTGGAGCACTCGCAAAAATTACATAAGCACAAACATTTTTATCCGTAAAAAGTTTGGTCGCCATTGGCAAAGTTATGAACATAGTACCAAAAAAAGAAATGTAATAATAAAAGAAGTGAATTGAGGATGTTGAAAGAATAAAAGCGAGCATTTGAGGTGCAATCCAGACACGCCTAAAGTCATAAGATTTCAAAGAATTTAGAAAAGGGCGTGGATTAGAAGTGTGAATGAATGAATGAAAGTGCAATGAAAGTCTGAAAAGTTTGTTTGTCACGCACCCTTTTCATAAGATTCATAGGAAGAAAGACAAAAAAAAAAAAAAAAATTTTTTTTGAGCACTTGAACGCTCGGGAGTGCTACAAGCATGACATTTGCATAAAAATAATTTGAAGTTGAATTGATTACACATTGCATTCGTAAAGTTCATACGACATAAGAGTTGCAAGAAAAGCAAAAGAAAAGGCGTTTACCTCGCGCTTGAACACGCGGGCAGATAAATGCTCCTCTGGATCTAAGAGCAAGAGTGTGGGGTCGGGATGATGGGTGGCCCGATATCTGGCACTCTTCCGGCTACCAGAACCGCTCGCCATAATCTGCTAAGAAAAAGGAAGATTCCCGTGTTAGATTCACAGAAATCTCAGGAACATAATGAAATAAAAGAGATTAACTGAATTCCGATCATGAAAAAAACTAACCTGATAGCCCTGGTAGATTGATCCAAGCAAGAAGAAGAAGAGGGAAATATTTTCTCCAGAGAGTAACCGAGTGAGAGAAGATTGAGAGAATGAGAAAAATGAATTGAAATTGTCGATTTTAGCCACTGCTGCTCAAACACGGCACTCATTTTTCCGTGCGCGGCAGTTGGTGAACTACCGTGCGGCACTCGCCAAGTGTCACAGCGGCACTCCGTGAGTGCCGTACGACAGTCAGTGACTGCCGCGATTTTGGAGCGTGTGCCGCGTTTAAGTCGGTTAAGAGATATTTTGTTTCACCCCAAAATTCAAAATTGGGCCCCCCATATTTGGATTTAACCCCCAAATTTTACCCTTATTGTGCCTTTAACCCCCGAGGTTGGTTCGTAGGATCAAATTGGTCCTCAAATTCGAAAATTGAAATAATTTTAAGTCCATGGGGCCCCCAAATTTTGAAAAAAGAAATGAATTTGAGCCCATAGGCTCCCAACTTTGAAAGATTGAATTTGAGCCCACGGGCCTTAATTCTTGAAATTTAAAATAGATTTGAGGCTATGGGCTCCCAATTCTTGAAATTTGAAAAAGATCAGAGCCCGTGGGCTCCTGATTGTGAATAAATTTTGGGTCTGTGGACTTCAAATTCATCTTAATACGATTACCCTCGTTTTGAGAATATCACAGATTTATATTCTCGATCCGCATAATAGATTTACGTCGATCTTTTATTTTGATAATGTAACAGATTTACATTCTCGGTTCTCATAACAGATTTGCGTCAACCCTATTTTGGGAATGTAACAGATTTGTATTCTCGATTCGCGTAACAGATTTACGTCGATCCTTTATTTTGAGAATGTAACGGATTTACATTCTCGGTTCTCACAACAGATTTGCGTTAACCCCCATTCTGAGAACATAACAGATTTATATTCTTGATCCGCGTAACAGATTTACGTCGATCTTTTGTTTTAAGAATGTAACGGATTTACGTTCTCGGTTCTCGCAACAGATTTACGTTAACACCCAAAATCAAATCAAAAGCATCTTCTTAACCCCCGTAATAGATTCTGCATTAGTCAAGAATTCGATAATCTTCTCTGGCTAACGCGTCACGTAATGTGCGTCATACGTGGAGAAGACATGATAAGCATGATGCTTGTATAACCAGTTCTATTCAGGAAATACCATTACATAGCATGCGCATCACGATAGGATAGGTGCATCCATTCATGTGACTACGCTTGTGTGTGTTTGATCCTGTGCCCGAACTACGCTTTGGTTTGATTCCTGATGGGATACGTAGGCAGCTTATCATGGAGCACGACCAATTAGAATGCCGCTGCCCGCTCGCTTCCTTTTGCAACACATTTTATTTTTCCCTTAAGTCCGACGGTTTGGTCAAAGGTCTGTCTTCACACAGGCTTCGACGTTCGCTTTGCAGTTTGCGTTGCCCCACAAGCTCCATTGAAGAGGGGCAAACTGTTGACACCCCGATTTTGACCAAACGTCGAATTAAGGAGAGTGTCACCTCCATATCCGATGATGACAAGGACCGAAAGATTCGAAGTGTTCCAAGCTCTTTAGGAAGTTCTCCAAACGCACTAAAATTTTCACAAAAAAAGAAATACCGGGTATTTAGGAGAATTCATGAGTGAAAACATCACATTTGGGCAAAGATCCCCGAAAATAAGTTTTTTGAAGAAAAAGGAGAAAAGAAAAGACCTAAAAGGGGAAGCTCAACAGAAACCGGCACACAACGATTGTTTGCGACACCCAGTGAGTACCGTACGGCACTCACAGAATGCCGGACCGGCTCTCACTGAATGCTGCCGACATTTTCTGACTGTCGTTTGCTTTTAAAGTCCGTATTTTGTGGTACAATATGAATATGTATGCGGATAAAAACAAAAAACTGATAAAGTAGGGCTGACATAAATGCGGCAATCAATAATTTGGCACGGCGCTCAGTAAGTACTGCGCGGCAGTCATGGAATGCCGCCGCGGCTTTCATGAAGTGCCGTTCCGGCATTCCTAGAGTGTCGTGGAAGACTTCCTGACTACCGTTAGCTCCAGCAGTCTGCTTTTTTCAGAAAGTACGCATTGTACCACCAAATGAGATATTTACACTTGTCTTTTACCCCGAATTCACTGAAAATACCTAGGCTATTTTGTTTATAAAAGAAGAGGGATCTTCCTTGGGATGAAGAGGAGAGAGATATACCATAATATACCACTATAACCATACATGTTTGGGAGAGATAGAGAGTTTTGGAGAGCTTGAAGAAGAGCTTGGAAGATCTTCAAAGTAGAGAAGCTTTGAGGATAGTTTGGAGGTGATCCTTTAATCATAAGTTGTCTCCTTTTCATTCGTTCTTTTTAAGCCACTAATCTTATTTAAGTTTTCATTCTTTTTTTTTTTATTTCTTCTTAGCTAGGTTAGAAAGCATCTATGAATTTAAAGTAAACAAGTTTACCAAAAGGCTCTTTGATGGGTTTAGAGCATTAGCTCTCTTTGTCTTCTTTATTTCATTTCTTCTTTTTGTCTATACTTTTCTTTTGAGATTCTTGGAGATCTTTAATATCTCTCTTAAAAGCTCTTGAGTTTGATATTTTGAATCTCATGTAAGCTTATGCTTTACATGAGAGTCAAAGGTTGATCATCACTTCATTTTATAAGCAAATGGATGGATCCAAGTCCATACTTATGACTTGGGTCCTCTAGCTTGATGTTGCATGGAATCCTTTTTATATTCTTTCAAGACTCATGAGTATTAGCCATGTCTTCATCTCCAATGACCGTCAAATGGTGGGAGAAAGTAGTTTGAGTCCAAGCCCATCTCCATGGTTTAGATTCATCATCTTGAGATTTTAAGAAGTCTATTCGTACTTCATTTGAAAATCTACAAGTATAAGGGTCTTTAGTCTCCAATGACCATCAAATGGTAGGATAAAATGGTTTAGTTTAAGTCCAACTTCTTGGTTTAATAGTCGGGGTTAACAAATAAAAGTTGGACTTGACAATGAAATAGTGGATTCATAAACCGGTTTTGATCAAAGATTTTTAGTTCGAAATCTAACCGTTGGAATTATATGAAACTAACTGGAAAGTGTATAACTCAACGTTTTACCACTATAATATTTGTTTTAAGGAGATTTCATGTTTAAAGTGGTTTGGTCATGAGTTTCGTGAAGTCATTACAATCTGTCCATAGTTTCAGAATAGTAGCACTCTTTTGAAATAAGTAAATCAGAACATTAATAAATTATTTGTGACCCAAAATAATTTTTTCTAAGTAGATTAGTGTGTTAGGAAGTCACCCTAAAAAGAACAAAGCATTTCTGAGTTTTTTTTTACTATTTTTAGAAAATCGTTCAAGAACTCTGGACAGAGGGTTGTAGAATGCTGAGTGATGTCTGGTTTTTGTTCAATTCCCAGAGATCTAACCGTTGAAACTTTGATTTCTTTTTTGGGTTAAAAACTAGACACGCAGAGGCATCTTGTGTCCAAAATTCATCATGATCAAACCAAGGGAACCATGCTTTTTATTTCTTTGAAGTCATGATCTGCTCTCAGCAATTTCAGAATTCTGCAAGTTTTAGTCAATCTTATGTGTAATGGCTTAGATGATATTTTCACGAGTTAAGTTTCGAACCATGTTTCAATAACGATTAGTTGAGCTTGAATTCAAAGTTTAAGTGATCTAAATCACCGATTACTTCATAATTTATTCTTGTTCATGTACATATTCATCCATATGGCTTCACACTTGTAATGAAGACTCATTTGCTTTAGATTGAATTACATTTGATATATTAAAGTTAGAAACTTAGGATTGCTATTTCTAACTTCATATCTTGTATACCATGTGGGCTAACCCTTTGTTTTGTAGCGCTATTAAGGTATGACTTCTTGAATTCTCCTTTAGTTTATTTTAATTTCTTGATTTTATCGATTTTTCAATCTTATGCGCGACACATTAGAATTCGGATCTTGCCTTATATAAATACACGTGATTAGAGACTCTTTTTTAAGATTTTCCTTTTTTTTTGTATACATTGCACGTTTAATATTTGTGGCCGGACCTCGGGTAAGTTCTCTTGTTCCCTATTGCATATCATATTGCTTGCTACTTGAAATATGTGGTTTTTGAATGATATCTTATCACTTGCAATTTTACACCCCTTTAGACATGCTTTTGTAATGTATATCTATACATATGTATTAGTTGAGGGCACATCTAAATTAATAATTCAATTAAAAGGGATGTTAAGTAGAGGCCTATCGTGAGATAGGATAAGTAGGGGTGTTTTAGTCCGATGGGCTCCTTCCCTTTTCATTCCATAATCCCCGGACCTAGTCAATCTCTGGTTTCTGAAAGATCAGTTTTGCTTTAAAAATGGTTTCTTAATTTTCCTTTTAAAAATTAAGTGGCGACTCATTTGTTTTGTCTTGTGTTTTAAATTGAAAAGATTTTTTTTTTAAAAAGGTTGTGGATAAGAAAAATGTGATATCCACACTGCCCGAGCAACAACGGGGTGGAAGAACAATTCTTCCAAGTGTCCACTCCCGGGCTCTATGAGGAGGCCCCAGAAATCCAGCTGAAGACTTCCTGGGTGGGGGAGCTGAGGAGTAAGCCCGTCCTACATCCCTGTTTTGCTTTTCTTTACTTTTAATGTAATTATGGGACTAATTGTTTTGTGTTTTATTTTGCATTGGGGTCAGTTAATACACCAAGCATCCCCGAGGAGTGCCAGAACAGGATCTGGAGCTTGGCGAACTGCCTACAAACATCTGGAATGTGCTGACCTAGTGGGGAGATCGAAAGGTAACCTACGAGCCGGATTAGCTCGTTGAAGCTGCTGTTTATCCTCCAATCATTCCCGGTGAGTATTCTCTGACCTGTGTTAATTTATCTTAGTTAGTTTCCCGTTGCATTCCCGGTCATTTATCTCATTTTCTCCCTTTTGCAAAAATGAGTCCCAGGAGAGATCTGGAGTTATTGAGGGCCAGATAGGCCGCAGCCGCAGTTGCTACCCAGATGGCGTAGAGAGGGAAAAGACTGATTGCCAAGGCCACTGGTAGTGATCGCCTGTTCAGGCGGATAAGGCATGGAATGGCGGTTCACCAGGAACCTGAGGAGACGTTGGACCCTGGAGTTGTAGTGGTGAATGACACCGCTCTTGGGGAAAATCCACCATCCAGGAAGCTGTTGGGAGAGTTAGAGAAAATTCGAGAGAGAGTCAGGCCGGGCCTTTTCCCAAGCTAGGTGGAGATGTGTGCCAACATGTCTCCCCAGGATTTTCAGGGGTGGCTGTACAGCCTCTCCCACTTTGTAAGTATTTCCACTAGCTCGTTCTTTGTTCTTTGTTTATTGTTTGCTTCATTGACTGACCAGTTTATGCTTGCTTTTTGTAGGTCGGCTGCATGACTGCTGGAGCCGAGTCCTTCTTGCGCTCCCTAGCCGGGAGGGACACCACTGCTAAAGCTGCTTTGTCAAAGCAGCGGGTAGCCTTGTAGGCTAAAGAGAGCTAGCTGTGGAGAAGGACAAGGTCAAGGGCTTGGCTATAAGCCTGGGTGCAGTGCAGGCAGAGTTGGCGACTGCCTTGGTGGAACTGGAAGCTACCCAGGCAATTCTGGCAGTGGTGGAGGCTCGGGAGTAGACTCTGTCCGAGGTGATGGTTGTAGGGTCTACAGAAGAGGCTTTCGACGATGACTTCTTTCAAGACTATGAGCACCTGAAATAAGGTTGGCCCGACACCATCCTGAGTTGGACATCTCGTCTTACGAAGGGATGGACTCAGACTACTAGGACCTGGGTCCCTCCACTTCTGAAGGTACTGCTAGTCTGGCTGAACCGGCCAGGGATGTTGCTTCGAGTGGGGATGCTGCCCCGGGAGTGGAGGCTATAGTCACTGAGGAGTTGTTCATTGTGGATGACCCTTAGTCCTAGTATCTGTCTTTTTCATGTATTGTTGTTGTTGTTTTTTTTTCTTTTTTTCTTTTTCTTTTTGGAGAGAGTCTACTACAACTGCCCCCAGGCATTGTACATATTTCTACTGTTAATGAAAAGGCCCTCCGAGGCTTACTTTTGCACCAAATGTTTACATTCTTGTACTTTCTTATTTTGTAATTGCCCGTCCCCAATTAGTTGTTAGTTGTACCCAAACCCCGCCTTAGCAAAAGTTTTAGGACTGTAATCGGTGGAGAACACTCGGTCTTCTACAGACTTGCACTCTCAAACATGAGTTTAAAGGTCCCGCCCGGTATAGTATAGGATTTTAGTCCCGTTACTGTCTGAACGGTGAAGGTCCCGCCCGGTATAGTGTAGGATTTAGGTCCTGTTACTATCTAGATACTAAGGAATGTTTTTGAATTCTAAGCCCTGTTAGTGCTAGGTGTGATTTCCTATTTTAGTCCAGTATCCCCCTGCCCCCCAAGCATTTGCTAAGGCGGGCGTCTGTAGAGGGAGTGACCGTAGACAACCGACCTAGAACATTGGTATTTCTAGGGTCTTTTGAAGTTTTCTATCATTAGGCACCTAGGGGAATTTTTCCCCACTGTCGGTTATGGACCTAAGCAAAACTAGTGTCTCGGGTTTGATCCCTAGGTCTTATGCACCTCGGATCTGACCCTGACATTTTTTTGCGCCATGGGTGTGATCCTGAGGTCTTGTTACGCCTCAAGTGTGATCTCGAGGTCTTTTGTGCATGGAATACTGGCAGGAAACATTTTTGTAGCAAAACAACAATCTTTATTTCTTTTTAGAAACTATAATAATTGCTTGGAAAGAGCTACAAATTTCTTAATCGATGCTAATTCCTTCTTATCCATGCATCATTGAAAGTACTTGCGAAGCTATGGTACTTGACTTTGCTGTTGAAATATCAAGAGACCACTGATCATAGGCTGCTACTTTCAAGTATGCCTAGTCCCTTTTCTCTTCTATTAGGTTAAGCTCTCCTCTTAGAGCTTCATCGTTACCTTACTCACTAAAGTTGGCCACCCGGTACGTTGGCAGTTTAATTTTTGTGGGGACCACTACCTTAAAGCCGTAGATATGTGAGAACTGAGTCTCCCTTGTTGCCGCTCAGGGACTGGTACAATAGGTCCACAAAAGGGTTTGTAGTTCTTCTGCCCAGAGTCCTTTGGCATTTTCAAGCCTGGTTTCAATGGACTGCAAAATTGTTCGATTCGTCACTTCGGCCTATCCATTGGCTATAGGATGCTCGGGAGAAGAGTAGTGATTTGATATTCAGTAATTCGAACAAAACTGCCTGAATACCTATGTGTCGAACTGTCTTCCACTGTCGCTGACCAGTACCCGAGGTATGCCGAACTTGCTAAGAATGTTTCTTTCGACGAAGCCCTCCAACTTTTTCTCGGTGATTTTTGCCAAGTGCTCAGCTTCTGCACATTTGGTAAAATAGTCCATAGTAATGACAGCAAATTTAACTTGTCCTTTTGCCTTTGGAAATGGACCGACCATATCAATGCCCTACTGAGCAAATGGCCAGGGGCTAGAGATTGGAGTTTGGATCTGTGCTGGGCAGTTAATCATATTGGCGTGCCTCTGACACTTGTCACACCTTTTTACGCACTCCTGAGAGTCTGGGCCATCGTCGGCCAATAATACCCTTGTAATAGAGCTTTACTAGAGAGCGCTCGACCTTCATGTGACTTCCACACACCCCCTCATGGATTTCGTATAAATTTACTTAAACCTGGGCGGGGTGAACCCATTAGAGATAGGGGATGGAGAACCCCCTTTTATAGAGCACGCCATCAATGAGGTGATATCTGGCCGCCTGGTACTTTAACCATCGGGCTTCATCTTTTCTGTCCGATAAGCCACTAATGGTGAGGAACATTATGATCGGATCCATCCAGCTGGGCTCTAAAGTGACTGGTTTGAACTCCATGCCTCCTAAGTTGGCCACACTGGGTTCGGGTAAGTATTTTATCTTTATCCCGGGTAGGTCCGACTCAGAGGATGAAGCAAGGCAAGCTAATCGGTCGGCCCTCGTATTCACTTCCCTCGGGATCTATTAATGGAGAACCCCTTAAGCTTCTTTGAGATTGTACAAACGAGGGTTAGGTAGGCTACTATTTTGTCTTCTCGAGCTTCATACTTCTTATGGTTGACCATGAGCTGGGAGTCACTGTACCCCTAGATTTGCTATGCTCCCATCAAGCTGGCTAACTACAGCCCGACCAACAAAACTTCATAATCGGCCTCGTTATTGGAGGCCTCGAATCCAAACTAACCCTTGTTCATATGCTTTCTTTCACAATATGGATCTTCTCATTAGTTTCCCAAACTAATTCAGGTCCAAGCAGTTGATTGTCTCCAACCTCTGCCTAACACAAAGTTGATCGGCATGGTCTTCTATACAAGGCTTCAAAGGGTGCCATGCATATGCTTGAGTGGTGACTATTGTTGTATGCAAACTTGACCAAAGGTTGATGAGTCTCCTATGAGCTCTCAAAATTGGGAACACACACTCGAAGCATGTCCTCCATCACCTGGTGAACTCGTTCAGTCTATCCATTAGTCTATGGGTGAAAGGCGGTGCTCAAGCTTAAAGATGTCCCTAAAGCTGAGTGTAAACTCTTCTATAACACTATAGTGAATCTCGAATTAAGGTCGGATATGATAGAGACTGGAACACCATGTAGTCGCACGACTTGCTGTATATACATACGGCTCAATTGCTCAAATGGATACGACATACTATAAGCGATGAAATGTGCCAATTTGGTAAGTCGGTCCACAATTACCCAAATAGCATTGTGGTTTTGCTGTGACCTCAGCAAACCTACCACAAAATCCATAATTATATGTTCCCACTTCCATTCGAGAATTAGTAATGGTTGTAGAACTCCTGGAGGCTTCTGATATTCTGACTTCACTTGCTTACACGTAAGACATTGAGACACATGTTCCATAACTTCTCGCTTCATTCCTTTCCACCAAAAGTTTCTCTTTAAATCTTTGTACATCTTTGTACCTCCTTGGTGGATATTCATTCGTGACTTATGAGCTTCATCGAATATGTCCTTTCTGAGATTATCATCATTAGGCACACAAAGTCTACCTCTACATCTGAGTGCTCCATCTGCATTAATACTCCAATTCTCGGGTTCTTTCATTGCGTTGCTTGTGAATCACTCCTGAAGTCCGTCATTCTTCTTCTGTGCCTCCAAAATTTGACTGATGAGGGTCAGTTGTACCATGAGACATCCAAAGTGTTGCCCTTCACTTAGATCTAAGGCTTGAATACTAAATTCAACCAAAGTTTCTAATGCTCGACACTCTTTGACCATAAGAGAAGCTACTGCTATCCTCCTGGGTTTTCGACTGAATGCATCGGCCACTACGTTTGCCATTCCAGGGTGATATTTCAACGTGAAGTTGTAGTCCTTTAACAATTCCATCCATTGTCACTGCCTCATGTATAACTCCCTTTGAGAGAACAAATATGTCAGACTCTTGTGATCCAGGAATAGATCAAACTTCTCACTGTATAGATAATACCTCCAAATCTTGAGTGTAAAAACAATCACGGCTAGCTCGAGGTCATTCATAGGGTAATTCAACTTATGAGGTTTTAATTACCGTGATTTGTATGCGATTACCTTCCCATCTTGTATTAGAACACATCTAAGTCCTTGGAATAATGCGTCACTATAAATGGTGAACTGCTCACCGCTCTTAGGAATTACAAGCACTGACACTATGGTCAATCATTGCTTCAATTCCTGGAATACACGTTTATGCTTGTTACTCTATTCAAACTTCAAATCTTTCTTCGCTAGTCCAGTAAGAGGAGTTGCGATCTTGGAGAATCCTTCTATGAATCTCCAATAGTATCCAGCTAGACCCACAATACTTGTAACTTCTGTTGCGATGGTTGGTACATTCTAATCTAGACCTGTGTCTGTCTTTGACGAGTCTACGGATATTTCATCTTGTAAGATGACATGTCCTATAAATTTGACTTCCTTTAGCCAAAATTCGCACATACTAAACTTCACATACAATTGATTATCTTAGAGGGTTTGTAGTACGATCCTTACATGTTCCTTATGTTCCTCCTCGGTCTTTGAGTAGATTAGAATGTCATCGATGAACACAATAATGAACTGGTCAAGATAGGGTCTAAATACTCTATTCATTAGGTCCATGAATACTACTGGGGCATTGGTTAATCCAAAAGACATAACCAAGAATTCATAATACTCGTACCTTATCCTAAAAGTAGCCTTCGAAATATCCTCAGGTCGAACTAACAGTTGGTGATATCCGGATCGTAGATCGAATTTGGAGAAAGTTGTCGCTCCTTGTAACTGATCAAATAGATCATCGATTTTAGGGAATGGGTACTTATTCTTAATCGTGACCTTGTTGAGCTCCCTATAGTCGATATAGAGTCGTTGGGTTAGTCTGCATGCTTTGAACACAATATAATATCAAATCCTAAATATCATACCCAAACTCCTAGCTTAGATCTATCAAACATGGAGAGAGTTGACACAGTCATGAATTTATTCTAATTCGTTGAAATTACAACACCTTTATAGATATAAAAGTCTCAACTAGGAGCCAATGGAATTTCCATATAGAGATGATACAATCCCAACATGATCACAAGGAAACCAGAGCTATGTTCAACTAATTATGGCTTAACATAATAAGATAATGTCCTAATTGCTAGATTCATACTTAAATGATGAATGTATGAACATAAACAAGAACAAGCTATGAATCAATTGTTGATTTGGATCATTTAGCCTCTGGATTTAAGTTCAATTAATCATAATCAAAACATGGCTTAAGCCTTGGGTCATAGAAAAGTCATTTGGATAATTATTTACAAAGTTTATCAAATATATGATAGAATTTCAGGAATTACAAAGAGCAGACCAGACTTTCAAAAATAGGAAATCCATACTTTCCATGGTTTCATCTTAATAATGTTTCGATAAAATGTCCCTCTGTGTGTCTAGTTTCTAACCCAAAAAGAAAATAAAAGATCAATTGGTCCAATCTCTGGGAATTGGACCACAATCAGACACTACTCAGAATTTAAATACTCTCTGTCCAAAGATTTTGTATGATTTTCTAAAAATAGCAAACGAACCTGATTCACTTCAATCATTTTATAGGATCCTAGTAACACATTTAACTTCATAGAAAAAAATGGTAGAAGATCAAAATACTTGTTCAAGGCTCTGATCTATTAAAATTAAAACTACCTTTTTGTTTTGAATTTTTGGACAGAGAGAAACTAGTTCATAAATTCTAAGATCAAACCATGTTAACTATAAAATTTTATCAAAACGAAAATTGTAGTGGTAGATCTTGTGTTATGAACATATTCTAATTGGTCTCATTTAATTTCAATGGATCATGATTTCATTAAAAATCTTTGATCATAGTTGGTTAATGAATTCACTGCACCATAGTTGAATTCGTGTTCATAATTTGAATCAAACTTGATCTATACTTCTAGAGAGACTCTAGATGAAGTATGATTGTGCTCATCAAAATAGCAATAAAATACAAAAAGAGATTCAAGGATTTGGCCTTAGAGGATCTCCATCATATATCTCATGTTGAAGATCTAACAAGAGAACCTCAAGGACTTACGCAATCCTATGAACATTGAATGCTTGGATTCAACAATCAAGTTATGAAAATAAATAGATCTACATCCAATTCCTCTCCCAAACACATGATTCTTGAGGAATATAAATTCATTTTATTCAATTCTCCTCCCAAGTTAATGGTTCTTGGTGATCAAACTAAATTGATGATCAAAAGGAGAAGAGTATGAACAAATGAAGAGATAATTCAAACTAAAATGATGATTCAAAGTAAATTTTCTCTTAAAAATTACAAAACTTAATCCATGATCTACTAGATCCAAATCAACAAATAGATGAGAATTTAATCACACTTTAAGTGGTGTGTGATGAAATGTGGTGGGAAAAGACTTTTTGAAAATGTGTAAATATCCTAGTTAAAACAATGAATTGTGATTGAATCATTATATAAGAAGATTGATTTGAAAGTTTTACCTCTAGACCTTCTCCAAATTTATAGAGATGTTGAATTCCTCAGGCTTTTCCTCTTCTTTTTCCTCAAGCTTCAAGCTCCTTCAATGTTGATTTGATGGATTGTATGAATTGGTTAGAGTTTTGATGCGGTTTGAGTATGAGATTTGGTAGAGTTTATCTCTCTATATATTTCTGCTCTAAAGCTCTCCCAATATATTTCTCTATATAATTCAAGTGTCCAACCTCCAAAAATGAGAGAAATGAGTTTTTTAGACTTTTATTTCCTTGGTGGTTAAGATAAGGGTTGTTTGGGAATTTTAATGGGTTGGGAATAAGCCAAGGAATATTATATGGCATCTCTAACTTTCTATGGTACTTCTATGCAATTCCAAGAAACTTGAAAGGCATTTTAGTTGAGTGGAATATAGGAACATTCTAGAGTATCTCTAATCTTCAAAGCACTTGGGAGATTATTGCCTAAGAAAGGGCTCTTTGGGTATTTGAGTGGGTTAGGAATATGCCAAGGAATCTCTAACTCTCCAAATCACATGAGATACTTTCTTTTATTAATATTATTATTATTTTTATATATTAACACATTCTTTTTATTTTACATCCAAATTAAGCATGTGAGTCTCCAAATAAAATATTTGTCTTTTCAAATCTAAAAATATGGGAAATAATGTTATTTTTAGAAAATATCACTATTATTATTAGTGTGTATTCTATTCCATTTTTTTAGAAAGTATCCCATAATCCAGTGAGCTCGAGACAGATGGTTAGTGATTGGCCAAATCTAGGGGTATTAGGAGCAAGTTTTGGGAACTCGAAGCTTTTCATAAGTCGAAGCGATGAACTTGAAGAAAATAGTCGGGACATTATTCATCATTGATTTCTAGAGATAAATCCCCCTAAGTTTAATCGTTCAGTTAAAATTGGGGTGTCTATAATTTGCCCCTCTTTGGTAGACCTTGTGATGCAACGCGTGTCACAAGCAAATATATAAGCATGTGTGAAGACAAGCCTTTGACTGAGCTATTGAAATTAGGTAAATACAAAATGCGTTGCAAAAACATTCGCGGAGATGGCTAGTGCTGCTCATGCTCTATGGTAAGCTACCTACGTAACCCAACAGGAATCAGACCAGGACGTAGTTTGGGCACATGACAGCACTCAGGCACAAACAATCATACGGATGAATGCACCTATCCTATCATGATGCACATGCTCATGCAATGCTTCCAGGGGAATGAAATGAATTTGACCATGCTAACGTGATACTTGCCCTTTTTTATGCTTTTACTACATGATGTATGATGCATGATATGATAGCCAGAGATAAGTACCGAAGATTGGTCGATAAAACTGTTGCAAGCATAAAGAATAACTAAAGATTTTGGTCAGAGCAAATCCATTGCAAGGACCGAGAAGATATAATTGATTGGGAAATTTGGTCAACCTAAACCTGTTACGAGGACCGAGGATGTAAGTCTGTTACAACCCCAAACAGGCTGACGCAAATCGGTTGCAAGGACCGAGAATGTAAATTTGTTACATTCCCAAATAGGCCAATGTAAATCCGTTGCTAGGACCGAGAATGTAAATCTGTTACATTCCTACATTTTGATCAATGTATATCCATTACGAGGATCGAGAATATAAATCTGTTATATTCCCAGACAGGCCAACACAAATCCGTTGCAAGGACCAAGGATACAAATCCATTACACTCCGAAACAAGCCAACGCAAATCCGTTGCAAGGACCAAGAATGTAAATCCATTACATTCCCACATTTTGATCAACGTAAATCCATTACAAGGATCGAGAATATAAATCCACTACATTCTCAAGCAGGCCAACATAAATTCGTTGCGAGGACCAAGGATGTAAATCTGTTACACCGACAAACATGCCACCGCAAATCCGTTGCGAGGACTGAGAATGCAAATCTGTTACATTCCCACATTTTGATCAACGTAAATCCGTTATGAGGATTGAGAATATAAATCCGTTATATTCTCAAGTAGGCCAACGCAAATCTATTTCGAGGACCGAGGATGGAAATTCGTTATACCCCCAAATAGGCCAATACAAATCTGTTACGAGGACTGAGAATGTAAATCCATTACATTCTGACATTTTGCTCAACGTATATCTATTATGAGGATCGAGAATATAAATTCGTCATATTCTTAAATAGGCCAATGCAAATCCATTGGGAGGACAGAGGATACAAATCTGTTACACCTCCAAACAGGCCAACGCAAATCTGTTGTGAGGACCGAGAATGTAAATTTGTTACATTCCCATATTTTGATCAACGTAATTCATTACGAGGATCGAGAATATAAATCTGTTTTATTCTTAAGATGGCCAAATGAAAATCTGTTACACCCCCAAAAAGGACAACTCAAATCCGTTGTGAGTACCGAGAATGCAAATCCCTTATATTACCATATTTTGATCAACGTAAATCCGTTACAAGGATCGAGAATATAAATCTGTTATATTCTCAAATAGGCCAGTGCAAGTCCGTTGTGAGGACCGAGGATGCAAATCCGTTACACCCCCAAACAAGCCTACATAATGAGGACCAAGAATGCAAATTCGTTACATTCCCACATTTTGATCAACGTAAATTCGTTACGAGGATCGAGAATATAAATCTGTTATATTCCAACATTTTGATCAATGTAAATCCATTATAAGGTTCGAGAATATAAATCTATTATATTCTCATATTCTGACCTTTTAATCAACGTAAATCCATTACGAAGATCGAGAACATAAATCCGTTACATTCTCATATTCTGATCTTTTGGCCGCAGCTGATTTTGGAATTCTAATATCCAGAGGGAGCCAATCGATGCTTAAAGAATTGGATTTCTTACAAATGGAGCCATCTAGGCTCAAAGAATTTTGAATTTCCTACGATGGGAGCCATTCGAGCTCGAAGGATTCAATTTCCAAAAATTGGAGCCAGTCTAACCCAAAAGAATTTCAAATTTCCAAATCAGGAGTCAGTCAGACTCAATTCAATTCAATTTGTAAACCCGGGAGTCAATCAGACTCATTTCGATTTCAAATTCCTAAGCTCAGGAGTCAATCTGACTCAATTCAATTTTTAATTTCTAAAATTGGGAGTCAAATAGACTCAAAGAATTCAAATTTCTAAAATTGAGTCACTCAAAACTCAAAAGAATTTTGTTTCTAAAACGCGAGTCAATCAAACTTAAAGAATTCAAATTTCTAGAATTTGGAGTCAAACTAACTCAGTTCAATTTGTTTTCAAAAATTTGGAGTCCATTAGACTCAAATCTTATTCAAATTTCTAAAATCAGGAGTCCATCAGACTCAAATGAATTCAAATTTCTAAAATTGGGAGTCCGTCGAACTCAAATATTTTCAAATTTCTACCATTGGGAGTCAAACAAACTCAGTTCAATTTGTTTTAAAAAATTCGGAGTCCATCAGACTCAAATCTTATTCAGATTTAAAAAATTGGGAGTTCAACAGACTCAAATTATTTCAATTTTTTTCTAAAGTGTAGAGTCCAATGGACTCAAATCATTTCAAATATCTAAAGCCGGGAGTCCCATGGATTCAAATCCACTTCAATTTCCAAAATCGGGAGTCAATCAGACTCAATTGAATTCAAGTCTCTAAAATTGGGAGTCAAACAGACTCAATTCAATTTACTTTCAAAGCGGGCATCCAACAGACTCAAATTATCTCAAATTTCTAAAGCCGGGAGTCCAATAGATTCAATCCACTTCAATTTCCAAAATTGGGAGTCAATCATACTAAATTTAATTTAATTTCATAAAATCCGGAATCCAGCTGACTCAATTAAATTCAAATTCTAAAATCTAGAGTCAATCACACTGAAATCAACTCAAATTTCAAATTGGGAATCAATCAGACTCAGTTCAATTCAAATTTCTAAAATTGGGAATCGATCAGACTCAATTAAATTCATATTCTAAAATCCAGAGTCAATCAAACTCAAATCAATTTCAAATTTCTAAAATCCGAAGTCAATCAGACTCAAACGAATTTCTAATATCAAATTCGGGAGTTAATCAAACTCAAAAGAATTTCTAATATCTAAGTTTGGGAGTCAATCAGACTAAAAAAATTTGAGTTTCAAAGAGAATTTCAAATATTCACAAGTTGGAGTCAATTCGACTCACAAAGAATATAGAATTTCAAAATCGGAGTCAATTTGATTCACAAAGAATTTCAACTTTTTTTAAAAAATCGGAGTCAATTTGACTCGAAAGAATTTCTATTTACAAAAATGAGCCACCTGGACTCAAATGACTTAACAAATTTGAGGAGTCGTACGGACCCAAGAACTCACATTATACAAATGGACTCACGCGGAACCAGGAAGAATTTATGTTGTAGCAATAGAGTCATGCGAACTCAAAAAAAAAAAAAAAATCATTCTTTCATATAAACAGAGTCATGTGTACTTCCAAAAATTCATATTTTACAGAAATGGAGTCCTGCGGACTCAAAACATTCTTTTTATATAATCGGAGTTACGCGAGCTCAAAGCTTATATTTCACATAAACGAAGTCACGTGGACTAAAGAATTCTTATTTTACAAACACGGAGTCACGTAGACTCAAGAACTCAATATTTTACACTCACGGAGTCAAGCGGACTCAATAACTCAATATTTTACACACACGGATTCACGCAGACTCAAAATTCATATTTTTCAAATACGGAGTCACGCGGACTCAAAAATTCATATTTTACAATCACGGAGTCTCGCGAACTCAAAACTTCATTATTTATTCAAACAAAGTCACACAGGCTCAACAAATTCACATTTTACATAAACGGAGTCACACAAACTCAACAAACTTCATTTTTTTTTTATACAAATGGAGTCATACAAACTACAAATTCACATTTTACATAAACAGAGTCACACGGACTCAACAAATTCACGTTTTACACAAACGGAGTCATACAGACTCAACAAATTCACTTTTTATACAAATGGAGTCATAAAGACTCAACAATTCACATTTCATAAACGGAGTCACACGGACTCAACAAACTTTACATTTTACATAAATGACGTCACATGGACTCAACAAACTTCACTTTTTATGGAGTCACAAAGACTCAACACATTCACATTTCATAAGTGGAGTCACACGTACTCAACAAACTACACATTTTATATAAACGGAGTCATACGGACTCAACAAACTTCACTTTTTATAATAATGGAGTCACACAAACTCAGTACATTCACATTTCATACAAATTGAGTCTCACGGCCTTAATAAATTTACTTTAAATAGAGTCACACGGACTCGACAAATTTCATATTTTATATAAATGGAGTCACACGGACTCAAGAAACTTCACTTTTATACAAATGTAGTCACATAGACTCAACACATTCACATTTCATAAACGTAGTCACACGGACTCAACAAACTTCATAATTTACATAAACGGAGTCACACGGACTCAACAAACTTCACTTGTTATACAAATGGAGTCATACAGACTCAACACATTCACATTTCATACAAATGGAGTCACACAAACTCAATAAATTATTTTAAATGGAGTCACACGGACTCCACAAATTGACTTTTTATACAAATGGAGTCACACGGACCCAAAGAATTGGTTTTACAAAATATGGGGAGCCTTTAGTGTCAAAGAATTAGTTTTACAAAAATGGGGAGTCCTCAAACTCAAAGAATTGATTTTACAAAAATGGGGAGTCCTCAGACTCAAAGAATTTGAACAGAACTTGATGGGGTTTGTGCTGCCCTATCGGTCTTTGGAAAGCATGATTTTCTGCACTTACGGACCATGTAGAAAAAACACAATGATTGTGTCAAAAGAGGAAAGTCACCTTTTGCCCCTAGTCTTGGACAATTATCATATTTCCACTTTTAGCATCATGTTGTGATAATTTTTAAAACTCCTACTTGCAATGCTCGTGGGATGCTTATAGAGACTTTTCAAATCTTTATTCCTCATCTTAAACCCACATATTTGAGAACATTATTGACTCATCAGACGAGGACATGCTCAACAAACACAATGTGATTGATCCATACTCTGAATTAATGTGTTTTCGTTGTGAATAAATACATTATCTCATCTTTTTGTTTACCCCTCATCTTCTCATGGTAGTATTTCATTGATAAATCCAAACTTTGATAAATTTTCCCCTTTTTATTTAGTCAATTTTTTGTCTATCCAGAGTGTGCTTCAAATTGTGCTTTAGCTTAGAGAATAAAAGATATTCCAATTTAAAATCCTTCAAAACAAACTCGGTGACTTAAGGACTTGCCCCTGGCATAGAGGGCTTTTGGCAAACAAAGTTTGCCCCAAATTTGAAAGAGACTTGGGGGCTTGCTTCAAAGGTAAAATACAGATTTAAGCAAACGAAGTTTGCTCCTAGTCTTGAGAGCAGATAGGCTTATCCCAAGGGATTTTGAGAGGATGATGGAACAGGGATGTATGGAGCATAGTTTCTCCTACCTTGGAGGCAATACATATGAATAGGGTGGGATGAGGTAGGTCAACCCATCATTTAAAGGGAACATGGGTTCGGGCAAACAGAGTTTGCCCCTGACATGACTCTAGGCAAACAAAGTTTGCCCCTAGTCTAAGATGAGGGAACTAAAGGCGCAAAAGATGTTACCTATAGTGTAGGGATGGTTATGAACTGAGAACCTTGGGAGGTTCACCTACTTATCCTCGAGTCGGAATTAGGTCCAAAGTAGTTTGGTCAAGGCTTGAAAGGAAGATACCATGAGATGGAAAAGGTGATGATCGAACTGGATAGTTTGCCTACGTATCCCCGAGTGGGAATCAGGTCGAACATAGTTCAAGTAATCTGAGAAGGAATTAGACTTCAAGGATTGGTTAGCTTTTCGAGCCATGTTGCCATTTGTGTCTAGTGAGTGCATGTCACTTGTAGTAGCCTTTGTGTGGCATGATGAACTAGTTCTCCCCTTTTTTATTATTATCTTTTCTTTTCTTCTTCTTCTTCTACCTTTTTTTCTTTTTTTTTTGTTTGTGGCAATTGATTCTTTTCACCTGTTCACTAGCCAATTAATCTTTACAATCCTCATAACACTCTTGTTTTAATCGTACTCTCACGTACTCAGAAAGCGATATCATCCCTCCAAATCTCTCTTTGTTTTTCTCAAAGATAGCTTTGCATTGTTTTGGGCTCTCTTAATCATCGTGTATCCCCCAAAATTTTGAGACTAATTGATACTTTCAAATCTCCCCTTTTTTTTCAATCTCTCTTTTGTTTTTTGAACAATTCAAAGCCTTGAGATAATTCACACCCCAATGATGTATTTTGAAGTACACATGAATTCTCAATCTTATACATTCTTTCTTTTTTTCTTTCCTTGCTCTTTTCATTACTTTCTCCTTCTGATTTTGACTAGATAGGGTATGGGCTTTGAAATCAACACACACTTTATTTTTATGCTCTAACTTTTGCCTAGGCGCTCTTTCGGATTTTCATCCTAGCGAGCTCATTTTTTCTTTTTCTTTTTTCTTATTTTTTTCCTTTTTATCTATTTCTTTCTATTTCTTCTCTCTTTTTAATTTTGAGCTCTAGCTTTTTCCTAGGCACCCTTTCGAGTTTTCATCCTAGTGATCCTTTTTTTTTTTTGGAAGAAGAAGTTCATTTAAAATGTCTAGCTACATCAAGGACCAATTTTATGGCTTTGGACTAGTTGGGCTTATCTTTTTAGGCTTGGTGTTTGAGAAAAAAAAGGGATGGTCGGCAAGCTTCAAGTCCTAAGTTTATCTTTCCAAGATTGAGCGAGAGCATCTTTGAATTCTTAAAGTAAAGCTAATCAATAATCTACTACTCTGTAGATTTGGCACAAAATTTACTTTGTTATTTGGGATCCATTTTCAATGCAAAGACTTGTCATCAACATATTTTCCATCTTCATTTGAAAAGTGATTTATTTTTGTTTTCTTCGTTTCTTGGTTTACCGATCCACTTATTCACAACTAGACACATTTATTTACACACAATGACGTTTTATTCAACCAGCTGTGGACTACATTAAAGACTCAAAAATAGACTCGATGGAAGAGAGGAAAAACAAAACCAACTTGGACACTTGGCACTTGACTCTAACTTGGACATGACTCGATTACCAGACTAGACTCGGCTTGGCCTTAACTAGAGTATCACAGATGATTTCCAATTTATTGGGTCTCCAAGAGCATCCACATTCGCTTGAGTAGCAGCAATTCCAAACACAATCACTTCACCTCACTAGCAGCTTGTGCGCATAAGCATCTCTATATTTGTTATCTGTTCCTTTCTGACTAATCTCACGCTTAATCTCTAACACAAACTATTTTAGGATTTGGTGCTATTTCGCCTACAATCGCTTTTATTTATTTATTTATTTTTATCAATTTTGAATGATTTCAAAAGAATTTTCATTATTCTCCCTTTTATTTTTATATATTTTCATCATCATTTTCATTATCTTTATCATTTCTAGTCGATTTTATCAAATGCTTAGTAAAATGTTCATGAATGATTCATATGTCACACGGATGCGATGCATGTGTATGTGTGTGCCTATTCTATATGCCAAAGAAAAGAAAATCCTATCCTAACATACAAACACATAAGCACATAAAATCCTCATCCATATCAAGTGTGCCAACTTCTCCTTTCATTGTGATCCTCATTACCCCTTCAAAGATTGATTTTTTTTTCTTTTTAAAAAAAAGTCTTGAAATTCATTTGGCAAGTATTTCTAAGATGATAAAACCTTTTGAAACCAATTCTTCATAATGCTTTTGAGAATGAAAGCATTTCTTAACAAAGATGATCAGGTCGAATTCTGACTTTTGAAACTCATTTTGAAAAGCATCTCTTTAGATGGTGAGATCTTTAAAAATAATTCCTAGGGATTCTTCTTTTAAAAATGAGGATGTGAATATATCTCAACAAGGATTGGTTTGGAACCTTAATCAAGTGAAATTCAATGATTTTGAAAGTGTGATTTTTCGAAACACCTTGGGATAAAGATGGGAAAAAATCTGTTTGCTTACAAAGATGAATTTAATAATTTTTTTGGGTAGAAGGATCACATGATCGGATTGTCACCGTACTTTTCATGAAGTAGGATACATACAAGATTGATGACGCTTAGCTAACATGCCATAAGAAGTGTACTCTTATAATCAAAATTCAGCATCTTCCCAAATGTCATGGCACATAAAGAGGATTTGCTAAAAGGTGATTAAGAGGTTACACGTCCTACATCAAGAAAGCATTATCATCATCTCCAATAATCCCGTCCGGGGTGTACAGAACTTCCTAGCACATAATCCTAATCAAGAATTAATTTCCTAAGATTGAAAGGTTCAATAGTAGCTATCGTGCAAAGGCCGGGTTTTGGTCAAATTAGGGACCCTTGACTCACATCCAATAGGATGCTTCACATAGCAACACATGGTATGAGATCAAGGGTAATCACACGGTCTCATGATAACTTGACCGATCGGGTTACCCGAGCCTCCAAGATCATAGTTCTGTGCAATCGACTGGTGAGATATGCAAGTGCAATGCAACGAGCAAACAAAAATTAATTAATTTAATTGAAAGGATGCTTTCAAGTCTAATCCTCTAATGAACCCAAAATAGAAGCTGGTGTGTGAAACCAGAGATTTTGGGTTCGATCCCCAGCAGAGTCGCTAAATTGTAGATATCGTAGTATAACCACGTATTTTATACTTTTTGAAATTCAAATACGAGTCGCCATTTAATTTTTGAAGGAAAATTAAGAAACCATTTTAAAAGCATATTAATCTTTTGGAAACCAGAGATTTCTAAGTCTGGGGATTATGGAATGAGAGGGGAAGGAGTCCGGTAGACTAAAACACCCCCTCTCAACCTATCTCGTGATAGGCCTCTACTCAACATCATTTTTTAATCGAATCATTAATCTAATCATGCCCACAACTAATACATATATATACACATTACAAAAGCATGTCGAAAGAAGTGCAAGATTGCTAACGATAAAAGGTATACAAACCACGTAATTCAAATAGCAAGCAAGATGATATGCAATAAAGAATAAGGTCTCTAACACACATATACACATAAGACAAGACCTAGTCTAAGGTGTCGCACATGGAGTAGAATATCAATAAAATCAAGAAATAAAATTAACTATAGAAAAGTAAAGAAATTGTACCTCAATAGAGCTACAAAACAAAGGGTTAGTCCGCATGCTTTGAGCACATAAATATCACACCCAAACTCCTAGCTTACATCTATCAAACATGGAGACAGTTGACACAGTCATGAATTCCTTCTAATTCATTGAAATCACAACACCTCTACAGATATACAAGTCTCAACTAGGAGCTAAAGATCTCCATATAGAGATGATACAATCCCAACATGATCACAAGGAACTCATAGCTATGTTCAACTAATTATGACTTAACACAATAAGATAATGTTCTAATTGCTAGATTCAATACATAAATGATGAATGGATGAACATAAACAAGAACAAGCTATGAATCATTTGTTGATTTGGATCATTTAGCCTCTGGATTTAAGTTCAATTAATCATAATCAAAACATGGCTTAAGCCTTAGGTCATAGAAAAGTCATTTGGATCATTATTTACAAAGTTTATTAAATCTATGATAGAATTTAAGGAATTACAGAAAGCAGACCAGACTTTCAAAAATAGGAAATGCATACTTTCCATGGTTTGATCTTAATTATGTTGGGATAAAATGTGCCTCTGTGTGTCTAGTTTCGAACCCAAAAAAAATCAAAGATCAAAAGGTCCAATCTTTGGGAATTGGACCATAATCAGACACTACTCAGAATTTATAAACTCTCGGTTCAGAGATTTTGTATGATTTTCCAAAGATAGCAAATGAACCTGAATCACTTCATTTGTTTTATAGGATCCTAATAACACATTTAACTTCATAGAAAAAATAGTAGCAGCAAAAATACTTGTTTAAGGCTTTGATCTATTCAAATTACTACTGACTTTTTGTTCTAAAATTTTGGACAGAGAGTAACTAATTCACAAATCCTAAGATCAAACCATGTTGACTATAAAATTTCATCAAAACCAAAATTGTAGTGGTAGATCTTTGTGTTATGAACATATTTCAATCGGTCTCATTTAATTCTAATGGATCATGATTTAATTAAAAATCTTTGATCATAGTTGGTAAATGAATTCACTACACCATAGTTGAATTAGTGTTCATAATTTGAATCAAACTTGATCTATAATTCTAGAGAGAATCTAGATTAAGTATGATTGCGATCATCAAAATAGCAATAAAATACAAAAGAGATTCATGGATTTGGCCTTAGAGATTCTCAATCATAGATTTCATGTTGAAGATCTAACAAGAGAACCTCAAGGACTTACTCAATCCTATGAACTATGAATGCATGTGTCACGCCCCGGAGCAGCATAAATAGAGAAAAATAAATTTCCTTTATGGGTCCATAGGGAATGACGGGTGAATAACCGCATTGTCATCTACTCAAACCAATAAACACCACGATAGGGAGGATGCTATCCATAGAACATATCTTATTAACATAATCAGAGGCTACAGCGGAAACTATAAAAGGTATGAAAGCAACAGATGCCCAAGTACCAATTATAAAAGTCTACTAAAACTATTACAACAGCTGGCTTATAGTCTCAGGCCTATAACAATAACAACAGCAGATATACAAACTAACTATATAAAGCAGCACATCTTCGTCTTCCAGCCTTCAGCTCCAAGTCTGGCAGAACTATCAGTCTTCAGTCCTCAAGACCTACAAATCCCTAGACATTGGAATGTCCAGGGCATAAACGCCATCAGCTTTGAATACAAAGTTGAGTGAGTACATTAAACAACACTCCTCACCGCTATTGTTCAGCATCTTAAAATGCGGTTAATCTCTTAACAATGGCGTCTCTCACGGACATAGCAGAGGTCTCATTAAACTATGCATTAATCAATAATAACAGAAATCATATTAAGAAATGATAAGGATAAACATCATGGTATAACATATCTCATCACGTATTCACCAAATCCATGCGTGTAACCGTGCAACCACCCATGCATCTACCTTTACGTCGGGACGCTGAATCCACGACTGAACCATCATCATACTAAACATTCCCATATTCCCATCCATATCCATGTTCTTATTCTCATCCGTATCCATACGTCGATCCCATAATACCAATCTGAAAACCATTCGTCGATACAGTAATGCCAATCGGAATCACCCGACTAGGCAATAGATCCCAAAATCCCTTGATAGGGTTACCGGTCGTCTACACGGTACCACCTATCTGTAAACGATAGAACGGCACATCGGACGTCTTCAACGATGCGTATACCCTCACTGGTCGTCTACACAGCTGAGAATACATTAGAGCACTAGCCGGACGTCTTCAACGGTACACTGGACGTCTTCAACAGTGCATACGCATCACTGGACGTCTTCAACAGTGAGAGGCGCACTAGGAACTCTAACCATCCCACGTCCACCCGACTCGTCAGCCGTTGATCCCACGGATCCCAAAGTACACATATCTCATTATTCCATATAAATCACATATCCCATTTCTCATCATATCTTCTCATCTCTTCATATCAATATCCCATTTCTCATCAGACTCTCTTACCTCTTGACATCACTATCCCATGCATGCTGACACATGTTGTGAAATGCTCATATACTAAGTACAGGAAATACCACATGCTCTGTATTCAACATATCTACTCATTTTTTATTATTAACGTGCTGTCGTGTTCCGTTCTACTATTCAGTTTGACAATAACATATGGCAGTTACTTAACCATTAGAGCATCTCATATCGACAGTAAATAATAAACAGTTCATCTTGTAACATTAACATAAACATCATATAAGGCTTACGTAGTATCATGTTGACTAAGCACATATCCAATATCATATATGGTACAACCATTAACAGCTTGGGTACATTACAATCAGCTCATAACATATAATAATAGATAAACAACATTCTGCTCTTACTCAATCGATTGGAAATAATGTCAATCGATTGGACTTATGTCAATCGATTGGAATAATGTCAATCGATTGGAATAATGTCAATCGATTGAACTGATGTCAATCGATTGAACTATGGTCAATCGATTGGACTCTGTCTTCTTCCTCAAAACTGCTGGGTTTTATTACAAAACGTTGGGGTCCTCTTTCCTCCTCATGCACGTTATTATACACACATAAACATCACAAAACAAACCTCTTTGAGTGAGTTAATAAACTCACCTCTCCCGGCGTTCCGGTGACGGCGTCCCGAGCTCCGCGGTGGCGGTTATGGTGAGTTCTCTTTCCCTCTCTCTATCTGTCTTTTCTTTCTGGTCTCCTCTCCTCTTCCTTCTTCTTCTTCTTCTTCTTCTCTTCTTCTTTTCTTCAACTCGAGAGTGTGTGTGTGTGATATATATACAATATATATATGTGTATATATATATATAAGAGAGTATGTAGCTCTCTCTCTCCCAAGGCTGCCAAAACTTGGCCCAAGGCCACAAATGAACAAGTATATATAAGGTTTAAGAGTGCCACACGTTCAAAGCTGAAGGAAAGAAGAAAATGTTTCTCAGCTTATGTCAATCGATTGAAACACAAGTCAATCGATTGGCAACAGATATTTGTAGTCAATCGATTGAAGAAGATGGCAATCGATTGATAAACTGCCACGTCATGAATTCAGGTCGGTCTGATGGCAATCGATTGGGAACATGTCAATCGATTGAACTAATGTCAATCGATTGAAAAGAATGTCAATCGATTGGAAACTCAAACTCACCAAAGACTAAGGAAAGTGCAAGGGATATATAAATATACCTGAAAATACAGGGTATTACATCATCCACCACTCATCAAAAGATTTCGTCCTCGAAATCAAAAGCAACGGTTCCTACTACCAAAAAGAAAAACCACCTAAATGCTCAAGACCTCATTTTACATAAACGATTACTTCAGCGGTCAAAG
This sequence comes from Hydrangea macrophylla, assembly GCA_033977485.1. Lineage (NCBI taxonomy): Eukaryota > Viridiplantae > Streptophyta > Magnoliopsida > Cornales > Hydrangeaceae > Hydrangea > Hydrangea macrophylla. The sequence continues at coordinate 59,408,051 of CM066999.1, forward strand.
GTTTAAGTTCTAAACACACGATACGAAGATATCACTGATCTACAAATACTAGGGTTACAACTACCAAATCTTCAGGATTAAGGGATATGAAATTCGTATGTCAAACTTCAGGAAAAAGGTTCTAGGTAGCACAATCTAATCATCTTACAACATCTGAAATGGCTAGTCTCCAAACACACAAGGTTCCTCTCTCAGGTCAAACTCTACGGTGTGAGGGTTCTATTAATCAAGTGTTCAAATCTCGTCTAAGTCTTAGCAAAGCGTTGCCGTCTACTCTGGTCTCTGAAGATGCTTCATACTGTGCTGACGATGTCTTCACTATATCATCAGTTGACTGTCTTCTTTTCTCTGGACTTCTCGTTACGATCGTCAACGTTATTAGTCAGCCTCGTGTTGCACACGACATCCTTGTTAACTCCAGTGTTGTCACCATCATCCTTTAATATGCTGACTTGAAAGCATTGTGACTCTAACATCGTAGTTGTTGATTCGAACTTCCTCATGTGTCTCTAAATTCCCACGTACTATTGATATAATCATCTCTTTGAGGTCGTTCAATCCATTAAATACTCGTTCTGCTTCCATGTATTACCTAAATAGGTTAGGCAGAGCTACAGACTGATTTTCATGAGTCGTTCTATTATATAATCTCGACTGGGTGAAAGCAACATGCAATCGGTGTTGAAAAGAATCCTTCTATGATACTCTTTGTAATTCTGGTGTTGTCTCTACGTTACTCGTATCTCTTCTCGTATACTCGCAATCTTCTAGTTCATCCTCTCTTGTTAAGCTACATCTAACGAAAATTGAGATTCTTCATCTCTAATCTCTGTCCAACTTACCAACGGTTGGCGTAGTTTTTCGATAGGGAGGCAATTGACGTCATATAAGGATGCATTTGAAGTCTTATAGGGATGCAAAAGAGGTCATATGGGATGCAATTGATGTTATATCTATACTTGGATAACTACTGTTGATCAGTGTCAAATGAATTGTTCCGGTAACTACAATTTACGGTGTAGGCTAATCCTCTTACAATCAATCAAACGGGTGCAAAGCTTCCTATAATATCGGGATCATATGTAATACATGATGTAGGTGATGAGTATTGTACCTTCTGTCTATCGTCCTTGTCTAAGTTGAGACCAATTATTTGTATGGTGCGTCTGCCCTCGTGATACTTGTTGCAACGGAACATTGTGTTGCATCTCTAGTTCTGGACAAAACTTACGAACATGACCAAATTTACCACAGTTAAAACATCGTATTCCCCGTCCATTAGATTTCCTTGATGTTCTGCATTCTTGGGAATGGTGTCCAGGTACTCCACAATTGTAGCAAATATCTCGTTCTCTGTGCTGTGTTGGGGTCGTCACGGGTTTTGATTCTTTCTTGTCGGTCTCAAATCTCTTGCGCTTCTGGCGATTGCCTATGTAACTTTTCTCTGTTCTTCCTTGTTGAACTCGGTTAGTGGCCAACACAATCTGACTGTCTCTTCCTCTCTGATCGTACTCTGGAAATATTTTATCAAAGTGTTGTCCTTCACTAATCTGACTGTCGTCTTCCAGTTTCGTTGCCATTTCTACCAGAGCTTCGAAAGATTGGTTTAAATGTCCTATAGTCATATGTCGAATATGCGGAACTAGTCCCTGATGATATCTTTTGATCTTTCTTCTTGGCGTATCGATCATATGCGGTGCAAATCGTGATAGCCGCTCGAATTGAGTTGTATATTCGGCCACTGTAAAACTACCTTGAACTAATTGGATGAACTCCATCTCCCTTTTGTTCTTCTCAGATTCTGGAAAGTACTTTTCTAAAAATCGAGTCTTGAATGATTCCCAAGTCATCCTTCCTACAGCTTCTTCACCTATCGTAGCTTTCACTGCGTCCCACCAATCTGCTGCTGAGAATGTCAGTTGAAATATAGCCAAATGTCTTTTCTCAGTGTCAGTACATTCAAGTGTCTCAAATATCAATTCTATCTGGCGAATCCATTGCTCAGCTTGCCATGCTCCCGTTAATCCGGTAAAGATCTCTGGTTGAAGAGCACGAAATTCCTTTAGCAACTTAATTCTCGTTTGTCGTACTGGTGCTCCATTGCCGATGATACGACCTGCATGATTGATAACTTGTTCCATGCGACGGATGAAAACTCCGACCATTCCTGTTGGATCTATCTCAGGAGGTACTACATCAGATACTCCATTCAGCTGGCCCGGGTTTCCTCGAGTCGTCCTAACCATAACGAGTGCTGGTAGGGTTCAGTGTCGCTACCTACAATGAAAATCTATTCGGTCAGACACATTCTATCTTACAGCTGAAGCAAGAACAAAACATGTGGTAATCAATATATAGTACCACTATATAATACGATCACATCAAGCAACACGAATATAATAATATAACCACAGAGGTCAGTCTACCTACCAGGTACGCTTAAATGTATCTATGCTCAAGACGAAACTACAACTTCTACGCTCAACGTCAAATCTTAAACATTCTATTTCTATTCTCAGGTTCCAGACTATGAGTATTGTTCAACTAAAATGTGAGAACACTCAACTAACATGTGGCTCAAGGTAACAGGATAATCTTATCCTAAACCTCTTTCTATTTTTAGATCATACCGACTGCTCCGAGATTGCTTCGGGATTTGTCAGCGTCTAAAATCCAACGGTTCTATATTTATAGGATCTCCACAACCACAACTAATTCTCAACGCATTGTTCTCCGTGAACTCAGCTATTAACAGTTCTAACGATTCTTATCGGCTCTAGCAGTTACTACCTACTAACGAAACATCCTCAGATGAATTCTTCTAACCTCTTATCTGTGTGACAAGATAACAGTTCTATCTCATCTCAGCTAATCCTCATGCTACCGATATTAACTTAGAACTCGGGTTCTAATCACAAAAGACAAGCGGTTAACAACTAAAACCTAGGCTCTGATACCAAAAATCCTGTCACGCCCCGGAGCAGCATAAATAGAGAAAAATAAATTTCCTTTATGGGTCCATAGGGAATGACGGGTGAATAACCGCATTGTCATCTACTCAAACCAATAAACACCACGATAGGGAGGATGCTATTCATAGAACATATCTTATTAACATAATCAGAGGCTATAGCGGAAACTATAAAAGGTATGAAAGCAACAGATGCCCAAGTACCAATTATAAAAGTCTACTAAAACTATTACAACAGCTGGCTTATAGTCTCAGGCCTATAACAATAACAACAGCAGATATACAAACTAACTATATAAAGCAGCACATCTTCGTCTTCCAGCCTTCAGCTCCAAGTCTGGCAGAACTATCAGTCTTCAGTCCTCAAGACCTACAAATCCCTAGACATTGGAATGTCCAGGGCATAAACGCCATCAGCTTTGAATACAAAGCTGAGTGAGTACATTAAACAACACTCCTCACCGCTATTGTTCAGCATCTTAAAATGCGGTTAATCTCTTAACAATGGCGTCTCTCACGGACATAGCAGAGGTCTCATTAAACTATGCATTAATCAATAATAACAGAAATCATATTAAGAAATGACAAGGATAAACATCATGGTATAACATATCTCATCACGTATTCACCAAATCCATGCGTGTAACCGTGCAGCCACCCATGCATCTACCTTTACGTCGGGACGCTGAATCCACGACTGAACCATCATCATACTAAACATTCCCATATTCACATCCATATCCATGTTCTTATTCTCATCCGTATCCATACGTCGATCCCATAATACCAATCTGAAAACCATTCGTCGATACAGTAATGCTAATCGGAATCACCCGACTAGGCAATAGATCCCAAAATCCCTTATAGGGTTATCGGTCGTCTACACGATACCACCTATCTGTAAACGATAGAACGGCACATCAGACGTCTTCAACGATGCGTATACCCTCACTGGTCGTCTACACAGCTGAGAATACATTAGAGCACTAGCCGAACGTCTTCAACGGTACACTGGACGTCTTCAACAGTGCATACGCATCACTGGACGTCTTCAACAGTGAGAGGCGCACTAGGAACTCTAACCATCCCACGTCCACCCGACTCGTCAGCCGTTGATCCCACGGATCCCAAAGTACACATATCTAATTATTCCATATAAATCACATATCCCATTTCTCATCATATCTTCTCATCTCTTCATATCAATATCCCATTTTTCATCAGATTCTCTTACCTCTTGACATCACCATCCCATGCATGCTGACACATGTTGTGAAATGCTCATTTACTAAGTATAGGAAATACCACATGCTCTGTATTCAACATATCTACTCATTTTTGATTATTAACGTGCTGTCGTGTTCCATTCTACTATTCAGTTTGACAATAACATATGGCAATTACTTAACCATTAGAGCATCTCATATCAACAGTAAATAATAAACAGTTCATCTTGTAACATTAATATAAACATCATATAAGGCTTACGTAGTATCATGTTGACTAAGCACATATCCAATATCACATATGGTACAACCATTAACAGCTTGGGTACATTACAATCAGCTCATAACATATAATAATAGATAAACAACATTCTGCTCTTACTCAATCGATTGGAAATAATGTCAATCGATTGGACTTATGTCAATCGATTGGAATAATGTCAATCGATTGAACTGATGTCAATCGATTGAACTGATGTCAATCGATTGAACTATGGTCAATCGATTGGACTCTGTCTTCTTCCTCAAAACTGCTGGGTTTTATTACAAAACGTTGGGGTCCTCTTTCCTCCTCATGCACGTTATTATACACACATAAACATCACAAAACAAACCTCTTTGAGTGAGTTAATAAACTCACCTCTCCCGGCGTTCCGGTGACGGCGTCCCGAGCTCCGCGGCGGCGGTTATGGTGAGTTCTCTTTCCTTCTCTCTGTCTGTCTTTTCTTTCTGGTCTCCTCTCCTCTTCCTTCTTCTTCTTCTTCTTCTCTTCTTCTTTTCTTCAACCCGAGAGTGTGTGTGTGTGATATATATACAATATATATATATGTGTGTATATATATATAAGAGAGTATGTAGGTCTCTCTCTCCCAAGGCTGCCAAAACTTGGCCCAAGGCCACAAATGAAAAAGTATATATAAGGTTTAAGAGTGCCACACGTTCAAAGCTGAAGGAAAGAAGAAAATGTTTCTCAGCTTATGTCAATCGATTGAGACACAAGTCAATCGATTGGCAACAGATATTTGTAGTCAATCGATTGAAGAAGATGACAATCGATTGATAAACTGCCACGTCATGAATTCAGGTCGGTCTGATGGCAATCGATTGGGAACATGTCAATCGATTGAACTAATGTCAATCGATTGAAAAGAATGTCAATCAATTGGAAACTCAAACTCACCAAAGACTAAGGAAAGTGCAAGGGATATATAAATATACCTGAAAATACAGGGTATTACAGCATGGATTCGACAATCAAGAAATGAAAATAACTAGATGTACATCTAATTCTTCTTCCAAATAATCCTTGGGGAATATAAATTCATTTTGTTCAATTCTCCTCCCAAGTTAATGGTCCTTGGAGATCAAACTAAATTGATGATCAAAAGGAGATGAGTATGAACAAATAAAGAGAGAATTCAAACTAAATTGATGATTCAAAGCAAATTTCTCTTAAAAAAAGCTTATTACAAAACTTAATCAATGATCTACTAGATCCAAATCAACAAATAGATGAGAATTAAATCACAATTCAAGTGGCGTGTGATGAAATGAGGTAGGAAGAGACTTTTTGAAAATGTGCAAAGATCCTAGTCAAACTATGAATTGTGATTGAATTCTTATATATGAAGATAGATTTGAATGTTTTACCTCTAGACCTTCTCAAAATTTGTAGAGTTGTTGAATTCCTTAAGCTTTTCCTCTTCTTCTTCTTCTTCTTCATGCTTCAAGCTCCTTCAATGGTGATTCGATGGATTGTATGAATTGGTTAGAGTTTTGATGGGGTTTGAGTATGAGATTTGGTAGAGTTTCTCACTCTATATTTTTCCTCTAAAGCTCTCGCAATATATTTCTCTATATAATTCAATTTTCTTGTAATTTGCGCGGGCGTGCCAAAGCCAAACAGGCTCGGTGTGTATGTGTGCAAACTAATTTCCTAACCGCTTGTGTGAGTGATACACAAGGCTTTATACACCTGACTTCTAAACAGAGTGATTGTGTGTAGTGAGTAGGAAAGTACCCTCACCGTAAATTCTTTAGCAGTACTGAAGCGCACAAGCTAAATAGTGTCGAGTTTAACAGGTAAACAATCACAAACGGATTAATAAAATAAAGGTTTTATTAAGTGTTTGGAAAAAATAAACAGATCTAAAGAACAAACCAGGGCAAACTGATTATTCAGAAGAATAAAAAAGAAATAACAAAATAGGACAGACCTATTTGCTCTGTGCTGAAAAACATTAAGACTTAAGAATGCCTTGAATGCTTCGAATACAGTGTGGGTGCTGTTTTCGAGATGACGCGGAGTCCTCTGCTTGGTTGGCCTGCCTGAATATTTATAGCAGCCTTAATGATTCCTGATTAGAAAAGGACTCCTTAGCTTGCGCCCCAAGCTGCGTGACTGATTGGCTGATGGTGGAAGAGACCTTTCTTATCTCTGACTCCTACCTTATCCAGATTCTAATTGAATCAATCCCTTTAATTTAGGGATTATCTTTCTAAATCCAGCTGGACACGATCAGATTCATTTCCTACACGGACTCTTGTTTCCAAAATTCTGAGATGACATCATCCTAACAGCTGTGGATAGCACCGCCTTCTCTTTTCAGTACATCGGCCTTGAAAGCTTGCTCTCCAGGCTAAATCGGGCTTGCCCAATTAAATACCTTCTTTCATGTTTTTCCTCATGCCCGAATACCTTTCTTCAAATGGCCAATCGGACTGCTACAGCCATCCTTCATTCTACGGTGTCTGATTGGCCTTCGTGTTGCTTCAATCCACCATCGGGCTAACAGCGCATTGGATTATGTTATTCCAAAGCCCGATAATCCTCACACATGTTCGTCTTTCCCATCGGGCTCTCCTCTAAACACCCAACAGCCTTGTACCTATCATCGGTCTCACATCTATGCTTAAGTCTGATGAGTCATATATTCCCTAGCTCGGCCTCTCCTCTATCCAGTTTTACGCGGCTCGGGCTCAAAAACCTTTGACGGTTTTTGGGTACAAACAATTGCCCGCCAAAAGGTCATATCAAACGTCCCACCTTGATTGATGTGACGTTTTGAATTTTAAAATTGCCACGCGTCAAGCATGCAGAGAGTGTCAGATCATGGAGAATCCCACCAGTCACTCCACATTTAATGCATCATGATTAAAAGGGCGTGGTATTTAAACAAGAAGATTTTCAAAACTCTTTACCTCCCTCATTTGCATTCTCTTCTCTCTCTCTAAACAGCTCAAGCAAATAGAGCCTCTCTCTCTAAAACCTCCATTTTCTAGCAAAATACTCTCCTCTGCAGATAGGGCTCCTAAAATAGCTCCGACCACCACTTCCAAAGGAAAGAAGACCTTTGTTGACACTCCACCACCACAAAACCGATGCAAGGAGGTTAGGACTCTAGCCAAAAACCACGCCGCTAAGATCTCTACTGACTACCTGACTCCCTATAGCTCCTATGACAGTTCTCTAGTAGCACCAGGTCTAGGAGCGGCGTTCTCGGCCATCCTTCGACGACTTTTCTTCCTCTGTATCCGCCTGTGGAAAATGAAGCATTCCTGTAGGTCCCTACCCATTGGAACAAGGTTTAAACTGCTACCCAGCCTATTCGAGGCTAGCCGACCCCTACTACACACTAGGATAAATGGGTAGTTAGGGTATCGGCCTCCAAGGCTACTATCTGGAGATAAACGGGCATTTATGATGCCATAATACTCAGTCGGTCTAGAATAGAGATAGACCGAACTCTTCTTCTCTCTGCCTTGTTGTTTTGGTCCTCATCCTACAACGACTTTCTTTTCTGCTGCAGACCAATGGCTCCCACCATCAAGGACATCAGTTATTTGATCGGTCTTCACCCTCACGGGCAAGAAATTATCCCCGGGCTTGAGGTCGGAAAGGCCAGCTTTGCTTATCCTTAGCAAGAGACTATCAGGGATGGGGTCGTTTTGTACAGACCGATTATAGCCTACGGAGGCTTTCTGACTGCCTGCATCAGTGCTGATGAGACGGAGGTGTCCGATGCCGAACATACCGCCTTTCTCATTTACTGGCTCACCAAATACCTCTTCTACGCAACCAGCTTAGCCATTTCCAAAGAATACACCACCTTAGCTTTGGCTCTCGTATCAGGGAAGCCCTTGGCCATGGCTACACTTGTTTGGGCACTAATCTTGTCAAAATCAAAATATAAAAGTATGCTTAACTTATGCTTTACTTTCAAAAGATTTGCAGTGTGGAAGTAAAGGTCGAACCCATAGAGATTGAATACTACGCACTTTAATTTTTAAAACCTAAATTTAGTTAATTAAGAAAAACGGATTTTGGATTTAATTTGAATTAAACTAATAACAATAAAAGTAAATCTAAATTATGAAAGCAATTAAAGTTGTTTTAAAGATATTTGAAGGGAACCTAGGATTGCAAATCCACCACTAGCTTCATAATAAGGGTATTTAGGCATTCAATTAGCTTATTAAGTTGGATGATAGTGGGGAATTGTAGCTACAAGCCCAATTCCTCCGTCAAGAAGATAACTAAGGTTCAAGCACAAACATAAACCATCATCAGTTAGTATGAATTATCCCACACTAAACTAGGGTTATGGTATAATCCGTCTAATCTAGGCATGTACTATTCGGATGCTTGATAGCACAATTCAATTTAAGCACCATTACATGTAAATAATCTAAACAAGCACAGCAAGCATAGATCATTGAGCACACTACCATCAAAATAGATCTAAGACAAGAATAAACTTTGAAAGTAATGATTTAATCAATAAAAGTTCGATTTATTTATAAAATTCCTCGAAAATGTGACTGTCATCCATACATAATAGAACTAAAATAAAAACATAAATAACTCCCTATTACTTGACTAGGGTTTCATTGAAACCTTAGATCTAGGTTTAAGCTGCCATGGAAGTGAAGATCAGCAAGAGGTTGATGAAGAAGGCCATGGAAACCCTTGGTCTTCTTCTTCTCCTTGCTTCCCTCCCTTCAATGGCTGAAAGTGTGGTTGTATATTGTGTGTATAACAATTTCCAACCCCTAAAATGAAGTAAAATAGAGTGTATATAGATTTACAACAAGTTTTTGGAAGCTTTCCTAATTCAATTTGCACTAAAACTGCTATATTTTACAATTTGGATGCAATTAGGCAGTTTTGTTTGCATAGGGCTCTTCAGTATACTGAAATACACGTATTTGATTTTTACACAGGTCGCGTGAGTGGGTCGCACGAGAGCGATATTGGGAAGTCGCGCGCGCTGATCGCTCGAGCGATTTTCTGGGTTTTGCGCGAGCGGGCCGCGCGCGCGAGGTGGCTTTTTCAGCTTCTTTCTTCTTGTTTTTGTTCCCTACTTAACCTGCATTAGTGTTTTCTTCCAAAACCTGATCTAAAATAGAAAACGAAATAAAAATACATAAAAATAGGATAAAATATGCTAGCAAATGTGAATTAAGGCATGTAATTAGGATCTGTTCTCTCCCGATCTCACCCCCAAACCTACATTTTGCTAGTCCTCAAGCAAAAATAAAAATAAAACTACTAATAAAAATCTATTCCATTTTCGCATGGATCGCGATTGCATTTTGCTTATGCAACAAGCCTTTTAAACCTCTAGGTGTCCCTAGTCGGACGAGTGAAGTCTCGTGAGGGTTCTCGTCAACAAGTCACCCTCAACCATCTTTATTAACTTCTCAATTTAAAAACTTTTATTAAAAATAAAGAACATAATATTCAATACTCCTTCATCATATAACAAAGATTTGAAATAGAATAACGAACCTAAAGAAACGGAATCAAACGTCTACCTACATCATGAAAAACAATCATAAGCACATGCATCGTATAAATCAATAGAATTTCTAATAAAATTATACGTATGTGATATGGTAGTCAAATGAACACGCGTATGTCATGAACTTGGAATATAACTCGGATGACCATCTAACTATGCTTCGACTGCGAATCTCGCAATGTTAATTACACTCTCAAATGAAACACTCAGAAACAAGTGTAATTTTTCTAAAATATATGAGTATGGAAATATATTTTCAAAACAAGAAACTGCTCACATATGACTCGAAAAAGACGCATGACACAAAAGAACAATAGTCTCATGGATGGGATGCCAACAATCAAGAAAAATCAATCATTACCATGTTTTAACCCCCCTCCAATCGTCTACATATCCAAGCCATGTTTCTAGGATCAAATAAGACTTTTCAAAGGTTATAACGTGGCTCAGGCAATGAAAAAGGATAGAAATGATTCATTAGGTAGCTAATCTCAGAATGGCATTGTAAGGCATGTTCGATTTCTTTCATTCGTCTCTTCTACCAACTTCATCTTTTCAAACTTTTTTCATATATGTATATATATATATATTTTTTTTTCAACCATTTTTTTTTTACCTTTTTTTTTTTTATTCTTTTCCTCTTCGTTGATTTTGAAACAAATATTCATTGAATACCAAGGCAACCACCCCAAACATCATCTTATTTTCTTCTTCTTCTCAATCACACATTGCCTTAACACCACTAAAAGTTGATCAATCTTTTAGGGGTGAAATCCAAGTTGGTCAAATTGGAGCAAAAACAGGATAATGGTAATTAAAGAAAAATGGCATTTTAATGGCTCAAGGGGCGAACTAAGGAAATTTATCATTTAACTGGACGGTAGTAAACAAAGAAGGCCTAAATCATGTCCCATGGTTATATGGTTCTTCAACATTTATGACGGAAGATTATTTAGCATGGTAACAAATATTTTACTTGACTATCAACCAAAACAAGAATAATGAGACTAAACAACAAGTTAATGCGCTATTTGATGAAATTCGACAAACACAAAATGTATTTATAACCCTCTAAAAAGAAAAGATAGGCTCAAAAGCTCACCGGGTTTAGTCTCCACCATGTGTTATCTAGAAATCCGAATCATATTATAGTTCACATCAAACATGTATTCAAGCGACTACGTGCAGTGCATAGGTTTATGTGCAATCTATGATATAAAAACTATGATTCAAACGATACATGACCTAAAATGTCATATCATGACTTCAGCAAATATTTAACCACATCTTCTCATGTTTACCATTCTATAACAATCATGGTTACATAACAAGAAGTATCGAATCAAGATTGCAAAAACGTCGGTAACATTATTTATTTAAGCACAAATATTGAATTTTTTTTGAAAAATCGGTGCATATAATGTGCATGTGAGTGCATACCCCCAAACCTAAATCTTTCATTGTCCCGAATGAAACAATAAAATAAAAGAAAGGAAAGTACGTAAGGAAGGAACGATAGTACCTCGATTTCGGCAAACACAAACCAGGTCAACGTACAATAATATAGAATCAAAGTTCAATTACTCCAAATGGAGCAATATTTCACCTGTTAATACTTAACAAAAGAAAATTAAACAAACAAATAAAGGCTAAAATTTAATACATATCGTCTTTTTTATTTATTTATTTATTAATCAATAAAAACTAAACTAGAATTAAAAGAATGTAATGAAACACATAGAAACAAAACTATCTAAACAAAGACAAACTCGATCTTAAAAAACTACCAGAAAAGAAAAACAACTAGACAGGTGTGGGAAACAGAAGGTAAAAGAACAAAGAGAAAAATTGAGAAATCCCCACCTCACACGAGCGGACCGCGCGAGCGACCCTCGCTCGCGCGAATCCCTCCGCGAGGTTAAGAAGAAGCTTGTTATAAATTTTCTTTAGAAAAATTTCTAAGTGCCAGCATCGCGCGACCGGGCCGCGCGACCGAACCCCTCGCGCGCGCGAATCTAGGCGCGAGATGTAACATAAGCTCATATATATAAAAGTTGAAAAAAATTTTGTCTAAGGGAGAATCTCGCGCGAGCGAAGTGTCGCGCGAGTGGGTCACGCGGGCGACTTTGGTCTTTTCTTCTTTTTCTTTATAAAAATTTATATAAGTTCAAAATAAATTTACTCTGACCCCTAAACCTATCCAGAAATCTCAAAAATAGACTCAAAATGACCCCAAAAATACTCAAAAAGAATAGAAACCGACGAACTAAAGCTTGGGTTGCCTCCCAAGAAGCGCTATCTTTTACGTCTTTAGCTAGACCATTCTAGCTCAAGATTCAAGGAGGTCGTAAATCGGACTGTGTACCCCTAAGGATATTAGGAAGAGCCCGGTGATAAGCAGAAATAACATCGCTTTGAATTAATTCGACCAACGATTCTCCCGAATTATGTTCAAATTGATTTCTTACCTTTCGAGTAAATTCATCATTCGGGTCTTGGTTGTCAAGATTCATCCACTCATTACGAATTATATTATTTTCCTCACCCATATTCAATTTTCTGTTAGGCTCAATATTCCATCTTACCTCACATTCCGCCTCACATAGGTAATTGTCGTCTTTAGGATGTTGGTCTATAGCATTAAAAACGTTTAATTTTAAGTTCATGTTCCCAAATGACACCTTCATTACCCCTGTCCTACAATTAACATGAGCATTAGCAGTCGCTAAGAATGGATGACCTAAGATGACCAGAGTGTGTTTCCTAGCATCTAACACCAGTTCAGTGTCAAGGATCATGAAGTCAACAGGATAATAGCATTTGCCAACTTTAACTAAGACATCCTCGACGATTCCTCTAGGTATTTTAATAGAACGATCCGCTAATTGTATAGTAGCGGCCGTAGGTTTAAGTTCACCTAGTCCTAGTTGTTTGTAGACGTGGTAAGGTAAGAGATTAATGCTAGCTCCTAAGTCAAGGAGAGCCTGATGAATGATAGTATCACCTATGACACATAAAATCGTAGGCGTACCTGGATCTTTATATTTTAGAGTAGCGTGTTGAAAGATTGAGCTTACTTTTTCTATGAGAAAGACCTTTTTAGGAGTATGACTGCGCAACTTGCGCTTTTGAGTACAAAGGTCTTTTAAACATTTAACGTAAGCATAAATTTATTTTATCGCATCAAGGATTGGAATATTAATTTTTACTTGTTTAAACACCTCGAGTATATCTTCCATTTTTGACCCTTTCTTAGACAAATATGACGGTCCCTCAACGTTTGGTGGATATGGCATTCTCGGAACATAATTCGCTGGGATCGGTTCATTTTCTTTTCTCTTCCTACTCACGTCCTCATCCTTTTCCTTATTCAAATTTATATTTTTATCTTTCTCAACCTCATCCGGAATTACAACAACTTCCTCATCTCGAGTAGTCGTCCTAGTCGAAACAGCGTTCACGCTCTCACTCGATTCCCCTTTTTTGTATTGTCCCTTTGGGTTTTGAACAATTTGCCCAGGCAACTTCCCCTCATTTCTACGACTCACCACAGTAGCTATTTGTCCCATTTGGGACTCAAGCTTCGCAATGGATTGTGTTTGATAGTGCACTATTTGTGCTTGTGCTTGGACTTGTGTTTCTATGTTTTTAAGGAATGCCAACACCGTAGCCTCAAATGAGTTATCCCTTGGAGGGTTAGGATTAGGAGGTGGGTGTTGGTACTGACCTTGTTGGTATTGGGGTCGATAAGTATTAGAAAAATTGTCGACACAGGACTATAATTATTCCGTGGGAATTGATGAATCGAGTTTATGTGTTGCTCCACAAATTCCAGAAATTGAGATGCCGATGGGCAAGAAAATATAGAATGTGAAGGATCGGAACATAATGCACAAATTTCATAAGAGGGTGAGCCCGATATTTAATTCATTGTCAAAAGTCGGTCAAATTTTTTAGATAGTTCTTGAAATTCAATTGATTGACTCGACTCAACTTTCAACTCTCACTTAGGTTGAAGGTACCCCTTAGAACGGACAGACACCGCTTGGTGCATCGAATTCTCGCTCAAAGTTTCAAAACTTTTCCAGGCCTCGTCGGCACTTTTGTATAGGAAGGTACCCGCACAAACAGCATCGACGGTATTACGAAGTGAGGGAACTAGTCCCTCATAGAAGGCTTGAACTAATTGCCTCTTGGGAACTTGATGATGTGGGCAGGAACGTAATAATTCTTTAAATTGTTCCCAAGTGTCATAAAGCATTTCCCCATCTTGCATCACAAAGTTTGTTATTGATTTTCTTATCTGATTAGTTCTTGTGATTGGGAAAAACTTTTGTAAAAATGCGTTGTGTAACGCTTCCCATGTTTTTATAGTGTTTGGCTCCAAAGATTGGAGCCAATAATTAGCTTTATCGTTTAAAGAGAATGGGAAGAGACGCAGTTTTAATTCATCATCAGTGAAATTTTGGATTTTTAAAGTAAAGCATATATCTTGGAAATCTCCTAAGTGTTGATATGGATCTTCATTTAAACGGCCATGGAATGAAGGAAGGAGCGAGATCGTAGACGACTTTATCTCAAAGTGAGATGCCGTCGCCTCCAGTAATTTGATACCTGCTTGAGGCGTGTACGTCGTAGGAATAAAATAATCTTTAAGCGGAGGAGGTGGCGGTATGTTATGATTATTATTGTTATTTCCATTATTTTGATTATTTCCAATGTCGGCCATTGGAATAAGTTCTATGTTAATAAAGCGTGGCTTCTTTAGGTTTTTAAGGGTACTACGTATTTCGGACTCAAACAACGACGATGGTTTTGAAGTTAATTCGTCGTCTATGTTTAACCTAGTTCTAGAAGTTATGTTTGAATACTTGTTAATTCTTAATGTACGTTCAAGTTCAAGATCGCAGGGTTTTAATTCCGGTTTACTTGAGCGTGTACCAAACATAAACTAAAAGAAAATAAACTAAAAACAAAAACTGACTCAAATAATAAAAAAAACAAATAGCAATCACGCAACTAAGATAACAAGCACTCAACTACTGTGATGCATGTAAATTATCCTGTAATGCGGTGACCACGTCAATTCCCAGCGCCCTGGGTGTCCTAGCTAATGCAGTGCAATTAACCCTAAACTAATGCAAATAGTGCGTCACAGCGCCCTGACTTACAGTGGTTTAAAGCAAGTTTCACAAGAAGCAATTTACTTGAATTTTTTTTTCCGCGTAAGCTCCTTTGACGTGCACAGCTGCTCCACTCTGAAACTCTAGAATTTTGAGTACCTAAGAAATTACAAAAATAAAAAGAAAAGCTAGTAACTTAAAATAAAAATGAAAAATAAGAAAAGGAAAACCTAATCTAATATTTATGAATTAACTAAACTAAGATTCTAAAGCTAAAGGTAGTAATTTGCAATCCCTGGCAATGGCGCCAAAAATTTGATCTTGTCAAAATCAAAATATAAAAGTATGCTTAACTCATGCTTTACTTTCAAAAGATTTGCAGTGTGGAGGTAAAGGTCGAACCCATAGAGATTGAATACTACGCACTTTAATTTTTAAAACCTAAATTTAGTTAATTAAGAAAACGGATTTTGGATTTAATTTGAATTAAACTAATAACAATAAAAATAAATCTAAATTATGAAAGCAATTAAAGTTGTTTTAAAGATATTTGAAGGGAACCTAGGATTGCAAATCCACCACTAGCTTCATAATAAGGGTATTTATGCATTCATTTAGCTTATTAAGTTGGATGATAGTGGGGAATTGTAGCTACAAGCCCAATTCCTCCGTCAAGAAGATAACTATGGCTCAAGCCCCAACATAATCCATCATCGGTTAGTACGAATTATCCCACACTAAACTAGGGTTGTGGTATAATCCGTCTAATCTAGGCATGGACTATTCGGATACTTGATAGCAGAATTCAATTTAAGCATCATTACATGTAAATAATCTAAACATGCACAGCAAGCATAGATCATTGAGCACACTACCATCAAAATAGATCTAAGACAAGAATAAACTTTGAAAGTAATGATTTAATCAATAAAAGTTTGATTTATTTATAAAAATCCTCGAAACATGTGACTGTCATCCATACATAATAGAACTAAAATAAAAACATAAATAACTCCCTATTACTCGACTAGGGTTTCATTGAAACCCTAGATCTAGGTTTAAGCTACCATGGAAGTGAAGATTGGTAAGATATTGATGAAGGAGGCCATGGAAACCCTTGGTCTTCTTCTTCTTCTCCTTGCTTCTCTCCCTTCAATGGCTGAAAGTGTGGTTGTATATTAAGTGTATAACAATTGCCAACCCCTAAATTGAAGTAAAATAGGGTATATATAGATTTACAACAAGTTTTTGGAAGCTTTCCTAATCCAATTCGCACTAAAACTGCTATATTTTATAGTTTGGACGCAATTAGGCAGTTTCGTTCGCATAGGGCTCTTCAGTATACTAAAATACACGTATTTGATTTTTACACAGGTCGCGCAAGTGGGCCGCGCGAGCGCGATATTGGGAAGTCACGCGCGCGGATCGCGCGAGCAATTTTCTGGATTTCGCGCGTGCGGGCCGCGCGCGCGGAGTGGCTTTTTCAGCTTCTCTCTTCCTGCTTTTTCTCCCTATTTAAGCTGGATTAGTGTTTTCTTCCAAAACCTGATCTAAAATAGAAAACGAAATAAAATACATAAAAACAGGATAAAATATGCTAACAAATGTGAATTAAGGCATGTAATTAGGATATGTTCTCTCTCGATCAGGCACACCTAGTCCGAGGCATAATAGATTTCGTTCATTCAGGCCTTGGGGCTAGTGAAAGCCCGGTATGGGTGCTTCAACTATGGCTGTACTCCTACTTCTAGAGTTTCAACCAGCCATTCAGCAAATGGTCGATGTTCCAATTTCTGCCGTCCAATTTATAGATGTAGCACCTTCTTCACACTCCTTTGAGGAGTGTTTTACTTTTTTCTATCAAGGCTACTCCCCTAGGGACATAAACCTCTTCACCCCTTTCTTCTCACTCCAATTTTCTTCATTCCTTCAACATTCCAACAACCCTTCTAATTGGGGCTCAAGCACCCAGTCCATCTATAATGAAGTCTTCTCTAGCTACTTAGTAGCTAGGGACATAATCTTTAGCCCTAGTATTCCTTCGGCCAACAATAAGTGTGGGGCAGAGTATTACTTTTCTCCCCTCTATGCCCGCCAATTTGGGCTTACCCAACTCATGCCCTTCCCCCTGGCATCACTGTCAATGTGGACTAGGTTGAACGCGGCCTTATTGTCAATGATGGGCAAGTAAAGAAAATAAAAGAACGGTCGGACAGGGTCAAGGCCGCGTTCAACTTCACACCTTTCTCTGCCCGACCTATGGTATTCGAAGAATTCACCCAGTGGTGGGGCGATCGGGCAGGCCAGCTATTTAAAGACACTATTGCTGAGGCACTTGTACCTTTCACTTCATCATCGGCCACTAAGGCCGATGCTCCTGCCCCAGCAGTAGTTCCAGTCCGGCGCAAGCAAGTTGCCAAAAGACCAGCCCGCAAGCCAGCTCCGAGCAAAGGGCCTGCTCAAAAGAAACAGAAAACAACACCGGCCTCAACAACTCAGGTTAGATTTACTTTATTTTTTTAGTCGTTAAGCCTGATTTTGTTCTTTTAGTACTAATCCTTTTCTCTATTTTTCAGCTTGTTGATGAGGACTCTGGAGAGGACCCGTCACAACCCATTCAGCCTCAGACTCTTCCTCCAACTCTTCTTGCATCTTTGGCATCCGCAGCTGCCTACCTGGAATGGGTCGCTGTGAGAGTGATGCCGCTTCACATTGTGCCCTCTCTAACTCCTTCAAGTGGCAATGAAGACATTGCTCCTACTGACCACGTTCCTGAGCAAGTCATCCTCTCTTCCAGTAGTGAGGGCGTGGCCGATACTGGGGCTACTATGGAGGCAGCTGGGGAAGAAGTTGACCAGGCCGTCCCCACTGTAGTTAGAGCTCCCTCCGGGCTGGATGAACCTAATGCAGCCACCGTCGCTTCCATTCCTACAACGAGGGAACCGGTTATGGCCGAGGCTAACCCCCCTCCTGAGGATTCTGCAACTCTACGGGTTGAGGCCGGTGTTGATGATTTTGGCTTGGTCCTAGGGACTAAAGTTTTACAGTCTACAACAGCCTCTACTAGTCCAGGTGTTGAAAATATCAACCCTCCTTCTTCTGGGCTGGTTCAGTCTTCCTCTCAATCACCAACTTCTCAACCAAGTGAGGCCGATGTTCGTGAAGAGATCTAGGCCTCGCTTGGTTCTCATGCCCAGGTACAGTCTATTTATTTTACTTCATTCATAAACTCTTAGAGATAACTTCTGACTGCTATTCTTTTGAACAGGCCATTCCCATGGGTCTAGAGCCACACATTCCCTTCAACGATTTCTTCTTGGGCCTGGACCTAGGAGTTTTTGACCTTGGCCCACTGGAGCCCGAGGCGGTCTCACCTTTACACCTACAACAAGCAAAAGAACTAATCTTCAGGCTTGCTAACCAGGACCTCTCTAGCCTTCCCACTGCTGCTGACGTTGAAGCATCCTTGAACACAATCATGGCCGATCCATCACTTTCTGATGGGCAGCTATCCTTACTCCATGAGATACAAGAAAGACTCCCCAGCTGCCGTCTCCTAGATCGATCGACCTTGAAGATTCAGGTTGATGCAGAGCTTCACTTGGGCTCACGGCAAAATGCATTGAAGTTTCTAGAGGGGGCCAAGGCTAAGTTTGAAGTAGGAAAGGCCTCTCGGGCTCAGGTGTTAGCAAGGGACTCCTGGCTGCAAAACCGTATTACTGCACTTAAAGCTCAGCTCGCCCAGTGTGAGGCCGAGGTCGCAACCAACAACGCCGCCCTGGGAAAATTGATGAAGTGCTATCCTCACTTGGTGGCGACGCCCAAAAGTGTAGTGATCAACTGTAAGCCAGTGTCCCGATATCCCGAGCATGGGCCAAAAAACTTGAAAAAGCAAAACGGGATCGATCTGGAGCTATCAAGACTTTGGAAGACTTGAGGGCTAAACTTAGGAATTTTGGGTCGGCCAAGAGGCCGACTCCCATTTTGTACTTTGTATAAATTTTTTTTTCTTTTTTCATCATCTTTGTAAGTAAGCTGTGCTCAGCTTTTATTAATACAAAATGATGTTTTCTTTAAATCATTCGGACTCAGGTTCATAATTGATCAATTGATCATATTTTAACCCAGGATTTGGTTTATAGTCAAGGTCAATGGTATCCCACAACGTAGGATAATAGGACTTTAAATACTGACCATTGATTAATCGAACATGAACTATTCCATCCAGATCACGTAGCCTGTATGCACCACCTCTCTTGACTTGATGGACGATGAACGGGCCTTCCAAGTTTACCGACCATTTACCGTAACGGTTATCCTTATCTCCAATAGGTAGCACGGCCTTCCATACCAAATCCTCTATGCAAAAAGACTTCTCTTTTACCCTTTTGTTATAAGCTCGGGCTGCCCGTTGCTTTTGCACTCTTAATGAATCTAAGGCCATGAGCCTCATTTCATCGAGCCCCTCTAAATCAGCTATCATAGCCTTTGTGTACTCAACAGGCTCAAGCTGATTCTGTAAAGCTCTTCTGGACGATCGGACAGTAACTTCCATAGGTAACATAGCGTCATGCCCATAGGTCAACATGAACGGTGTAACCCCAGTACTTGACCTTTTGGATATCCGATAGGCCCATAAAGCTTCGAACAAGAGCTTATCCCATTCTCTAGGATTTTCAACAATCATCTTCTGAATAATCCCTTTGAGGATCTTGTTTGTGGACTCGGCCTGTTTGTTAGCCTGTGCATAATAGGGCGTAGAATTGAGAATTTTGATCCCCCTACTTTCTGCAAAATCCGACGTTTCCGTCCCTGTGAACACAGATCCTTGGTCGGCCGTAATTGTTTCTAGAAGGCCGAACCTATGGATAATGTGTTCTTCAATGAATTTTATTGCGTTGGCCTGAGTCACCGTTCTACAAGGTATGGCCTCAGTCCACTTAGTAAAGTAGTCCATAGCCACTATAATAAAACAGTGCTGGCCCGATGATAGGGGTAGGAGTTTGCCAATTAAATCCATCGCCCATCCTCTAAACGGCCATGGTTTGATTATGGGTTGTAGCTCTTTAGCTGGCACATGCTGGATCAGACCATGCTTCTGGCATGCTTGACATCCCTTAGCATAACTGATACAATCTTTCAACATACCTGGCTAGTAATAATTTTATCTTCTCAGCAACCACTTCATCTTTGTGCCGGCCTTATGTGCCCCACAGATCCCTTCATGTACCTCGGCCATAACCAGCATGGCCTGTTTCTTCCCTAAATACCTCAAGATCACGTTGTCACCGATCGGTTTCTTGAATAATTCTCCGTCGAGCATCATAAATCGGACAGCAAACAGTATGACTCTTCGGTCTACCCTGACATTTGGGTGATTCAGGTATTCAATAATGGGGATTCTCCAATCGTCATCCTCCATCAAGATCGAATTGGCGGTAGCATACCAACCTCTCTTTGCAACGGATGGTAATGATCTGACATGAACAGTGATGAGTTGGTCTTCTAAGTTCTTCTGAGAAGATGAGGCTGATCCTATTTTTGCCACCTCATCGGCCTCGATATTTGTGGTTCTTGGAATATAACTCACGCTAATGTCATCAATTATCTCCATGAGTTGAGTGGCCACAGCGTGGAATGGGCAGAGCTCCCAACTTCTTATTTGAAATTCTCTAACTATCTGTTTGATCACCAGCCCTAAGTCTCCCTTTATGTGAATGGACGATGCCCCCATTTCAAGGAGTATCTCTAGTCCGATGATAAGCGCTTCGTATTCGGCCTGATTATTAGTGCATTTAAAATTGAGCCGAAATGACATTTTTGTCTTCTTGTACATGGGTGATACAATAACCACCCCTGCCCCAGCACTTTCTGCATTTTTGGAACCGTCAACGATTAATGTCCATGGGACTAAGAATGTGTTTAGGACTTTGGGTGTTAGGGGCGGTTCTCCCAAATTAGTAGGATCTGGGTGATCGGTCAAGGAATTGGCTATGGCCTGGCCTTTGATCGATTGCTGTGTTCGGTATTGGATGGCAAATTCCATCAAGGCCAAGGTCCATTTTCCAATTCGGCCTCTCATGATTGGTCTTGATAACATATATTTTATCACATCAGTTTGACATATTATGTAATTGGAAACGGGCAGCATATATGTTCTTAACTATTGTGAGGAAAAATACAATGCCAAGCATAACTTCTCAATCGGCGTATAGCGCTGCTCGATTGGAGTCAAAATTCTACTTAAATAATAAACAGCCTACTCGTTGCCTTGCTCATTATCTTGAGCTAACATACTTTCTATAGAGCAGTCAGAGGCCGATATATACAATTTCAGGTACCTACCCTTCTTAGGTGGCATTAATACTGGGGGGTTTGACAAATATTGTTTAATTCCCTCGAAGGCTTGTTGATGGCTGTCTTCCCATTTGAAGTCTTCATCGGTCTTGATCTTCAATAGTGGGGTCCATACTTGGGCCTTCCCTGCACAATTTGATATAATCTTCTTAGGAAATTGATCTGTCCGAGCAATCTCTGAAGCTCTTTCTTATTAGTTGGTGGCTTTGCTGCCTGGATAGCCCGAGCCTTATTTTTGTCAATCTCTATCCCTCTTTGATGTACTAGGAAACCTAGGAAATTCCCTACTGTGACGCCGAATGCACATTTGAGAGGGTTCATCTTTAGTCTGTGAACCGACATTCTTTCAAATGCTTTTTCCAAATCCCTCAAATGATCAGCGTTACCTCCTGACTTCACCCCCACATCATCTATGTAAACCTCCATGAATTGTCCAATCATATCATAGAAGATCGAATTCATTGCCCGTTGATAGGTAGCTCCAGCGTTCTTCAGACCGAAAGGCATGACAACCCACTCAAAGGTTCTAATCGCCCCTGGGCACCGAAAAGCATTCTTCGGGACATCTTCTTCAGCAATGTAGATCTGGTTATATCCCGAGTGTCCGTCCATGAAGGATAAAATTTTATGTTTGGCGGCCGAATATATTAACTGATCGGCAATAGGCATGGGATACTCATCTTTTGGGGTAGCTAAGTTTAAGTGTCTGAAGTCAATGCAGACCTTCAGCTTCCCATTCTTCTTTACCACTAGGACCACATTCGAGACCCATTCTGTTAGGAAACTACGTTCCCAAAATTCGTTGACAGTGCGTATAAGTTGGTACTGCAAAAAAAAATTACGTGAAAACTACAATAACCCTACAAGGGCGGAACTAGGGTTACCTTAAACTGCTAAAACGGATTGCTGTAGTAGACGAATCGAGAACACGGGCTCGATAACAACTCACGATCTTCTACAGTATTCCTTTGCTGCCAGAATATCGAACTGAATGTGGGCTCTTTCGAAATCCTTTCTGTTTTCTACTCTCCCTCTTTTACGCTCTCTTTTCTATTCCGAGTTATAATTCTCTATATAGAAAAATGCAAACTGAGAAGAGAGCGAAAGCAGCATATATATAGGCTACGATAGGGGCCATAAGAAGTCAATAAGGAATAGGCTTCCTTATGGAATTAGGAAACCCTAATTCGAACTGAATCAGATTCCTATTTCCATAAATTATAATTCATACCACTAAAGAATTATAATTGCACTCCTACCCTTATCTCAAAAATATATTTCGAGCTCCATGTTATTAAATGCTTATTATCTCCCCATGTTAAGATAACAGATATCCATTAATTAAATATAATTGCTGACAATCATATTTAATTAATTTCTTAAAATTCCTTGAGATCCTCTGCTTAACTTATCTGATATGTCGGATACAAAATCCACCTGCAGGGTTTGACATAATCAAAACTTATAAGCTTTCTCAAGGGGATATCATCAATCCCAAAATTTAGACATGGATTCCATCATTAATTAATATCCACCACACTATTAATATTGCCACCCAATCCAATGAGATATTGACCCATTTAAGGATCTCACCCTTTTAGGGATCAAAGTGTAAATATCAAATGTACGTGTCTACAAATTAACTTAGGATTTAGAGCATAAACACTCATAATAGCCATGAGGTATTAATTATCTTATAAGTCAGTATAAAGATAATTACCCCAAGTCAGTCCCGTTTAATACACAAAGTGTACCAGCATAGTGAGTTAAAACTATACCGTTTTCCATAGTCAAGACAAACCTATTACAACACCATGCTGCAGTCCTACCGATGGTGTGTCCAATCCCATCTAAGACTGTAAATCGAAATCTTACATTCTACAATATTTGATGGCCTGATCTTCCGTGTGTAAGACGAACTCTACACACTAAACCACCTACTATATAGAATGAGAGACACACATGCATAATATTAAATAAATAATATAATACAAACATTGCCTACACAGATTCTCATAAAAAATGGATTAACTGATTTTATTAAATGAATAATAAATCAACTACATAAAGCATGGCTTTTAGTATATATCCCTAACACATTCAACATATCGGGCCGTCCAAATGAAGCCAGCGTCCAGTAGTCTCTCAATTTCTTCTTTCACCTTCAGAGTTCCCTCTGGTGACATGCGCCGCGGTAGTTGCTTGAACGGCCTTAACCCCGATTTATTTGGAAATCGGTGTTCCACCAATTCCCTAGATAAACTAGGCATTTCGTCATATTCTCAGGCAAAACAATCTTTATACTTGTGTAAGAGTGCAATCAACTCGGCCTGACACTGCGGATCCAACATTTGACTTACATAAGTAGGTTTGTGTTCTCCTTCTTTTCCTGGGTTGACTTCCAAGAGAGGGTCTTGGACATCGGCCTTTAAATCATCAAGCTTTGCCGTGGCCGTCTCCAACTCGTCTATTAAATCTCTTCCTCCCTTGGCGTTTCCTCTTCGTAGATACAATCGGCCAGATTAATCATTCCGTCAACAGGGCCGATTTCCAATCTTCTATCGGCCAAGTATGCACACCATCTGGCCATGCTGGCCTTAAGGGCCAGCAGCTTCTGTTCTTCAATTATCGGAGTCTCCATGGACATCTTGCTGTTCGATGATCATAATCGGCCTTGATTCTTCTGTCCGACTGAAATTATGGTAACACACTTTAATGTCCGATGAATTTCCTTTAAGGAAGGTCACTGTATTCGGACTTCCCATTTTATTACACCCTAATAACTTGACTGGCCCGATGTCATCTTCATACAAGACTGCATCGACCGTTTGCACACGGGCTACAAATGACTTCGTATCTGCTCCAACCCCTTCTACCTCGTCACCTCTCCAAAAAATCAGCAACTGATGGAGTGTGGAGGGAATCCAGTAATTTGGGTGTATCCAATCTCAGCCCAGTAATGTATTATAGGCGCGCCGAGGTTTCTACAATAAAAAAAGCAGTCATGACCATTTTACTGCCAACGGTCATTTCAAGGGGTAGGATACCCTTGGTTCTTGAATATGCCCCCGTGAAGCTTTGAACATTCATTTCGGTCGGGATTAGCTCTGACTCGGACTTCTGAAGGATTCTCAACATTATTTGAGGCATAATGTTGATGGTAGACCCACCATCAACCAGGATTCTGTTTATCGGGATCCCTTCAATATGTCCTTTCACGTACAATGGCTTCAGATGCTGGGACATCTGATATGTTGGTTTTTCGAACACAACTTTGACTGGTCCGGTCTTTAATCCTTCCTCGGTCTGATGTCCTTTCGGCCTCAAGATAGTGATCTTAGGCCGATCAGTCTACCCGTTGATGGCATCCACATTTTTGGTTGTGGCTTCCACCACTTTAGGTTTAACGGTCTCTCCCCCGTTCCAAAAAACATCTTCTATCTTGGCTGAGTCCTTGGTCAGGCCCTCCACTACATCCCCTTCCATGGCCGCTGGCTGATCTGGCTTGGCCATGAAAAACATAGGTAATGTAAACACCAAGTTAGATGACAGGGCCACCGGAATAGTCCCGAATTGAATTGGCGAGATGCTTGAGTCTGACAGATCTCCATCGGACTCCATGCTCATCTTGTCCGATGTTACCCTACATCCCTCCAGTGATTTTTCTCGTCCGAATCTTTCCTTTGGGTGCTCAGTGGCAATATGCATCGCCTCAGTTGAGAGTCCTTGGTCATCGGGCATAGTACGGTTTGTGGGTTTAGGAGGGTTTCCAGCTCGGTTCTTCCAGTACTGGTGTTCTTGCTCGGCCTGTCTCATTCGTTGATATCTCCTTTTTTGAGACTTGCTGTACGGTGGCCGTGCTGGGAATTTAGCATGTTCAGCTCTATGACACTTCTGATCTTCTACCCGGAGTGGTAACACCATCCGTAGGCTCCTGTTAGAGGTTGATGCTTGCATCTGAGGCCTTGGAATTGTTTGGGAACTTCTTGCCCCCAATCGGCCAGATTTACCTTGGCCGACTTGCTGAACCAACGAAGGTTTTGCCCGCCACTCGGGCTTCGCCTGACTTTGCCATGGTAGTGACAACCTCTCGTATACAGACCTTCTCGGGCTTGGTTCCTGATGTTCATGGCTTCTCAGCCTCTTACTCGTGCTCGAGACTTATTTCTTGACATCAGCCTTGCATCTTGGGCAGAGACCTTGTTCGATGAACTCCAATTGTCGTTGCAGATCAGCTATCAAGTTGTCGGTACTGGACCTAGCCGTTTCTTCCTTGGCCTTGTAGACTTTCTCTTTACGCTCTTGATAGCTCCTCTGGAGGTCATGTATCGTCACTTTTGGCCTATCTGTGGCTGAAATGGCAATTTGTTTCCCTTCCCTCTGTTTTGGCACCATTTCTATGTCGGCCAAGTCTATCTTCTGCCTCGGCCTTGAAAGCTTGGTTAAATCGGGCATAACCATATTGGTGCTAGAAATTTGAGGGAATGGATTTGCATCAATCCCCATAGCCTTGTCCGAGAACTTGAAAACTCCTTTCACCACGTTTTCCTGTATAAACTTATGAAAAACAATGCAATTACTAGTGGAGTGCTTCCAGGAATTGTGCCATTTACAGTATTCTTTATTTTTTAGGTCAACGGCCTTGGGGATCCGATGACCTTCACTCAGCTTGATCACTTTATCGGCCAATAAGGCATCGAATATTTGATCAGCCATGGTTATATCAAAAGTATAATTTTTTCCCGCCTCGAACGCCATTTCTTTGTAGCGGCATTGTTGTTAATAGGCTTATTCAAGGTGTTGCATACAATTGGCCGTTTATAGATCAACTCGGCCATATCGCTCTCTATTTCGAGGTCACACTCTGCTAAGTGGACCTCGTAATTAGGGTCCTTATAATATGTCCCTTTGGAGGAGTTCTTCTTCTCCTACTCATCTAAAAGGATACGCTCGTAACGACCGGCCCGTGTGGCCAGCTTGAATAAGTCACGGAAGTCAGTTCCTTCAAACCTCTTACGAAGTTCAAAGGACATGCCCCCCATGGCCATTTTAGCATATTCTTCCTCAGGCAAAACTGTCTTGCACTGATACTTTTCCTTGCGGAAATAGGCTATGTAGGTTTTTACGGTCTCTCCTACTAATTGCATCATCCTTGACAGATCTGCCAGCGATGTTTCGGGCTCAGTCCTATAAAATTGGCCTTGAAATAGCTCTTCCATCCCTTGCCAAGTTAACACCGAATTGGCGGGGAGATTAACATACCACAAAATGCCATGCCTATTAGCGAGTTTGGGAATAGTCTCAATTTTAATGGGTTGCTACTACCCACATGGCCGCAATGAACAATAAAATAGCCAATATGCTCGGCTGAAGACTGTTCACTATCTCCAGAAAACAGAGTGAAATTTAGTACTTTATACCCTTGAGGGAATATAACTTGGTCAATTTCAGGGGGATATGGCCGTCTGTATGTCGGCCTTTCCAGTCTTCTCATAAATGGGACATACTCTTCATGTATGGCCGCCTCCAACTCCTCCTTATTGATGGGTTATGGAGCTACGGGCTGAACATTCCTCAACGGGGTTACCAACGGCGGTGGCATCTGCTGTTGATTGTTATTGGCCTGATGGGGCCAAAATCCACCGTTGTTCCTTTGCCCCCCATTTGCGTGACCTGGAGGTTGTGTGTGGCCGATTGAGCTTTCAGTATGGCCTGTAGATCGGCCAAAACTTGGTGTCACCGATCCGTTGGGATCGGTGACTATCGATCTGCTAGCCATTCCGATCTGTGACTCAGATTGCTTGCTTGAGCCATTACCCTCCCTAAGATTCGGACAGATGTAAGGTGGGTCTTTCGGCTTATCGGACTCAAGCAATGTGCCAAAGCCCGATCCGTTGACTTGCTCTTTGTTGCCTCCGGCCTTATAGGTCTCTATCAGCCTGCCAATCATATCCGACAGGCGGTCCAGCTTTACATGGGTGGTCCTTGTCTCTATGACCAGATCAGCTTGACTTTTATGAACATCGGCCGTTTGGTTGATGACCGATTTGAGATTGCCCATAGATCCTATGAGCGCGTTGTATTCCTGCCACATGGGCTCAACGTTCATTCTTATGACTTCTGAAATTGTCTCAAGAGTGATGCTGCCGTCTTGTGGAGAATGGCCGGTACTTTCCTTCACAGGTGGGTCCATGGGAGGATCGTCTTGGCTGTTCTTCGTTGTCTGTTTGTCTTTCTTCGGAGGCATGGCTTGACACTGTGGGTCCCACTGGGCATGCCAAAAAATGTTTGCTTGTAATTTGCACGGGTGTGCCAAAGCCAAACATGCTAGTGTGTGTGTGTGCAAACTAATTTCCTAACCGCTTGTATGAGTGATACACAAGGCTTTATGAACCTGACTTCTAAACAGAGTGATTGTGTGTAGTGAGTAGGAAAGTACCCTTACCGTAAATTCTTTAGCAGCACTGAAGCGCACAAGCTAAATAGTGTCGAGTTTAACAGGTAAACAATCTCAAACGGATTAATAAAACGAAGATTTCATTAAGCGTTTAGAAAAAATAAACAGATCTAAAGAACAAACTAGGGCAAACTAATTATTCAAAAGAATAAAAAAGAAATAACAAAATAGGACAGGCCTATTTGCTATGTGCTGAAAAACATAAAGACTTAAGAATGCCTTGAATGCTTCAAATGCAGTGTGGGTGCTGTTTTCGAGATGACGCGGAGTCCTCTGCTTGGTTGGCCTGCCTGAATATATATAGCAGCCTTAATGATTCCTGATTAGAAAAGGACTCCTTAGCTTGCACCCCAAGCTGCATAACTGATTGGCTGATGGTGGAAGAGACCTTCCTTATCTCTGACTCCTACCTTATCCAGATTCTAATTGAATCAATCCCTTTAATTTAGGGATTAGCTTTCTAAATCCAGCTGGACACGATCAGATTCATTTCCTACACGAACTCTTGTTTCCAAAATTCTGAGATGATGTCATACTGACAGTTGTGGATAGCACCGCCTTCTCTTTTCAGTCCATCGACCTTAAAAGCTTGCTCTCCTGGCTAAATCGGGCTTGCCCAATTAAATACCTTCTTTTATGTATTTCCTCATGCCTGAATACCTTTCTTCAAATGCCCATGGCCAATCGAACTGCTACAGCCATCCTTCATTCCACGGTGTTCGATTGGCCTTCGTGTTGCTTTAATCCACCATCGGGCTAACAGCGCATTGGGTTATGTTATTCCAAAGCCCGATAATCCTCACACATGTTCGTCTTTCCCATCGGGCTCTCCTCTCAACACCCAACAACCTTGTACCTATCATCGGTCTCATGTCTATGCTTAAGGCTGATGAGTCATATATTCCCTAGCTCGGTCTCTCCTCTATCCAGTTTCACGCGGCTCGGGCTCAAAAACCTTTGATGGTTTTTGGGTGCAAACAAATTCAAGTGCCAGTCTCCAAAAATGAGAGAGATGAGTTTATGTAGACTTTGATTTCCTTGGTGGCTAAGATAAGGGTCGTTTGGGAATTTTAATGGGTTAGGAAAATGCCAAGGAATATTTTATAGCATCTCTAACTTTCCATGATACTTCTATGCAATTCCAAGAAACTTGGCAGGCATTTTAGTTGGGTGGAATTTAGGAACATTCTAGAGTATCTCTAATCTTCAAAGTACATGGGAGACTAGTGCCTAAGAAAGGGCTCTTTGTGTATTTGCGTGGGTTAGGAATATGCCAAGGAATCTCTAACTCTCCAAATCACATGGGATACTATGTTTTATTAATTGTTTTTCTTACATGTATATAAACACATTTTTTTGTTTTAAATCCAAATTAAGCATATGAGTCTCCAAATAAAATATTTTTCTTTTTGAATAAAAAAATATGGGAAACAATGTTATTTTTAGAAAATATCATTATCATTATTATTATTATTATTTGATTTAATTTATTTTGTTTAGAAAGTAATCCATGATCTAGTGAGCTCGAGACAGATGGTCAGTGATTGGCCAAATCTAGGGGTATTAGGATCAAGGTTTGGGAACTTGAAGCTTTTCATAAGTCGAAGCAATGAACTTGAAGAAATTTGTCGGGGCATTATTCATCATTGATTTCTAGAGGTAAATCCTCCTAAGTTTACTAGTTTGGTCAAAATGGGGGTGTCTACATTTGTCCTAATTCCTAACACATAAATCAGACACATAGTCCCATACCACACGAGCTATCAAATCTGGACACAATCCTAACATTCCGGCTAACCCACCCTGATATAATACGGCACACAGTACTGACATACTGCAGCACTCAGCTCCACTGTACCGCAGCACTCAGCTTCACCATACCACAACACTCAGCTCCACCAAAACACTCAGCTCTACTATGCACTCAACTCTGCAATACTATTACGGCATGCAGCCTCGATATGCTACTACAACACGCATCCCTGGTATGCAGCCGAATATGCTACAACACTCAGCCCTGATATACTAAACTCGACACGAAGTTCCATATCACATAACCTCCCAAATTCAACACACAGTCATACGTAAAGCCTGACACGTAGTCCTTGTCCTATCCCAGCACCTTAGGATCCCACACCTTTCATTATATGATCTTAGCGATTGCATTCATGCTCAAAATTATAAATAGTATCGACCTCAGCAGTCGATAGTGAAGGGAAAATTAGATCTTAGTGCGCAGCAAAATACGGGTACAGAATAAAATTAAATTTAATAAAAATAGATCTACTTCACATTTGTATTACTTGCAATCAATATACATACAAAGACATAGATATAAATTTACCTTTGCGAGTTGTGGAATCATTTCAAGAATTGTGACAATTCAATCCTGATCACTTTGTCTGATAAAAATGCGACCGGTAGAGGGACTAAAGGATCTCCGAATGTCCTCAAATTTAGACGGCAGCTGCGTCTCGACATCAGCTTTGTCGTGTCCAAAATTCGTCAAGTTTTGATAAGAATTTAGCAGTCTGATCAGCTTTAGGTGAGCATTGTTCACCGCTAGTGATCCTCACTTCCGCTATGCTCTTAATCTTTAAATGCCAAAGATCTTCACTCCTATGTCTTTTGGATGTACTTAGAGGCTAGGGTTTGGTAGAAACCCCTCTAGAACAAACTTGGGAAGGCTAGGAGGGTTTGTGAAGTCTACAAACAATACTGAAACTTTTGGGAGGATAAAAGACGTGTATCTTATGTGCTGCCCGCAGTTTCTATATTTATAAACTTTTGAACTGACCTAAGTGCCAATCGATTGCCAAAAGTGGCAATTGATTGCCTTACTAATCGATTGCCTTAGGGACAATTGATTGCTTATCCAATCGATTGTAAGTGATGCAATCGATTGTAAGTGATGCAATCGATGGCGGCACCAATTGATTGGTATCGATTGGATCTGAACACCAATCGATTGGTTCTAACTTTATCCTAAATCTCCCATTGCATCGTTCCTTCAAATCCAAACATCCTTATGAGCTAAGAGTGGGACCCCTTGGTTCTTAATTACTGACTATGATTAAGTATTATTCCATCGAGTCAATTATCATTTATACCACTATTAAATGATAATTGTACTCCAATGCATAAGAACAAAATCACACATACATAAGTGATTACTAGACTTGTATAATATGATACTGATATCCCTCTACCAGACAGTATTCGTATTTATCATCGGGATGTATGTTTTAAGATACCGTCGACCCAATAGATAGATACATCTTATATTCCTCGAGTATCATTCACTACGCTTGGATTACCAAACATGTCAACAAAAACTTTGTTGACAAGGCTGACCAACTCTCGGTAATCACACCTAATTGAAATTCTCGAGGGAACACTTATTCTTCATTTTATAGAAGATGATAGAATTCCATCTTGACAATATATGTTCCCAACATTGTAAACCTGATTAACCAAATGCCCAGGTGTTGATATTACAAGACCTCACTAATTGGTAAGTCAAAGCAACCAAGCATACAACTTGTGTCCATAATTATCTCAGGATTAAGAACATGTATCCCTACACAAGTTTGAGTTCCTATTGATGGTGATAGCATTTAGGTGTCAATAGGTTTAACTCAGGTCCATCAATGAACCGCATGCTCTAGCATATTAACCAAGAGTCAAAAACTCTTATGAATGAAATTCATCATTCTACCCCGTAGACGTTAATCATGTTATAGTGTATACCTGATAAGTTATTCAGATTTATCATCCACTATGACTTATTTGAAACAACAAGGATTTTGTGATTCATATCTCATATGTGTAATCATATACACAATCGAATCACATGCAATGATGGTTAAAGATTTTAGTCTAATACTCATCTCATGAACTAACATACATAAATGCATTATGATATTCTATTGTCCAACTAACTGGTTTGAGGGCATGTTCCCAGCAAACTCCCACTTACACTCATAACCATATAGTGTTAAAATTAACACCAACATTGTCTACGTGACTTGTCAAAATCCTTAACCCGTATGGTTTTGCATAGGGACTGATGATCGTCGATTGACACAATCCATAGTAGAATATCTTCATGTTATACTATATCCCTAGATAAAAAGACGTCACCAAATAGGTATCTAGTGCGGCTAATTCAAACGTTGTTAAAAACACCATCATCTAGCATATATGTAATAGTTCTTTCTCAAGCCCTAGAGAATATATACTTTATGATAGTTCAGTGAACTGAACTTTCGTTTAGACTGATATCTATGAACAACCTCAACAGTATAACAGATAACCCATACCTAACATCACATATAAGGTTTATCAATAGCCTAGGCTTATGATACACCTTTCATGTGATCTCTTTCATCTTGTTTCCTAAGATACAATTCTTGAAAGTGCAATAGGTTATGTTCAAAGGTGAATAACCTTTCTCGAAATATTCTACGTTGAATCTCTCTAATAACTTTCCGATATAGAAGTTTGAGATAAGCTCATTATCTTAACTTTCTGATCTGAATGAGCATAATCCAAAGATTATAGCTCTCTTCACCGAGATAACAAATATCAATTGTACTAAAAAAACATAACCTTAACCATTAATAAAACTCCTTTAACATCTCACAATGATAAAGATGTCATCAATATGAGGAACCCTAATCACCACCATACTTCCTTTGCACGAGGATCCTTTCATCTACTTAAGCCACATCCATAGTTTAGACGAATCTAAAGTATTTTGACCAGCATGTCAAAACAGATGTCCTTATTTTAAATGATTGCTTAAGTTTTTGTACACTTATGCAAATCACATACTAGAGCTTCCTTATCACAAAACTACAATTCATGAGAGGATTTTAGCAATGCTAAGAATTCTCCCACTACAATGAAGTACCGATGTAGGAATAGATCAAGAGGCAGTAGATTTCAGTTCTAGATGATTTATAGGTTGCTTTGAGATATAAATAACTTTACTCCTTTATATTATCTTTCCTTTGCAAAACTTGGTTCCCAATCAACATTTGTTTTCTCTGGAAACATTATGGTTCCATCGAGAAAATTTAAGGAATAGTAATAACTCTAACTAACTCATTTCATTACCCAGTTATATAAAAAAAATAGTTCCTTCTACCTATTACACCATCCCATGGAGGCACACTAGGTGCAGACGATTGAGAAAGAATCTCATTCTTATCTCATATAGACAATGAACGCATTAGAAAGATACTAGAGTAGCCAAAACTACTTTGTGACTCTAATGTTTGTTGGCCCGCATACATGAGTATGCCCTAATTCTAATAAGCCTTCAGTTGTGTGATCGTTCAAAAGAAAGGTCACCTAATCACATTACCCTCTAAATAGGATTGACAAATAGGCAGTGGTCTTAGCAACCAAAAGAGTTTAGGATCCAATCCTTTACTCCTTATTTATCCTATTTAGATTAATATGATCTAGCCTCTAAAACTAAAGGATTATAGAATTATTTGAAGGTTCTTTCCTTTTAGATGGAAAAATACACATATGTTATTTAAATACTACGTTTGATAATATGTGAGAAGCAAGAGTAATTAGATGATATACTTGCTTGACAAGTTATTAGATCACATCAAAAGAACACCTTCTTTTAATAATGATTTCAGTACCAAAATCAAAAGAATAAATATTATTCATTAATTCAAAACTGAAGTTCATCTAATAACTCTAAAGTTTATTACAATATAAACTACTAATCTAATAACAACTCTTGCATCAGATCCCAAAAGCAATCAAGATCTTTTAATCACTGCACATTTTAATTTTTTGATTCCCTACAACAATTAAACATATAATTAGAAAATTTAGAATCAGTTCCCCAAGTAGTTGAAGTATCAGTTTTTCAACTTACTTCAAAAACTAGTGATAGGCTCATACCTTGCCTTTTGGAAGTCAAGTATTCCACACAGTTCCTTTTCCATTGCCCACTCATGCCACAATGGAAACACTTTCCTTTTGGAAAAGCATCGGCCTTTCCCTTTCCAAGTCTTGCCTTCTTCCTAATAGTTGGGTTAGGCTCACCTATCCTTGAGCCTTGCTTCTTCTTCTCTAAACTTGTGCCCTTAGGCTTAGTTCCAAAAGATGAAGTCATTCTAATGTTATGAACATTTGACTTCTCTTTGACTATATCCTTCGTTGCCTCAAGAGAGCTCATCAATTTAATTGTTGAAAAAACTATTTTACTTATTTTTAAAACCTTTTGAAATTGAGTGAATGATGAAGGCAACGAATGCAAGATTATGTCAACTTGAGTCTCACCATCACTGTCGGAACCCAAAACTTCTAGTACTTTGAAATAAGTAACCATTTTAAAAACATGCTCTCTTATTAAAGTTCCTTCTAACATTCTGGTGTCCATGACTAACTCCAAGGCTCTAAACCTTATAGCTTGGCTCAGTTCCCTAAACATCTCCTCGAGGTTCAATATTATAGTATGGACAGTGCAAAAAGGTTGATGTTGCTGCTTTAACACATCAGACACAGAGTCCAAGATACTAGAGCGAGCCATACCATCACCTTTTATCCACTACCGATATTGATCCACAAGATCTGTTGGGGTGTCACAACTTGGAATAGGCGGGCAGGGGATGGTAATAACGTATTTACATCCATTAGTAGTTAATAATTCATCTAGGTCCAGTTTCCATTCAACAAAGTTATTTCCAATTAGCTTATTCTGGATCATGGTTCTAGCAAGTGGGCTAGACATAATGAATCTGAAATACAGATAATATAACAGAATTACAACATAGAAATCATAGATATGACAATTTATATGATACATTGGAATTCTCTTAACCAAATCATTAATAGTCTTCAGGATGTCAAGCCTATGAAATTAAGTCTCCGTGTGGCGATGGTAACATCATAGCCTGATTGAGAAACCCATCATGAATGTCGTGCAACTCTTACAAATAACTCGTGGCTCTTGAACTTTTGGTGTCTAAGTTTCTGGATAATGCTCCGTGTGAAATCCCTTACCCATAGCTTAGCTAGTGTTCACCATTAACTATAATCCAATAAAAACTTCCTCAGTGTAGTGGTCACCCTTTAACATGTCTCATTGATTCTATCTAAAGGAAGTTCATATCTAGTAACCATTGAATAGTCAATCCTCCACATGAAATGATCATCCATGGTTAGGTGACACAGAATATACTATTCACCTTACAATGAACCGTTTATGCAAGACCACGAGAGTATATACAAGTCCCTTTCCCACTTGATTCTTATAAGAAGTTCATATCTAGAAATCCTCTATATGGAATGATCACCCATGGCTGGGTGACACAGAGTATATCTCATACTTACAATGAACTAATAGGAATTTTTATTCTTGTATATTCAAATCATTGTTTGTTTATTGCTCATAAATATCTAATATTTATTCATGTGTCAAAATTAATTTCCTTTAGCCATGATAAGTTTGGAAAATCCAATAATCCATTTATCAATTAAAGAAAACTAATTTTGACTAAACTAATGGTTTTTTCCCATGCATTCATAAACAATATACATTTACATATACATAAACATGCACAAGCAATCATTCACTCAAAATTAAATAAATAATCATGCATGAATAAAACAAGTCCATCTCTTTCATGGCACTATCTCCATAGTCCATCCTTAGGCTTCAAGCATTAAGGCTCCATCTTCATGGTTCCAAGCTTCATGGATCCATCTTGTGAGTCCTCCAATTAATCTAATTTACAATAATCCTGTACCTCTAAAGATGTTTGTAAAAAGGATCTAGGAAAAGTAAATTACATAAATGGCTAGGGAAACCATTACAGTTCTCCTTTGCACAATATTGAAATCGTAATGCCCTTACAATGCCACAAACAAAATTAAATAAAATTTAAACTAATTTAAATAAAATTTAACTTTCCATGAGAGAGTAGGCCACCTTCTTAAGAAGTTAGCTTTCTGATGCATTCACAATTTATGCCAATCACTTCCACGCATGAAATATGCATCAATCACAAATATGTATATTTTAGAATTATGAAGTTTCACGCATACACAAATTAAATTTATGTATTGCTTTCCATGATGAAATAAAACATCTTGTCCAACAATAGCTAGGATTCTATAGAAAACTTTATTTGTGCCTAAGATTAGGTTTTCTAAAGCCTAAACATCCAAAATATTAAAATAAAAAATTTCAAAACAAAATTTTCAAAATAATATAATTTATAAATATTTCAGAATACTTAATATACTAATATTAAAATTTTAAAACTAAAATACATAATCTGCCCAATTGCAATCGATTACTGGTAAAGCCAATTGATTGCTTATTAAAGTCAATCGATTGCAGGCTAAACTAATCGACTGCCACAATCCAGTACGCACCAATCGATTGCCAAAAGGAGGCAATCGATTGGACTGCCAATCGATTACCACTATGGCAATCGATTAGAAATTGAAACAATCGATTGGACTATACCAAAGAGTCAATTTTCCAGATCAGATCATAAAAAATACCAGATTATGTATTTTAAATGCACCAAAACATTTTCTAATTGATCTAATTAGTTCTAAACTAATCAAACTGAAATAAGATCAAAACTAGATTATCTTAACAATCAAAGAATTCTATTCTAAAAAAGGGTTTAACTTTGATTAATCCTAGTTCATCATACTTCATAATCCGATTACAAGTAGTATAAACGAGATGTCTCTTATACCAACTGAAGGGAAAATTGGATCTCTGTGCATAGCAGAATACAGGTACATATTAAAATTTAATCTAGCAAAACTAGATCTACATCTCGATTATATTACATGCAATCAATATTACAAAGACATAGATATAGATATACCTTTACGATTTGTGGAATCATTTTGAGAACTCTTTAATGATTGTTGTGACGATTTGATCCTGATCACTTTGTTTTGACAAAGATGCTATTGTAGGGAAATTAGGTTTAAAATTTCTTTTCAACGCACAACGGAATGATTAAGTTACAAAACTTATTGGTAGCCTAGGACCTACTACTCGTCAATTCCATAGATGCATACTAAAGAAGGAGAAGAATTATACCTCAGGTCTTGAACCTAATTCTGATTTTCTTTCTCCTTTATGGTGCAGTAGCCTCCACTAGGTTGTCTTCACCCTTATGACTCCTACGGATGATTCTCGAAAAGACTAGAGATAGTGGGATCTCTAATAAGGAGGAAGGAGAAGGTTTTTGGGAGCTCTAAAAATAGTTTCTGCAGCTTCTAACGTATTAAATGACAAACTCTTTTTTCTAGACACAGCTGCCTTATTTATAGATTCCCAGAATTGACCTAATGTTCAAGCGATCAAAGTGGCTTCGATCGATCGAACCGCCTTAGAGCGATCGTACCTGTCTAGACTTCAATTGATCGAGACAACTTCGATCATTTAAACCTGTCTTGACATCATCCTCATTTGTTTTTCCAAACATCCTAGCGGAGCTAAGATTGGGACCTCCTAGGCTCTTTATTGTAGGCTCAGACCAGTTGTTAATTCCCATGACCAAACTCTTTGATTAGCAAATTAACCAACTGATCAGTCAATGTTTACTGCACTATAAAACGATAACTAAACTCCAACGCGAAAGAACATATCTGAAGCGATAACTAGACTTGGATGGTGTACTAATGTCCCTATACCGTCAACATTCATATTCATATTCAGGTAGTCGGATAACTGTTACTATCAACCTGAATCATGATTACTTCTTGTATTCCTTGAGTCGTATTCACCCTTTATGACTACTAAACATGTTGATAACTACTTATCAACAAGACTGCAGTTCTCAGTATTCATCTTGGAGATATTCTCAAGGGATTGCTTACTCTGATCAGAGGGTAGATTTTATCTTGACAATATATGTTCACAACCCTATGAACATGACATACCCAAGATACCCAGGTGTTGATCTTTTATAAACCTCATTGATTGGTAAATCAAAGTAGCCATATACACAATCTGTGTTTATTATTGTCTCAAGATTGAGAACATGTACCGTATACAAATTATGAGTTTCTATGAACTGTTGACAGTCTTAAGTGTCAATAGGAAAGCTCATGTCCGTCAATGCACTATAAGTACTATCATATTAAATAAGAGTAACACTCTAGTGATTGAGATTAATCACTCCATCCAATGGTAGCCAATCATGCTACAGTGTAGACCTGATGAGGTATCCAGTCTCATCATCCACTTTGACAAGTTCTAAGTATAGTAATTCGTATCTCACTTGTATGTATCTCATACATACAAGAATTACTTAATAGGATACTTAAGGATTAACAATCATCTTATGAAAGAAACATACACAATGAAACGTAAAGTTGATGTCCATTTATTAAAATGTCAATGCCTCATACATAAAGTAATGGATTGAGGGCACAAACCTAACAAACTCCCACTTGCTTTCACAACCATACAGTATTACATCTGAGACCTAAGCTATCTAGATGACGATCAAAGATCTTGTGTGGCAAGGCCTTTGTAAATTGATCAGTAAGATTGTTAGTGGTGGCAATCTTGGTGACAGTCACATCTCCATGTTGAACATCTCGAATAAAAAGATATTTCCACTCTACGTGCTTTCCCTTTCCGTGGTTCCTTAGCTCCTTCGACTGAGCCACTGCCCCACTATTATCACAATAAAGCGTAATAGGTGACAGCGACGCTGGTACCACCTCGAGCTCCATAGGGAACTTCTTTAGCCAAATAGCTTCCTTTACAACTTTACAAGCAGCCACATACTCAACTTCTATAGTTGAGTCTGCAATGAATTTCTGCTTAATGCTCCTCAAACTAATAGCACCACCTCCAAAGGTAAAGAGATGTTCGGATATCGAATTCCTTGAATCGTTATTTGATATAAAGTCTGAGTTAGTATATGCCACTGGAATTAACTCACTACCGCCATACATAAGCATATAATCTTTAGTCCTTCTCAAGTACTTAAGAATGTGCTTAAAGGCTGTCCAGTGCTCTGAACCTGGATTCAATTAATATCTACTAACCATGCCAACAGCAAAGTAGATATCTGGTCTAGTGCATAACATCACATACATGAGACTTTCCACTGCCAAAGCATAGGGAACTCCTACCATGCGATTCCTCTCCTCCTGTGTCTTTGGACACTGGTCCTTGGAGAGCGCTAAACCATGCTTGAAAGGCAACAAACCTTTCTTCAAATTATCCATTGAAAACCTAGTTAGCACTTTATCGATATAACTAGCTTGAGATAATTCCATTGTCTTTCACTTACGATCCTGAAAGAGTTTTATCCCAAGAATATAGCTCGTCTTTCCTAGATCCTTCATATCGAAAGTACTAGCTAGCCAAACCTTAACCTTTGACAACGCCGCTACATCATTTGCAATGAGTAGAATGCCGTCAATGTAAAGAATAAGAAAAGCTAGCATTTTCCCTTCACACTTCTTGTATACACAAAGCTCATCTAGATTCTGTATGAAACCAAATGACTTTACCGCTTGGTCAAAATGAATGTTCCAAGTCTTGCATGCCTACTTAAGCTCATAAATGGACTTTTGCAACTTGCATACCAAGTTACCTTTTCGACCAGCTGTGAACCCTTCTGATTGCTACATATAGATGTCCTTCTCAAGATTGCCATTCAAAAATGTAGTCTTGACATCCATCTGCCAGATCTCATAATCTAGGCATGTAGTAATGGATAAGATTATTCTAATGGACTTGAGCATGGCTACTGGAGAGAAGGTTTACTCATAGTCAATGCCCTCCCTTTGAGTATAACCTTTCGCTATAAGCCTAGCCTTAAAGGTCTCAACCTTTCCATCAGATCCTCTTTTCCTCTTATAGACACACTTACAACCAATGGGTTTAATATTGATTGGAAAATCTACAAGATCCCAGACCTTATTAGAATCCATAGATTCCAATTTAGCCTTTATAGCTATAACCCAATGAGCTAAGTCTACATCAGCCATTGCCTCTTTATATGTGGTAGGGTCAGATTCAGATTCTATGGAGACAGCTTCAAAAAATTCTCCTAAGAACATGTGTGTTTTAGGCTGGCTAATAATCCTCCCACTACGATAAGGTACTAGTGCGGAAATAGGTGAAGAAGTGGTATTTTCTTGATTTACATCATTATCAACTGTGGGTTGGACTGAGAGCTCTCCTTCTGTCTCTCTCAGTCTATCCTTCCCTTAGGTTTATAGTTTATGATATAATCATCCTCCAAGAAGACAGCATTTGTACTAACAAATACTTTCTGTTCTCTTAGATCATAAAAATACCATCCATAAGTACCCTTTGGATACCCTACAAAGTAACATACTTCCGATCTAGAATCTAAATTGCTCATCTTTCTTTTCAACATATGTGTCAGACACCCCCATATTCGGAGATGTTGCAAAGAAGGCTTGCGCCTAATCCACATCTTCTGTGGTGTCCTAGGAATAGATTTGCTTGGTACTAGATTTAGTATGTATGCAGCAGTTTCCAAAGCATAACCCCAAAGGAATAATGGCAACTCAGAATAACACATCATCGACCTAGTCATATCTAAAAGAGTTCGATTCCTTCTCTCTGCTACACCGTTCTGTTGAGGCGTACCAGGTGCAGTCAACTATGACAGATCCTATTCTGTACAAGGTGATCAATAAACTCATTAGAGAGGTATTTGCCACCTCGATCAGATTAAATGGCCTTGATATGTGTACCCAGTTGCTTCTTCACTTTAGCCCTAAACTCTTTGGACTTTTTAAAGGCTTCAGACTCATGCTGCATTATGTATACATATCCATACCTAGAGTGGTTATCAGTAAATGTTATGAAATGCTTATAACCACCCCTTGCTCTAATATTTATTGGTCCACACACATCAGTGTGAACTAATTCCAACAATGCATTGGTCCTATTGCCCTTTGCAGGATACGGCATTTTGGTCATCTTACCCTCTAAACAAGACTCACAGACTTCCATTGGTTCAAGAACCAAATCGCCTAAGACCCCTTCTTTGACTAGTCTGCCAATCCTACCCTTGTTGGATTAGTGGAAGGTTCCTTCTTTTAGATGGTAGAGTTACAATTGAGTTATTAAGTTCCATACAAGAATCTTTAGAAATATTGGGAGTAATCATATACAAGCCATTAGTTTTAACACCAGAACATATAAAAGAACCATTTCTTTTAATGACAACTTCAGTTTCAAAATGAAAAGAATAACCACTATTCGATAAATTAGAAACTAAAATTAAATTACGTCTCATTGAAGGGACATAAAGTATATCTGATAAAATCAAAACTTTATTGCCTAGAAATTCTAAAACTACGACTACTATGGTAACCGCAGATACGATTGCGCTAGAACCTAGAGTAAGTATGATTTTTCCATTGTGGACACGCGGGATTCCACCTCTTTTTGCTTTGTTTGTTTGAAATTAATTTGGATCAAAGAAAGAAAATGGTCTGTTGAAAACAGATACAGAGTCGCCACTTGGTTTTTAAGGAACCAAGAAACCTAATTTGACTCACCCAAATGGATAAAGGGCACCGGCCCTTCACACCAAAGAACTTGGTTCGGGGTTTTGGTACGAGAGAAGAAGGTGCCTTTGTCGCGACTAAAACACCCTCAACTCGCCCCGTCTTTCGACGGGCCTCAATTAGCATCCAAATAATCATCTTATACTATGTATGGTTCGACAATTAATACTATGATAGTATATTACATCACATAAGAAAATTTAAAATGGAAGATCTAAAGATAAGATATCATTCATAAGATCTAAGCCAAATATCACACAATGCAAAGTGAAAGATCACACAAATAAACCTAGGAAAAATCTTCTAATCATGTATCAAATAATCAAAACTTCCTAATCTAAAGGGGGACATGAATTGTTCTTGAAACAAATAATCAAAGAAATCAAAACATGCTTAGCAAGCTAGTATGATGCATGTTAATCTTTGAGAAAAGAAGATCTCTCAATCCCCGGGACGGATGAGAAAGGAGGATTAGATCGAGGGGAAGCATGAACGTGTGATCATGATAATTCCTTATAATCTTCTTAGATTAGGAGTCACAAAAAACCCCAAATCTTTGCATGGATGCAATGTATGTATCTAGAATGTGCCAAGGTTGTAGTGTGCTTTGTGTTCATGGATTCCTAGAATGACTTAGAAGTCTATAATGTGTATGAATGAATGAATGAAATCATCATGGGATATGTACAAATGTAGTATGAACTACTTCCTAAGACATGAGCTAATTTGGAGTTCATGTAAGCATCAAATCAAAGAATGAAAGTTAAAATGTGCTTGATGTGAATAGTGGACAGAACAGTAACTATATATTTTGAAAATTGAAAAGAGGGGTTAGGAATGTTTTTAATGCATGATTCTTTATGGAGATATTCCTTATTGTGTCTAGAACACAACCCAAAAAGACAATCTTTAATAACTATTACAGATTGAGAGAAATCATATAAACAATGAAGGTTAC
Source organism: Hydrangea macrophylla (assembly GCA_033977485.1). Taxonomy (NCBI): domain Eukaryota; kingdom Viridiplantae; phylum Streptophyta; class Magnoliopsida; order Cornales; family Hydrangeaceae; genus Hydrangea; species Hydrangea macrophylla. The sequence goes on from CM066999.1 coordinate 59,450,525, forward strand.
TCAGAAACAGAGTTCGTACTGTCGACTGAAATGTCAAAAAATCTTGGAAAATGAAAACAAATGATCTAGAGGCCCATTTTATACAAACAGTTCCCTAAGATATTGAAGGTTAAGGGAAAAATAGGTTAGGACCACCGCTATTGGCAAAGGTTTCTGAAAAAGAGGTTGGAAGTGGACCTAGCTGCTGTGACAGCAAAAATAGAATGTCTGGAAGGAATGTTTGGGTCCAAATGGACCATTTCCAAGTACATCCAAGTCAAACCAAAAATCATGGGTGTTCTCCAATGAGTTAGGAAGACTTTCCAAGTGGCCTTGCATCCATATGTTGAGTATTGAGTTCTAGAAAAATCTTTGAACTCAGATTACTCACTGTTTTGACTCACTGTTTTGAAAATTTTTGGAAAAACTAGAGTTTTCTTTCTTGAGATTAAAATGAGGGGGTTTTAAGAGGGGTTTTGAAGTAGATATTTTGAAAGCATATTTTCAATACTCAATGAAGGTTATAGCCACTTAAAATGCCAACCTCAAACTCATCATCAAGAACCTCCAAGATTGTTGGAGAGATTTATTTTTATTTTGAACATAACTTCAAGAATACCTTGGAGGTATTGAAGTTATGATCATCATCTATCAAACATGTTTTGAGGTCAAGAGCTACTATCCATAAGGATTCACTCACCCCAAACTTCATGTCATCATTTAGATGATGATGGACTAGTAAGTAAATAAAGAAAATCAAAAAGAAGTGAGATGAGAAGAGATGAACAATATATAAGCAAATAAGTAAATAGATAGCAATCAATAGATGATATTCATGATGTATAGAACTTGTAGTTTGGTGTTTCACTCATATGTAATGACATTGGACATGGAAGAAGCTTCCACTCTCTAAAATACTCACTAAAATGGTGGTTGGGTGTATTGAATGTTGAAGTAAATGGGAGTAATGAAGTAAAAACAAAGTTTAGAACTCACTTTTGTTTTGAAAATCAAAGAAGGAAGCTTCTTTTCTCTCTATTCTAACCTTATCTCTACAACTTTTTCTCCCAAACTTTTTCTAAGCTTTCATTTGACCCCCCTAAATGAAGAGCAATGGGGGGTTTAAATAGGCCAACTTGGGGTGGTTTTGGGGTTTTAGAAGTATTCCCATTGGCTCCAAACATATGAAATCATAAAAACTACGTCGTTTTGATTTTTAATTAATCAAAATGGAACCCCAAAATTATATACAAAAACACACTATTCTAGAGGGGAGTCCCGCAGCGGCAGTGGGCCAGTGCCACGTGGTACTGCTCCTCCTTCGCCCAGATAATGATGTTTAGGTCCCCAGTGGTTCCGGTATTCGCGAAAAGGCCCTATTTCGTCCGAAATTCATAGAAAATGTGTACGAACTTCAAATTGAAGTTGTGATATACTGTTGGAAAGGTAATGGAGTCTACTTTACATTAAAAATAGTTTGGGGATAGGTCACTTTCAAAAGTTTTGCGGTATTTGCAATAAAAGCCGATTTGATCGCCTTTTTTGCCTTCAAAAATTCATAATAGACTCGTTTTAAATTCAAAAATTATGTACGATATACCGTTGGAAAGCTATTGACCTCTAGTATCCATGAAAAATATTTGAAAATTATTATGGTGCCCCGGTTTTAAAGTCAAATTCTGGTCAAACTTGGGATTCCCGGGAAGTTCTGGAAACTTCTGGAAGTTCCCAGGAGCTGACATTTTCGCTTGATTTTCTTTTAAAACTCATTTTAATACTTTTCTCATGATCTAGAATGATTCCGGTGAATTCAGACGATTTTAGTCAAACTTGGTCAAACTTTGGTCAAACCTGGTGAAACCTTGGTCAAGCCGGTCAACGGAGACTTTCCGGGAACTTCCGGGGGTCTCTGGGAGCTGAAGATTTCATCTAATTTTCTTAAAAACTCATTTTATCACTTTTCTTATGACGTAGCATGATTTCAGAACTTTTGGACCAAATTTGGGAGTTTTTGGGCTTTCAGGGGCATTTTGGTCATTCTAAGCATTGTGAGAGATTGAGCTGACTTCCAAGAGTCCTTTTGAGTCTTTTACAATCATTGTGAACCACCAAGTTATGGTCTCCTAAATCTGATAGCCGACAAAATAGGGTGTCTACAGTTTGCCCCTCTTAGGCATGAACTTGCGAGGCAACGCATGTCGCAAGCGAGTGCCAAAGTTTTGAAGAGACAAGACTTTTTGGAGGCTATAGATTTAGGATAAAAGCGTTGAAAAAGATACAATGATGCTGAGGACTAGTGCTGGTCGTGCTCTGTGTGAGCTGCCTACGTATCCCAGGGGGAATCAGACCAGGGCATGGTTCAGGCACAAAGGGGCAAATCACGTATGCACAACGAGACAGGCATATGCTATGTTATGAGGAGGATATGCCATGCATGGATGAATTGTGTCATGAGTCCTATTATGTCTATTGTTATGATCCTAGTATGAGCAGGTGCTGTAGGGTGTGCCACTCCGAGTGGGCTGGTGTTGTGCTGGTGATTGTGATGTGGATGACTCGGATGAGGACACCAAGGTTTAGAAGGCTCCAGGTCTAGGGGCAAACTTTTGAATTTTGGGAAGTGTACTTCGTAAGCGAACATAATTGGATGTGGGGTCCCAGAGGACTATAATCAGAGATGCCGTTTGATAGTTAACCGACGGACACAAAAGCCCTGAAAATTAAGAGACGGACACAGAAGTCAAGTAATAGACATGAAATCCCGAGATGTCAAGCGATGAACATGGAAGCCCCATTGATGGACATAGAAGCCTAAGATTTTGAATGAACACAACATATTTTGAATGAAAGCGATGGTAAACTAATGATGATTAATGAACCGACGATGTACGAATCGAGATGATGAGTCGACAATGGACTACTGTGACTATCATGGATCGGATCAAATAGTTGGGCTAACCGTGACCGGAAGAAGTGTCGATGCACGAATCGAGATGATGAGTCAACAGTGAACTACTATGACTATCATGATTGAACTAACGGTGTACGAATTGATATGTCTACTGGGGATTAAACTGAATCTACTGAGGATGAAGCGACTCTTTCTAAGATCTCTCTTCAACTACTTCTCTTGATCGGGATTCAAATTCGAATCCATCAAAATCTTTTGGTGCTCAACCCAAGAAGACCAGTCGGGGCCTTCGGGAGCTGGTATCTTGGTTTCTGTCCTTAGGGGATGATGTAGGGTTCTCGAAGAATCTCTTTTCGTTGATCGGGAACCAGGACCCATCTCTGAATCTCTCACGGTTGATCAAATCTTTCGGCGCTCAATCCAAGAGGGCCAGTCGGGGCCTCCGGGAGCTGGAATCTGTCTGTTTCTGTCCTCGGGGGATGATGTAGGGTTCTCGAAGAATCTCTTTTCTTGATCGGGAACCAGGACCCATCTCTGAATCTCTCACGGTTGATCAAATCTTTCGGCGCTCAATCCAAGAGGGCCGGTCGGGGCCTCCGGGAGCTGGTATCTGTCTGTTTCTGTCCTCGAGGGATGATGTTCTAATCCTGATTTTTCCCTTGACAGATGGATGGTATGCGGCAATTTGCTGCCAATCAGATGGCGTCCTTGGTAGGTTTTTGACTTGAATTTGTTTTTGTACTTTTTGTTATTTCCCTACTGATTGCCTTCATTTTATTTGTGTGTGTAGTACCGTGGGGGCGGGGCTGGCTCATCAAGGACTGGACCGCGGTACAGAGCTGGTAGGAGGAGGCCGTCGCCGTCATACACTCCGGGAGGTCCGGCAGAGGATGAAGAAGAGGAAGACTGAGGCTTCCTGAACGGGAATTTTGTTTTATCTCTTTTTTTTTTTCATGTTTTCGATTGGGTTGTACTGGTGATGTGACTATTTGGATAGTGTAGGATGATGTGTGGAACGGTTTGTGACTTTTGACAGAGTTTTATGATGTTTCGCCTTTTGGGCCGGATAGCTTCCGGTTTAAAGGCGCAGTTGCGTGCTTGTTTTAGTTGATGATGATATGCATATCTGTGCACTTGTGATTCTGTGATTGTTGATGTTACTGCGATGAGCAGTTTTGTGATAGTGAGTGTGTTTGCCTTGCAGGTGGGATAGTCCGTGAAACGGGAGGTGCTGCCGAAATTTTGAATTTTTCTAGAGCTGCGACCAAAAATATGGCTTTGTACGATCCCGCTAACTCACAGCTTGGCTGAACGTCACGGATGGTGTGGAACGGATCAACCTCTTTAGCTAAGGTTTGACCGAGCTATTCTCTCTTCGCCAGATGACCCTGAACACTGAGTTCTTGCGTGCTGCTATTGCCTACTGGGACCCGGTGAACCATGTCTTCAACTTCAATGGCCTGGAAATATGCCCCCTATTTGAGGAGTTCTGTGCTATTCTTGATTCTGATTCTGATTCTGACCTGATTCTCCCTTCTGTTGATACCCTCAGTCCTACGCGAGGCTTGGCTGAATATCTGAATTGGTCCATCACTATTTCCCGCCTGCTGATTCAAGGTGAGGTTCTTGACATTGCTTCCATCATTACTCGATATGCGAGTCCTGGAAATCCTAGCGTGTATGATGCTACTCGTGGGGCTGATCTAATTCTGTGCATGACTTCATACTTCTTGTTCTCGAGTACTTCTAGCGACTTAGTGCATTCATGTCTCGGACTGAAGGCAGGTAAGAACCCCATGGCTATGGTTCTAGCTGAAACTTTGAATGGCTTGGATAATGCCTTCAACCAAGGGACTCCTCTTCTTTCTGGGGGGCCTTTGGTGTTACAGGGCTGGTTATACGAGCGCCACCAACTGTGGACGGGCCGCATACCACAGGTTCACTTTCGTCGAGCTGTGCTTCACCCTCACTACACTTTTGCTGATTGGGTTAACATGATGGGTGCTTTATCTGAAGTAGACATTTGCTGGATTGTGGGGCATTGGGACCTTCATGCTGTTACCACGAGCCTCAGGGGTCACCAGAGAGTGTGGTTGATGGGTCTGAGAGAGTCTTCTTTCTATCATCCTCGCCATCTGGCCAGACAGTATGGGCAGGTTCAGGAGGTTCCCCGGGGGTTTACTGAGAGGGTCTTTGCTTCCAGGATCAGGGCTGCCACTATTGCTGCTTTCATTGATGGTTGGACTGACCGAGTAGAGGCCTACTTCTAAAGACCTTTTGAAGAAACAAAAGACTCAAAGATAAAACCAGACCTGATTGATTCTGCTCACTCCTCCAAGTGTCTCTGAACATGTGTGATTGCTTTTTGAAGGACTTTTATTTCTTTGATCATTCTCGCTTATGTAATATTCAAAGGTTGTTTATTGGTGAACCTTGGTTACTTTGGGAATCTCATTTTATGCACTTTAGCTTTCTAAAAATATTTTGCTGTATGATTTTGATTAGATGTTTGCTTCTGGTACTTGCTTGGGCATGCTAGGACGATTAGAGGCAAACGAGACGGGTGGCCGAAGTTTGCCCCTACTTTGGGATATGTATGGTTGTGAGGCAAACGAGGTAGATGACCGACATTTGCCCCTAGTCTAGAAGTGGTTCAGGCAAACGAGGCGAGTGGCCGAAGTTTGCCCCTAGTATGGAGGGTGATTTCTGGGTTATGGTGAGGACCGCGACTTTATTTTTCTCACACGCTCATAATTTTGCCTAGGCACCAGTTAGGTGACCTAGCGAGCTCTTTTCTCTCTTTTGTTATTGCTCACCTTGGATTTAACTCTAACTTTTGCCTAGGCGTCCTTTCGGATTTTCAACCTAGCGAGCCATCCTTTTTTTTTTTTTTGAAAGTCTGCCTACGTACCCCTGAGCGGGGATCAGGTCCAACGTAGTTCAGGCCGAAGCTTGAAAGAAATCGGTTATTTTTTGTGAGTGGAGCGACCGAACCGATGTGGTTGCCTACGTATCCCCAAGTGGGAATCAGGTCGAGCGTAGTTCAGGCAAGGCTTGAAATAAGGGGTTTGGGTATGAGGGTTTTTCAAACCAATCGTCAAAGAAGTTCAAACTTGAGCCACTTGTGGTAGCTTTGAATAAAAGGATTCAGTTTCAATCTCCTTTTCTTTTCTTTTTCTTTTTCTTTTTGTTTTGTTTTGAGGATTGATCCTTTTCACTTTCGCCTAGCCAGTCAATTTTGCTTTTTAATGTAGTCGATTCTTGTGAGATCTTTCAATCGCAATCTCAGAATTCCAGAATGTGCATGTCAGCTCTCGGAATTTATTTGTGGTCATTCCGTGCCTTTTAAAATGTGATCTTGGCACGTTCTTAAGATGTATCTTGAAGTGTATGATTCTCTCATTTGTTTCATCAAAATTTTCTCCAACATTTTGACTGGATAGGGTCAGATTTTGGAAATCAACACCTTTTTCAGCTCTAACTTTTGCCTAGGTGCCCTTTCGGGTTTTCAACCTAGCGATCTTTTTCTTTTCTTTTCTTTTATTTTCTTTTTCTTTGTTTTTGTGTATTTTTTTTTTTTGAAAGTGGAGATGAAACTCACTGAAATATTTGGCTACCACCAGGGGCTAAGTTTGCATTGCTTTCAATCGGACAGATTGCGTGGCTCCCAATTGGATTGGGCTTAAGGCTTCGAAATGGTGGAAAAAGGGTGTTGGGCAAGCCCCAAATCAGTTTCAAGTATGTCTTTTCAAGATTGAGGCAAGAGCATCTTTAAATTCTTAAAGTAAGACTATTCAATTCTCAGCTCTTCATCAGTGTCAGCGTGAAATCGACTTTAACCTTTCAGGATTCTTTTTTGTTTTGTCGTAGAAAAATTATTAGCAGAGCAATATCCATGGTAATTTGAAAAGTGACACTTTAGTTTAGTGATTCATGCATTTATGACTAGGCACATCAGATTAAGCAAAATGAGATTTCATTCCATCAATAGAGAAGGATTACAAACTTATTAACAACTCGATGACAGACAGTCTCGATCACAAGACTAGAATTGAAATGGACTCGGAACATAGAACAGACTCAACTTGACTGACCCGGTCTCAAATGCAGTGTCTTTGCGGCCCATTTATTATTCTTATTCTATTTTTTTAGCAGAAGTTCCAAACACCATCACTTTACTGCATAGCTTCAACACTCATTGGCATCATCAAAGGGATCACTCGAGCGGTTGATCCAAGCTAAGATAGTTGATAGGATTAGGATGGGATACATCCTTTATGTGGTTCTGAATGTCATGTCGGAGGCGGATGCATTGATCGGTGGCATGGCCTAGATTTTGGTGGTAAGCACATCGTAGGCTCATGTTGTAGTGGGAGGGTATAGGATCCGGTAGCGGCTTGTGAGGGAGGAGCTGTAGGTGGCCCTTTCTGAGTAGGTGGTCCAAGGCTGTGGAAAGAGGAACATCAAGTTTGGAGAATTCGCGAGGGCCTTTTGGGCAATTTGGTGGAATAGACTGGTATGGACGGAGAGGGTAGTCCATTGGTTGGTTACTAAGCGCACTGACTTCTGAGGAGGCCAGGGGATAGTTGGGTCTCTTGGACTGGTGATGGGGTTCATCATTCTTGAACTTTCCTTCTCTGATGGCATCCTCTATTCTGGTGCCTATTTCAAATAGCTCTTCGAATGTGGAGATGGATTGGTAGAATAGCTTGTCATGATATACTGGTTTCATGTTCTTGACCAGCATACGTACTTGCTCTTTCTCAACAGGTCTGTGGATCATTTGAGCCACTTTATTCCTCCATCTGCTCAAGAACGCAGTGAAGGACTCATTGAAGTTCTGCCTGGTAGTCTCTAGATCCCGGATGGTGATATCAAACTCTTGGTTGTAAGAGTAGTGATCAATAAAAGTTCTAGCAACGTCTTCCCAGACTCGGGTCTTGGAGGCTTCAAGGGTTAGGAACCAGGATAGTGCGGCATTCTTAAGGGTTTGCGGGAACAGCATCGCAATGTGCTCATGAATGCAGCCCATTGATTGGAAGATGCTCATGCACAACTTGATGTGACTTTTTGGATTCCCTGTTCTATCAAAACGGTCAATTTCAGGCATTTTGAAGTTCTCGGACAGCCTTAGCTTGATGGACTCAAAGAGGCCTTCCAGGTCTAACATGTAATCATCAACCCCTTTGCTCTTCCTCAACACACTTTCAAGCTTGTCAACTTTGTCCATTTTCTCCTGGAGCTTCTTCTCATATGCAAGCGGCGGGACCCCTTGAAACCAGTCTTCTTCCCCAATATTCTCGGGAGGCGGTCCAAACCCAGGCAGTGGTGGTGGTATGAACCCTGGTTGTGGTGGGAAACCAGGTGGGTACTGTGGCTACTGTTGTTTCAGTTCTTCCATGAAACTCAAAACATGGGCCAGGCGTTCAGATTGCTGGCTTATGGTTGTTCCCAACACAGTGACCTTATTTTCCAAATTCTTCTTGATTCATGCTAAAATAACTTGGTGGGCAGATCTTGACCAAACGACTATTCGAACTTCTGACCCAAGACGAGGATCTCAGTGGCTGACTTTGAGAATCTATAATGACCTACAGATTCGAGAGGAGGGGTGTATCAGATTTTGATAGTGACGACTTTAGATAGACAATGATAGTGATGTTAACAGACGTGGACTAACACTACACCATATGGCCTCATTACTAACGGATATATCCGTTAGAATAAATGTTACTAACGGATATATCCGTTAGTATTTTAGCGCTAGTAATATTACTAACGGATTTACTAACGGATATATCCGTTAGTAAAATTAAAATTAATTTTACTAACGGATATATCCGTTAGTAAATCCGTTAGTAAATCAAAAGATTTCTAACGGATATATCCGTTAGAAAGCTACTTACTAACGGATTTATATTGAATACTAACGGTTTGTCAACTATTACTAACGGATATATCCATTAGTAATTTCCAAAAAAAAAAAAAAATATTACTAACGGATTTACTAACGGATATATCCGTTAGAAATATGCATAAATCTAAAAAAAAATATTTATTTATATGCTTCCCAATTTATTTATTTTTCACCTAATTAACAAGGATATTAATCTATACCAAACACAAAAATAATAAGATTAATCTATATCAAACAAAAATAATCATAACAACTAAAGCGTTCGTTCATGTCTAACCAACATCTTTATACCCAACACAACAAAAATAATCCATTGGGCTTGCATTGCAACATTCAATACACCGTGATCAATTAGAAAATAGACTACAAAACTAATTAGAAAGGACTCGTCTCTTTGCTTGAAAAGGATAACTAAACACATATAACTTTTAATCTTCTCATGACCATCTATTAAGCCTTCTTTCCGCAACTTCACCAAGGAACAACATGACAAAGTACCTACATGCATATGTGTGAAATTTAGAGTAACGTTCAATGGAAAGTTCAAAAAATGAATGAAATATAGAAAGACTATCTAGATCAAACGTACGTAACACAAATGACTACAGAAAAGTGGGAGAAAAAATCTAGTAGCAAGCTCACGAGTATTCGTCCTGTCTTTTCATAAAGAGTAGCTATCACACTACTCATTTTTACATAGAGAGAGATAATTATGCACACATACACAGCATTCGAATTTCGCTTTAGAAGTTGGTCCGATTGAGACTCTAATGCCACAGAAGTGACATTAGTCATAGTTCTCTCACTCTCTCTCTCTCTCTCTCTCTCCAAGTTTGTTGACTATGGTGCGAATGGCCCGCCTAGGCCTAGGCAAGACTAGGCACACCTAGGCCCGGCCTAAATTGCTATGGGATTTTTACAAATGATTAGATGAAAATCGAGGTGGCTGGTCACGGCCTAGGCCTAGGAGGATTTTTAGAACATTGTCTTCCGTAGACAGGTAAGCAGACTTGGATGCCATGTCCTAGGTTGACTCACATACTTACAAAATATATTTCCATGCATTTAAAATGCCCCGGGGCGTGGACTCTTTTCTTGTTCTTCAGGTTATCTTCGTATTGAGCGATATACATATATTGATGCTTATTGGGTAAGAAGGCATGGAGAATTAGAATGAACTGAATAAAGTTAAAGAGTAAAGCTATGGATACTTTTTAAATTCAAGGGATAATTTTAGAAATGAGCATCAATGCTTACAGTTGGGCACACATTTCATACAAAGTAAATACCTTAACATCTCAATACATACCAAGTGTTAGAAATTTCCATGAAAAGACATGCATCTATCTCACACTATCAGGTATCCCACGATTTTTTTCTTTTTTACGATAGGTAAATGTATTGCATTGAAAAGGAACCTAAGGAGTGCACCTTGTACACAGTGATATACATCTTCAAGAAACAAAAAGGAAGAAAAAACTAAGGGAACCTCCAAAGGAGGTAAGCAAAATTATAAAAAGAAAATACGATGAAGGTGCGAATCAAAAAAGGAAAATACAGAGAAAGCAATATTTTAAAAATAAAAAAAAATAAACAAAAATAATAAATAAAAATAAAAATAAAAAAGTCTTGTTAAGAGTAGAACCAAAGACCGCGACATTAAAATGGTGGTGGAAGTCTTAACCAAGTGGACGAATCGAGCAAATTCCCGCAATCCACACATAATAGGACAGGGATAAGGTATCCCATGTTTTAATTAACCATAACAATTGAATCAATTTGTACGTTTGTAAGCTTGAGATGATGCACTAATGAAATTCGTTTATCTTCTATGATTACAATGATTATTACTGACCGATGGTGACTGTAAACAAGGGGGCATATATCTATAAGTTGGAGGAATATTTGCAATTAGGAGCTTGTTTAGATCCAAATTTACATGAAAAATTAAGGACAAACCTAATTGTCATTAAGGGATAACTAATAGTCAAAATTATGTACAGCCCCACAATATAAAGATAATAACGAAAAGTAACAAACCTATACCTATAACTATTAACACTCCCCTCAAAACATTCCATGCACATCAGGTGTCCCCACCACATCAGAGAAAGACGAAAATTATAAGAGGAATGGGAATTCTATTCCCCTTTGCAAGAGCAAAGCTAAAGCCATAAAAAAGAGAGATGACCATAAATGGATAAGCAAAAATAATGCTATAAAGGATTGTTGTTAGTATTCAAATATATCTTTTAGATCAATGCTCAAGGATTTTAAAAGAGGTAATTGGTTAAAGGTCCGGAATTAGTAGTTACCTTCCTCATCAATTAGGTGTCTTGACTCCATTATCAGTTGCCTCCAAGGTCATATAATACTCCAGACCACAAAGGCTCTAACTGTTGAGCTTCACCACCCTCACGAACTCAAGATTTGTATTCTATCAAGTAAAGTGCAAATTTAAATTGAATCAGACCTGAACTCTTAAACTCTGTTTGGATTGATAGAACCTGATGGAAGAGAAGAGGAAGAGAATCACTTTCTCTCTAGTTCTCTCGCTTTCTAATAAGTTAGGAGCAAAGAGAATGTTAATGGATAGAACCAGAGAGAACATGAGGAGAGAAGCGAAGAGAACAATAATAAGAAAACCAATGTGTTTGGAATATATAAAATAAGGGATTTGGATTGAGAAGCAGGGAGAAGAGAAGAGAAAGTTGAGCTATACCGTGACAAATTAGTTTTCAACTCATATGGCAATAGGATAATTACTAAAAACAAGAAATTTTTTGCCATATGGCAATAGGATAATTACTAAAAACAAGAATATTTTTGGCATATGATAAAGGGAGAAGAGAAGAGAAGAGAAGAGAAGAGAAGAGAAGAGAAGAGAAGAGAAGACAAATTAGTTTTCAACTCATATGGCAATAGGAGAATTACTTAAAACAACTTCAAATAAAAATTACCTAGGTAGTCCCTCTCCTCACACAAAAAAAAAAAAAAAGTACCAAAAAAAAAAGTAGTCCTATTATTAATTTAGATATATAAACTCTACTCCCACATGTGTTAATTAGGGCCAAATTTAAGATACAAACATGGAACTATATGATCATTCAATTTGAAAAGCATATCATACCTGAAGATGATAGCCAATAAAAAAGTAAAAAATGGAGAAAGGTTGCCAAAAGCTACTGACAAGGTTGCAGAGCTATAGTTCATCCCTCCATATCCTACTATCAGCGACAAGATTTTTTTGCAATGGATCAATTTTTTTGACTAAGAAATTGTACCGACCCAAAATTCACATCCCTTTTGTTTCAGTCAGATATCCTCATCTCAACTCCAAGAATGTCCTTCACCACCTCATATCTGACAAATGCAATTGCAATGGATGGAACCACCTAAAGAGAATTCTATCACATTAAACTATCTTCATACAAATTAACTTTTTGTTTTTTTTTCTCTTTTTGATGTACACATGTAATGCAATTACATACTCAACTACCTTGTCTGAAGGAGCCCGTTTGGATTAGCTTATTTGAGACCAACAATCACTTATATGGGTCGATTGACATATTTGAGTCAGTCTGGCAAAAACTTTTTCACATCTTTGTTTAAAATATTTTCCATTTTAAAGATAAAAAACAAGAGCTTAAATCAAAAACAACAATTTACTGCTTTTACAAAAATTTATTTTCGAAACTACTCTCTTATTTTCACAGCAATACCGAACGAACTCTAAGTAATCAAGTACATGAATATGCACCCACTTGACCAATTAAAGAACATTCTACAGAAATGAAGAACCCTACAAATTAATTCAGATAGTGTGTTAATACTAACCTTCACTGAATTGGGCACCACCAAATAATGAATATGCTTTCCATGGAAACGACACACTAGAAGGGTCAGAGCATTGAGAATGGTTAACAGAGTGATGGAGTAACACTAGTAAAGAGAAAACAAGGAAGATTGTAACATTTCATTACTGAAGATTAAAAAATACTGGATGCACCACAAAATTAGGGGTAAACATTGCAGACGTAAAGACATAGTGTTAATTATATCAGAAATTTCCCCAAAGAAAAAGCCCAGCAAGTAACAAATGGTATACCAATTCACTCCACTCATTTGAGGAGTATTCCCCACCACCATAGCCTTAGCACCTACTGCTTGGAAAACGATATTGAATTAACTCACACTCAATTGAAAAATGAGTTTTAACAAGTTCATGTAATTAAATGGTACATACCTGATTAATCTAAGTCATCAGCCAATCCACAATCCTAACTGGTATCACCCTTTGCAAAACTAACCGAACACTACCCATGAACTTTAATTGATTTCCTTATCAAGAAGACTACAATCAAAAGCATTTCAGCTCCGTTTACATAGCTGCAGTAGCAGTAGCAGAATATTTCAATAGCATCACCACTTTGATAGCAGCATGGCACCGAAGAAAGCACTAAGACTCCACTATAACACATCATTAATTAAAATAAAACATCCTAGTTAGCAAGAACTCCAGAAAACCAGATTAGCCATTGACAATATGCACAAAATTAATTATTCTCACCAATAGATAGTGAACCACAGTCCTCTAGCTACACAAGGGATCACAAGATTAGAAGAAACACATAAATCCATCCTAGTATCAGAGAGGATAAGTTTCTTTTGCCTTGACTTGTTTGGTTGTCCCAAAATTGAATTACCCCATTTACCTAAATCTATATGCGAGAACATAGTAGTTATCTCAAAAATTATGCTCAAGATCAAGAATTAATTGTTCATCGATAAAGAAAACTTAGGAATTACCACCACATTCAAGAAACGCCACCATTACTTTTCACTGGAAAATAAATTTTTATTAGATCAATTTATAGTGAATTATTCCAATATGTGACAAAGGTCACTGCTTAAGTACATTTCTTTAGGTATATCTCGTGATAGAATTTTAAAATGTGATTGTCAATGATCTACATGGACAAGTTGCACATGTCGACAATCAAAAAGCACGTTAGGTTTACCTGAAATAGTAGCAATCAGAGGCGGGGCCATGAAATGTAAAGGGAACCACAAATGAAAGCCCAATCGTAATTCTCAAATGGAGCCTAAGATGGAATGCTAGAGCCTAGAACTTTCAGAAGACCGTGGGTATTTGGTAACAATTACTTCACACAAGGTTGTACAATTGAATTGGCCCACAATATGCAACAAGGACACTAGTTTAGTACATTTCTTTACATATCACAACTGGTCTCTGATGTGACCTTGTACACTTGCATAGATAGCCAATCTTGTACATCTAGACTAATTCCATCTTGACCCAATATATATGAAATGTACATAGTAAATTCACTAAAGGTTTTTGTGTTTTAATATTTTTATTTTTGTTTTTAATTAATTTCTCCTTAAAGCAAAGACATATTCAAGTGCCTTGCTACCACTCACATTCACTGCAGCATATAGTTGTGTGTGTATGTGTGTGTGTGTGTATGTGTGTGTGTGTATGTATGTGTGTGTGTGTGTGTGTGTGAGAGAGAGAGAGAGAGAGAGAGAGAGAGAGAGAGAGAGAAAGAAAGAGAGAGATACCCAATTATTAGAGAATGAAGCAGTAGTGGTGGTGTAGCTGGTGGAAACATGAAGTTGGAAGTGTTTTGGCCAAACTCTTGTTCCCTTTGTGCACGCTCAGCCAGTACATTCTCGTTATTAATAAATAAATAAAAAAAATATACACAGTACATGTTTGTACTCAATCATGAAAGACCAATTGAATTCTAACATTATGCTTTCTGTGGATGGTTTGTTAAGGTCTTGGGGGTATTTTCTTTGAAAGGTCATGTAATTGTTGTGTTTGAACAATTAATAAAATATCTTCCCTACTATTCAAAAAAAAAAAGTGCAATGCCTTTCAAACACGTACAACTATGATAAAATCAGATTCGTTTCAACTTTATAGGCAGCTAGTAATCCAAACTTATTTCCATGCAGGGTATTGTAAAGATAAGATCTCCACATCCATCTCTATCTCCTAAAGTATTCACGAAGGCACCATATGTGTGTATTTTATACTCACCAAATACATATTTTGCTTTCTGATCTTCCTCTGCTAGCGAAAGTGCAATGGCACAATCTATATCTTGATTCTCAGACCATTCATGCTACATTCAATTTCCCCAATAAGTAGGAAAGATTAAACAAATTGAAACTTGCTTAATAGTTAAAAAAATCCACCATTCAACCAACGACACTACACATTTGCCAAAAGAAAGACCAGAGATGTATCATAGAAAACCATAATTTCCCCTGACCTAGATGGTTCATTACCAACTGCATCAGCTCCATATCTCCAATTACATTTCTCTTCTGAGACTTAATGGCTTGAGTCTTTAAAAATTTTGCTAAGCCAACCCATTATCTGAAATGTTATCTGCTCATTATCTTGATTCTCAAAGCCTTCAAAATATACATGAAGTTAGACAAGTTTGTCCTTACCAATATAATACAAAATCATAGGATTCTCTATCTCAGATATTCTCTTTCAGAAAAGAATTACCAGAAATATATGTGTACATGAACTTCACAAACTCGCATCTAATTTTCAAGCAACCAAAAAGTATTAAAAGGGAGAGGGAATTGTAGAAAATGTTAACTTGCAGGAAGTAAAATTCTCTACCTCATACTACATAAGTTTTGCTACAAACTTTTGGGCACAAACATTAATTGATATAAGCACCAAATGAATTCTGAAGTCACATGACTACAAGAAAAAAATCATCAAACCTAAGATGCTAGATTTGGGTAGTGATTATTATCAAATATCCAAAAATGGGAAGAAAAAAAATCTTCTCATTTAACTCTCATCCTTACAAATTGGTCTCAAAACAACCCATACGAAAACAGTTATGAATATCAAACATGTAGGATGATGCAAACCAAAATTTAAACAAATGGACATCCAAATCTAATGCAAATCAAATTTAAGCCTTAATTAAACAAGCTAATCCAACAAGGAACCAAAATACCAGATCACCCACCAAACATAATGCTATTGCCCTTGAACTATTCAACTAACATTGAAACACCAAAATGTAAATGAATAAAAAGAGCAAAAAACACAGGAGCACCGCAGATCCATACCGGCGCTGGACAAAATTAACCAAAAAAAGAAGAATAAAAAACAGAGGAGCACCCAGCATATCCATACCTCTAGATTTCTAGGGTTAAAAGGTTTAGATCTAGGGTTTCAATTTGGAAGAGGAAGAAGAAGAAGAAGAAGAAAAAGAAGAAGAAGAAGAAGAAGAAGAAGAAGAAGAAGGTAGAAGGAAGATCTAGGGTTTTCAATTCAAAGAAAAGGGAAGAAGCAGAAGAGGAAAGAAGTACCTTTCTCTGGCAGCGATAGGCGGCGAGAGGTGGACGGCGAGGGTTCTTCCTCTCTTCACTCTTTTGCCTCTTCTCTTCTCTTTCTCTCTTATTTCATTTTAGCCTGACGAGAGGACCGGCCAGGGGAAAATGACCGACGAGGGCCGACGGAACTGCGAAGGGTGACACACACACACACAATCTTTCTCTCTTTCTCTCTCTCTTGCTTCTTCTGTGTATTTGTGGGGAAATGAAAAGAATAGGCACCTAATTTGTTTGGGGAGATATTGTATCCTCTTTTTAATTTTATTTTTCTTTTTTTCTTCTTCTATGTATTATTATATTTAATTTCAATATATAAACTTCTAACGGATATGTCCGTTAGTATGATTTTTCAAACCGTTTGAAAAAATATTAGTCTCTATTAGGGGTCATTGCCAACGGATTTCCCTCATTTCTAACGGATTTATCCGTTAGTAATTTCTAACGGATATATCCGTTAGAAAACATAAAAGTTGTCTGTTAGAAATCTGGTCATATGGTGTAGTGTAACTTGTGTAAGACAGACTGAGATAGTGCGTGCAGACCGATAGGAATGGTGCATGCAAATGAGACAAGCATTCGGATGTAAGCCCTAATCTATATGATGCCCCTACTTCTAACAGATAGCAATTAAACAAATAAGGTCCTAACCATATAGAGTGTGCCAACCTTACATTCCAGTATGATCACCAAAGGGATAACAGGGGTTTCCGGGGTTCTATGGAGGCTTTTAGGAAAGACTGGGCATTCTTGGTCGATTTGGACAGAGTTTCTAGGAGAACTGGGATATCGGGACACAACTTCTGGTATTTCTTGGAAATTTGGACAGAGTTTCTGGGAAAAACTGGTTAATATGGTTATATCTGGGATATCTGGACAGAGTTTCCGGGAGAAACTGGTTAATACGGTTATATCTGGGATATCTGAACAGAGTTTCCGGGAGAAACTGGTTAATACGGTTATATCTGGGATATCTGGACAGAGTTTCTAGGAGAAATATATTTTTTTGGGAAATCTGGGAGATTTGGACAAAGTCTCTATATTTTCTGGGAAATCTGGGAGATTTGGACAAAGTCTCAGTATTTTCTGGGAAATCAGGGAGATTTGGACAGAGTCTTAAGTGAATTGAGCAGAGTTTTTGGGAGAAACGGGGATATATGGTAAGGGCAAGCGATGATGGTGATCATACTTTCTAGCAAGTTTTCATACTCCTATGTCTTAGGACCGACAAACAAGATTTGCGGTGTATATCTTTGTGAACATGGAGCAGACATCCTTATCATGGTGCCTAGGCAGGTTAACTCAATGTAATCACATGTGAGTGATTGCCTTGGGAATCATAAAAAAGAGGTTCTGTTCTATGCCACATAAGCGTCTACACTGCGCAAGTAATCCCACCAGGGCATACAGCAGGTATATCACATTGTCCTATTTGAAAAGATAAATGAACAGTCCTATGAAAGGTTCTACAAGAATCTATATGGAAAGGCTGGGTTTAGTCAAAGAGGGTCCGTTGACGAGAGTTCCAGTATACCGTCAGGGAGACAGTACGAAAGTGTTTACTCTTTTTGATATACCTTGGAAGGTACAGTATCAACGGTGACTTGTGCCCTGGCACAGCAAGACCTGAACAATGTCAGCACCGCGTTTCAGACACAATCAAAAGGGGAAAATGCAAAGTGCAATGCGGTAAACCACACACAGTAAAAAGATGATTTTAAGGATGCTTCTTATGAGTCAAACCTCTGTATTATTTTATTTTAAAATAAAAAAAATCTCCAACAGAGTCGCCAGATTGTGGACACGCGGGATTCCACCTCTTTTTGCTTTGTTTGTTTGAAATTGATTTGGATCAAAGAAAGAAAATGGTCTGTTGAAAACAGATACAGAGTCGCCACTTGGTTTTTAAGGAACCAAGAAACCTAATTTGACTCACCCAAATGGATAAAGGGCACCGGCCCTTCATAACCAAAGAACTTGGTTCGGGGTTTTAGTACGAGAGAGGAAGGAGCCTTTGTCGCGACTAAAACACCCTCAACTCGCCCCGTCTTTCGACGGGCCTCAATTAACATCCAAATAATCATCTTATACTATGTATGGTTTGACAATTAATGCTATGATAGTATATTACATCACATAAGAAAATTTGAAATGGAAGATCTAAAGATAAGATATCATTCATAAGATCTAAGCCAAATATCACACAATGCAAAGTGAAAGATCACACAAATAAACCTAGGAAAAAACGTCTAATCATGTATCAAATAATCTAAAAACTTCCTAATCTAAAGGGGGACATGAATTGTTCTTGAAACAAATAATCAAAGAAATCAAAATATGCTTAGCAAGCTAGTATGATGCATGTTAATCTTTGAGAAAAGAAGATCTCTCAATCCCCGGGACGGATGAGAAAGGAGGATTAGATCGAGGGGAAGCATGAACGTGTGATCATGATCATTCCTTATAATCTTCTTAGATTAGGAGTCACAAAAAACCCCAAATCTTTGCATGGATGCAATGTATGTATCTAGAATATGCCAAGGTTGTAGTGTGCTTCGTGTTCATGGATTCCTAGAATGACTTAGAAGTCTATAATGTGTATGAATGAATGAATGAAATCATCATGGGATATGTACAAATGTAGTATGAACTACTTCCTAAGACATGAGCTAATTTGGAGTTCATGTAAGCATCAAATCAAAGAATGAAAGTTAAAATGTGCTTGCTGTGAATAGTGGACAGAACAGTAACTATATATTTTGAAAATTGAAAAGAGGGGTTAGGAATGTTTTTAATGCATGATTTTTTATGGCGATATTCCTTATTGTGTTTAAAACACAACCCAAAAAGCCAATCTTTAATAACTATTACAGATTGAGAGAAATTATATAAACAATGAAGGTTACTCAGAAACAGAGTTCGTACTGTCAACTGAAATGTTAAAACATCTTGGAAAATGAAAACAAATGATCTAGAGGCCCATTTTATACAGAAGGTTCCCTAAGACATTAAAGGTTAAGGGAAAAATAGGTTAGGACCACCCCTTTTGGAAAAGGTTTTTGAAAAAGAGGTTGGAAGTGGACCTAGCTGCTGTGACAGCAAAAACAGAATGTTTGGAAGGAATGTTTGGGTCCAAATGGACCATTTCCAAGTACTTCCAAGTCAAACCAAAAATCATGGGTGTTCTCGAATGAGTTAGGAAGACTTTCCAAGTGGCCTTGCATCCATATGTTGAGTATTGAGTTCTAGAAAAATCTTTGAACTCAGATTACTCACTGTTTTGAAAATTTTGGAAAAAACTAGAGTTTTCTTTCTTGAGATTAAAATGAGGGGGTTTTAAGAGGGGTTTTGAAGTAGATATTTTGAAAGCATATTTTCAATACTCAATGAAGGTTGTAGCCACTTAAAATACCAACCTCAAACTCATCATCACGAACCTCCAAGATTGTTGGAGAGATTTATTTTTATTTTGAACATAACTTCAAGAATACCTTGGAGGTATTGAAGTTATGATCATCTATCAAACATGTTTTTGAGGTCAAGAGCTACTATCCATAAGGATTCACTCACCCCAAAATTCATGTCATCATTTAGATGATGATGGACTAGTAAGTAAATAAAGAAAATCAAAAAGAAGTGAGATGAGAAGAGATGAACAATATATAAGCAAACAAGTAAATCGGTAGCAATCAATAGATGATATTCATGATGTATAGAACTTGTAGTTTGGTGTTTCACTCATATGTAATGACATTGGACATGGAAGAAGCTTCTACTCTCTTAAATGAACACTAAAATGGTGGTTGGGTGTATTGAATGTTGAAGTAAATGGGAGTAATGAGGTAAAAACAAAGTTTAGAACTCACTTTTGTTTTGAAAATCAAAGAAGGAAGCTTCTTTTCTCTCTATTCTAACCTTATCTCTACAACTTTCTCTCCCAAACTTTTTCTAAGCTTTCATTTGACCCCCCTAAATGAAGAGCAATGGGGGGTTTAAATAGGCCAACTTGGGATGGTTTTGGGGTTTTAGATGTATTCCCATTGGCTCCAAACATCTGAAATCATAAAAGTACGTTGTTTAGGTTTTTAATTAATCAAAATGGAACCCCAAAATTATTTACAAAAATACACTGTTCTGGAGGGAAGTGTCGCGGCGGCACTAGGCCAGTGCCGCGGTGGCAGTGGGCCAGTGCCATTGCGGCAGTGGGCCAGTGCCGCGTGGTACTGCTCCTCATTCGCCCAAATAATGCTGTTCAGGTCCCCAGAGATTCCGGTATTAGCGAAAAGGCCCTATTTCGTCCGAAATTCACAAAAAATGCGTACGAACTCCAAATTGAAGTTGTGATATACCGTTGGAAAGGTAATGGTGTCTACTTTACATAAAAAATAGTTTGGGGATAGGTCACTTTGAAAATATTTGCGGTATTTGCGATAAAAGCCAATTTGATCGCCTTTTTTGCCTTCGGAAATTCATAATAGACTCGTTTTAAATCCAAAAATTATGTGCGATATATCGTTGGAAAGTTATTGACCTCTAGTATCCATGAAAAATATTTGAAAATTATTACGGTGTCCCAGTTTTAAAGTAAATTCTGGTCAAACTGGTCAAACCTGGGATTCCCGGGAAGTTCTGGAAACTTCTAGGAGTTCCCAGGAGCTGACGTTTTCGCTCGATTTTCTTTTAAAACTCATTTTAATACTTTTCTCATGATCTAGAATGATTCTAGTAAATTTGGATGATTTTGGTCAAACTTGGTCAAACTTAGTCAAACTTTGGTCAAACCTGGTCAAACCGGTCAACGGGGACTTTCCGGGAACTTCCGGGACTTCTGGGGGTCTTTGGGAGCTGACGATTTCATCCAATTTCTGAAAAACTAATTATATCACTTTTCTTATGATGTAGCATGTTTCTAGAACTTTGGGACCAAATCTGGGAGTTTTCGGGCTTTCAGGGGCATTTTGGTCATTCTGAGAGATAGAGCTGACTTCCAAGAGTCCTTTTGAGTCTTTTACGATCATTGTGAACCACCAAGCTATGGTCTCCTAAATTTGATAGCCGACAAAACGGGGTGTCTACATCCATCACTGCATCTCCTGGTTGATCTGAACCCTTGCAATGAATTACAGTTATGGTTAGTCACACCAGAATCAATGCACTAAGTGTTTGAAGTATCCGTAATACTTCAATCACATGTGATTCAATCATACCTTGAATTCTTGTAGCTAAGAATTCTGGATAGTGTCTCTTCCAGTGGCTCTTCTCACCACATTGGAATCATTTTCCTTTGCCCTAGCCACCCACCTTTCCTTTGCCCTTCCCTTTTCCCTTAGATTTCGCAATCTTAGGGACCAGTCCAACACTTGGACCACTAGTGCCAGTCTTCTTCTTCCCTTTCTTTCCTTTTGGTATAGATCGAGAGGAGGAAGAGCTTTTCTCAATGTTCAGAACGTTGCCCCCAGATTTGATCACCCCTTGCGTTGCCAGTAAAGAACTCTTTAATTCGCTCATTGAGAAATCCATTTTATTTATATTATAATTCAATTTAAATTAAGCGAATGACAGCCACAGCATATTGAGGATCATATTAACTAGGGTCTGTGCATCAATGTTGGCACCTAGGGTCTCCAGCTTGTTCAAATAACCAATCATTTTCAAAACATGTTCTTTGACTGGAGTCCCTTCTGACATCTTAGCACTCATTATCTTCTGCATAGCTACCTGCCTGGCAGACCTGCCATGCTCCATAAACATCTTTGTTAGGGATTCGATAATGTCCTTAGTAGAATTATTCGATTGAAATTGGTATTGCAACACACCAGCCATTGAGGCCAGAATGTAGCAACGAGCCATTCTATTTGACTTTTTTCATTTATCGAACTCGCGCCTGGCAGCTGCCGAAGCATTTGCCGTGGGTTCTATGGAGCATGGGGTGGTGAGGACATATATGAGATCCTCTGCAATTAATACGATATTAAGGTTTCATTTCCATTCAGTGTGGCTATTTCCAGTTGAATTGTTTTGAGTGAGTGTGGTGGCAAGTGGACTAAATGTAGATCCAGACATTATGGTTTACTGTAAAAACAAAAGACAAAATAAATATGGATATCAGAATTTGACAGTTTAAAATAAAAGAATCCTTAAAACTCTTATTTTAAAACAAAGTTGCCGAAATATTGAAACGAAAGAATAACGCCTCCGTGTGGTGGTCAATGTTCGATTTTTCAATTAATCATAACTTGTCTGCTATGCAATTCTTGCAAAACAAGTTATGACTCCCGAACCTATTTGATTTCTAAGTTTCTAAATAATGCCCCATGTCGGATCCCTTATCTATAGCTTAGCTAGTTTATAATATTAACTAGGATCCAATCACAACCGCCTCAAGTAGTGCCTCTGTGTGGTGGTCACCCTAAAACACATCTGATTGATCCTATCCAAAGGAAATTCACATCTAGAAACCAATGAGTTGTGTACCCTCCGTATGGAATGATCACCCCTGGCAAGGTCACACAAAATGCTCTACTCATCTTACAATAAACCGTTAATGGAACATCATGGGTGTTATAAATAAGACCCTCTCCCACTAGATTTGGTAGTAAAGGATTTTGCTTTTGAAAATTTGTTTCCACATATTACCCATAAACATCTAATGTTTGCTAATGTGTTGAAATGATTTTTGAATTTTATTTTAGAAAACTTGTTTTACGTGCATGCAAATAGTAACAATATAATTAAATGCCAATCACAACCAAGCACATAAAACAAAAAACTAAAATTAAGACAAAGGCATTCATATTCCTCTATCTCCCATGGCTCTATCTCCATAGAACCTCCTTGGTTTGATCACCTCCAGCTCCATCTTAATGGACAACAGCTTGCTCCTCCATCTTCATGGGTTTTCTAATTCTATTACATTAGTCCTACGCTTCTTTCGAAGCTTACATTTTATCTAGAAATAGATATTAACAACAAAAAAATAAAGAAGGCTAGGGAAACTAGTGCGACTTTCCTTTTCGTAGGATTGAAGTCGTAGCGCCCTTTACACATGCCTTAAAACCAAACCAAAGTAAAACATCATACACCAATTCTTAAACAATTAAATACAAAAAAAAATATATCGTTGATCGGTGCCATGGGAAATAGCGGACTAATCTTGCTGCAAAAGGATTAGTCATACGCAAATCCACGCATATATATCAAATATATATATAACTATTGGAACCTCTAATTGATTTGCATAGTACATAAACTCTTCACGTACTGAATTAAAACTTAAAACAGCATCTCAGTTCTCTGTCACGCTTCAATCGATCGATGAAAGTTCGATCGAGAATAAAAGTTGTAGAATGATTTTAAAACCTACAGAATAATATAAAATATAAGTATATATATTTTAAAAACTTTAAAACTATGAACTGGACACCTGGACAGAGCATCACTCTCGATCAATCGAACAAAGATCGATCACTTGAGAACAGACGATCTTTGATCGATCGAGATAACTTTGATCGATCGAACTCACTATGCATCCAATGCAGTCACAGATTTGTATTCTGCTATGAAAAATACTGCAGAAACAGATCTGTGACTATGCTGTTTTGAAAAATAGTTTTAAAATCAATATGCAAAACAAAACTAGTGTTCCAAAATGTATCAATAGATCCAAATAAGCGTGACTCTAATACCAATTGTAGGGAAATTAGGTTTAAAATTTCTTTTAAATGTGCAGCGGAAAGATTAAGTTACAAAACTTATTGGTAGCCCAGCACCTACTACTCGTCAATTCCATAGACGTGTACTAAAGAGGGAGAAGAATTATACCTCAGGTCTTGAACCCAATTATGATTTTCTTTCTCCTTTATGGGCAGCAGCCTCCACTAAGTTGTCTTCGCCCTTATGACTCCTGGTGATGCTTCTCGAAAAGACTAGAGATGGCGGGATCTCTAATAAGGAGGAGTGAGAAGGTTTGGGAGCTCTGAAAACAGTTTTGTAGCTTCTAACTTATTAAAATGATGAACACTTTTTTTTTTTACGCAGCTGCCCTATTTATAGATTCCCAGAACCGATCTAATGTTCAAGCGATCGAAGTGGCTTCGATCGATCGAAGTGGCTTCGATCAATCAAAGCTTTGACCAATCGAACCACATTAGAGCGATCAAACTTGTCTAGACTTTAATCGATCAAGACAACTTAGATCGATCAAACCTGTCATGACATCATCCTCATTTGTCTTTCCAAACATCCTAGCGGAGCTAAGAGTAGGACCTCCTAGGCTCTTTATTGTTGGCTCAGACCAGTTGTTAATTCCTATGACCAAACTCTTTGATCAGCAAATTAACCAACTGATCAGTTAACATTTACTCCGCTATAAAACAATAACTAAACTCTAACGTGAAAGAACATATCCTAAGCGATAAATAGACTTGTATGGTGTACTAATGTCCCTCTACCGTCAGCATTCATAATCATATTTAGGTAGTCAGATAATTGTTACTGTCAACCTAAATCATGATTACTTCTTGTATTCTTTGAGTCCCATTCACCCTTCATGACTACTAAACACGTTAATAACTACTTATCAACAAGACTGCAGTTCTTAGTAATCAACTTGGTGACATTCTCAAGGGAATGCTTACTCTGAATTAGAGGGTAGATTCTATCTTGACAATATATGTTCACAACCCAATGAACATAACATACCCAAGATACCCAGGTGTTGATCTTTTATAGACCTCACTGATTGGCATATCAAAGCAGCCATATCCATAGTATGTGTTCATAATCATCTCAAGATTGAGAACACGTACCTTATACAAGTTATGAGTTCCTATCGACTATTGACATTCTTAAGTGTCAATAGAAAAGCTTAGGTCCGTCAATGCACTGTAAGCACTAACATATTAAATAAGAGTAACACTTTAGTGATTGAGATTAATCACTCCATCCAATGGTAGTCAATCATGCTACAGTGTAGACCTGATGAGATATCCAGTCTCATCATCCACTGTGACAAGTTCTAAGTATAGTAATTCGTATCTCACTTGTATGTATCTTATACATACATGAATTACTTACTATGATACTTAAGGATTAACAATCATCTCATGAAAGAAATATACGCAATGAAATGTAAAGCTGATGTCCATATATTAAAATGTTAATGTCTCATACATAATGTAATGGTTTGAGGGCACAAACCCAATAGCTATCGACAGAGGGAATAAACGATCTCCGATTGACCTCAAATTTTGACGGCAATTACTGTCAACGTCAACTTTATCGTGTCTAAAATTCATCAAGTTTTGATAAGTATGGAGTAGTCCAATCAGCTTTAGGTGAGCGTTGTTCACTGCTAGTGATCCTCACTTCTACTATGTTCTGATAGCAGTTTCTGTATTTATAAACTTTTGAACTAACCTAAGTGCTAATTGATTACCAAAAGTGGCAACTGTTTGCCATACCAATCAATTGCTTATCCAATCGATTATAACAAATGCAATCAATTGGTTAGATCTGAACATCAATCGATTGGTTCTAACTTTATCTCAAATCTCCCATTGCATTGTTCCTTCACATCCAAACATCCTTATGAGCTAAGAGTGGGACCCCTAGGTTCTTAACTACTAGCTCCGATTAATTATTATTCCATTGAGTCAATACTCTTTAACTAAGGAATCAATCGTTAATCAATTATCATTAATACCACGATTAAATGATAATTGTACTCCAGTGCATAAGAACAAAATCACACATATATAAGTGATTACTAGACTTGTATAATATGATACTGATGTCCCTCTGCCAGATAGTATTTTTATTTATTATCAGGATATATGTTTTAAGATACTATCAATGCAATAGATAGATACATCTTATATTCCTCGAGTATCATTCACTATGCTTGGATTACCAAACATGTCAACAAACGCTTTGTTGACAAGGCTGGCCAGCTCTCAGCTCGGTAATCACTCCTAGTGACATTCTCAAGGGAATGCTTACTCTTCATTTTATAGAAGAGGGTATTATTCCTTCTTGACAATTATGTTTTCCCAACATTGTAAACCTAATTACCCAAGATAACTAGGTGTTGATCTTACAAGACCTCATTGATTGGTAAGTCAAAGCAACCAAGCATACAACTTGTGTCCATAATTGTCTTAGGATTAAGAACATATATCCCTATACAAGTTTGAGTTCCTATTCATAGTGACAACATTTAGGTGTCAATAGGTTTAACCTAGGTCTGTCAATGGACCGCGTGCACTAGCATATTAACCAAGAGTGAAAGGCTCTTATGAACGAGATTCATCATTCTACCCTGTAGACATTAATCATGCCATAGTGTATACCTGATAAGTTATCCAGACTTATCCACTATGACTTATTTGAAGCAACAAGGATTTTTGTGATTCAAATCTCAAATGTTCAATCACATACACAAATAAATCACGTGCAATGATGTTTAAGGATTTTATTCTAATATTTATCTTAGAACTAACATACATAAATGAATTATGATATTCTATTTTCCAACTAACTGGTTTGAGGGCATATTCCCAACAGATAGACCCACTACCATGCACATCAGCTTCTCATTCCCGTTTGCCATATTATATCATCATTATACAAATTGTTTCACTTTTTAATGCATTAGTCCACTATTCAACGTGTGAATTATTCCAATACAGTATCCTTTACAACCCCATAGTAACATCATGGAAGTCCAGATCAATAATCTAACAATCGAACCCCTTATATAATAAACAAATGAAATAATCCATATTTTGCAATTGCCAATCGATTGAGGTAAACCAAGTAACAATCGATTGGAAAACTTGGCAATCACTTGGATTTAAAACAATGCCAATTGGTTATAAACTTTGGCAATCGATTGGGTTACAACCAATGGCAACCGATTGGAAAACTTCCAATCGATTAGGTCCAGACTGATGGCAATTGATTGGTATAAAAGCCAATCAATTGGGACTTCATCTTTTCCAGTGAGAAAATAGTCCAGCATATATAACGTTCTTAGGACGTATTAACTATGTCTAACCTCTAATAATACTTGTAAAAACATCACATATAGGTAATCAAGTGAGTTGGAATAACCTGAGGTGTTTTTGACTTGTGTAGTTCTTACAGAGCTCAAGCTTTCTCTCCCTCCTCTTCTCTTCCTTTCTCTGTCTGCTCTCTTCTCTTCTCGTTTTCCTTCTCTTCTTCCTTCTTTGCCTCAGGGTAGTGTGTGTGTGTATGTATAGGTACATATATATATGTGTTTGAGTGTATATATATCACAATGATCTCTCTCTCTCTAGACTATAAAAACAGTCCCAATGGATGAAATGAACAATAATATATAGAGAGGAAAGTGTGAAACACGTCAAACTATGAAGCAAAGAAGAAAACTTATCTCAGCAGGTACCAATCGATTAGAACCAGAGGCAATCGATTGGGCATAGCTATTTTATGGCAATCAATTGGATAACAAGGCAATAGATTGGGATAGTGCCACATAATGAATTCAGGTCGACAACATGACAATCGATTGGTAAAGATGGTAATCGATTGGTATAAAGGCCAATCAAGTGGGGCCTAAAATTCAATTCAAAGGGTTGTTATTTATATATACAAAAAAAACCAAAGTATAATAAAATTACAGGGTATTACATCATCCCTTTCTAAATAAAGATCTAGTACCCAAAATCTAAACTAAGCGTCGCTAAACAAAATAGATTACTCACACATCTCTGACTCTAGCTCCCAAGAAGCTTCTCCTTCATCGTGGAACTTGCACGAAACCTTCACCAACAGAATTTCCTTATTCCTCAGCTTCTTGACTCCTTAATCCAAAATTCTCACTGGTCCTTCATGGAACGATACATTATCATTCACCTTGATGTCCTTAAAGTTGATCTCATGACTCGAATTGTGAGCACACTTCCTTAACATGCTAACGTGAAAGGTGTTGTGTACCCCAGACATTTTAGAAGGCAATGCAAGTTGGTAGGTAACCTTTCCTACATGTTCGAGGTTCTCAAATGGTCCAATGAATTTTCCTCTCTTTGATCCAAATCTAATAATTCCTAGCACTGGAGATACTTTGAGTAGCACATGCTCTTTAACACTGAATTCCAAACTTCTACGGTGTTTATCCGCATAACTCTTGTGTCTACTAAGTGCTATTCTAATCCTTTTTTTCACGATATGGATCTTTTCATTTTCCCAAACTAATTCATGTCCAAGCAGTTGGTTGTCTCCAACATCTACCCAATACAAAGGTAATTGGCATGGTCTTCCAAACAAGGCTTTAAAGGGTGCCATACCTATGCTCGAGTGGTGACTATTGTATGTGAACTCGACCAATGATAGATAAGTATCCTATGAGTTATCAAAATCAATAACACATGATCGAAGCACATCCTCTATCACCTGGTAAACTCGTTTAGTCTATCCATCAGCCTGTGGGTGAAAGGCAGTGTTCAAGCTTAGCGAAGTCCCCAAAGCTGACTATAAATATAGTGAATCTTGATTTACGATCGGATACGATAGAGACTGGTACACGATGTAGTCTTACAAATTGCTGTATATACATACAACTCAAATGCTCAACTGGATATGACATACTATAAGTGATGAAATATGCTAATTTGGTAAGTTGGTTCACAACTACCCAAATAGCGTCGTAGTTTTGCTGTGACCTCGGCAAACCTACCATGAAATCCATAGTTATATATTCCAACTTCCATTCGGGAACTAGTAATGGTTTTAGAAGTCCTGGAGGTTTCTGATGTTCTGCCTTCACTTGCTTACACGTAAGACATTGAGACACGTGTTCTGTAACTTCTTGCTTCACTCCTTTCCACCAGAAGTTTCTCTTTAAATCTTTGTACATCTTTGTACCTCCTAGGTGGATAATCATTTGCAACTTGTGTGTTTCGTCTCATATATCCTTCATGAGATTATCATCATTAGGCACACAAAGTCTGCCTCTACATCTGAGTGCTCCATCTGTACTAGTACTCCAATTCTCGAGTTTTTTTCACTATTTTGCTTGCGAACCACTCTTGAAGTCCTTTATTTTTCTTTTGTGCCTCCAAAATACAACTGATGAGCATTAGCTACTACGTTCACCTTTCCAGGGTGATATTACAACATAAAATCATTGTCCTTTAGCAATTCCATCCAACGTCGTTGCCTCATGTTCAACTCCCTTTAAGAGAACAAATATCTCAGACTCTTGTGATCTAAGAATAGATTGAACTTCTCACCATAGAGATAATGCCTCCAAATCTTGAGTGCAAAAACAATTGCACCTAGCTCGAGGTCATGTGTAGGGTAATTCAACTCATGAGATTTCAATTACCGTGATTCATATACGATTACCTTCCTATCTTGCATCAAAACACATCCAAGTCCTAGGTGTGATGCGTCGCTATAAACGGTGAACTGCTCACCACTCTTAGGTATTGCAAGCACTGGCACTGTGGTCAATCTTTGCTTCAATTCCTAGAATGTGCATTTAGGCTTGTTACCCTATTCAAACTTTAAATCCTTTTCCTTTAGTCTTGTAAGAAGAGCTATGATCTTGGAGAATCTTTCCATGAATCTCCGATAGTATCTAGCTAGACCAAGAAAATTTGTAACTTCTATTGAGGTGGTTGGTATATTCCAATCCAGAATTGCATCTGTCTTTGACGAGTCTATGGCTATTCAATCTTGTAAGATGACATATCCTTGAAATATAACTTCCTTTGTCCAAAATTCACACTTTCAAAACTTTGTACAATTGATTATCTCGGAGGGTTTGTAGTGTGATCTTTACATGTTCCGCATGCTCCTCCTTAGTCTTTGAGTAGATTGGAATATCATCGATGAACGCAATAATGAACTAGTCCAAATAGGGTCTAAATACTATGTTCATTAGGTCCATGAATACTACTGGGGCCTTGGTTAATCCAAAAGACATAACCAAGAATTCATAATGCCTGTACCTCATCTTGAAAGTAGTTTTCGAAATATCCTCAGGTCGACCAACAGTTGGTGATATCCAGATCGTAGATTAATCTTGGAGAAAGTCATCGCTCCTTACAATTGATCAAACAGATCATCGATTCTAGGGAGTGGGTACTTATTCTTAATCGTGACTGTTGGTCCAAAAATAATCCTTAGAATGGGGGGGGGGGTGAATAAGGATACTTACAAATAATGGCAATTTAAAAACTACTATCAAGCACAAAACTCAATTAAAAAAATAACTAAGGAGAGAAGAGAAAGAGACACTTGCAAGCCAATATTTTCAAGTGGTTCAGCAATCGCACCCCGCGACCTATGTCCACCCCCCAAGAACACCTCTTGAGGAATCTACTAGTCAATCTTCTTTGGGTGAAGATTAAACCACTCTTTACAAGTTCTTCTTGAACTCCTTTTACACCTCCAATGAATATTGCCTTCACTTGGAGCAAAGGTTACACCAACCCTCTTACAACTTCAAGAAATTGATAAATGTTGGGTTACAACTGAATAAATACTCTTTTTTTAGAGTAGATAAAAACAATAAATGCTCACAATATAATCTCTCAAGGTTTTACAAATGAACTCTAGAGTTAGAAGAATAAATCTCAAGATTTAGGGCTTTGATCTTTGATTGCAACAAGTGTGTATTAAATGAGAGTAATGGATTGTCCAACAACCAAATTTGAACTGAGTATATATACTCTCTCAAAGAAAAAGTAACGTTTAAGGTAGGTGGGAGCATTTAATGCTAAAGAAAAACAGAGGAAAAAGAGCCGTTACTGTTTCTGCGCAGAGGTCCAGTCGACTGGGTTTTCGATTCAGTCGACTGCCTTTTTGAATATTGAATATAGCCTTTTTGAATATTGAATATGCGCCTTTGATACAGTCGACTGTAAAAATAGGGTCCAGTCGACTAGATGGCTGAAGCAGAATGTAGCCTCAAGAACCATGGTTCAGTCGACTGTTCTATGGTCAGTCGACTGATAAAATTTGTTCCCAGTCGACTGATGAAATCTATCAGTCAACTGATCTTCTGATTTTCTAATTTTTCTTGTTTTGAAAGGTTTGTTCTATTTTAAGCCCTTATTTCTGAGATTCAATCTAACCAACTTTACATTTAGTCCTATGAGAGCAATACAATAATGAATTAGTCTTCCACAATGCTTCCCTGATATATCCATCATCAGTCTTAAGATCTATTTGGACAACATGCTAAATGAAAACATAAGAAATCAACTTAATGGTTTGTTAATCATCAAAATTACTTAGGGTAAAACCCTTGGGGCTAACAATCTCCCCCTTTTTGATGATGATAAACTACTAGTTGCTCAAGGTACAAGCATAATACGTAATTGTCCGATAGTGATAATAGATGCATTTATTTTGAAGTATATGTGAATAGGTAATCTATCATAGGATGAGAATCAATGCAATGACACAATGAAGAGAAGTTCAAAGAGACTATTGCAACGGTATTTTTTAACGGTATATTTTTCTCCCCCTTTTGTCATCAACAAAAAATCTCGTAGAGCGGAGAGAAGCTCTCCCTCTTTGAGTGAGTTGATGGACGGGATGGGGTGGGGTAGTGTGGGAATCACTGAATAAAACGTTTCATCATCTTCCCACGGTTAGTACACAAACAGACATGTGTACAAAAAAAATCATAAGAGATGAATGCAAAGGCAAGCATAAATGGCAATTATTGGGCTGCAGATGTTTTTAATAATGAGAGAAACATTTTAAACATAAAAGGAAAGTATATAGAAACAAAAGGAGTGTTAGCCTGTACTAAACCCCAAAAACCAAAGACGATCTATCTAGAAGTCAGACTACTTAAACAAAAGGCCTAATTCCAAAAAAATCAACAAAAGAGCTGTCATAACCCAAGGCGACTCTAAATAACTTGAATGACATCTCTAGTATCATCAAGACTGGACTGCATCTCAAATAAGCGACGATCCACGAGCTCCTGAGTAGCAAAAGAGGTGATGCGAAGTGTGTCCACAGCAGAGCCAAGTTCCAAGATATCGGAACGGATAGTGTCAAATTGAGATGTGACAGTGGAAGAGAGTATGGAGACGGAAGAGGAAAGAGTGGACTGTAAGGTAGTGACAGTGGTGGCGAGAGAGTCAATCGAGGCGGTGATGATGGCAAACTGTTCGGACAAATCAGCAGCAGCAGCAGGAGGAGGAGCTGAAGAAGATGGAGCATCAGAGGAGGGTACAGTAGTTGTGTCAGTGGTGGTGGTGGGAACTGGAGGGTCAATTGGGAGTCGAGGGGCTTTGGGAACAAAAGAGCCAGCCTCGAGCTTGTATCCCATATGAGATAGGGTAGTGGAGGAGTAAAGATCGTGAGGAGAAGGATCATGGCGGTTACGATCATCGAGAGGGACCATGAAATGGCAAAAAATAGTAGTGAGAGCCATGACATAAGGAAGGGAACTGGTTTTTGACTTTTTCTGCAATTCGCAGATATATTTGCAAAAGAGAGTGGGGAAATCGAATTGCTTGCCTTCGATAATGCACCACAACAGAAAAATGTCAAAGTACAAAACGTAATCCCGACCACTAGCATGGGGATACAGACAGTAAGTAAGGATATGGTGAAGAAGACGGGCTTCAAAAGTGAGTCATGAGGCAGACAGTTTAGAGGCTGAGGCTAAGTTCGGATTGCCACAAACAAGTCGGCAGGCAAGAATGGGATTAAATCCATGATCGACATTCCATTTGTTGTCGTCGTAAGCACGAATGATACCTATAGGAATACCAAAAATTTGAACAAATTTGTCGGGAGTCATTATCAATTTGATACCACGAACATAAGATGAGAAAGAGATTTGTGTAGGGGAGGCAGTGAGATTACTGTAGAACTCACGCACAAGACTAGGATATATAGGTTGATTGATTTCAAGAAAGGGAGACCATCCTAAGGCATTAAACAGTGTGCCTAAACGCAAACCATTTGAGTTTGAAAAAGTGGAGGGGAGAGTTTTACCGAATACGATCTTGCGATGCAGGAAGATGTCCAAGTAGTCTTGCTTGCGGCCTTCGTCGATGAAGTATGGAATGGGACGGTGACGTTGAGGAGGTGGAGGCTAAGAGGGCGACTCCTCAGCTTCTTTTCGTTTCTTGGGAGCCATAACTGCAGTTAAGGTGGAGCGGAGGTGAGATATAGAGAAGAAGAGATTTAGCTGAGATTGAGAGGAATGGAATTGGTAGTAGAAGGGGGGAAGAGAGGATTTGATATGGAGAGATAGAGCAGGGGAACTAGTCGCCTGGAGAGAAAAGGAGAAAAAATATTAGGGTAAAAAGAAAGAAAGACGAAGGAGATATATATAATATCGCGAGTCTAGTCGACTGAAGGAGAAGACGGTCGACTGAAAATAGAAATTAGGGCAACGTCAGTCAACTGAGGAGTGTACGGTTGACTGGGTCTAAAATAGAAAGTGAAAGAAGAGGTTCAGGTGACGATAACAATTCACTCGACTGAAATTTTTGTGGTCCGGTCGACTGTATAAAAATAGTCAGTCGACTGATCGGGAAAAATTTTAAAAAGAACAAGAGTTCGGTCGACTGATGCAAGAATCAGTCGACTGATTGCAGTCAGAAAATAGATATGTAGAAACTGAAGGGAAAGGAGGGTTTAACCAACGAACTTACACCACATCGGCTTGACTGGCCATTCCTAGTTCACGACGAATGATACAAAAACGATCTTCTTGAAGAGGTTTAGTGAAAATGTCTACCCATTGATGATTTGTATCGATGAAAATAAGTTCGACATCACCTTTTTGAACATGATCTCTAATGAAATGGTCTCTAATCCCAATGTGCTTAGTTCTAGAATGCTGAATGAGATTCTTAGAGAGACTAATTGCACTACTGTTATCGCATCTAAGTGAAATGTGATAAAAAAGAAGTCCAAAGTCTTCTAATTGTTGCTTCATATAAAGAACTTGCGCACAACAACTACCGGCGGCTATATATTCAGCTTCCGCGATGGACAGAGCTACAAAAAATTTTTTCTTACTAAACCAAGAGACTAGGGAGTGTCCTAAAAAGTGACACGTGCCACTTGTACTTTTGCGATCCATTTTGCAACCGGCAAAGTCCGCATCCGAATAACTAACTAAGTCAAAGGCAGTGTCCTTAGGATACCATAAACCTAAGTCAATTGAGCCTAACAAGTATCTAAAAATGCGCTTAACGGCTACAACATGCGACTCTCTAGGTGAAGATTGAAATCTAGCACATAGACACACACTAAACATAATATCCGGTCTACTAGCGGTGAGATACAACAAACTACCTATCATGCCATGGAAATTTTTATTGTCAACATATTTTCCGAATTCATCTTTGTCAAGCTTGAGAGAAGAACTCATGGGAGTTGCAATAGGTTTGCAATTTTCAAAACCAAATCTTTTTAATAAATCTTTAATGTACTTGGATTGATTTATGAAAATACCATTCTTGTGTTGTTTGATTTGTAACCCAAGAAAGAAATTGAGTTCTCCCATCATACTCATTTCAAATTCATCTTGCATGCATTTTGCAAATTCCTCACACATTTTCTCATTTGTAGCACCAAAGATGATATCATCCACATATATTTGAACAAGCAATATATCAATTTGTGAATGTTTAATAAAGAGAGTGGTGTCAATTTTTCCTCGAGTAAATCCAAGATCAAGTAAATATTTGTTAAGACGATCATACCAAGTGCGAGGAGCTTGTTTTAAACCATATAAAGCCTTTGAAAGTTTAAAAACATGATTGGAAAATTTTGAACTTTCAAAACCGGGAGGTTGCTTGACATAAACTTCTTCCGCTATAAAGCCATTTAAAAAGGCACTTTTTACATCCATTTGAAAAAGTTTGAAATTTTTGTGGCAAGCAAAAGCTAGTAACATTCTAATGGCTTCTAACCTTGCTATGGGGGCATAGGTTTCCTCATAATCTATTCCTTCTTCTTGGTTATACCCTTGGGCTACCAATCTAGCCTTATTTCTAATGACAATTCCGGATTCATCCTTATTATTCCTAAACACCCATTTGGTTCCTATGATAGAATGATCATTAGGTCTAGGAACTAAAGTCCAAACTTGGTTTCTTTCAAATTGGTTCAATTCTTCTTGCATAGCCATAATCCAACTATCATCTTGCTCGGCTTCCTCTATGTTTTTAGGTTCTACTTGAGATAGAAATGCTAAGTTGTTGCAAATGTTTCTAAGAGAGGATCTAGTGGTTATTCCTTGACTGGGGTCACCTATGATTTGATTTATGGGGTGACTAGGAACGGTTTTCCAATCTCTAGGGAGGTCATCTCTAGTATTGTCTCTAGGATGTTCTAGAGGGATAGGGGAACCTTCTTTAGGTTTTTCTAAAGGAATGGAGGATGAAGTACTAGCCCCATCTAGGCTTGCTACAACAACATCATCATCATCATTCTTTCTTCTAAAGGGATTAGCCTCGTCAAAAACTACATGCATGGACTCTTCTACAACTAAGGTCTTCTTATTAAAAACTCTAGATGCCTTGCTTAATTGTGAATAACCTAAGAAAATGCCCTCATCCGATTTAGCATCAAACTTACCTAAGTTATCCTTATTATTTAAGATGAAGCACATACAACCGAAAACTCTAAAATAACCGATGTTAGGTTTTCTACCCTTCCAAAGTTCATAGGGAGTCTTACCAAGATTACCTATGCCGATGATTTTTCCCTTGGAGTTGTCTCCGAAGGTAACGTTTCCACCATCCTTGGGAGAGAGAGGAGAACTTTGATTTGTCTCCGATCATGTGTCTAGAGCAACCGCTATCCAGGAACCATCTATCCTTGCTTGAGGACTTTAAGCATACCTATAAAACAAGCTTAAGTAATTCTCTTTGGTACCCAATACTCTTTGGGTCCGCTTTTGTTAGCACAAGGAGGTGTGGTTCCCTTTTCAATCCAAATCATAGAGGTTTTTCTCCTATTTGGGCATTTGTAGTTCACATGCCCCTTTCTCATGCAATAGTGACAAATTATATGAGGATTAAAATTGTTTGCAGTAGAACATTTTGTAAAAATGCTTTGATGAGAATTGTTTGAAGAACTAGAACTTGTAGAAGCATCACTTGAAAAGAAATTATTGTACTTCTTTTCTTTGTAGGTAGGATTGAAACCCAATCCGGCTTTATCAAAGACACATCTTTGTTTTCCTAAAAGCATGTTCAAATTTTGCTCTCCATGAGTGAATTTAGCTAAAGTTTTTCTCAAATCTTCAAGTCGCTTTTTCAACTCAATGTTTTCTTTTTCAAAATCATTTGATGGAATGCTTCTTGAAGCAAGCATTTCATTTTATTTTCTCAAGGATTCATTTTGTGACTTCAATTCACTAAGTTCATTTGAGAGAAGAGAGAAACTCTTTTTGAGAGCAAAATATTTAGTTCCTAAACTTTCCAATTCCTTATGCAATTCATTAAATGCATTTTGTAGCTCATCATAGTTGTGAGATTCATTACAAGAGTCATAGTTAGACTCTACCTCATCACTTTCATGTGCCATGAGGCAAATGTTTGCCACTTTATCATTACTTGATTCATCTTCGGGTGTTTCATTCTCGGAATCATCCCAAGTTGTGGCCTTCATAGCTTTCTTCGCCTTTTGCTTGAAGTTCTTCTTTAGTAATGGACAATCGGTCTTGATATGTCCGGGCTTTTTGCACTTGAAGCAAATGATCAGATCTTTCTTAGCCTCACTTTCCTTTGGTCCTTTTCTTGCAAAAGACTTGCCTCTTCTTAAGAACCTCTTGAACTTGCGAGTGATCATGGCCATTTCATCATCTTCATCACTATCATCATCTTGGTCATTTGAAGCTTTTAAACCCAAGCTCTTCTTTTTGTCTTCGTCTTTAAAAACGACCAATTCCATTTCAGGAGTGATGAGAGATCCCATGAGTTGTTCAATAGAGAGCCTTGAGAGTTCTTTTGCTTCTTAGACTGCCGTGACTTTTGGTTGCCAATGCTTTGGTAGAGACCTAAGCAGTTTCTCAATCATTTCTTCGTTAGGATAAACTCTACCAAGATTTTTCAAACTATTAATAATAGTAGTAAAACGAGTAGACATTTCACTAATAGTTTCATTTGGAAGCATTTTGAACATTTCATATGATTGAACGAGTAAACTAATCTTAGACTTTTTAACTTGATTAGTTCCTTCATGAGTGACCTCTAATTTATCCCAAATTTCTTTAGCCGATTCACATGAAGAGATTCTATTGCACTCATTAGGATCTAAGCCACAATATAAGAGATTCATAGATATAGCATTCATCTTTATGAGTTTCTTGTCATTTTCATTATATTCGTTTTCCATTTTAGCTATGGTTCCGGTGCCTACGGTCTTAGTGGGAACATGAGGTCCTTTGACTACGATTTTCCATAAATCCAAGTCTTGAGCGATGATGTAGATTCTCATTCTATTTTTCCAATAAGCATAGTTGGTTTCATTAAAGCATGGAGGTCTTTGAGATGATTGTCCCTCACTATAAGTGAGATTGGTGCTAGTGGTTGCCATGTGATCTTAACTCTACGATATGTGAAATCAATACTAGAGCCCAAGCTCTGATACCAATTGTTGGTCCAAAAGTAATCCTTAGAAGGGGGGGGGGGGGTGGGGGTGAATAAGGATTCTTACAAATAATGGCAATTTAAAAACTACTATCAAGCACAAAACTCAATTAAAAAAATAACTAAGGAGAGAAGAGAAAGAGACACTTGCAAACCAATATTTTCAAGTGGCTCGGCAATCGCACCCCGCGGCCTACGTCCACCCCCCAAGAACACCTCTTGAGGAATCCACTAGTCAATCTTCTTTGGGTGAAGATTAAACCACTCTTTACAAGTTCTTCTTGAACTCCTTTTACACCTCCAATGAATATTGCCTTCACTTGGAGCAAAGGTTACACCAACCCTCTTACAACTTCAAGAAATTGATAAATGTTGGGTTACAACTAAATAAATACTCTCTTTTTAGAGTAGATAAAAACAATAAATGCTCACAATATAATCTCTCAAGGTTTAACAAATGAACTCTAGAGTTAGAAGAATAAATCTCAAGATTTAGGGCTTTGATCTTTGATTTCAACAAGTGTGTACTAAATGAGAGTAATGGACTGTCCAACAACCAAATTTGAACTGAGTATATATACTCTCTCAAAGAAAAAGTAACGTTTAAGGTAGGTGGGAGCATTTAATGCTAAAGCAAAATAGAGGAAAAAGAGCCGTTACTATTTCTGCGTAGAGGTCCAGTCGACTGGGTTTTTGATTCAGTCGATTGCCTTTTTGAATATTGAATATGCGCCTTTGATACAGTCGACTGTAAAAATAGGGTCCAGTCGACTGGATGGCTG
The DNA here is from genome assembly GCA_033977485.1 of Hydrangea macrophylla. Lineage (NCBI taxonomy): Eukaryota > Viridiplantae > Streptophyta > Magnoliopsida > Cornales > Hydrangeaceae > Hydrangea > Hydrangea macrophylla. Next base: position 59,489,141 of record CM066999.1, read on the forward strand.
AAGCAGAATGTAGCCTCAAGAACCATGGTTCAGTCAACTATTTTTTGGTCAGTCGACTGATAAAATTTGCTCCCAGTTGACTGATGAAATCTATCAGTCGACTGATCTTCTGATTTTCTAATTTTTCTTGTTTTGAAAGGTTTGTTCTATTTTAAGCCCTTGTTTCTGAGATTTAATCTAACCAACTTTACATTTAGTCCTATGAGAGCAATACAATAATGAATTAGTCTTCCACAATGCTTGCCTGATATATCCATCATCAGTCTTAGGATCTGTTTGGACAACATGCTAAATGAAAACATAAGAAATCAACTTAATGGTTTGTTAATCATCAAAATTACTTAGGGTAAAACCCTTGGGGCTAACAGTGACCTTGTTGAGCTCTCTATAGTTGATAAAGAGTTATTGGGTTCACATCCTTCTTCTTAACAATAGGACTCGCACTCGCTAAGGCGACATGCTGAGTCGAACAAATTGGAGATCTTTTAACTCCTGTACTTGTTTCTTTAGTTCTTGCATCTCCGTTGGTGCCATCCGATAAGGACCCTTCGATTGTGGTAAAGTACTAGACACTAATTTGATGCAAAAATCAATCTCCTGCTTATGTGACAGTCATAAAATATTCAAAAACACGTCCTTAGAGTCTCAGATAATGGGAATCTATGCAACAGTGAGTAATGAAGTCGAGCTCTCGCTAGTTGCCATATGGCTAGTGAGAAAAGCATCACTAGAGGGGTTGCATTGAAAATCATAAGTCTGACTTCCTAGTACCGAGAATGTAATCATCTTATTGGCACAATCAAGATTGTGCCCTCAAACCACCACTTTATGTATGAGATAGTGGTATTTTAATATATGGCTATCAGCTTTACATTTCATGGTGTATGTTTCTTTCATGAGATGATTGTTAATCCTTAAGTATCATAGTAAGTAATTCATGTGTGTGTGAGATATGTACAAGTGAGATATAAATTACTATTCTTTAATACTTAGAATTTGTCATAGTGGATGATGAGACTGGATATCTCATCAGGTTTACACTGTGGTATGATTAACTACCATTAGATGGAGTAATGAATCTCAATCAATAGAGTATAACTCTTGGTTAATATGTTAGTGCTTATAGTGCATTGATGGACATGTGTTTTCCTATTGACACTGAAGACTGTACGTTAACAGTCGATAAGAACTCATAACTTGTATAAGGTATGTGTTCTCAATCTTGAGATTATTATGAACACAGACTATAGATATGACTACTTTGACTTACCAATCAGTGAAGTCTATAAAAGATCAACACCTGGGCATCTTGGGTTTATCATGTTCGTAGGTTTGTGAACATATGTTGTCAAGATAGAATCTACCCTCTAATAAAGAGTAAGCGTTCCCTTGAGAATGTCACCAAGTTGGCTACTATAGTAGCCCATCAATTTTGGATGTATTTATTATACATGATAGTTCATAATATTTGTTGGGGGTGGGACCTACCCTGTCAATCCTAGCAAGATTTTTTGAATTTCTTCTTATTAAACTTCTCCCCGTTGGCTTGTCATCGATATTGTTCTCGTTAGAAATTCCTTTTGAATATTATACTGAGTTCGCTTAGTCAAATTCTTTGTGCTTAATCCAACTTTGTAGAGTGAACTCTCTACCCAGAGTTCGCTCAATCAAACTTTTCTCTGCTCAATCCAACTTCAGCAGAGTGAATTCTCTATCTAGAGTTTGCTCAATTGAACTTTTCTCTGCTCAATCCAACTTGTGTAGAGTGAATTCTCTGTCCAGAGTTCGCTCATTCGAACTTTTCTCTGTTCAATCCAACTTCTACAGAGTGAATTCTCTGCCCAAAGTTCGCTCAATCAAACTTTCTGTGCTTGATCCAACTCTCATCAGAATGCAAAGATTAAAAGCATATGACCCCTATGCGATATCAAGGTTTAAATGAGTACTCCTCCATATATTTTAAGATCTTGTTTTCAAAGTAATTATTTTCCAAAAAAAAATTTCCCGTGGAATATATACATGTAGGTAAATTTAAGAGAGTTTAATTTGACCAAGTTGGGTTCATTTAGGATAATAGTTGGATACATATATGTGTATATATGGGTGGTTTGTGTGCATTCACACATAAACACACCCTAGAGAAATAAGTAGGGGTGGGACCCAAACCATCACCCAACACCACCCCTCCTTTTTATCCCTCACGTTTCTCTCTCTCCCTCTCTTTCATTTTTTTATTTTCTTCTTCTCTCTCTATATCTCTTCTCTCTCTATGGTCTTGAAGAACAAATATTCTCCATGGAAGCCAAGCTTTGAAGCTTCATTTTAAGGTCCTTCGAGCCATTTTCGGAGCAAACCCTTAAGAGCAAAAATGACCACCTTGGCAAGGGCTACGCTTGGGTGCCATTTATTTTGGCATCCATGATCATTTTGGGATTTCTCTTCTCCCTCCATAGGGCTTGTTTGGATGCTTCTTTTTCAAGGACACTAAGGGAAGCTTATGGATCTCGGCGAGGGCTCTCTAATGGCGTTCTTGGAGTTTTATTTGGAGTTATTTTGTGTAGTGTGATTTCGTCAAATCCACTAAGGTGGGGTTTACTTCCTTTTTAGTACACTTAGCTTGGATTATTGTCTAAATTTATGCCTTATAGAGATTCTATCAAATCAAGAATGTGATATACTTGTTGAAACGGTTAATTTCTTTTTTGTGATTTAGCAAAATGAAAAATAGATATACTTGTATTTATGAGATTAGTTATGGCATACCATGAGTGGTTATTTTGTGATATGATCTAAGTGTGACATTTTTTGGAGGATTTGACTATTTAAGATCATTTGGATCTTAAATTGTTTGGTTTGTGATTAGGAATTTTTATGTAGTATTTTTACAGAGGATCGTTTGGTAGTCTAATTTGAGTGTAAATTTGCATTACTTGGTAGTTTAGTATCTTTGCTTGGTTGGTTGCTTAGATGATAATATAAGTTGCTTGAGTATAGTTGTGCCACTCTTCTGATTCTTGTGCGTATGTGTACATGCATGTGTGTGTATATATATATATGTGTCTATATATATATATCTATCTTTTTACATAGTGTTGAATAACTTTGGAGCTATGGATTTGAGTTAAGAGTTTAGTTGTGCAAAAGCTCCTATGTGGATTAAAAGACTAATTATAAATCATGTGGATCCCCTAGGGTAGGTATTGAACCGTTAAAGCGATTTTTAAAATTTGAAGGGGGTTATATGGTGCAGCGATGCTAGGTGGCCCGGAAAAATTTAATTAACAAAGATATTGATTAAACATTATTATTAGTAGATAATTCTATGCATTGTTATTTAGGCTTTGGTCTGACTTCCAGGTTATTTTTACCCCAGATACTACCCGTTTGAGATTATGGTCTGAACTTTAATATTTTAGCTCTTTGAGTTATCTTACTATAGCCACAAACGATGCATGGTTTGAAGTTCCGAGTGTAGAGAAAAGTCTATTTTATTAAGACAATATCTGTATAAAAACTGTTATAAATCTGTGTTGATAGACTTGAGGCACATTTATGACTTGGAATAACTGGTTCTCTTGAAATAGTTCGAACTAGAAAGTTATAGCCCTTTAGTTCTTCTTCTTGTATTCGGAAATGGTGTATCATTTGGATGTATGAGTCAAGATTTATGATCGATATACTGAAGAGTGTGAAAGGGATATTGATTAAGCGTTCTTTTAATGGTTGAACTATGCGTTGTTGTTGGCTTTGGTCCAATTTTTGGGTTAGTATTTATGTTTATATATGCTTGTTTAATGTGGATAGCAAGTGATTTTTATTACAGTTTGTGATGCTACACTTTGGTTAATAGCTATACATTATATTGTGGTGTTAAAGGTGTACTGACAGGTCCGAGCGGGATCCTAGATTGGTAGTAGTGGGCACTTGTAGAATATATGTATATAGAGATCTATATATATGTATTAGCTCACCGCCACACAGTCTTTGCAGGTTCCGTTATCGGATTATGGAGCCTAAAGAACGTGATCATGATGTGGTCTACTTCGAAAGCTAGAATGTACATTTGTTCTTTCTTTCAATCAATTGTAATCATTTATATTTCCTTCTTTTGATAGATTGAAACGATAAAATGTTTTATTTGACTAATTAGTCTTTCAGGCATTTGTTTAGCCCTTTCATAAATTACGTGTAATGGACTTGGGGTTTTTTTTTTGGAAAATTGTTATATGGCGGCCTCGAGTTGCCATTTTTGTAAAGAGACATGCTTAATGTAATTGGATATAACTTGGTTTTGATTTGAACACTTAGAAAATCATACTTGTGTTCTTTTAAAACTACTTGTCGTGCTCGACCGAGCACTGCTCATTTTGGCGACTTGGTTTGATTTTTTTTAAACCCCTTTGGTCCGTTGACCAATTTTATCCTATTCAAAATCCACGTAGGATTCCTTATTGCTTCTGCTCTATTTGGTTGGTCCATGTGAGACCTTTACCTTGCATTTGACTCTTTGACCTTGCCCTCGTGGCTTTAATTTTTGGGGCATTATAGAATGGTATCGAAGCTAGCCGGGTTTCAATACCTAGGGGCTATGGGTGTTTCCTTTTGGGTTTATCGCATTTTCGTTTGTGTTTACTCCGTGCCTACTCCTTATTGCATTCTTCGTTTAAGTTGTACATGTTGTGGAGTTGTGATGTCATGTAGGCATGCGTATGTGTTGAGTGCCTTCAGGACTTACTTGCTTACATATTAAAGAGGTTACATGTTTTATATGCTATTTATGTTAAGTGCTTACATGATAAATGTTTGCATGTTCAAGTACTATGTGTTTTCCATCTATGAATCTTTTGCATTATGTCTTGCTGTGGATGTCTGATGAGATTTAACTATTAACCATTTAAGGTTTAAAAGTATATATATGAGGGTTTCCTTGTTTGGATTATTCGCTTGATGTACTATGCCTGGCAAGGTTGGTGGTTAGGTGTCGATCAATGCTTCACACCGAGCTGTATGCTTAAGGACCTCTGTTGTGTTTATAAAATTTATGTTACTTGCTATTTCCATTTACGTTGTTGAGATAGCATGTTTTGGTGCTGCATGATATAGTGCACATGCAGACTCTAAAGGAACGAGTACTTGGTATTGGTTAGGTATTTGATAAAATGCTATTACTTGGAAGTTTTACTTATCAATACTTGGGATATGAGCATTCGATATAATATGCTTTATTGTATCCTTGGAAGTGCGCGTGTGATGCCTTGGGATTTGAGAAAATTATAATTACTATCAACTACATGTCATCACTACATCGCATACATTGCACTACATTACGTGCATTGGATATGCATGTTCTGTGTGATTTGGTACCTGATTCCTCCGGTTATAACCCCGGTAAACAGGACATATGCTGTGTGATTAGGGATCTGACTCCTCCAGTAAATAGAGCTCGGGAAACAGAACATTGACGTCACATTATGTGCATATGACATTTGGTGTGAGGCATTATACTTTTGGAATGCGATGGCATTACCAGATTGTGTATTGGAATTATTGAGAAAAACCTATGATTAATTAGGATGTGTGAGAAGGACATTTTCTTTTGGAATGTTTATGATTTGCGGTGAATTGCATATCATTTCATCACATTTATTGCATTGCGTTGCATCTCATTATTATACCCATTTCATTGCAACCCACTACCAAAGTGTGTGGACTTGAGCCGTGCCTTCTCTTGAGTCATGGGAGACTAGACTCCTGTATGGGAAGAGGGTGTATGGGATCCCACACTATCGGAGGAGAGGTTATTGATTTCAGAAAACCGGAATGTGTGGACATGAGCCATGCCTCCCCTTGAGCCGTGAGAATCTAGTTCCTTCTCATATGGGAGGAGGGTGTATGGGATCCAACACTTACGGGAGAAAATGGGTTTTTTAAAAAAAAAGCGAACAATGTGTTTTCGAAAGACAAAAGCGATCAATGTATTTTCAAAGTTGTTTTCGAAAGACGAAAATGACTAATGTGTTTCAATTTTCAGGGATGACATGTTTATCCTGCTTGAGGGCTGATACAGGTTTTGTTGAGTAGTGATGTTGCAATAAAGTATTACCTGGACATCCGCTATCATTGTTTACTTGCTTAATTTACATGATTTCATAGGTATTCAAGTAAGTTCCATCTTACATCACAGGTAATATAGGTGAAGCGAATACGGTTGCTAATTGGTCGAGTGATATCTGTAACTTTCGATGAAAGACCAAGAAAATAATGAATAACGGTAGTTGTGACGATGCGATGAATTATGTCAGGTTAGGTGACTCAATTTAGGGACAAAATTCATTTAAGAGGGATAGAATGTAGTAACCCATAAATTTTGAATTTATTTATTATACATGATAGTTCATAATATTTGTTGGGGGTAGGACCTACCCTATCAATCCTTGCCAGATTTGTTGAATTTCTTCTTATTAAACTTCTCCCCGTTGGCTTGTCGTCAGTATTGTTCTCGTTAGAAATTCCTTTTGAAAATTGTACAGTGTTCGCTCAATCAAATTCTTTGTGCTTAATCCAACTTTGTAGAGTGAACTCTCTTCCCAGAGTTCACTCAATCGAACTTATCTCTGCTCAATCCAACTTCTGCAGAGTGAATTCTCTGTCCAGAGTTCGCTCAATCAAACTTTTCTCTACTCAATCCAACTTCTGTAGAGTGAATTCTCTGTCCAGAGTTCGCTCAATCGAACTTTTCTCTGCTCAATCCAACTTCTGCAAAGTGAATTCTCTACCCAGAGTTCGCTCAATCGAACTTTCTGTGCTTGATCCAACTCTCATCAAAATGCATGGATTAAAAGCATAAGACCCCTATGCAATATCAAGGTTTAAATGAGTACTCCTCCATATATTTTAAGACCTTGTTTTCAAAGTAATTATTTTCCAAAAAAAATTTCCCGTGAAATAAACACATGTAGGTAAATTTAAGAGAGTTTAATTTGACCAAATTAGGTTCATTTAGGGTAATAGTTGGATACATATATGTGTATATATGGGTGGTTTGTGTGCATTCACACATAAACACACCCTAGAGAAATGAGTAGGGGTGGGACCCTAACCATCACCCAACACCACCCTTCCTTTTTATCCCTCATGTTTCTCTCTGTCTATCATTTTTTTATTTTCTTCTTTTCTCTCTATATCTCTTCTCTCTCTCTCTCTATGGTCTTGAAGAACAAATTTTCTCCATGGAAGCCAAGCTTTGAAGCTTCATTTTGAGAACCTTCGAGGGATACGCTTGGGTGCCATTTATTTTGGCATCCATGACCATCTCGGGATTTCTCTTCTCTCTCTATAGGGCTTGTGTGGATGCTTCTTTTTCAAGGACACCAAGGGAAGCTTATGGATCTCAGTAAGGGCTCTCTAATGGTGTTCTTGGAGTTTTATTTGGAGTTATTTTGGGTAGTGTGATTTCCTCAAATCCACTAAGGTGGGGTTTACTTCTTTTCTAGTACCCTTAGCTTGGATTATTGTCTAAATTTATGCCTTATAGAGATTCTATCAAATCAAGAATGTGATATACTTGTTGAAACGGTTAACTTCCTTTTTGTGATTTAGCAAAATGAAAAATAGATATACTTGTATTTATGAGATTAGTTATGGCATACCATGAGTGGTTATTTTGTGATATGATCTAAGTGTGATATTTTTTGGAGGATTTGACTATTTAAGATCATTTGGGTCTTAAATTGGTTGGTTTGTGATTAGGAATTTTTATGTAGTATTTTTACAGAGGATCGTTTGGTAGTCTAATTTGAGTGTAAATTTGCATTACTTGGTAGTTTAGTATCTTTGCTTGGTTGGTTGCTTAGATGATAATATAAGTTGCTTGAGTATAGTTGTGCCACTCTTCTGATTCTTGTGCGTATGTGTACATGCATGTGTGTGTATATATATATGTGTCTATATATATATATCTTTTTACATAGTGTTGAATAGCCTTGGAGCTATGGATTTGAGTTAAGAGTTTAGTTGCGCAAAAGCTCCTATGTGGATTAAAAGACTAATTATAAATCATGTGGATCCCCTAGGGTAGGTATTGAACCGTTAAAGCGATTTTTAAAATTTGAAGGGGGTTATATGGTGCAGCGATGCTAGGTGGCCCGGAAAAATTTAATTAACAAAGATATTGATTAAACATTATTATTAGTGGATAATTCTATGCATTGTTATTTAGGCTTTGGTTTGACTTCCAGGTTATTTTTACCCCAGATACTACCCGTTTGAGATTATGGTCTGAACTTTAATATTTTAGCTCTTTGAGTTATCTTACTATAGCCGTAAACGATGCATGGTTTGAAGTTCCGAGTGTAGAGAAAAGTCTATTTTATTAAGACAATATCTGTCTAAAAACTGTTATAAATTTGTGTTGATAGGCTTGAGGCACATTTATGACTTGGAATAACTGGTTCTCTTGAAATAGTTCGAACTAGAAAGTTATAGCCTTTTAGTTCTTCTTCCTGTATCCGGAAATGGTGTATCATTTGGATGTATGAGTCAAGATTTATGATCGATATACTGAAGAGTGTGAAAGGGATATTGATTAAGCGTTCTTTTAATGGTTAAACTATGCGTTGTTGTTGGCTTTGGTCTAATTTTTGGGTTAGTATTTATGTTTACATTTTCTTGTTTAAGGTGGATAGTTAGTGACTTTTATTGTGGTTTGTGATGCTACACTTTGGCTGATAGCTATAGATTATATTGTGGTGTTAAAGGTATACTGACAGGTCCGAGCGGGATCCTAGATTGGTAGTAGTGGGCACTTGTAAAATATATGTATATAGAGATCTATATATATGTATTAGCTAACCCCCACACAGTCTTTGCAAGTTTTGTTACCGAATTATGGAGCCTAAAGAATGTGATCATGACGTGGTCTACTTCGAAAGGTAGAATTTACATTTGTTCTTTCTTTCAATCAATTGTAATCATTTATATTTCCTTCTTTTGTTAGATTGAAACGATAAAATGTTTTATTTGACTAATTAGTCTTTCGGGCATTTGTTTAGCCCTTTCATAATTTACGTGTAATGGACTTGGGATTTTTTTTTGGAAAATTGTTATATTGCGGCCTCGAGTTGCCA